>JARYZH020000048.1:2432975-3136005 GCA_030021035.2 Notholithocarpus densiflorus
AAGTTTTTGGAATCAGGAATTGATGAAGAAAAAATCCATGAACACAACTTTTGTGCCACAACTTGATAGAATCAGTGTCTTGAGCTATTGTTAAATTTTAAATTTTCTGATTTTTATAGCAACTTGGGATGTTGGGAAAATCCTTCAGGAAGGGAAAATGGCATGTTTAGAATAGTGGGCTTCAGCAGAACTCAAGGTTTGGGCAGTGACTGCAAAGGTCTTCCTCTTGTACATAGGCTTATGACATTTGCTGCTTTGCAAACACTATGTCTACTTACAATGTTTCCCATAGAGCCCAAAATAGGTAGGAAGGACCCTCTCTTGTTCTCCAAATCACAAGTCCCAAACAACTCTCTTGGGCTCTCTATGTGGGCTTGGACCACACAATAAAAAGTGAAAGGTAATTATTTGGGGTTAAGCCCATATTATATCTTTGTGGAAAACATAATGTATGGGCTTTCAGATTTTGTATCCCTCTCATCCCAATTTTGTTTTGGGATTGGCCTTGACTTGGCCTTATTTATTAACACATATTGTGCACTTTGTGTCTAGTTATTTACCCAACAAAGCCCGTTTCATCTAGTCTTGAGGTCGGGCCTTCAGCAATATTCAAGCCCAAACAAACTAAATTTATTTTGTTGGGCTTATTGCATTGGATGAAAAATTAGCCCAACACACCAAAACTCCCTTAAGACATGAAAGATTGGCCTTGACTTGGCCTTGTTTATTTACACTCTTGGGCACTTTGGGTCTAGCTATTTACCCAACAAAGCCAGTTTCATCTAGTCTTGGGGATCGGGCCTTGAGCAATAATCAAGCCCAAAAAATTAAATTTATTTTATTGGGCTTATTGCATTGGATGAAAAATTAGCCCAACACACCAAAACTCCTTAAGACATGAAAGATTTGCCTATGACTTTGTACCCACAAATAGAAGAGAAAGCTCATATGTGCTACTCATTTGGGACAGTGCTTGACATACTCGAACAAATAAAATAAACTGTGTAAACAACCTGTAAAATATATCTAGGATGTTAGAAAAGCTCATATGTGCTATCAAAGACAGACAACACAACAGGCTAAAATTCTTATCAGTCATGGATGCACAGTGCCAAGGTCATACTCTCAAAACTAAATGGCTCTTTTGCAGCTCATGTAATGAGATGCCAGTGCAGAACACATATGATCTAACATGGTAGTCTAAAACTTAGCCACCAATGACAAATTAAAATGGACCCAGATATGAGAAGGGCATGCTTTTAAAATTAAAAACGCAGTACGGTACTAAATATGTCAAAGCCTAATATTATACTCTTATGACCCATTTGCATGTGCCAAGATGAGACATTACATTTCACATCATTATGGCAGGAATTAATCTTTTCTTTTTATATATATATATATAGAGTTTCAACCTATATGGCGTTCGCTTCTGATGATTGCTCTCTTTATCATCAAACCACGACACCAATCGATTTTTAATGTAGGCAATGATTAAATTCCAAATTTTTTATTCAACTATCAAAAATTTTATCAATTGAGATAACTGGAACCTACAAAATTAATCTAATAAGTCTAAGAGACACAAAATTTTACAATCTTTTTTTTTAAACATAAATAAGGTGGTATCTTGTAATTATGTAACTCAGATATATATATATATATATATATATAAATATATATATAAGTCATGCTTTGAGGTTTCGTTTCAAACACGTCCTTCATAAAAGTGACTTTGAATATAAATAAAAAAAATAAAAAATAAAAAAGGTAGCATTTTTGTAGCCAAAAACAATGTTTTTGAGTCTCTGATAATGTTAAAAAACCAGATAAATGAAAAAGAAAAATCTGTTACCCCCAACGACCAAAGTTGCCCTGTCAAATTTTTTACGTACATTGAGGAAATTGCTAACAAACAAAGTAACAGTTACACTTAAATTAGAAGCCAACCCTAAATACAGGGTGAGGTTTCCTCATCCATATGATTTTGACTATTAAGCATTAATGGTTGGGACCTCTCTTAGCTCTCTTAGCTGTGGCCTAATCACTTTTTGCTTATTTTGGTGTGTCACATCTTAACAATCATCTTTGATTGTGATTTTTTTTTTTTTTTTTGGCTAAATCTTATACTTGTTAAGCACACAAACTTGGCTATAAGATGAAGGTTCCTTATGCCACCTCATTGTTAGGCACCCCCATAACAAGTCTCATCAATGCCTTCAATTGTTTTTCTTGAAAAGTCATTAGTGTAACTCAATCTTAAGTTTTCTTAGTTCTATCAATTTCTCTAAACTCTATTAATGTTGATAGTTGGACCTTAATCACACACTGCCTTTTGCTATAGATCTTTTGTCCTCCTAGTCAATACTAAAAGCAATTGGATGATATAGCTAATTTCTTAAGGGGACAGGGCTAAAAGATTTCCTAATAGAGGAGTCAAATTCTAGAGCATTCTATTCAAGCATTTTTCTCTCCATCACAAAATGGTGTTTAGAAATTTATTGATCACAAACGTCATTGATAATGACAAAAATTAATAGAGAGGCTAATATCTAAATTACACCATTTAGGTTTAGGTAAATTGTCATCTTTGACTCCAAGGTTTTTTTTTTGTCATTTTAGTCCTTAAATGTTTACATTTCTATCCTATTAATCCTTCCGTCTATTGACATCTTTAAAATTACTACTCTTCAAACGTGATGCGGCATTGTTTCACTAGATTCAAAAAAAGTTTTATAGATGGTAATGATTAGAATGGGTCAACTTGATATAAATGTTAAAGTTTAAGGATTAAAATGACAAAAAAAAAAATTAAAGTTTCAAAAAGAAAATCACAATTCACTCTAACCTCAATGATGTAATGATTTTGACCAAATATGAATGTATAAGGAGGTTAATTTTTAATTATTTTTGTTTAATAATGGGGAGGATGCAATGCAAACCTAACTTTTGAAATCCTTTGGAGAATCCCTTCTCCCATTTCATTTTATTTATAGCTATATTTGTGTTGCATCATATATCATTTGAACTTTATTTGTTATATGGGTTATAACTCACACCCTTTCCAAAACTCAAATTAATCTCTTCCTCTTTTTCCCATTTTATTAAGCCAACCTCAATATAAGTAGTTCCTTTTGGTACACTCAATTCCAATCAGTAAAATGTTAAACTGAATTAAATCAGGTAATTAAAAAAAAAAAAAAAACTTAAAATTTTTTAAGGTAAAAAAAATTTAAGCACATCTCTTGTTGTACCTGTTGCTTTCTGTTATATTCACACGTCTCTTTTCCTATATGGCTCTGCTTTCACACATAATCCTTACCTAATTCAAATTCCCCACAAGTTTATTTCTCTTTTAAGTAAAATAAGTGTTCTAATAATGACTTTAAAATGTAATTTATGCTTACAGGCTTCACCAGAAAAGTTTTTCATATAAGTTTAGGCCTAAATCTCTGTTTCACTAGAGTTAGGAATATCATATGAGAATCTTTTGTAAAACAAGCATAAATATGGAAATTACCAAAACAACTTTTGTTTAGGATTACAGTCAGACAACAAACACTAAAAAGGTTTTGAGAAAAATTAAAATGAAATATTGCAATAATGAGTTGTCCCATTTGCCCAATTTTCATATTTTAAGAATTTGCCACAGGAAGTGGGAGTGGGTAACTTCTCAATTTGGATAACAAGTTGTATAGACTATTGCCAAGAACATGGTTTGGATTCAAACTTTACACATGAAACTTTGAACCAAGTCCATATTTCTGTTTAGTGGTACTTATACTTTGTATCTATATGACTGTATAGCCTGAAAAACTTCTTTAACAATATTTTCCTTCCCTTCAATCAAAAGGCTTTAGTAACTATCCCAAAGTAACTTTCAAAAACATCATTAACTTAAGGTGTAGTTGAAACCCATAAAGTTTAACCAAAAAGAGAAATAGGGTAAAAGAGAGAAAAATGGTCCATTTTTTCATGCTTTGCACTCTCAAAATCGTCAACATCTAAAATCTTGCAACTTTGAGGTACACCATACAATGAACCCCCAAGCATTAGAGAGAACATCATCATGCCAAATGTCCATAAGGTTGAATCATTTGGAAACAACCTCTAAAATATATATATATATATATATATATATATATATCATTTTGTTAGAATAAGACTTTTAATTCTAGGAAAAAGTAAAAGAAACGAACGAACGAAAAAACTAAAACGTGAAGTAAATTGTATTTTAATCAATTTTTTTATAAGTCTCCAAAAGTATGTCCCAAGACCAAAAAAAACTGCAAAGGTCAAATATGACTTGCTCTTAACATGCAAATATATATGCCAATCCAATCAAATAATACCATGTGAAAATGCTTATATGGGTGGAGTTCGATTTCTAGATGAAAGAAAATTGAAGAACATCTCTCTTTCTCTTTTTTTTTTAACATAAAATACCTATTATTGAACCTTAACCTATATTTGTGCCACAAGTAAACATGGCTTTTCAAGATTGACTTGAACTTGGAGAGGTGACAGTTCATATCCGTTAAAATAGTACATGGTTTGGATTAATGCTACACGTTTATGATTTTTTTTTTTTTGGGGTTTAAATCCCATGTTATGAGGTCCATTGTTAACTTCTCTATAATTAGAGAATATAGTTACACCAAATTTTTTATATGGCTTGATTGATTTTGAACCACTTTTTGATAAAAAGCATCAACCTATGAGACATTGCACTCAAAACAAATAAATAAAAAGATGTAAAATATTATTCAAAATTTTCCTTTCAAAAATGAAAAATGGAAATGATATTCAAATTTTAATCCAAGTGGTCCAAAAGAATGTTCCTACTTCCTATACCAAAAATGCACAGGTCCAATATGCACAGCTCTATCATTGCAATTCCAAGCAAACTTTGTGAAATGCTCATATGGGTATGGTTACAACTTCCATTGCTTTCCAAAAACATAAAACAAAAATATATAAATAAATATTAAATACATTAAAAATATAATTTTTTTCAAAAATAAAAAAGAAAAAGAAAAATATCATCATCTGCTGTCATCTCTCTTGGCTCCTCCAAATATTCTTACACCAGAGGATTTTGCCAGTCTCTCTCTCTTTCTTTCTTTCTCTCTCTCTCTCTCTATTTATAAATTGTCTCTCACCCATCTTCAGCCCCAAATTCCATTTCTTTTGATTTAATTAAGGGAAGTGGAATAACCAACAAAAAAGATAAAAAAGAAAGAGAGAGACACAGAGAGAGAGAACCATAGAGGATGAGCACATCCTCTGTTTCCATTACCATTATTCCTCATCCTAGATCTTAGTTTTCTCTCATTTCCTCATCTGGGTCCTCCTCATATGGTAAAAATTCTCTCTTTTTTCTTTGATCTCTATTGCAAAATTGAAACTTTTTATATATTTTTTTTTATCTGGGTCTTTTTGATCCATCAGAATTTTTGTCATTCTGAGCTTATTTGGTTTTGTTGGGTCATTAGGATTTTTGGGTCATGTTCTGATTGGTGGAACAAGGATCCGATGGTTCTAAATCGAATTTGATCAATACCCACTTTGTGTTTTGATCAGAGCACCAATCGGGTTCTGTCTGAATTTTCATTGAAGGTATGGATTTTCAAGCTCGATTGTTGTTTCTGCATTTTGATCGTGTTGATTTGCTTTTGTTGATAAAGTTTGAATTTTTATTGGATGTCTAAAAGTCTAAGTTTGTGGACAATCTATGTAATTGTATGATTTAGATTGGTTCTGATGGTAAAAGTTGCAGATTCTTGTTGAATTATGAAACTTTTATTGTGGGGGTGTTGAATTTGAATTGAATTGGGTGTTTTTTGTTGGAGTTGTTTAATTTTTGTATGTTGAGATTGAGATTATTGATTGAGGTGGTAATTTGTTGGTTGATTGTAGAAGAGATGGAATCAGATCTTGGAAAGCTCTTCATTGGTGGGATTTCTTGGGACACAGATGAAGAAAGACTTAAGGACTATTTTAGGAAATATGGGGAGGTGGTGGAAGCAGTGATCATGAGAGATCGTGCCACTGGTCGTGCTCGTGGCTTTGGTTTCGTTGTGTTTGCAGATCCTGCTGTTGCAGAAAGAGTCATCATGGACAAGCACATAATTGATGGCCGCACAGTGAGTGATTTCTTTGCAAATACACACTTTTTGCATCATGTATTTCATTGGCATTCTGTTAGTTTTCTTATTTGATCCTAGAAAATGTTCTATCTTTTGTTTCTAGGACCGTTTCCAATTAGATTCTGAATTCACATTTCCCTTACTAAGTTGTAGATTGGATTCATTGTTATTGCTCACTCTCTCCAGCTACAATCAATGATTCTGAGATTTGCTGTAACTTTGACTTATAATAACCTGCATTGGATGAAACTTTGACCCCATTTGTTGAAGTAAAACCAAAAATGACATGCAATTGTTTGCTTTTTAGTTACTTGTTTTCTCAATTTTCAGGTTGAGGCAAAGAAGGCTGTACCTAAGGATGATCAGCACATTTTAAATAGAACCCCTGGTAGTGTTCATGGCTCTCCAGGCCCTGGACGTACCAAAAAGATTTTTGTGGGAGGTTTAGCATCCACAGTCACTGAGAGCGACTTTAAGAAATACTTTGATCAGTTTGGTACAATTACCGATGTTGTAGTGATGTATGATCACAACACCCAAAGGCCAAGAGGCTTTGGCTTCATCACTTATGATTCTGAGGATGCAGTGGATAGAGTGCTCCTCAAACAGTTTCATGAATTGAATGGTAAAATGGTTGAGGTCAAGAGGGCAGTCCCAAAAGAACTATCCCCAGGTTCCAGTCGGAGTCCTATTGTAGGATATAACTATAATTTGAGTAGGGCCAATAGCTTCCTTAACAATTATGTTCAGGGTTATAATATGAGCCCAGTTGGAGGTTATGGAGTCAGGATGGATGGTAGGTTTAATCAGGTTGCTAGTGGTCGTAGTGGGTTTTCCCCATTTGGTACAACTGGTTATGGAATGAGTCTGAATTTGGAGCCAGGGTTGAGCCCAAGCTATGGTGGCAATTCCAACTTTGGCAATAGTCTTGGCTATGCACGGATGCTGAGTCCTTATTATAGTGGAAATTCAAACAGGTATAGCACTCCTATTGGGTATAGTGGGGGTAATGGAAGAAATGATTCTCTACTAAGCTCCACCACACGAAATGTCTGGGGAAATGGGGGCCTTAACAATGCTGTGAACTCTTCAAGCCCTGGTGCGTACTTGAACTCTGGAAGTGGGGGTTTTGGAGTTTTTGGAAATAGTAGTGCGAATTGGGGCCCTTCTCCTGGTTCAACTCAAGGTGGAGGGAGTCCTCCTGGTTATACTAGTGGGAATATTGGTTATGGCAGTGGAGACAACAGCTTTGGGTTGGGAGCTGGGGGAGGGTATGGAAGAAACAGTGGCTCAGGTTTAGCCCAATCTTCATCATTCGCTGCATCAAGTGGAAGCTATGAGGGATCCTACGGTGACTTGTATCGTAGTGGTTCTGTTTATGGCGATTCAACTTGGCGATCTACTACTCCTGAGCTAGATGGTTCTGGCTCATTTGGTTATGCGCTTGGCAATATGTCTTCAGATGTCACAGCCAAAAGTTCTGAGGGTTATATTGGAAGTTACAACGTTACAAGTAGACAAGCAAATAGAGGTAACACTTTGGCTTCATTAAATGATTTTTGGTCATCTTCTTTGCACTTAGTTTGGTTTAGAAGCAAAAAATTTAATGAAAGAGAAACAGAAAACCTGTTAACTTGAGTGTTGATTCATCTTCTTTGCACTTGGTTGTTTAGAAGCAAAAATGCAATGAGTGGGAAATAGACAATCTATAAACTTGAGTTTTGAGTCAAGCTTGTTGACTTCAGAAAAGAATTTCTATAACTAGGCAAGTTGGTCTAATATTTTTATACAGTAACATTTATTATTGTGTTAAAATATTTTCTTTTTTTTAATTTCTATAAATCAATAGTTACCTCAGAGAAGGGCAGATTTGAACTCTGAACATCTCCATCAGAAACGCGAGGAGGTGCCAGTTGAGCTACAAAGCTCTTGGCAACTACATATTGAAACTAATGGTGTTATAAACCCAAGATTGGAGAACTGGTTTCATGCCTCATTGGTTCATGATATTAGTGATTGGGCTAACTTGCATTATACTCACATACAATGCTGATATCCTGAGATGCTGTCATATAAAGTAGCTGTTATTAATTTTTGCAATCTTTTGCTAGAATTCTGATAGATACCTAACTTTATTTCCCCAGTGACCTTGCAATTGCTGAAAATCTGATTCAGTAAATGTGAGAACTTGACATTTTTATGCAAAAAAGTTATAAGTGATCCATCATTCATGTCAAGCTTTTCTCATACACCTAATAAGTACTAACAGAACCATCCCTCTCTCTCTCTCTCTCTCTCTCTCTCTCTCTCTCTGTTTACAGAAATTCAGGAGCTTCCATTTTCTATGTCTTAGGCATTCAGACTTTTACTTCCTCTAGAATCAACACCTTCTGTTTCTCTCCCTTTAACACTATGCTCATGATAAATCACAAATGGGGATGCTATATTTCCACATGCTGCATGTGCTTGCTGATCTAGTTTTAGCAATATATTCAAAACCCTGTCTCTTTCTTGTTTTTTTAAGATAATATGCAATTGAATTTGCTGATCTATTCAAAATTATACAAGAAGATAAATTTCCATCGACTATGTGATAGTTTAAAAGTTGGCACTTGGTTTTGAGAATTATTTGTTGCTTATACACTTGTCTGAAAATATTTATACCAATACAATATCCTTTGCTTCAGGAATTGCTACATAGGAGATTTGTTATTTGGACAGCACATGGTAATGTTAGGTGAAGAACAGCTGAAGGATTGTGAATTTCATACATCTTCCTTATTAAGATATTTCTGCTTACAAGGAAGTTGATCATATAGTGCTAACGGAGTTCCTTGATTTGATGTATACATATTCAGAGAGAAAGCAGTTTACAAGGTATTTTGTGTAAGGTTTGGGATTTCTTTTTTCTTTCTTCAGAACATAGGTTCCTTTCTTGGAATTTGGTTGAGCTGTAAAATCAGATTGCGGGATATATACTCAGGAAGAGTGGTTCCAATTAATGTATCGTGCATCTCTGGTGAGGAGCGCCAGTGGTAGTAGTATGTTAAAAAAAAAATAGAGTATTAATTTTTTGAATTTTTTTCAATGCTGTAATGTCTGGCAAAGTTGCCAGCTCTTGTCCTTATATTTCTTCCTCTGTTCGGATTTGATTCTCTCAGTTTGTACGCGAGGTTCAGTTTGATTTACTAGTGTGAAACATTAGAGGGATACCCTTCTAGGTTCCCCATCAAATAAGCTACTGAATATTTTGATTTATTTTTTAATTGAACATTTACACAGAAGTTCACACTTATTTCTGAATGAAATGAATGTTTGATCACAATTCCCGTTCTATCATGGTGATATTTTGGAACCCTGGACTGCATGTAAATTTACAGTGTATGTTTATAGCTTTTGTAGTTGTATCTTTTATGGGTTTCCATCTGCTAATGGAGTTCCTAATCTTTTGAGGCTACTGTGTGGTCATACTGACTCTTATCCTTACTTTCAAAGATTAGGATATGATTTGCTTTGCTTGGTCTTTCATATCACTTTCATTTGAATTACCTTTCATAAATGCCTCAAAGCAAATACAATACATGTGGTCCTCTCTCTCTCTCTCTCTCTCACACGCGCACACATACACATACACACGTGAAGAGATTTTTGAGGAATGTGTTAACCATACCAAATATGGTTCTGAAATTTATGACATTTATTATGAATCCTTTAAAAATGAATTTTGGGCCTCTTTGCTTCTCCTCCACCTTTGGAACACAAAGTTAGGACAGCCAGCTTCAGAAATCTAGGGCCCTACTTTAGAAAAATTCTGGAAACTTTGCTTGAATGGGAGAGTTCATTGTCCATGCCTAATCTGGATAAGATTCGTTATAGTTGTCATGTAGGTCACCCTCCAATGTTTTCTGTTCTGCCTATCTTGCTTATGAGCAAGACTTAGGTACAGTACTTAGGTGTTGTTCCTTAGGTTCTTCTTTTAAGATTCTACTATGTGGATTTTTTCTCATGGGATGAAAGTGTATTTTTTAATTAAGTGGCCACATGGCTAAATCTTAAGATGAGAAAACCTAAGGAACAGCACCTAAAGTACTGTACCTAAGTTTTGTCCATTGCTTATACAATTATTCCTAGTCTATTTTCCCACACATGAAGTCAAGAACCAAATAAGAATGTAGTATTTTCTCTGACACTAATGTTTTTGAACTAGAGTACCCTGAATCCTTTCTTCTCCTAAACAATTTTAATTAATACATTACTGAATGCTGCATTTTGGCAAAATATTTCTATAAACATTGCTTCATTAACTTTAAGTTTTGATTAGCCCTATAGATATTTCTTCTGATTCTTTATTCATTTTTGGGGGGCTTTTGAATTGATTTTGTTTTACCAATAAAATGGCCAATATTTAATGTAAGCAGCCAGACTGTTAGTTGAGTTATATATCTTTCCCGGGAACAGGCTATTTCAGTAGCCTTTCCTGTTTTACCAAGACTTTAAAGCTGTTATCATAAATGAATCCTCATGAAAAGTAGAGGCCACACATTAACAATGAGCAGTATTAACTTCCAAATCATGCTGTTCATTTATAGTGGCCAGGAAAATTTCAGAAAGCTTTTTGAACAAATTGGGTAGATTTAAGGAAAGGAAAACGTTCACATGATGGATTCTTAGACAGCCGCTTGACTTATTTTGAATCAAGTGGTTCAAATTTTGGAAATCATGATGTCTAGAAGTATCAATCCCTTTTCCAATCCAAATGCTTAATTAGCTTTTATTTGGACAAGGAAAGAAAGAAAAAGATTAACTGTACAAACTAATAAACCTTCTCTCCCTGTAGAAAAGAAAGAGTTTTCCCAAACAAAAGGAAAAATTATGACAAAAATAATTATCTTGTGCACCATAAATATGCTTTTTCCAATTGTTTTGCCAACCTGTGATACAATAGAATCACTGGACATGTGCTTTTCTTTTCTTGAAGGTTATATGGGTTTAGTGGGCCCACTATTGACGGTTTTGATCACATGGATAATAGACATGGGGCCCATTGCACGCCCAACGGAGAATACTATTTCTGAGTTGATGCCAGAAAAGCACAACCTTGTGGTAGCATGATTAACTAGGCTTATCTTGCCAAAATTCTTACAGTTTAATCTATACCTTCTGTTTTTATTGTAAACGTTTAAGAATCAAATCATTCTTCCCTAATTATTGAATTATCAAAAAAAAAAAAAAAACTAGGCTTATCTCCTAGGCTCATTTGGTAATTCCGTAAAAATAAAATAATTGTCTGCTAAAAATATAATAATAAGATCATTGTGATTTGCCCAACCTGATTGAATCCAAGTGTATTACATTTTTCCTTCCACCAGAAACAAGTCTTATTATTTTGCCTTCTGAGCATCTATGAGTACTTCATAGTATGAAAATTGTTCTATCTTTTTCCTTCATACTCGATGGAAGACAGTAAGAGGATCATTAGTCCATACATGACCACAGTCAAATTAGACAATAAACAGGATGATTGAGATTCCTTAAAGAGAGGGTAATTTGTCCCGCACACACATTTTCCCTTTTATTCTACTTTATAGGATTCCCTATTCCTTACAATGGGAAAAGAAGAGAAAAGAAAGAGTGGTATTTTCCAGCATTGCAAAAGGTCAAAAAAAGTAGGTATTTTAACTCCACGCTCCAATTTCATCCATTGTAAGCTATGATAGCTCAAATGTGTATAGAGGTGAATTTTACCTGAGCCCAAGTGTACACATGAGCAAAACATCCAATAATGATCAATACTTAGATAAACTATCACAAAAAAAATCATGTGGTTAATATATAGGTGATCATCAGTACTAATGCACCATCATGCATAGAATAAGTGCAAGGTATAGACAGGAATACTTGTGTGAAAGAATCATACCTTTAGAAGGAGTTTTCTCAAAGGAATATCTTTACAAAGAAGTAGAGAATATAACATTAGACAAAATCAGTTTATGAGAACCCCAATCAAATCTGTCATGGACATCATTGTCAATATCATAGACAAAAGGCACTCACAATTTCAGGCAATTCTGCCTAATAAAAGGTAACAAGGAATGCATATTACTATACCCCTTAATTAAGCAACAGCTATAATCAGCATACCCAACCTTCAAAAGAGCACTTAAATATATTGATAAAGTAAAGCTCTCCAGAGATCATGGTTTTCTAGTGTTCTACCAAACCAAACCAGTTTCTATTACCTTGAAAGAGTTCTCACAGTAACAATGGCATCAAACCAAAACTTCAGAGATCTTCAGTGGGTTCTGCATGCAATCAAATCTGAAACACTCAACCTTCATAACATCTCATTCTACCTTTCTCAACCAACTTCAGGTTGTTTCCAAGAAACAGAAAACTCTATGAATATAAACATTTCCAAGGACAGCTTCCTATACTTCCTTCACCTCCTCACAGTATTAGGAACAGCCAAAAACATCCAATCATCTCTGAGAAACTTAGAGTTCCACCAGGTTGAGTGGGAACTACAACAACTACTAAATCTTGGCGTGTTGCTTGAGAATAGCACAAATATTAAGCAACTTGTATTTCGAAGAAACAGATTCAATACAGAATGTTTGTCAGAGTTTTCTGATGTTCTAAAGAGAAATAATGTGATCAAAGAGATCACATTTTCAGAATCTGCTATTGGCTATATTGGAGCTGGCATTCTTTCTTCTGCACTTAAGGTGAATGATAGCTTAGAAGAGTTGCAAATATGGGAAGACTCAATTGGGTCAAAAGGGGCAGAGGAGCTCTCAAAGATGATTGAAGGAAACTCAACACTGAAACTGTTGACAATTTTCGACTCAAGTTCAATCACAGCAACCGCACTTATTTCTGCAGTTTTAGCAAGGAACAGGACTATGGAAGTTCATATATGGAGTGGAGAAAGTGGAGAAAATGGAGAAAAGATTTCAAAAGTTGTTGAGTTTTCACCTGAAAACAGCACACTTCGAATTTACAGACTTAACATTTCAGGTGCTTGTAGAGTTGCTTGTGCTCTTGGGTGTAACTCAACTGTCAAGTCACTTGACATGACTGGAGTCCGGCTAAAATCCAAGTGGGCTAAGGAGTTTCGATGGGTTTTAGAACAGAATAAGAGTCTTAAAGAGGTAAACTTATCAAAAACTTGCCTCAAAGACAAGGGAGTTGTATATGTTGCAGCTGGACTCTTCAAGAACCAGAGTTTGGAAAGCCTGTATCTTGATGGAAACTGGTTCAGCGGAATAGGTGTGGAACATCTACTCTGCCCTTTGAGCAGGTTTTCTGCCCTGCAATACCAAGCCAACATTACTCTGAAGGCTGTAACTTTTGGAGGTGGGAGTACTAAAATCGGAAGAGATGGGCTTGCAGCCATTTTACAGATGCTGACAAGCAATGAAAGTGTGACCCGTCTAGGAATATACGATGATGAGAGTTTGAGACCAGATGATATTGTCAAAATATTCAAGAGCTTGGAGAGGAATGCCACTTTGAGACACTTATCTCTACAGGGCTGCAAAGGGGTTCGAGGAGAGTTGGTACTTCAGACAATTACAGAGACATTACAGGTCAATCCTTGGATTGAAGACATTGATCTATCAAGGACACCGCTGCAAAATTCAGGAAAGACTGATGGAATTTATAAAAGATTGGGCCAGAATGGGAAGAGTGAACCAGATATGGATTTGCTGAAGGACATGCCACTTACAGTGCCAAAAAGCTGTAGAGTTTTCTTCTGTGGGCAAGAATATGCAGGTAAGGGTGTCAAAAGATTCTGAGGTTCTTAATGAACTAAATTAACATTTATGCTCTTTTATAGCACTCAAGAAATTATACTGAAATAATTGCGCTTTTTGATTTGTATTTGCAGGTAAGACTACACTGTGTAACTCTATATCACAAAACTTCTCTTCTTCAAAGGTACCATACCTGGACCAAGTTAGAACTTTTGTCAACCCAGTTGAACAAGCTATTAGAACAAATGGAATGAAGATAAGAACTTTCAAAGATGAGGACACAAAGATTTCAATATGGAACCTTGCTGGTCAGCATGAGTTTTATTCCCTCCATGACCTCATGTTTCCGGGGCATGGGAGTGCATCATTCTTCTTGATCATATCCAGTTTATTCCGGAAGCCCAGCAACAGAGAACCAAAGACCCCGGCAGAAATAGAAGAAGACCTTCAGTATTGGCTCAGGTTCATAGTTTCGAACTCTAGAAGAGCAGTCCAACAATGTATGCTACCAAATGTAACTATAGTTCTCACACACTATGACAAAATCAATCAACCATCACAAAACTTGCAGGCTACTGTAAATTCAATTCAGAGACTGCGAGACAAGTTCCAGGGGTTTGTTGACTTCTATCCAACTGTATTCACAATTGATGCAAGATCGTCTGCATCAGTCAGTAAACTCACACATCACCTTCGGAAAACAAGCAAGACAATTCTCCAAAGAGTCCCTCGGGTTTATCAACTTTGCAATGATCTGATACAAATTTTATCAGACTGGAGATCAGAGAACTTCAATAAGCCAGCAATGAAGTTGAAAGAGTTCGGTGAGCTATGCCAAGTCAAGGTTCCACCATTAAGAATTCGATCAAGACACGATAATAAAGAGAAGGTGGAAATGAGAAGGCGGGCTGTTGCTACTTGTCTTCATAATATAGGTGAGGTCATTTATTTCGATGATCCAGGGTTTCTAATCTTAGATTGTGAATGGTTTTGCGGTGAAGTACTTGGCCAACTAATAAGATTAGATGTTAGAAGGCAAAGCTCCACAGAGAATAATGGATTCATTAGTAGGAAAGAATTGGAAAAGATTCTAAGAGGAAGTTTACAAAGCCAGATTCCTGGAATGGGTTCAAAGGTATTTGAGAACTTAGATGCAAGTGACCTTGTGAGGATGATGCTGAAACTTGAACTCTGCTATGAACAAGATCCATCAAACCCAAATTCCCTATTATTGATCCCTTCAATTCTGGAAGAAGGCAGAGGAAAGCCACAAAGATGGCAGTTAAGCACACCTGACTGCCTTTATGCAGGAAGGCATCTTGAGTGTGATGATTCAAGCCACACGTTTCTCACACCAGGTTTCTTTCCTCGTTTGCAGGCAAGAATATTAATCCCCATCTCTGCCATTCTTATTTTTCTTTTTCTTTTTTCTTTTTTTTTCTTTTTCTTCTTTTTTTTAGCTTTATCTTTTTCAATTTAAATTCTTCCGTCTTGTTTAACTCCTGTAAACACATTATGCATGAAATCATTGGTTCTGAGCTTTAGAGAGCAGCCTGACTGCCTACTTGTTTTTTTTTTGTTTTTTTGTTTTACCTAGCAGAAATGGCCACTAGATATAGTAAAGAGAAGTATGCCCGCATCAAGAATTTGAAGAATGAACCCTTATCCAATATGACTGCTGATTCCAAGAAGAAGAAGTTGGGCAACGAGAAAAGTGAGGTTGCTACTCTTCCTCCCGTTCATATTGCCCTTACTTCTTCTACTCCATCCTTAGAAGTGACTGGCTTCTCCCCTCTAACTACCCGTGCTAAAGGGAAAGGCAAGGTTGGAAGGAGCGTTTGGGATGATCCTGCTACTGCTATGGGCCGTGCTCACAACGTAATTACTGACAATGAACTCAAGGGTTTGTCATCCATCCCTTCCCACGAGCTGGTCAGCCGTCATATCCATAAATTATTACAAGTATGTGGTTTTTTCTTTCAGCATTGCTTTGGTATTTTTCTATGTGCATGGTCTCTCCTTTCATTTGCTTGTTTCTATCAGGTCCTTGGGGAGTCATTGCGCATCACGACTGACTATTTGAACACGGAAGAGAAGGTTGTGGTGGCCAACTCAAAGGTGGAGTCCGTCGAGGTAGAATGCTCCAAGTTGAGGAAAGATCTAATTGTTGCTATGAATGAGAGGAACGAATCGAATGAGAAAATAAAGGAGCTTACTGAGGCCTTGCGTGTAGAGAAAGCGCTTGTCGTCTAGAAGGATGAAGAGATTCAAGCTGCCCTCCTAAAAACTGATGCAGAGAGAGAGAAAATCATCTAGAAATTCAAGCAGTTAGATGAGTTCTCAGATCTTCAGTTTATCCAGTACTTCAAAGGGTTCGAGCTTCTGTGTCGGTGGACAATGAAGCATCACAGCTTGGCCGTGGACTTCTCCAATTTAGACTTTGAGAAGATTGACACCGAGGTGCTTGTAGATGAAGCCAAGGAGCAAGAAGAAACTGAAACTGGTGCAGCGATGGAGAAAGATTTGACTGGGAAGGAAGTTGCTGAAGGAAAGGATACCGACGAGCCTACTGTCCCTCTTTCGTAGTATATTCATTCTCCCTTTTTTTTTTTTTGGAAAACAATGGTTGCCCCTTTGTTTTGGGGTTTTATCTTTGACGAACAATGGTTGCCTCTGTGTTTCGAGGCCTTAGTTTTTTTTTTTTTTTGCCTTATTGCCTCTTGGTTTTGAGGCTTTGGTTTTGGACAAACTTTTTGCTACAAACCTATTGTTTTGCTCATGCTATAACATAAGCTTGACTGTTTACAACATTCCAGGCTCTGCGAATTAAACTTGTAGTTTTTTATCACTTAGATTGTGCTTTTTATCACTTAATTCATAAGTTGAACTCGTCATATATATATTGGCTGAGTCTGTTATCTTCGTGATTTGAACTTAAAGTTTTTATCACTTAATTTGGATTTTTAACTTCGTCATTCATATTGACGGAGCTTTTATCCTTGTGATTTAAACTTAAAGTTTTTATCACTTGATTTGGATTTTTAACTTCGTCATTCATATTGGCCGAGCTTTTATCCTCGTGATTTAAACTTAAAGTTTTTATCACTTAGTTATGATTTAAACTCATCTTTGATGCTGACGAAATTTTTATCATAGTTGTCGTGCTTTGAACTTGTCTTTTCGATAAAAGAGATTTTCACCATGGAGTGTTTGACATCTAATCATTTGAAAAGAAATAGCTCTACAAACGTTTTCTCTGTTTTATTCATCCTTGTTTATAAAAAGGGGATTACAAGGATAATACTTCACGAAAAAACAAAAAGTACTGAAAATAAAACAAATACATAAAAACAATGAAATCCCACTTATCTGTTGATGAATAAATGAGGTGTTCCAAATTCTGGAACTTATTAATGTTGAAGGTCTGTTCCCTCACTGATAGTACTTTTTAAGGTGCTCTGCATTCCAAGGACGAGGTAAAGGTTTCCCATTTGCATCCTCCAGGTAGTAGCTCCCTCTTCTTGAATAACGGATGACCTTGTATGGACCTTCCCAGTTGGGGCCTAGCTTCCCTTCGTTTGGATCTTTGGTGGCTTGTGAAACCTTCCGTAGAACCATATCTCCAGGATTGAAACGTTTCAGTTTTACCCTCTGATTATGGTATCTCGTCATCCTCCCTTGATATAAAGCCATTCTTTGAGCTGCATCATCTCTGACCTCAGGTAAGTAATCCAGAGCTAACTTGAGGCCCTCGTCATTGCTGCGTTCGTCATAACATGTTCTTTTGAGACTTGACACTCCAACTTCCACAGAAATTACTACTTCAATTCCAAATGCCAGCTTGAAGGGTGTCTTGCCTGTTGGTGTCCTCATTGTCGTTCTGTAGGCCCATAACACTCATGGAAGCTCGTTAGGCCATGCTCCTTTTGCCCCCTTAAGTCGGGTTTTGATTAGCTTAAGCAAAGTCCGATTTATAACTTCAGTCTGGCCGTTTGCTTGTGGGTGTCCAGGGGAGGAATAGTGATTCCTTATCCCCAGTTCCTTGCAAAAATCCCTAAACTTGTGGCTGTCAAACTGTCGTCCATTGTTAGAGATGATAACCCGTGGAATCCCGAACCGACAAACTAGGTTTTTCCATACAAAGTGTTGTATTTTGGCCTCCGTTATAACTGCTAAAGGCTCTGCTTCCACCTACTTCGTGAAATAGTCAATAGCGACGACTAAAAATTTTACCTGCTTCTTACCAGGAGGTAGGGGGCCTAGTATATCAATTCCCCATGTGGAGAATGGCCATGGTGATGTGATGTTGGTCAAGTGCTCTGCTGGGACATGCTGCACGTTTCCAAACCGTTGGCACTTGTCGCATCTCTGAACGACCTGAGCTGTATCTTTTTGCATGGGCATGGACAACTTGCCCAACGAGTGACCGTGGTCCAGAGTGATTTTCGCAGACACCTTCGTGGATCTCTTTTAGTACATACGCAGTATCTTCTGGGTCGAGGCACTTTAAGTAGGGCTGTGAAAATCCCCTCTTGTAGAGCTCGTCATTCAAGATTGTGAACCTGGACGACCTTACTTTGACTTTTCTGGCTTCTAAGGGATCTGCAGGGAGGTTGCCATCCTTGATGTACGTGATTATTGGGTCCATCCAGCTCCCTCCAGATTGGATGTAATGTCAAACCCCTTAATGCTTGGGAGGTGCTGCACTTCCATGTACAATCTAGGTCGTCCTTCGTTGGTAGCTGACGATGCTAGCCTAGCAACTTCATTCGCTTCCGAGTTTTCCTCCCTTGGTACCTAAGTGATCTTGACATCATCAAAGTTAGAAACTAACTGATTAGTCAGCGTTAAGTACCTTTTCATTCTGTCTTCTTTGGCCTCGTACTAGTTGGTTATCTGCCCCACCACAAGTTTTGAATCAGAATTCAGCTTCAAGTTTCTTACACCCAAGGCTTTTGCAATTCTCAAGCCCGTCAAGACAGCTTCGTACTCTGCTTCGTTATTCGTTGCTGGGAACTGAAGCTGGACTCCGTATTTGAGGATGTCTTTCTCAGGGGATAAGAGGATCACTCCTACTCCTCCGATGCCTGCTGCTGCCGGCCTATTTGTATACACCGCCCAGTAATCTGACTCTGGATCTTGATCAGCAATAGTGAACTCGGGGACAAAGTCAGCCAATGCTTGGGCCTTGATCGCCATCCTAGGCCTATAATCGACGTCAAATTAACTCAATTCTACAACCCATTGGACCATTCTTCCTGCTGCATCCGGCCTACCCATGGCCTTTTGTGGAGGTTGGTCTATCATGACTAGTATCGTGTGTGCCTGGAAATAGGGACGAGGTTTCCTTGACGCGACAATCAGTGTAAAGGCTAGCTTTTCTATTTTTGGGCATTTTGCTTTTATGCCCTGGAAAGTCTGACTTGTGTAATAGACCGGCTTCTAGATCCTCAGTTCTTCACGGATCAATGCCGAACTCACGGCCGTTTGGGAGACAACCAAATATAGGAATAGATCTTCTCCTTCAACGGATGGACTCAAAAGCGGTGGCTTGGATAAGTAATTCTTGAGGGCCTGGAAAGCTTCTTCTCCTCCGTCCACTAGAAGGCCTGTTTCAACGTTTTAAAAAGTATGATGCATTTATCCGTGACTCTAAAGACGAACCTGTTCAAAGCTGCTACTCGTCTCGTCAGCCTCTGTACTTCCTTCACACTTCTTGGGGAGGTCATGTCTAATATGGCTTTGACTTTCCCTGGGTTGGCCTCTATACCCCGTTGCGAAACCATGAACCCCAGGAACTTGCCTGACAAGACTCCAAACACGCACTTTGCCGGGTTCAATCTCATCTGATACTTCCTCAACGTGTCAAAAGTTTCTCTGAGGTCGTCCAGATGTAATTTTGCTTTTCTGCTTTTCACGAGCATGTCGTCCACATACACTTCCATATTCCGTCCAATCTGCTTGCTGAACATTTGATTCACCAGCCTCTAATAGGTCACCCTTGCATTCTTCAGACATATGACCCTGTAATAGTACAGCCCCTGGCTAGTGATTCTTCAGACCAAAAGGCATGACCCTATAACAGTACAGCCCCTGGCTAGTGACAAGGGTTGTTTTCTCCTGGTCCTCTTTGCTCATGCGAATTTGGTTGTAACCTGAAAATCCATCCATAGAGGTTAGTAGCTCGTGACTAGCTGTTGAATCTACTAGTTGGTCGATCCTAGGAAGTGGAAAGCTGTCTTTTGGGCAAGCACGATTGAGATCTGTGAAATCAACGCACATACGCCATTTCCCGTTGGACTTCTTCACCACGACAATGTTGGCGAGCCATTTAGGGTAGTAGACTTCCGTGATGAACCCGACAGTTAAAAGTTTCTCTACCTCTTCCACAACAGCTTTATTCCTTTCAGGAGCAAAAACTCGTCGCTTCTGTTGGACGGGCTTTCTAGTGGGGTTGACATTCAACCGGTGTTCTATAACTTTGTTGTCTATACCTGGTATATCCTTATGGGTCCAGGCGAAGATATCCATATTCTGCTTTAGGAACTCCACGATCTTGTCCTTCAGGGTTAAGTCAAGTCCTGCTCCAATCTTCGTGACCTTGGTAGTGTCTCCTTCTACTAGGTTCACATCTTCCAACTCTTGGACAGGCTTCTTTGGCTCTTCTTCTACCACCCAGGTATGGTTTTCTCTGGAGGCTAACACCGCCTGGTAACACTCTCGAGCCAGGAGCTGATCCCCACGTATTTCTCCTATCCCATGCGGGGTTGGAAGCTTCACTTTGAGGCAATAGGTTGAAGTTGCAGCCTTAAGCCGATTCAGTGTAGGTCGTTCCAAGATGACATTATAGGACGATGGACAATCGACGATCAAGAAATCAACTTGTTTTGTTATTTGGGCTAGATGTGTTCCTGCTGTGACTCTCAATGAGATGATGGCCTTTGGATAGATTCAATCCTCGCTGAAGCTGACCAACGAGGATTTGAAAGGTCGAAGCCGCTTTGGTTCCAACCTCAACTGTTGGTAGGCCATCATATACATTATATCCGCAGAGCTCCCGTTGTCAACTAGCACTCTTCTTGTGTTGAAACCTTCAATTTCTAGCATGATGACTAGCGGGTCGTCATAGGGTTGCTTGATTCCACTTGCATCTCGCTCAGAGAATGTTATGTCGTCACTCTCTGATCGTCGGTACTTTATGGATGGATGCTTGATGTGCACGCTGTTAATCTGCCTCTGGTAAATCTTCTTCAAAGACTCGTATGACCCTCCCGATACTGGTCCTCCTATTATCATCCTTGGTATCGTCATGAGGCTTGTCGTCAGTCCGTGATCGGAATTAATGGTCCCTCTTGATGAACTTTTGGAGTTTCCCTCGTTGAATCAATTTTTCAATTTGCTCTTTTAGGTCACGGAATTTTTCAGTGTAGTGGCCATGATCCTTGTGAAAACGACAGTACTTCTTCGGGTCACGCTTCCTGGAGGACGTACTTAATGGCTTGGGCCATTTCAGGCCTAGTTCATCCTTAATATGCATCAGGATTTTGTCTACAGGCATCACTAATGGGGTGAAGTTCATCTTCTTCTTCAGGGTGTCAGAACTGCTCTTGCTGTCCTTAGCCTCCGAATATGAGTCCTTACAATCTTTTTTCTTACCTTGGGAATCACCAGGTTCTTCCTTCTTTTGTTTTCCTGTTAGCCCTTTTGTAGTAAGAAATCCTCTCCGTTCATGTACTTCTGAGCTTTGAATAGGAGATCCGTCATAGAGGTTGGCGGCGTCTTTCGCAATGAAAAGATGAGATTAGGGTTGTTGAGTCTAGCCTGGAAGGTCGTCATTATCACTTGGTCGTCGGCTTCGTCAATTTCCAGCACAACCTTGTTGAAACGCTTCATATAATCCCTTAGGCTTTCCCCTTCCTGCTGCCTTATTGTTAGCAAATAAGAAGTTGGCCTTTTATGATGCTGCCTCCCAATGAAATGGTGAACAAATGAGTCACTGAGTTGTTCAAAATTCGCTATTGAAGACGCTGGCAACTTGCTGAACCATACCTTAGCAGCCCCTCTGAAGGTGGTAGGGAAATATTTGCATATGACTTCATCCGGGGTCTGTTGGAGGTTCAAGATAGTCTTGAAGGCCCCTATGTGGTCGAGAGGGTCCTTCGTGCCACTATAGAACTCCAGCTGTGGCAGACAAAACTTCAGAGTCAGGGGGCACTCCAACACGCTTGTTGTGAAAGGTGAATCTTCGTTTAAGCATGCCATCAAGGTTCATTACTGTCTTCCCCTTCATGGAATTCTTTACCTCATCCAGCTCCCTTCGTAAGCTCTTCATTATGTGATCGTTGTCATGTGCAGACTGCCCAGTGTACTCTGTTGTGTCCTTTCCCATGCTATTTTCAGGGCTGCTAGCTTCCTCGTCATGTCGCTATGTCTACGTCGGTGGTGCGAAGCATTACTGCCCTTTGGACGTGCTCGGTGCTTTAACTCTTCATTCTGCTTCATTAGCTCTTGTACATTGGCTGTTAGAGTTTGGATCTGCTGAGCCATCACCATAGGATCTGGGGGTGGTGCTGGTGTGGAGTCCATCAAGCGACAGGAGCTTTATCGGTAGGAGCACAATGGTTTGAGAAGGAATCAACTCGTGTCCCCACAGACGGCGCCAAACTGATGAAGCCAAAAATTGACCTCGTCAGTATGGTCCTCGTCAATGTCGATGGACGAGCTCCGGTACCTGTTGTCAAGAAAAGAAAGGCAAATGAAGTTTCACCGGCGTGGCGCCAGTTAAGAATACTCCGATGCTAAAGGCAGCTAAATAGCTCTCAATGAATTCTCTCGCAGGTATATATTTTGTTTTTCACATCTCTTTTACATGAGTTCTATTTACTTTTTATAGTTTGCTTCGGGTCGGTGTAGTTATGTTTGTTAATGCTCCTCTAAGAATTTTTCTCCTGAAAGAAACGCAGCATTAATTGACAATGAAGATTCTATTTAGAGTGTAACGGATGACCGTTGGGCCATCATTGCCTTTGTAACTGATCCGGCGCACTTATTCCTTATCAGCTGTCTTGATGGCCTTTATTTATGCCTTCAATGAATGCGGTCCTGTCTCGTCTATACGGACGGGGTCTTGCCCCTACACTCGTTTCTGATTTAGATGCAGCTATGGTCATCTTTAAGCTAGACGACCTCCACTTGATACTCGTCAGAAATGAAATGAACAACATGTTATTAATCATCATGCATAGGTGTTCTGGAAAAATATCCCAACTCATACAGAAACCTCAATTCAATGACATTTGGCATCGACAAGGTTGACTCTTACGAAACACAACTCAACAGAGACTAAGCTTGTTGGCTTGTCTATGGACAAGAGTTGAAACTTGGACCCATTAGGATTAGGGTTCGGCATAGTACATTTTGGGAATGATACAAGATCGTAGTTTGAAGGGCTTGTGGAATTGATAGATATGTCCCAAGGGACCACCACTCATGGAACAACGGTATTCGATCGCCAAATAGGGCCTCATTGAGCAAACAACATTTTGTACCATATAAAACTCACCCTTCCTAGTTTAATGACACTTGTCATGTCAGGACTGGACTAGAGTAGTAGATTTTGCTTTAAGATTTATCAATGCGTGGTTCATTTCCTTTGGATGGATCTCGACATCAACGATCCATGATAAATAATTCTTGCTCAAGATGTCAAGGGCCACAAATTCAAGTTTTGTAAGGTTCGACATGATCTATATCAAATATATTACATTATTAATTAATTAAATAACAATATATATATATCTTGCAAAGTAAAATGAAGAAATACTATATTCAATTTATATTATTTAAATGTAAATTATAAGAATAAAATAATCTATATAAAACATGGTATAAAAGATATTGTTGGGGCCTTTTTCCCTCTTTTTCACACCCTAGACACGTGTCCTAATACTAGTGGATAGCTTCTTGTATGGGCCTTTACTAAGAAAGGAGTTCGGTCTACTATTACCGCAGAACAGGCTTTGAAGTCCCATCTTGCCGTTGTCAGTCTATGCACAAACTTTAAATCTATAGTCCGAATAGCATTCGCGCAATAAAATCTTGTGCTTTTGACCTTTTGTTCTACTGTGGAACCTTTCTCCACTTTATGCTACTATGAAACTTTTCTCCACTTTCTGTTGTCACAAAAAGAGATTTGTTTTTTCCTCTATTGCTACAACTCTCTATACAAACCCCAAATCACAAAGAAAATATTATTAAGTAAATGTTTGTTCACATTATGATAGGCCAAAAACGAATTGACCCCTTGTGATAAATTAATTGATTAATTAGTCAAGTTTATTAATTAATCAAATTAACATGCAAACGCGTGGTAGCATAAACAAATCACCAATTACTAAAGTATGCAGCAGAAAATAAATTGACACGGTGATTTGTTTACGAATGGGAAAAACCTACACGGCAAAAACTCCACCGGGTGATTTTAAGATCACCACTCCCGAGAATCCACTATTATCACAATAAGCGGTTACAAGTAAAGGAATCCTAATACCTTATACCAACCTACAGTTGAACCCTTACCCCAATACCCAATTGGACTTGTTCTGTAGTGACAATCTCACCAATTACTAAATTTGCTTGAATAAACTTTGCTCAACACTTGTGCAACTTGTGTCATCTTTGACGGCCCTTAAAATAATCCTTTTATATGTTTAGGGTTGTGAGAAAAGAAAGTCCAAACATACAATCACAGATTGGAGTCAAAACAGAATTGAAATTCTGTTTTTCATAAACCTCGACAGATACCCTATCTGTCGAGCTGCTGTCAAGCCACGGGCTGGAACAGCTTTACAGGTCTCGATAGATACTAGTTGTCGAGCTTTAATGAACAACACTTTTTTCACTTGAATCTTGGACAGACTTGCATGGTTTTAACATTTGAACTTGAAACAAGGTTTCTTGAAGTATTAAACACATCCTAAATCTACCAAAATACTGTTGGAAAATCACTCAACTCATATTCACTTGTTGAATATAATAAAATCTATCCTAACACAAACTCTTGAAAAACTTTGCAAGAAGAGAGTCTATGGTAAGAAAGACTTTGACAACCTGTATTTCTGAAACACTTTAAACAAAACTCATCAAGGTATCTTTGTGTGAAACAGAAAATAATAGATTGCATACAAGACATACATCAATATAAAAGGAATATACGTACAATGTATGTCAATAATGGTCACAAGACCAATATACAAGAATAATGTATCTCAAATAGAAAAAAAATAAAAGAAATACATCAAGTCCTCACTACATCCCTCAGTGTCTACTCTCCCCCTAACAAAAATCTCCTATACTAACTCTCCCCCTAACTATGACTACTCTCATAACCAAAACTACTTCCCCTTTTTGTCACGAGTGACAAAGGATAAGAGTGTCAAGTAGACATCTCGTCATCGCTGGGTGAGCTAGCATCTCCATCATCTTCATCATCTGAAGCAGTAGCATCATCATCATCACCGAAGCCATCACTTTCATCTGCAGAGGCCACAGGAGTGGAAGGCATGGTGTAACCGCCTATCTCAGCCTGGCGTCAAGCAATGCGGCCAACACAAGTGTTCACCTGACACAACTCATCACTGAGAGTGTCAAGGCGAGCATCCATGCGCTGAAGTTGCGTCATGATGTCCTCGAGTGTCACACGTCCCGTAGAAGAGGAGGGACTAGATGTGGATGGAGTAGAAGGAGTGGGGGGAGTTACCGTACTAGACCGCCTTGAACAAAACTGCACCTCGCTCCGTTTAACGATAGTGGCGTCAATTGCACACATCACGTGAAAGTGGTCAGAAGTAGGAAAGGGAACAGAAAAATGGCGTAAGATCCTCGTGATAGCGGAAGGAAAGATGAGCTTATCACGGGTCGTCGTATCCCTATAGACATCTATGATAGAAAGAATGAAGTGTGAGAGAAAATCTATAGTGAGATGCTCTAACAAAGAAAGGAAAAATTGAGCACGGGGCTCGGTAATAGAGTTATAATGAGAAAGAAGGTGAAGAACAAAAGTCATAACCATGTTCATGAATCTAGGACCTTTAGCAAAGGTCGAACATGGAGTAAACTGACATTCACAAAAAGCAGAGATCATCTCGTCTTTGGACACAGTCCTCAAACGCTTACAACCGGGGTAGTCAGGATACTCTACCCTCGGGATATGGAGCACATCAGAGACAATCTCCTGTGTGACAGTAATGCGCATACCTCAAACACGAGTAAAGAAATGAGGTATTGAAGAATCAAGTCCATGCATGCTGGAGTAGAACTCCTAAATCAGCACGGAAGGACAGGTGACCGGGACATCACACAGTGACTCCCAACCCCGACTGTGAATGACAGTGGGTAGGTCATGGAGAAGTCCGACAAAATGACTTGGTGTTTCGAATGAACACCTCGTCGAGAAAAGTTCTCCGAGAAGTCCTTTCGGGCATTCTCATCACGAAACCGAACAGAAGAGGGGGTAGGATCAGAAGAAGAAGACGATGCCCTAGAACGCAGAGGGTTCTTGGACGGAGCAGATTTACGCTTTGGTGCCATAACGCACTAACGTAAACTAGAGAGTGAGGGGGAAGAAAGAAACACTCAGAAAAGTCCCAAAAACAGTTCAAATACATAAAAATATATTGAATGTAAAGGACGTATGCATGAAAATGCATGAGCATGTGACGTGCAAAGATAATTGCATCATGGGCTCAGCCCAATCCAAACCTATCAGCACGCAAGCAGTTAACATATATAACACACATCTAAATGCATGAACATATAGTTATAATGCACATGGGATGCAATGCATGAAGATTTTAAAGCATTTTCACAAAAACCAACCCAAAAATTTCACAAAAACTTCATCAATATTGAAAAACCCCAAAAAAATTTCAAAAACCCAAAAACTTAGGTTAAAAAATCATGAAATGCATGAAAATGAGAGATTTGGACACTTACCAAGTGAAGAAGAACTTGATTAAGGCCGAAAATCTCTTTGAGATGAAGTTTGAAGTGTGAGAGAGAAGTTTGGGAGGTGAAAAGGCACAGACAGATCGAGAGAGATCGAGAAAATGAAGACCGGATCGCGTTGAACAAATATATAGAAGTTAAGTAAATCTTGACAATAGAGGTGTCGAGATTTAAAGACTTCGACAGATGCATCGATCGAAAAGGTGTCCAGAGGTGTCCACAGCAAAACAAGCTCGATGGATCGATGAGGTATTGAGGGGACATGAACTTTCTCGATCGATTCACCTAGCTATCGAGAGGTGTCGAGATTGCGATAAAAAGCAACTGAAGAGCTCGACAGATAAGCTAGGTATCGAGAGGTATCGAGGAGCTGTCGAGATTGCTTAAAAACAGTTTTTCAAGAAAAGAAAAACACAGATATAAATGCAATCAACCATGCAACTCAACCAATGATCCAAACAGCATTTTGAACTCTCAAAATCATCTCTCAACCAATGATCCAAACACACACACTAAACACGTCTAACCATTTTTATATTTCAAAAACAAGTTAAGACAGTTTAGTGAGCATACATTAACACATGTAAACCTTGTGATGGCCAAATCATATTGTACCTGCACATGTATCAAGAGTAGCAAAGAATATTGCGTGTTGTGTGTGAAAAACATCGCAAGATTGCATAAGCGTCTACATGTTATGACGATTTGAGATATGAGAAAATCAATTTAACTCACACACAATCATAACTGTTTGATGGGGACTATCACCTTCGAGGTACATCCTATAACTCCCACATCTCCTAGAATACACGCTTGCAATCATATATAAAGCATTTTGATTCTTTTTGCTTTTTATTTTCTTCTTTGCATATTTTTCTTTTTTTTAAAGCAAATCATTTGTGGGCATATAAGAGTTAGAAAATAAATACCCAATTATGTTAAGCAATTGACATTCCAATTTTGTTATGCCGAAGCATACAAATGTCATTTCATGATTGGCGGGCAACAGTGGTGAGATGATTATTTATGCATTTCTCTTAGGATTTTTTAGTCCTTCCCATCAAAAAGAGTGATACGAGTGTTAAGTACAAGAGATTACTTAATCTTACTCATCACAAACACGAGCCACAAATCTCACTTGCTTAGTTGTGCATAGAAATGCTCATCTAAGCTACAATAGATACAAAGTTTAGAAAACTTTGTTTCAATGGCCATCCAAGGTACACAAGTACCAAAGTACACAAAACACACACTGTTTTTATATTTTTTTTTTCTTCTGATTTTTCAATTTTTATTTTATTTTATATGAAAAACAAAATAAACAAAATTGAAACGAAACCAAACAAAAACATGTTAAATAAAGCAAAGCTTAAAACTAGACTGACTCAATACAGTAAAGCAAAACACTCAAGTAATGCAAACAAAAACAAGAAGAGGAAGAGAAAAAAAGTGACATAATCACTTGGAGCCCTTTTCCTTCCACACCTTGGAAGAACCTTTCCTTTGAGTAAACCCTTGAACCGGTGGTGAGGGGGAAGAATTTGAAACCGTTCAAGTTCGAAAGGAACATGAGGGCTTTGAGAAGATCTCCAAGAGGAGCAGAAGAGGATGGGAACTGATTCTGGTTTTTCGATGCTATCATGCCATTACTCTGTTGAGTGGCTAACCACTTATAGCAATTAGGTCGAGTATGACCGGCTGCTCCACAGTGATGACAGAGATGCTGCTTCTTTTGTTTAGGCTTTTGAGAGATAACCTTCTTAGCCCTAGGGTTTTTAGCTTTTTTCTTATCCTGCTTAGGGGGTGCTCCTAAGATAGATTTACCATTGTCTATGTTCTCACTAGCTAATTCATTTTTAACAACATTGTTCTTAATTTCAACATTATTATTAGGAGGAACAAAAACAGTAATACTGGTAGAAGCAATATTAGAAAAAGAGAGACCATACCCTAAACCAGTTCGATCGGAAGCAAATTTCTGAAGATTTAGCTTCTCATCAAGCTTTGCACTTGAAGTCCTCTCCAACTGGGCTCTGACTTGGAACAGTTCTGCCTCAAGCTTCTTAGTCTTCTCAGCCAAAAAGTTGTTCTCAAAACGCAGTGCTCCAATAGTCTGATTGGCTTCATCAAACTTTGTGGAAAGCTCTTCACGATTAAGTTTCACATCACTGAGCTTCTTGGTGGCCAGCCTATAAAGTTTCTTATGCTTCTCAGAAAGCTTGTACAGTTTCTCATAGACTGTATGGATATCATCTTGATCATCCATCTTCTTGAATTTGGACTCCACCAATTCCTCTTCTTCATCCACATCTTCAACAATCCACTCAGTGGGATTGACAGTGGCAGTGAAGGCATTTAGGATTCTGTCATCCTCATTGTTGGAATCATCCTCAGGCTCAGTGTCACTCAATGTAGCAGCAAGTGTCTTGCTTTTCCCAATAGTCTTAAGATATGTAGGGGCACTCCTGTTTCATATGTCCAAAGCCTTGACATCCAAAGCACTTTGGTCCTGCGGGAACAGTGTACTGACCGCCATCCCTAACATCCTTCTTCCCTTTGTCTTGGCTCTTGAATTGAGAAGAATTAGATTACCTACGGTCCTTGTCGAAGCCCTTCCCATTAGCATTCTTCATGAACTTCTTGAATTGCATTGTAATATAGGACTTCATCTTAGAATCTTTATCCTCAAAAAACTCATCAGTATCACTACTCTTGGCCTTTAATGCCATGCTCTTACTCTTACTCGATTTCCCGATTCTTGTCAAACCGAACTCATAGGTCTG
This sequence comes from Notholithocarpus densiflorus, assembly GCA_030021035.2. Taxonomy (NCBI): domain Eukaryota; kingdom Viridiplantae; phylum Streptophyta; class Magnoliopsida; order Fagales; family Fagaceae; genus Notholithocarpus; species Notholithocarpus densiflorus. The sequence continues at coordinate 2,462,670 of JARYZH020000048.1, forward strand.
CAGATTTCCAACCAACTCTGTCAAAGGAATTTTGTCAATATCCTTTGATTCCTCAATTGCGGTGATCTTGGCATGGAATCTCTCGGGTAGAGATTTGAGCATTTTTCTCACAATCTTGGGTTCAGGAATGGTTTCCCCAAGATTAAAGGCTGAGTTCACTATGTCCTTGAGCTTGGCATAGAACTCATCAAACGACTCATCCTCCTCCATCTTGATCTCTTCGAAGCTTGTAGTGAGCCTCTGAAACTTCGAATCCTTGACAGCCTTAGTTCCTTTGTAGGTTGTCTGGAGGATAGTCCATGCTTCCTTTACAGTTTTAATGGAGGATATCTTCTTGAACTCCTCATTAGTGACCGCACTGAATAAGGCATTCAATGCCCTGCTGTTGAAGTTTGCTGCCTTGATCTTAGCATCATCCCAATCGGCTAGCGCTTTTGTAGGCTTGGTTCAGCCTATGTCCACAGCTTGCCATACTTTCTCATCTAAAGACTGCAAGAAAACTCTTATGCGTACTTTCTAGTATGCATAGTTAGTGCCATCAAATAAAGGAGGTATAATAAAAGACTGTCCTCTATTCATGAAAAACAGGGGTCAGTGGATCACACAGCAAAGATTAACCCTAATTAGAGTGTGCCCACTCTAATACCACTTGATAGGCCAAAAACGAATTGACCCCTTGTAATAAATTAATTGATTAATTAGCCAAGTTTATTAATTAATCAAATTAACATGCAAATGCGTGATAGCACAAACAAATCACCAATTACTAAAGTATGCAGCGGAAAATAAATTGACACGGTGATTTGTTTACGAATGGGGAAAACCTACACGGCAAAAATCCCACCAGGTGATTTTAAGGTCACCACTCCCGAGAATCCACTATTATCACAACAAGCGGTTACAAGTAAAAGAATCCCAGTACTTTATACCAACCTACAGTTGAACCCTTACCCCAATACCCAATTGGACTTGTTCTGTAGTGACAATCCCTCCTTGTAATACACGGCTCCCAGTACGTGACTAACCAATTTCGCGGATCCTAGTACGCGACTTCAATCACCAATTAGAGAAGGTTGTTGGCTGCAAAGTTTTTCAATTCATCACACGATGAAAATCGAGAAGCTCCTTGGTTTCAAAACTCTACGATGCACAAACACAGCAACTTCTTCACAAGAAAGATGAACTAGGGCAAATTCTTTCTCCGGTCACAATTTGCTTGAACAAACTTTGCTCAACACTTGTGCAACTTGCGTCACCTTTAACGGCCCTTAAAATAATCATTTTATATGTTTAGGGTTGTGAGAAAAGAAAGCCCAAACATACAATCACGGATTGGAGTCAAAATAGAACTGAAACTCTGTTTTTCATAAACCTCGACAGATACCCTATCTGTCGAGCTGCTGTCAAGTCACGGGCTGGAACAGCTCTACAGGTCTCGATAGATGCTAGCTGTCGAGCTAGCTATTGAGCTTTAATGAACAACACTTTTCTCACTTGAATCTTGGACAGACTTGCATGGTTTTAACACTTGAACTTGAAACAAGGTTTCTTGAAGTATTAAACACATCATAGATCTACTCAAATACAAGTAAAGTGCGTTTTGTCAAAGGATTAGCCAATTACATCAAATAGTGACATATGTTCCTAACAAGTGAATCACATATGTCCTAACACATTAGATTAGCATATATACTCTCTCTCTCTCTCTCTCTCTCTCTCTCTCTCTCTATATATATATATATATATATATAGAGAGAGAGAGAGAGAGAGAGAGAGAGAGAGAGAGAATGGATCACAAGGTTTTCGGCCCCAACCCTCACAACCTTATTTCTTTAACCCAATATTGCACAAAACAGTGAGGTTGGGGACTCGAATTAAAGTGGCCTTACTTAAATGCCTCTTTTCAAGAGATTCAGGTGAGGATGGTTAAATGGGAGGGAGGAAGTTATCTTAGTGGTGCATGCTGATAATACTTTACTATAGGGTACTCTATTTCTCTACTAATTCTCTATTGTTCTCGACCGATCCTATCCTTTCTCTTTTCTCCTTAATTTTTCAATTTTTTTACTTTGTGTTGTGTTTTAATGTTGTTTTGAGTGAATGAGATTTTCTCCTTTTATAATTGAATTTGAATGGGTATTTTCCCCTTAATGCCCTTCTTCAATGACTTATTGGTTTTCACTTCGAAGAGCGAGCCCTTCCAACCTGTCCTTAACTCCACAAACCTTTATCTCTTTGGGAAATTAATATCCCAAAGGTTTCTTTGGTTTTACTGTAAATAGAAGGTTCACTTGTTTTTGGGTGGGCATGAGGTTGAGACACAAGTTTTCTTAAGCATAAATGGTGCAAGATCATTAATGCTAGTTGGCTCAATGCAAATTGGTTTTATGACATGCACATTATGATGACTATCACTTTCATCCAACAAAAGTATCCCCTAAATGGCCATGACAAGACACCAAAACTAAAACATTCCTCCCCTCCATCTAAATCCATCTCCTTGAACCTTAACAGTGACGAGTACACCTCCTCTATATGTTTGGGATACAAATAGGTGAACCCATTTGCCTACCTTGCTTTTATCCCCATGTTTTCTCTTCTACAATGCTCGAGACTTGAGAATTCTTTCTTGAAATGTCTTCCTCTTTTTGGGTCTGTTTGAGATCCGCTTATTTTGCTGAAACTGAAAATTTTTTGCTGAAAGTACTGTAGATAAAGGTAAAAGTTAGCTAAAATAGTATAGTAGGACCCATGAATAGTATCAAAAAGTGTAGTAGGACCCATGAATAATAGCAAAAATAAGCTGAATAGTAATATAAGTTAGCAAAAAATAAGCTATCCAAACGCAACCTTCCTAGGCTTTTTTCTATTTACTTAGCTTCCTTTGTACAAATGGATTGGGCCCCTTTTTTGGACCTACTCAGTACTCTTTCACTCATGCAAGGGTCTTGGGCCATCCATGGCCCCACCTGTTACCCCCTGTTACCCCATCCACACGTATTCTATGGAAGGTCATTCTTAGCCTTTTTCTTTACTTCTTTATCTTCTTTATTCGAATGGGCTGGGAAAACTTCCTACAGAGAAATCACATATTCAAAGAAATAGTAGCTAAACCCTTACTTAGCTTAGGTTTTAGATGTAATTGAGATAAAAAGACCTAAGAGAGAGCCTATGCTTTCCTAGCATGTCTTGGTGAGGTTGAGAGCAAAATGAGAATTGCATCCCCTTTGCAAGGCTGGTTGGCCTAGTGGAATTTGGTAGGTGGAACCCCTGGTCCTTATGTGTCCATGCGCCCCAATTGAATTGGTCATTTGGGAGATGTATGTGCTATGCCCTTCCCTTAATGTAAATTTACTACGCTTACATGCTTCTATATACATTAGGCTATGCTTGTGCCCAGGTACAATTTTGCATTCTCTACTCTTAAGGTCCACATTCCCCTTGGGCTTGGGCTTTGTTCATAGTGTTAGAATTATGTGCCCTCAAAAACAATACTATGCATTTTTTATTTGATAATAAAATTTTATTTTCACATACATAATTTTTATGGGGATATTTCATTGTTTAAATGTGGCATGTTATGTCGCATCTGTAGAAAAATCATGTTAATGGTTAAAAAACCAAAGACAGGGAGTAATGATTTTTCATAGATTATTAAATTGTTCTAGGCTGTGGATATTAATTGAATATCAACATTGAAGCCTACAATTGTTGTGCTGCTATATGATAGGATGATTTACTCCATCATTGAGGTATTGACTTTAAGCAGACAAGTGGGTGTAATGTAACAAGTACATACACTGAATCGGATCCGATCAAGAACACCTTATGAAGTGATCACTATTAATTAAAAGGTTGTTCTATCACAATTTTTCTATTGTCCTCAAACATGAGAGGTTTGTGTATATTTATTTATTATGCACATAACTTTGACAATGTCAACTGGTGATGCTTATTTTAAAGGCTATATACAGACACGTTGGGTTATGTGTGTAATGAGTAATATATGTAAATGCTCAACAATGAATCTACCAGTCTCTAAAGAAGATAATATATTCAGTTGATTTTCATATTGAAGTTGGACTCAAAACAAAATCAGCCGGTGACATTTTTCAAAAATGTTTTTCATATATATAATATTGTATATATATATATATATATATATAATTAAAGAGTTTTTTCAAAGATATTTTGGAGTCAAATAGAAATTATGAAATCAAGAAATTAAGGCTTACATAAGCTAGGGACATGACAGTGATATTAATCCAATCCTAGTGGCTTGTGGGAATATAGTGTGGTGGAAGGACATAGATATAAATTTGTAAGTAATGGGACTTCATTTGTAATTCTCTAATCTTCAAGGGTCAATTGCAATGTGTTGATAGACATTATTGCAATATGTAGAAGTTCAAATATTTTCTTGACATGGTTGAGAAAATTAAGGAATAATTTTGAAAGAGTTTCAAGATAAGTCAATAACATTCAAAAAGTTATTGATTAATCCTACAGCTTAAGATTAGGATCCCTAAGGATCCCACGTCCAATCTCTCTCTTGGGTTTTAGAAGTCTTAAATAAAAATAATATTTAAAAAAAAAATCATATTAGTCATTGGCCATCAGAACTACTGAGTGATACTGTAGTCTTTTGAAAACCCAAAAAGAAATAGAGAGAGAGACGTGAATACCTTGGGAGGCAACACACTTAGTTGCTAAGAGAGATACGCAATTTTTTTCTATTTAAAATCCATGGTTGTGTGGTACAATGATCTTTAAATGAAAATATAAATTTTGTTTTATACTGCTTCCGCAAAAACTGTCACATAGACCTATGTCTTTGCGTAAAAAATAGGTGGCAACATATATCTATATGTTATCTTTTATCATTTTGTATACAAATTCAAGAGACTTGTAACGTGTTGTGAGAGAATTAGTTCATGTTTCATGTTAATTTAACTTTTGTAATCTATTGATGTGTAGTAATTTTTTTTTTTTTTTTGAGAAGAGACGTGTAGTCTTCAACTCAAATAGACTTAAAAATTCAACAAATTAGATTTTGAGGTTTCAAACTCTCAGAAAGAGACTTCCAATGAATTGAGAGTGTTCCTGATTTAGTTTTAAAGGAAGAAAAAATAGTTTGTTTTTAAAAAAGAAAAGAAAAAAAAAAACACAATTTTCTTTAGAAATTTGCTAGAGGCGCTTGCTAATATGTGTTCTAAAATAAAAGTATTGAGATAAGATAAAGAAATTTAGAAAGAAGATAATATCTTTAAGTGGTCATCCACACAATAGTTTTGATTCATGAATAAATGTGTATTTGCATTTGTAGTTAGATCACATATTTATTGGAGTTAAAGGTCGTATGGAGGGAATTCTTAATAATGCAACGCCATACATTTCAGGATGTAACTTCATTAATTTATAAATTTAACACAATCTATTTGTAACTTTATGCATTTATGTGCATTTTGATTACTTTAGTTTTCATTAAATATTTTTAAGAAAAAAAATTAACATGTGACAGTTCATGTGAAAGCCAAGGTGGCAAAAAAGAAAAATACATTTTATAGTTTCACTATTAGCCACATAAATTTTTTCCATTCACCACTTAAGGAAAAAGATAGGCAAAAGGAACAAGGATTGCCAAAGCGGAAATATTTTGACATAGTATCAAAAGTTTAGGGTCTAAACAATACGTTTGCAACATTATGGACTATTTTGACAAAATGGTAATTATACTTTTTATTATTATTAAAGTAATGTTAAACTTAAGATATTGGCTCTTTAATGGGTTGGCATATTTTAGACCCTAGATTTATTTAAGTTAAATCTTGGCCTTTACTCAAGGGTATTTTTTTGTCAAAAAAAATATTATTTTACTCGTTCGAATTATCAAAATATTAAGAAACCTATAAATACACCAAAACCTCTAAAATGACACCCTTAAAACTGCCAAAATGACTAAAATGCACCTCGAATGTCGAAAATATCTCAAAACCCTAGAAAATGACCAAAATGCCCCCAAAACAACCACAATACCCCCGAGATCATTAAAAATGACTAAAATAACATTGAAACCTCAAAAACAAGTAAAATACTCTCGAAACCTCTAGAAATGACTAAAATACCCCTAAACTAAGCAAAAATACACTCGATTTTTTAGATTTTGGGGTATTTTTGTCTGTTTAAAGTTGTTTTGCTTATTTAGAGGATGTTAGGGCATTTTGCTCATATTAGCAATGTCGAGCGGTATTGTTTAATCGTTTTAGATGTTTGGGGCATTTTGGTCATTTACGAGATCTCGAGATTTGGCTACTCATTTTTGCCGTTCCAGGGGTATTTTGGCCATTTTGGAGGTTTTAGGGTTATTTTAGTCGTTTTAGAGATTTTGAAGCTATTTTGGTCAATTAAGAGGATTCGGTGTGGTTTTTTTTTGGACATTTTGTGGTTTTTGGAGTAGTTTGGTAATTTTGGGTGTATATTGGCCATTATAATGATTTCAAGTGTATTTTTTTGTCAAAAAAATTTATTTTACCCATGAGAATTACCAAAATATCAAAAAGCCTATAAATACACCAAAACATCTAAAATGACCCCCTTAGAACTGCCAAAATGACTAAAACGCACCGCAAATGTCCAAAATATTCGAAAACCCTAAAAAATCCCCAAAACCCCCCCCAAAGCGACTACAATACCGCCGATAACATTTAAACTAACCAAAATGCCATTGAAGCCTCAAAAATAAGTAAAATACCCTCGAAATCTCTAGAAATGACTAAAATACCCCTAAACTAAGCGAAAATACACTCGATTTTTTAGATTTTGGGGTATTTTAGTCTGTTTCAAATTTTATTGCTCATTTAGATGATTTTAGGGCATTTTACTCATATTAGCAATGTCGAGGGGTATTTTTAATCATTTTAGATGTTTGGGCACTTTGGTCATTTACGAGATCTTGAGATTTGACTGCTCATTTTTGCCGTTTCGGTGGTATTTTGGTAATTTTATAGGTTTTGGGGTAATTTTAGTCGTTTTAGAGATTTTGAGGCTATTTTGGTCAATTAAGAGGATTCGGTGTGGTTCTTTTTGGGACATTTTGTGGTTTTTGGGGTATTTTGGTAATTTTGGGTGTATATTGGTCATTCTAGTGATTTCAAGCGTATGTTTTTGTCAAAAAAAATTATTTCACCCATGAAAATTACCAAAATATCAAAAAGCCTATAAATACACCAAAACATATAAAATGACCCCTTTTGAACTGCCAAAATGACTAAAATTGTAAATGTCCAAAATATCCCAAAACCCTAAAAAATGACCAAAACCACCCCAAAACGATGACAATACCATTGAAACCTCAAAAATAAGCAAAATACCATCGAAACCTCTGAAAATGACCAAAATACCCCTAAACTAAGCCAAAATACACTCGATTCTCTAGATTTTGGGGGTATTTTGTACGGTTTCGAGTTGTTTTGCTCATTCTAGAGTATTTTAGGGCATTTTACTCATTTTAGCAATGTCGAGATGTATTTTTTAATCATTTTAGACGTTTGGGGCATTTTAGTCCTTTACGAAGTATCGAGATTTGACTGCTTATTCTAGCCGATTCAGGGGTATTTTGATCAATTTAGAGGTTTTGAGATTATTTCAGTCGTTTTTAGAGATTTTGAGGTTGTTTTGGTCAATTAAGAGATTTCGAGGGGTTTTTTTTTGACATTTTGTGGTTTTGGGGGTATTTTGATAGTTTTGATGATTTTAGGAGTCTATTGGTTATTCTAGTGATTTCATGGGAATTTTTTTGTCAAAAAAAAAAAAAATTTTACCATGATAATTACCAAAATATCAAAAACCTTGAAATACACCAAAACCTCTAAAATGACCCCTTTAGAATTGCCAAAATGACTAAAACGCACCACAAATGGCCAAAATATCTCAAAACCCTAGAAAACGACCAAAACGTCCCCAAAACGACCATAATACCCCCGAGAACATTTAAAATGACCAAAATACCAATGAAACATCAAAAATAAGCAAAATACGCTCGAAACCTCTGGAAATGACCAGAATACCCCTAAACTAAGCCAAAATGCCCTTGAGTTTTTAGATTTTGGGGGCATTTTCAATGATTTCAAGTTGTTTTCCTCATTCTAGAGGATTTTGGGGCATTTTTCTCATTTACGAGTTATCGAGATTTGACTGCCCATTCTAGCTGTTTCGCGAGAATTTTGGTCATTTTAGAGGGTTTGGGGTTATCTTAGACGTTTTAGAGATTTTGAGGCTATTTTAGTCAATTAAGATGTTTCGGAGGGGTTTTTTTTTTGACATTTTGAGGTTTTGGGGGTGTTTTGGTAGTTTTGGTAATTTTGGGAGTATATTAGCCATTCTAGTGATCTCAAGGGTATTTTTTTGTCAAAAAAAATTATTTTATCCGTGAGAATTACCAAAATATCAGGAAACCTATAAATACACCAAAACCTCTAAAATGACACCCTTAGAACTGCCAAAATGACTAAAATGCACCTTGGATGTAGAATACCCCCGAAACCTCTAGAAATGACCAAAATAACCCTAAACTAAGCGAAAATACACTCGATTTTTTAGATTTTGGGGTATTTTAGTTTGTTTCAAATTTTTTTGCTCATTTAGACGATTTTAGGGCATGTTTCTCATATTAGCAATGTTGAGGGGTATTTTCTAATCATTTTAAATGTTTGGAAATTTTGGTCATTTACGAGGTCTCGAGATTTGACTACTCATTTTAGCCGTTTCGGGGGTATTTTGGTCATTTTATAGGTCTTGGGGTTACTTTAGTCGTTTTAGAGATTTTGAGGCTATTTTGTTCAATTAAGAGGATTCGGTATGGTTCTTTTTTGGACATTTTGTGGTTTTTTGGTAATTATGGGTGTATATTGGCCATTCTAGTGATTTCAAGTGTATTTTTTTGTCAAAAAAAATTATTTCACCCATGAGAATTACCAAAATATCAAAAAGCCTATAAATACACCAAAACATATAAAATGACCTCCTTAGAACTGCCAAAATGACTAAAACGCACCGCAAATGTCCAAAATATCCCAAAACCCTAAGAAATGACTAAACCCCCCTCCCCCCAAAACCATGACAACACTATTGAAATCTCGAAAATAAGCAAAATACCCTCGAAACCTCTGAAAATGACCAAAATACCCCTAAACTAAGCCAAAATACACTCGATTTTCTAGATTTTAGGGGTATTTTGTACGGTTTCGAGTTGTTTTGCTCATTCTAGAGTATCTTAGGGCATTTTACTCATTTGAACAATGTTGAGGTGTATTTTTTAATCATTTTAGACGTCTGGGGCATTTTGGTCATTCACGAAGTATCGAGATTTGACTGCTTATTCTAGCCGTTTCAGGGGTATTTTGATCAATTTAGAGGTTTTGAGATTATTTTAGTTGTTTTAGAGATTTTGAGGTTGTTTTGGTCAATTAAGAGATTTTGAGGGGTTTTTTTTGGACATTTTGTGATTTTGGGGGTATTTTGGTAGTTTTGGTGATTTTGGGGGTGTATTGGTCATTCTTGTGATTTCATAGGAACTTTTTTGTAAAAAAAAAATTATTTTACCAGTGATAATTACCAAAATATCAAAAAACCTTTAAATACACCAAAACCTCTAAAATGACCCCTTTAGAATTGTCAAAATGACTAAAACGCACAACAAAACGACCACAATACCCCCGAGAACATTTAAAATGACCAAAATACCAATGAAACCTCAAAAATAAGCAAAATACCCTCGAAACCTCTGAAAATGACCAAAATACCCCAAAAATAAGCCAAAATACACTCGATTTTCTAGATTTTGGGAGTATTTTGTACGGTTTTGAGTTGTTTTGCTTATTCTAGAGTATTTTATGAAATTTTGGTCATTTTATCAATGTCGAGGTGTATTTTTTAATTATTTTAGGTGTTTGGGGCATTTTGGTCATTTACGAAGTATTGAGATTTGATTGCTTATTCTAGCCGTTTCAGGGGCATTTTGATCAATTTAGAGGTTTTGAGATTATTTTAGTCGTTTTAGAGATTTTGAAGTTGTTTTGGTCAATTTAGAGATTTCGAGGGGTTTTTTTTGGACATATTGTGGTTTTGGGGGTATTTTGGTATTTTTGGTGATTTTGGGGGTGTATTGGCCATTCTAGTGATTTCATGGGAAAATTTAAAATGACCAAAATACCAATGAAACCTCAAAAATAAGCAAAATACCCTCAAAACCTCTGAAAATGACCAAAATACCCCAAAAATAAGCCAAAATACACTCGATTTTCTAGATTTTGGGGGTATTTTGTACGGTTTCGAGTTGTTTTGCTTATTCTAGAGTATTTTATGGAATTTTGGTCATTTTATCAATGTCGAGATGTATTTTTTAATTATTTTAGATGTTTGGGGCATTTTGGTCATTTACGAAGTATCGAGATTTGACTGCTTATTCTAGCCGTTTCAGGGGTATTTTGATCAATTTAGAGGTTTTGAGATTATTTTAGTCGTTTTAGAGATTTTGAGGTTGTTCTGGTCAATTTAGAGATTTCGAGGGGTTTTTTTTGGACATATTGATGTTTTGGGGGTATTTTGGTATCTTTGGTGATTTTGGGGTTGTATTGGCCATTCTAGTGATTTCATGAGAATTTTTTTGTCAAAAAAAAAATATTTTACCAGTGAGAATTATTAAAAAACCTTAAAATACATCAAAACCTCTAAAATGACCCCTTTAAAATTGCCAAAATGACTAAAATGCATCACAAATGTCCAAAATATCTCAAAACCCTAGAAAATGACTAAAACGCCCCCAAAACAATCACAATACCCTCGAGAACATTTAAAATGAGCAAAATACCCCAAAATTATGCGAAAATACACTCGATTTTTTAGATTTTGAGGGTATTTTGGTAGTTTTGGTGATTTCAGAAGTATATTGGTCATTCTAGTGATCTCAAGGGTATTTATTTGTCAAAAAAAAATTATTTTACCCGTTCGAACTACCAAAATATTAAGAAACCTATAAATACACCAAAACCTCTAAAATGACACCCTTAAAACTGCTAAAATGACTAAAATGCACCTCGAATGTCGAAAATATCCCAAAACCCTAAAAAATGACCAAAACGCCCCCAAAACGACCACAATACCCCCGAGAACATTTCAAATGACCAAAATACCATTGAAACCTCAAAAACAAGTAAAATACCCTCGAAACCTCTAGAAATGACTAAAATACCCCTAAACTAAGCAAAAATACACTCGATTTTTTAGATTTTGGGGTATTTTTGTCTGCTTCAAGTTGTTTTGCTTATTTAGAGAATGCTAGGGCATTTTGCTCATATTAGCAATGTCGAGGGGTATTGTTTAATCATTTTAGATGTTTGGGGCATTTTGGTCATTTACGAGATCTCGAGATTTGGCTACTCATTTTTACCGTTTCAGGGGTATTTTGGTCATTTTGGAGGTTTTAGGGTTATTTTAGTCGTTTTAAAGATTTTGAGGCTATTTTGGTCAATTAAGAGGATTCGGTGTGGTTTTTTGTTTTGGACATTTTGTGGTTTTTGGAGTAGTTTGGTAATTTTGGGTGTATATTGGCCATTCTAATGATTTCAAGTTTATTTTTTTGTCAAAAAAATTTATTTTACCCATGAGAATTACCAAAATATCAAAAAGCCTATAAATACACCAAAACATCTAAAATGACCCCCTTAGAACTGCCAAAATGTTTTAAAGGCACCGCAAATGTCCAAAATAACCCAAAACCCTAAAAAATCCCCAAAACCCCCCCAAAACGACGACAATACCATTGAAACCTCAAAAATAAGCAAAATACCCTCGAAACCTCTGAAAATGACCAAAATACCCCTAAACTAAGGCAAAATACACTCGATTTTCTAGATTTTGGGGGTATTTTGTACGGTTTCGAGTTGTTTTGCTCATTCTAGAGTATCTTAGGGCATTTTACTCAATTTAACAATGTCGAGGTGTATTTTTTAATCATTTTAGACATTTGGGGCATTTTGGTCATTTACGAAGTATCGAGATTTGACTGCTTATTCTAGCCGTTTCAGGTGTATTTTGATCAATTTAGAGGTTTTGAGATTATTTTAGTCGTTTTAGAGATTTTGAGGTTGTTTTGGTCAATTAAGAGATTTCGAGGGGAATTTTTTGGACATTTTGTGGTTTTTGGGGTATTTTGGTAGTTTTGGTGATTTTGGGGATGTATTGGTCATTTTAGTGATTTCATAGGAATTTTTTTGTAAAAAAAAATTATTTTACCAGTGAGAATTACCAAAATATCAAAAAGCCTTTAAATACACAAAAACCTCTAAAATGACCCCTTTAGAATTGCCAAAATGACTAAAACGCACAACAAAACGACCACAATACCCCCGAGAGAATTTAAAATGACCAAAATACCAATGAAACCTCAAAAATAAGCAAAATACGCTCGAAACCTCTGGAAATGACCAAAATACTCCTAAACTAAGCCAAAATGCCCTTGAGTTTTTAGATTTTGTGGGCATTTTCCACGGTTTCAAGTTGTTTTCCTTATTCTAGAGGATTTCAGGGCATTTTTCTCATTTACGAGTTATTGAGATGTAACTGCTCATTCTAGCTGTTTCGCGAGTATTTTGGTCATTTTAGAGGTTTTGCGGTCATCTTAGACGTTTTAGAGATTTTTAGGTTGTTTTGGTCAATTAAGAGATTTCGAGTGGTTTTTTTTGGACATTTTGTGGTTTTGGGGATATTTTGGAAGTTATGGTGATTTTGGGGGTGTATTGGCCATTCTAGTGATTTCAAAGGGATTTTTTTTTCAAAAAAAAAAATGATTTTTCCAATGAGAATTACCAAAATATCAAAAAACATTTAAATACACCAAAATCTCTAAAATGACCAATTTAGAATTGCCAAAGTGACTAAAACGCACCACAAATGTCGAAAATATCTCAAAACCCTAGAAAATGAACAAAACTCCCCCAAAACGACCAAAAAACCCCCCGAGAACGTTTAAAATAACCAAAATACCAATGAAACCTGAAAAATAAGGAAACTAGCCTCAAAACCTCTGAAAATGACCAAAATACCCCTAAACTAAGCCAAAATGCCCTCGAGTTTTTAGATTTTTGGGGCATTTTCAACGGTTTCATGTTGTTTTCATCATTCTAGAGGATTTTGGGGCATTTTGCTCATTTTCGAGGTATCGATATTTGACAGCTCATTCTAGACGTTTCAGGGGTATTTTGGTCATTTTTGAGGTTTTGGGGTTATTTTAGTCGTTTTAGAGATTTTGAGGCTATTTTAGTCAATTAAGATGTTTCAGAGGGGTTTTTTGTGTGGATATATTAAGGTTTTGGGGTTATTTTGGTTGTTTTGGTAATTTTGGGAGTATATTAGCCATTCTAGTGATCTCAAGGGTATTTTTTTCTCAAAAAAAAATTATTTTATCCGTGAGAGTTACCAAAATATTAAGAAACCAATAAATACACCAAAACCTCTAAAATGACACCCTTAGAACTGTCAAAATGACTAAAATGCACCTCAGATGTAGAAAATATTCTAAAACTCTAGAAAATGACCGAAATGCCCCCAAAACGACCACAATACCCCCGAGAACATTTAAAATGACCAAAATACCATTGAAACCTCAAAAATAAGTAAAATACCCTCGAAACATCTAGAAATGACTAAAATACCCCTAAACTAAGCGAAAGTACACTCAATTTTTTAGATTTTGGGGTATTTTAGTCTGTTTCAAGTTGTTTTGCACATTTAGAGGATGTTAGGGCATTTTGCTCACATTAGCAATGTCGAGGTGTATTTTTTAATCATTTTAGATGTTTGGGGCATTTTGGTCATTTACGAGGTCTCAAGATTTGGCTACTCATTTTTACCGTTTCAGGGGTATTTTGGTCATTTTGGAGGTTTTAGGGTTATTTTAGTCGTTTTAGAGATTTTGAGGCTATTTTGGTCAATTAATAGGATTCGGTGTGGTTTTTTCTTTTTACATTTTTGTGGTTTTTGGGGTAATTTGGTAATTTTGGGTGTATATTGGCCATTCTAGTGATTTCAAGTATATTTTTTTGTGAAAAAAATTTATTTTACCCGTGAGAATTACCAAAATATCAAAAAGCATATAAATACACCAAAACATCTAAAATGACCCCCTTAGAATTGCCAAAATAACTAAAATTCACCTCGGATGTAGAAAATATTCTAAAACCCTAAAAAATGACGGAAACGCCCCCAAAACGACCACAATACCGCCGAGAACATTTAAAATGACCAAAATACCATCGAAGCCTAAAAAATAAGTAAAATACCCTCGAAACCTCTAGAAATGACTAAAATACCCCTAAACTAAGCAAAAATACATTCGATTTTTTAGATTTTGGGGTATTTTAGTCTGTTTGAAATTTTATTGCTCATTTAGACGATTTTAGGGCATTTTACTCATATTAGCAATGTCGAGGGGTATTTTTAATCATTTTAGATGTTTGGGCATTTTGGTCATTCAGGAGGTCTCGAGATTTGACTGCTCATTTTTGCCGTTTCGGTGGTATTTTGGTCATTTTATAGGTTTTGGGGTAATTTTAGTCGTTTTAGAGATTTTGAGGCTATTTTGGTCGATTAAGAGGATTCGGTGTGGTTTTTTTTTTTGGACATTTTGTGGTTTTTGGGGTATTTTGGTAATTTTGGGTGTATATTGGCCGTTCTAGTGATTTCAAGCGTATTTTTTTGTCAAAAAAAATTATTTCACCCATGAGAATTACCAAAATATCAAAAAGCCTATAAATACACTAAAACATATAAAATGACCTCCTTAAAACTGCCAAAATGACTAAAACGCACTGCAAATGTCAAAAATATCCCAAAACCCTAAAAAATGACCAAAACCACCACAAAACGATGACAATACCATTGAAACCTCAAAAATAAGCAAAATACCCTCGAAACTTCTGAAAATGACCAAAATACTCCTAAACTAAGCCAAAATACACTCGATTTTCTAGATTTTGGGGGTATTTTGTACGGTTTCGAGTTGTTTTGCTGATTCTAGAGTATTTTAGGGCATTTTGCTCATTATAGCAATGTCGAGATGTACTTTTTAATCATTTTAGATGTTTGGGGCATTTTGGTCATTTACGAAGTATCGAGATTTGGCTGTTTATTTTAGTCGATTCAGGGGTATTTTGATCAATTTAGAGGTTTTGAGATTATTTCAGTCGTTTTAGAGATTTTGAGGTTGTTTTGGTCAATTAAGAGATTTCGAGGGGTTTTTTTTGGACATTTTGTGGTTTTGGTGGTATTTTGGTAGTTTTGGTGATTTTGGCGGTGTATTGGTCATTCTAGTGATTTCATAGGAATTTTTTGTAAAAAAAAAATTATTTTACCAGTGATAATTAGTAGATATATTCTTCTTAATTAAGAAATAATCAGATGTGAATTTAATTGGTGCTTAATCGCATTTGCAATTGAATATATGTTTATATCAGCATTGTCATATTTGTAGCCAACCGTGAGACAATCACAACTGAGCACTGTAGGTAGTAGTACCATGAGACTATCAGATTCTAATTCTTAAGCAGCAATGTGATAAAAATTCCCTACAATCTTTTCTTGGCTCTATTTTCTAATTAACTTAATTTGTATAAAAACCCAGGTGCATCTCCACAACAGAATTATAGGGTTACATAACCAACACGGAGCAACTTACAGTCTTGAGAAGTACCTCATCTCAATAAACATCAATGGAATCTATATCAGAATAGAGCTTGGAGGACAGTTGGGTTACTACATTGATGTCCTCACTTGCTCAACCAAGAACCTGACAGAAACCCTTAGACTCATCCAGCAGCTCATAATCCCAGCAATCCACAGCTTCTGCAATGGGATCACCTTGATTGAAAATGTCCTGCGGCCAGAATGTGTGCAAAACCTGACACCCCCAAGATATAGGAAAACCCAACTTGTGTCTCTGCAACAATTGAAACAGGCACTGCTCTCAGTTTCTGCAGAGAGTATGTATGATTATCAACACACCTGGAGTCCAGTATCAGATTCTGGCAGACCTATTCTAAGATCTGGGTTTGATCTTGCCAGAGACCTACTATCAGATGATGACTTTCGGGAAGTACTGCATCGAAGATATCATGACCTATACAACCTTGCTGTGGAATTGCAAGTCCCACCTGAGAACAACTCAGATGGACCAGATCAGTCTTTATCCACAACTAATGAACCCGACAAAGTTGATCCAACTTTTGGTGGTATTGCCAAGGGTGTGGAAGCAGTTCTGCAGAGACTGAAGATCATTGAACAAGAAATCAGAGATTTGAAACAGGAGATCCAAGGGCTGAGATATTATGAACACAGACTCCTCATCGAGCTTCATCGCAAAGTGAACTACCTAGTGAACTACAATGTCCAACTTGAAGAGAGGAAAGTACCCAACATGTTCTTTTTTGTTAGAACAGAAAACTACACGAGGAGATTGGTCACAAACATGATATCTGGGATGAATGCACTCCGGCTTCACATGCTCTGTGAGTACCGGCAAGAAATGCATGTTGTTGAAGATCAGATGGGCTGTGAAATGATGCAAGTTGATAACAGGGCTGTTCAATGTTTGGCTCCATACATGAAGAAGTTTATGAAATTGTTAACATTTGCTCTTAAGATAGGAGCTCATCTAGCAGCTGGGATGGGAGAAATGATACCCGATTTGAGCAGGGAAGTTGCCCACCTAGCCGGCTCTTCCCTTCTTTATGGGGCAGGGGGAGCAGTTGCTGCGGGTGCTGTGGGGGCTGCAGCTATGGGACGGAGCAGAAGTAGGGCTGTAGAAGGCTCGAGGGATATTCAGCAAGATCTAAAAACAGCACAGCAATGGGTTGTGGATTTTCTGAGGCAGCGGAGATGCTCAAGTGGAAAGGATATTGCAGAAAAGTTTGGATTATTTAGAGTGAGATACAGGGACAATGGCCAGATTGCATGGATCTGTAGGAGGCATATGAGCATCAGAGCAAATGAAATAATTGAAGTGCCTGTTTGAAATTTATAAGATGGGAAATAGAATTGCTTTTTTATTATTATTATTATTATTATTATCTATCTTGTTCTCTTTTCAAAGTATGTCAGATTGTAGAAGTGCTTCAATGCATTTTCATGCTTATGGATCTTGGTTTGCAGTTGTTAACTTTCACATTCGCAAGCTTGTTAACGCCATTTGAAGATAACACAATATTCTGTTTGTTGATACATACATAGATAGATGTCTTAAAGCGAAAATCAATAAACCTGGTCCAAAATTATTAACCAGACAGTCAAACTGGAAGATGAAAATAAGAATGAACGAAGTCCATTGGATTATGAGTTTAATCATGCTAAATTGCCGAAAGCAAAATCATAGATGCTTGGCCTAATCAACTTTTAGATTTGAATCCCCATGTGAGTGTGGGACCAAAACATCACTCATGATTAAACACATTATTGGCCTACTGTTAAATAGAATTTGATTTCATAATTATTGGTAGTTGAAACCAAAAGTTGCTAAAAAAGAACAAATGATAAAACAGAAATAGTTCATATATACTAATAGCAGTTGCAATAGAAGAAAAGCTTATAACCGGTACAAGTCATGATTTGTGTCATCTAAAACATCTCAACATACAAAGGAAGACACCACACTACATAACACATTATTACACCTTCACTACTAGTATTAGTCCTTCATTCTAAATCTAAAGTCACCTGTCTGTCTTCCTCTGAACTAGTGAAACCAAAGCTCAGAAGAAAGCCCTACTTC
Source organism: Notholithocarpus densiflorus (assembly GCA_030021035.2). Taxonomy (NCBI): domain Eukaryota; kingdom Viridiplantae; phylum Streptophyta; class Magnoliopsida; order Fagales; family Fagaceae; genus Notholithocarpus; species Notholithocarpus densiflorus. Next base: position 2,480,488 of record JARYZH020000048.1, read on the forward strand.
CATAAAACACACGGGAACCAGTATTCTTTGATGCCTGTAATTTCTGATCAGAGCTTGAATTTCCTGAATTGGTTGATCCATTGTCCATGTCCAAAGGTAGCTTCATTTTTGCCAATGACTCAGTAAACTGCTGCATGCTTTTCATGTACATGTCCACTATATCCTGCTGCACCACATTTTGTTCTGGCTCAATGTTCACTGTGACAACAGGCTTGTTTACTGCATCACTTGGCTCCCCACCAGAGGAATCAGTATCACCATCCTTAACATCCACAGTACTCTCTTTTGGAGCTGAAACATGTTCCTTACTAGCAGATTTTGATGCTGCTTGAGCATCAGAAGACTCTGAGCTTGCAGGGACTGAAGGAGAAGAAACCCCGTTAGTTGACACACTGCTCGGTGGAGAATCAGGCTTTGGACATTGGATGGACTCAACTGTACCAGTTGAGAAGCTTTCCACAACATGACCACCCACTTCTGAACTAAGTTGGTTTTCAGTATCAGAAGTGGTCAAGCTCTCAGAGCTCTGAGAGTCCAAACTGTTACATGGTAACGCAAAATACTCAGAAACCATCAACTGGTCTTCATTTGCAATCTTAGGATCTGGGAATTCAATCTTATCAAAATCACTTTGGATTGACTCAGATATTTCGGTATCCTCCACAGTTGCATCCCTGGCCAAAGCATTTGGCATTGCAGGAATAGCCATTACTTCTGGTGAAGCTCCATTATATGAGAGAGACAATTGAACAAACCCAGCTGGGGAATGGAACAGATCAGTTGAAGATAGAGAGAACTCTTTCTCCAACTTGCCATTCTTCATAAGGACTTCGGACAATGGAACCAAAGCAAACCCCAGTAACTGATCTTCCAGATAATTCCTCACCCTGCTCAACATCCATATCTCACATTTGAGTGAGGAATCAACAGTCCTAACATTGAGACGAACATTGTCGTTGAACACCGGATTCCTCCCACCACCATTGATGGTTTTGGTGGAGACTGTGTCTTCAGGATCACTAGTCAGGCAAAGCTTAGCATAAACATCTTGCTTGTGGTATATGCATATGTTATGGATGTCCCTAGCCTGATGTACATAAACTTCAAGAACACCAATGAAGTCCTCTATGTTATACACTGCAGTTTCCTTGCTGTTGACCTCAATACCCTTGGAAAAGGAGTCAGAGTTCCTTACGAAGTAGTCTGATTTCTGCTTCTCAGGCTCAGCGACGAGGGAGCTCTTGAATGGTGACACAACAGATTGTGGTGAGTCCATGATAACACCCAGAAGTGAAACCTGGCAAAGCACAACAAATCTATTTGAAGAAAATCAAATGAAACTCAAATATAACTCAAAATTAGAAAATTTCTACTTTATGTAATCAGTCCCAATGACACAAAGCTTAAATACAAACCTCTTACAAGTCAAAACCAAAAAACCCAAAGTAGAACTTATATAGAAACTCCAGGTCAAGAAAAAAAACTCCGGACTTAAGATCCAAGATCAAAGCCAAATTTTGAAACGAACTGTTGCTTAAAAGTTAAAACACAAAATCAGCACAGAGAATCAAACAAATTGAAGGCCCAGACTAAGCTAATTTAACAAAATTCAGAAGCTAAATTTTCAAAAAAGGACCTTTTTTAACTTGACCAACTACAAAACCTAGCTTGAGCTGAGAAGAAGAGAAAAATTCTCAAATTTCAGAAGCCAAAGAACACACAACTTCAAAGCTGAGGGCCAAACCTTAAATTAGACGAAAGCCAGTTCTGTGAGACAGCCGCAAAACCAGAACCAAGCCAGAGCTGGAAATTAAGTAATTAACACTAAACTCTCATAACCCAACAACCAAGAAACACCAGAAATGAAACTTCCAAATCAAGTACTACTTGAAAACCCAAAAACCCACAGAAGCACAACTAGCTTAAGCTGAAATGAACCAAAATTAGCAAAACCCAGAAGCCAAAACCCCTAAAAACTGTGACTTTCTTTCAGTGAGCTACTTCAAAAACAAGACCCCCAAACTTATAAACAAACATAGACCCATCAACAGTGACCCTCGGATATGAACATATTCCAATAAAGCTACTAACTTTATCCTACAAAGAAAAACACTATTACCGGAATCCAAGGGAGTGAAACAAGGAAAGCAAAAAAAGAAAGAAAAGCACAGTGACCCAGATCGTGTCACAAAATTCTAAAACGAAAAGTCCACTTAAAACTCTTGCTACTTCAAAGCCATCAACACCACAAGAAATACCACAAAAAAAAAAAAAAAAAAAAAGATTATTTTTTTCTGAGATATGAGTATGTCTTATCCTTTACCTTTGGCTCCAAAAGTCAAACTGATTTTTCTCACTGTGTGGCTCTCCAATCCAAGATCCGTTAAAGACCCAGTTCGTGAATCGAGGTGGTGGTGGTGGTGTTGGGGAGCTAATAAAAGCTGTGAACTTTTTTTTTTTTTTTTCTTGGTTTTTAAAGTTTTTTGCAGAAAATAGAAGCGTGTGAACTGTGAACTGAGAAACAGAACAAAATCTATAAAATACACTGAGGAGAATTTTAGGTGAGTGTGCTAATAAAAGCTTTGTCGGAAGCGTTTCAATAAGCAGTAGAATTGATGATATGTGTAGGAGTAATTTTTTTTTGTTTGTTTGTTTTTGTGTCCTATAAAAAATAAGACTATTTATGGGATATTTATGTGTGTGGCTTAGGGGATAGTTTTGTAATGCTTTTATTTAATTATGGGGATTAGAGAGAGTGTCACAGAGAGAGACAGAGAGAGAGAGGATGGCTTTTGCAGATACACCGCCCCACGCGTTGGCATAAGGCGGACCAATGAGAGAAGAGATGAGTGCGGTTTGTAGGTGGGACATCAAACAATGGGTCACACACACTGTACCAACTGTGCAGTTTGTCATATTCCCAACAGGGCCTTCTTTTTCAGATTGTGTTTGGGCTTTGCAATCATATCCATGTCATCTCTATTTCTTTTCACATTCTATATCCATTTCAATCAAACCATTTTAGCTTCCTCTCTCTTTTTCTTTTTCTTTTTTTTTTCTTTTTTTTTATTTTTTTTTTTAATTTGGGTAAAATATAGTATCACTTGAGGTTTGTGCTAACGTTTGAGGTTTGTGTTGACAGTCTAAATTTTTTTTTTTTAAATTGACCAATTTGGTTTATAGACTATGCTTAGTTTTTAAATTGTTACAAATTTTTTTTTTTACTGTTATAATTAGGATTGTACACGGTGCGGTGCGGCCGGCTTTTGTGGCCGTTTCTGCACCACACCGAAATTTTTGATTTTCTAAAAACCCAAGCCGCTGCCGCGCCTAAGGAACAGTTCTCTGGCAACATCGGTGGCAGTTCTAGTCAGCGTGGTGGTCGGTGTCCACCTGTCTATCACACACACACAGAGGAAGAGATATCTAAAACGAAAATCAAACCCAGAAAACTCAAGAATTCAAACCACAAATTAAAACTTAGATCAAATCTAAATATCAAAATATTCAAAACCCATTACAAATCCAAATATTAAAACCCAAACAAGCTCAAGATTCTTGGGACTAACCATCGATTGACTCACTTGCGAAGTCTAATCGAGTAATCGAATACCAGGCAATGGAGGCAGAGACAACAACTTGAAGATCTGACCTGGGTGGTAGCAAAAATAGAGGTGCTTGAAGATAAAAAGCTGAAATGGTGGTGGGTTTTGTGTTGTGGGTGGGAATGGAAATCTTAGATCTGACTTGAAGGGGGTAGAAATCTCAAGTTTTGTATATATATATATATATATATATATATATATATATATATATAAAAGCAAATTGTGTGGTTCGGTGTTCATTGGAATCTAAAAACCTTCACCAACAACCATACCGGCCAACTTTGGTGCTTGAAAATCGCTGCCGACCACCGTGCCTAACACCTGTGGTGGAGGTTTGAGGCGAGCAGATTGGTTCGGCTATGACCGGTTTCGTCGGTGGTGGGCGGTGCCTATACAGCCCTAGTTATAGTAATTAAGAACCAAATTTATCAGTTTTGAAAAGTTTTGAACTTAGTTGGTTTTAACTATAAACCACAAGGTTGTTAGCTGTATTTTATCCTTTTAATTTTTGGATTCTGTTAACAGATGCCTTTAGGGCATTTGTTAGTGGACTATTTTTTTTTTTTTTTTAAATTGATACCACTTTCATTGGAAATATAAAATGATGTCAAAAAAATCAATTGTTATTTTTTTTTTCTTTTCTGATAAAAAGTTTCTAAAAATATTTCTAAATCAATACCCTTATTCTATCTGTTAACTTTTTCCTTAATTTTTTTCTTCCACTTTTCAACTTTGTTCTAATGAATCAAAGCACTTTCTTTTTTATTCAATAATTACAATGAAAAATAAGAGATTTGAACCTAGATATTCAAAAAGTGCAGATAAATTATAAGACTCTTGACAAATTAGAGTAATTTTTTTTTATGAGGAAGAAAGTCTTAAACATATCAAACTTTCTATTTGTGAATCAAGGATGTTATAAAGTTTCATTTATATATTATTTATTTAGATTATTTATGTTTAGTTTTTTTTTTTTTTTTTAAGCTATGGATATTTTTAGTCGAATTGATTAAATGGAAATGTTATCATTCCATTTGTCCAATTTTGACTCTTACATTTTAATACTGCTTTAGAATGGTCCAAAATATAATTGAAAAGTCAATAAGTACAATAGTCTAGTTATTTCTTAGTTTATTAATTGTTTTATTAAAAATTTAATATCTTTTAACTTTTTTGAGTTTAAAATAAAGAAATTTGTTTCACAGTTTATAGTTTTTGTGTAAAAGATAATGCATGAAATGATGCTTATATATAAAAATAATATATTATCTTCTAAAATAAATCAACAAAATGACAAAAGTAGAAGTTAGCAATTTGACCCTTGATTTCAATAAAAAGGTGGAGGAAGGTGTGAAATCAATGTTTTGAATTTAAAATCATTAGTAAAAGCACTTAGGGAAAAAAATAGTAAGAGAAAAAACATGGAACTTCTTAAATAAAACAAACAAAAGAACACAGGAAGTACAAAATAACAATTTGACTCTTGATTTCAATAAAAAGGCTAAGAGACATGTAGAATTAATGGTCTTTTAATTTAAAATAATTACTTAAATATATATATATATTTATATATATATATATATATACCAAAAGGCAAGAGATTAATTCCTTCTTTGATCATCATATAGTTGGGTGAAAATGCAATTCAAGAAAACAACCAATTACACTTCAAAGCTGTAAAATGGAGCATCGATGAAGCACCTGGGAATTGGGACAGTTGGACTGCTAAAGTCTTAAAGCAGATTATCTTAAAATAAGTTAAATTTACAGTAACATATCAAAGCAATCATCTGGGTAAGTATTATAATAACCATTTAATCTTTTAGAATAAGTAACATGGTACTACATTTGGACTGTTCTTGATGTTACAATTTGTGGTAATTATCCTGTTTTTGGATTATTATAGGAAGGAGATTATTCCAATTTATCCACCATGCTCGTAGAGCAATACGTCTAGTCCTGCTTTGGATTTGACCTTTTAGCATGGTACAGAGAAATATTTATTCGGTGTGTATTTTTTTTTTTTATTATTGGTTTGCTGGCAACTTAGAAAATTAAGCAGAACTTCTGGACAGTGTTTGAATGTATTTGAATCTAGGGGTGTGCACATATCAGATTGGACGGATAGGGGTAATATTTTTAACCAATTCGTCAATGGTGGGCTGGAAAATTTTCAATTCGCCACCTATCCAACAATCTATAAATCTAGTGAGTCGGTTGAAAATCTTAATGGTTTCAACTTGACAGATTAAGTGGGTTGGGTGGGTTGATAAATTCAATTGACTAAATAAAATTATTTTAATTAAATTGAATAATTGTTTGCTCCCTCAAATGAGAAAAAAGTCAAAAAACAAGAGAAGGAAAGAAAAATTTTCAATTTTTATTAAAAATAATTACAAATACTACATAATTTTTATTAGAATGGCTGAAATTTTATCACATTGAAAAGAAAAATATATCAAAATCTAAAATTAGACATGTACATAGAGTAAGAATAATAACAAAATTTTAGAGAGAATAGCTAGAGTTTATTAGGGAAGATAAATGTGAAAATGAAGAAAATATATATATAGGCAGGTGGATCAAGTTGTGGCAAGTTACAAATATCTCAACCAGCCCAACTCAACCCGCCTCATTTAATAGATTAGCATGGGTTGAGTCAGGTTGGACAAGTTAACAGGTCAAGCAGTTTTTTTGCACAACCCTAATTTGAATGGATTTGAAGAAACATGGGGAATAAGGCATGACCAATTTTAGACATGTGTTGTATTTGTTCACATAAAGTGCCCCAAGGCACTAGATGCAAGCCAGCTTTCTATAGTTGAAAGATGGAAAAAAGAATGAAAGGATAGAAAAATTTATGAAAAATAGGAAAAAAAAAAGAATAAAAAAAATGTTTAAGTTTCTCTCATGTTTATTTGGTGGATAAGATAGAAAGCATAAGGATAAAAAAAATGTGATTTTAATAATATATTGCTATATCGTTATTACATAAGAGAGGATAAAAAAATTTGTAATTAAAATGGAGTATAATAGAATCTACTTTTTCTCTCAACTTAGGAGAATTGCTTTTGGTGGGTTGGGTGAAAAACTCCATACACTTCATTTTCTATCCTTCTTTAATCTTTTCCACCGCACCAAACAAAGAAAAACTTTGTATTTGTTTGTTTGTTTTTTTTTTTTTTGTTTTTTTTAATCTTTTAGGACAAATTATAGTTTTCACCATAAAATTATCACCCTGATTATCCGTGACTCTTTGAACTATCGAAATACACAATCAACTTCCTAATTATAAAATTACATTACACTTAACCTCTTTGTGCTATCAAAATGCATAATCGACCTCTCAATTATAAAATTACATTACACTTAATCCTTTTATTGTTGACTCTAGCCGATTGGAGTATTGAAAGATCAATTTACCCATCAACCGTCTATTTTGGAAAGAATGATAAATTAGTCTTTTAATATCAAATTCTATCAAATTCAACACTAAAATTGACGGCATGAGGAAATTGAAATCAAGTTATAATTTTAGGGGATCGATTGTGTGTTTCAATGGTTAATGGGGGTGAAATGTAGTTGGGTGGTAATACTTGAGTATGGAAAATTGTAATTTCACATTTCCTTTATTTTCCACCCTCGTTCCTTTTTCAATTTTCACCTAACCAACCAGAATCTCCAGCAGCAGATGGTACAGAATCTACAGATCAATAGTGCACGATTATCACGAAATGAGCATGAAAATACCTGAATGCGTTCAAGTGATTGATGAGCATGAAAATGCCTGCATTTATTCAGATGACACAGTAAAGGCATCAAAAATTTTTGCAAGGCGATTTATGATTATTATAGCCGTTGGGTCGGGTCTAAATTCTATTTTTATTGCTCTAATTAAATGTGTACCTTTTTTTTTTTTTTTTTTTTTTTTGAGAAGGAATTAAATGTGTACCTTGAATGGCTCAATTATTTGGTGGGTCATTCTAGGCTATTCAACATGTATAAACTTTGGAAAGGAACAGAGAGGGGACCCAAATAGTAAATTCGACCCAACTAACAAATGGTTCCAATGCTTCAATGGTCGGTGTTGTTAAAGAGGGTTCATTTATTATTGAAATTTTTTTCAACCCTCATTTATTGTTATTACTATCATTGTACAAATATCTACACTACTATAAATCGAAGTACATACTAACTATAGACGTTATGTAGAACACAGGTTTGATTTATGAATTTATTCTGATTGGAGTATGATTTTGTCTGTGAAAAATAGATAAAATATTTATTGTGCTGCACACATTGTATTGTTGATTCTTTCTTATCTCCTTTTCCCTTCATGATAATTTTTTCTGGTTTAAAAAACTTGTGCATAATTTGGGTTGATCAACTTGGTTTGCAAATTTGTTTATTTTAATGTATTTGTATAGGCACGCCTTGTGGTTCATATATGGTGCTTTGTATTTGGTATCTTTTTTATACACTCTGTGTGACTCCCTTTTGGAGCGTTGTTGTTTGTGATTAATGAAAATCTTATCATTCAAAAGAAGTTGTGCAGAATTGTACATTATAAATTAATCAAGCCCACCTAAAAGTTAAAAAGAATGTAGAATTTAACATAATTCCTAATTTAATATACCAAAAATGCATCCACTAAAGGGTGTGAGAGCACTATCTTTTTTATTTTAATTTTGCCACTTTTGCTATTGGGGCCTAGTTCATGCTTCTCCCAAGGTCATGTACTGTATTATTCAAACTAAAGTCACAATTAAGAAAACCAAATTATGGAAATCAAAGCCCAATTACGGTGGGTCCTTTGCTTTATTAATTCAAAAGACTTGAAGGGGGTCACTATTCAATGATCCTTAACTCTCTTTGAAAATCAAACAATCCATCCAAAGTAGACTTTTGAAGAGATGGCCTACTAGAAGGAGACCCTCTTAGCCCAAAAGGTCTCTTTCCCTTTTCTCAAGGTGACGCTTGGCAAAAAAGAAGTCTCCCATGATAGAGATTGGGATGAATGAATGAAAACTCTCACTCTTTTCTCTGTTTTTCTTTTCCTTTTTTCAATTCTTGTTTTTCCCTTTTAGAGTGATAGAGATGGGTGAGACAAGATGGGCAGAATTTCATGAACTTTGTATACTTTTATTTTGCCTTTATACCTTTGCCTATGTAAACATATTCAGCGTATGTGGTGGCGAAATTGATGAATACTTTTTTTGCTAAACAGTACTATCATTCAACTAAGAAAAGAGATGAATAATTTTCAAGAACTACTAGTCTTTTTGTATTTGGTAATTGCTATGAAGTACGGATAAGCATGAAACCAAAAAAGATACACATTTTTGTACCTACTATTTGATTACTAATCCCCACCACTAAACTAGCTTTGAGTCTAGAAATCCTATACTAGTTGTCTGTTGAAATTTTGTATATTTGGAAGGTGAGGATTGTTGAATATTAAATTGAGGATCAATTATTTTTATGCTCCACTTGATGTTACAATAAGATATCCAATCAACCTCACATTACACTAGCTTCAACGCGTTGTTCATATGTTCAATTTGATTCCCTAAATCTTTATCTTTCTAGAGTGATTGCTTTAATGGTTTATGACACTGCTAGTGACATCCTATAGTCATTGTTAGATCTCTACTAGGGCCCAAACTATTGTATATATAGAACTATAATAAGTATTTTAATTGTAGGACAAGTAACCTAATCCTATTTGAATTACAAGATCGGTTAAACTAAGTTTTTCTATAAATACTCTCTAATTTTACAGATTTGTTCTGTGATTATTATTCAATTTACTCTATGAATGTTGAAAACTTTTCAACCAAAAAGAAAAAGAAAAGGCTTTGATCCCCTCCTGCTCTTTCTAGAATTCATGCTTTAATGGTTTTATGTCATCAATGAGACACTAGTCATGTCGAGAATAAGGGCTTGTTTGGTAGGACATTTCAAACAATTATTTTTAGTTTTTAAGTAACATTACATATTTTTTCACACACTTTTTCACTCACACGTATTTTAAAAAATTACAAACAACACTACTTAAACTCTTCTACCAAACAGGACTAAAGCTTTAAAAATTTTCAACCAAAGAACAAAAATGAAAAAGTTTTTTTGGACACTGTGTGTGAGTGTATCTTTAAGTTTTGTCACCAAATCTTCTTCTTTTATTTATTTATTTTTTTTTTTTTGATGGGTTTTGTCACCAAATCTTGACCCTTCATGAAAACGTTTTGTAGATAACCACTAAATTAGAGGTGTTTTATAAAAATGGGAACCCGTGAGCCCTTTTTCAATCGCTAAAATAGCTGTTTATTTAAACGGCTTCTTTGACTTTTTAACCCTAATGTCTCGTTTAATACTCAACTAATCCCACATTCCTTGATCAAAACAAGCATTATACATTATAAAATCATTCTCAAAACATTCCCGTTGCGAGTTGCTCAATGCAACAAGTAACCCATTTTGCTAATAAAAATATGGATTTTGCAAGATATAGAGTACTCAAATGGAATCCAACATGAACTTTTTCTCTAGACTTGTGTCCCGATCACTTGACTAGCCTAATATATTTTGGACTTGTTCTACACTTGACTTTCGGTCACTTATCAGTGTGTTTAGATTAGCTTAGCTGATACTATTTTCTAGCGTTTTCAACAAATACGTTCAGGGTTAAACACCATCTCTTATCATTATCGAAAATTATGATAAAAAAAAGTTGTATATAAACCAATAAACTAAAACGTGAAAGGTAATCCAAAATGCGACTGTATTGTTTGACGCTTCCTGCGTTTAATATTGGCTGGTAGAAACTGTTGGTACTTTGAAAACTACAGAGAGTATGATAACAACGGAGAGCATACCAAGTTAACTGTTGAAACTTGAAATAGAAAAATCACAAGTGAACTGACAGAGCAATGTGAACTAAACTGAGTCTCAGTCTGCATGAATATCATGTCTCTAGTACTTGAGTTTCAATTTATATTGGTGGTGAGAATAGTTTGAAATCTCTGACTTCAACATGCAATCCATGAAAACTTTGAAATGAAGTGCCCCCTAAGAAAAGCAGTGAGACTTGCTCCACTAGGAAAATTGAAATATGCCTTTGTGGAAAGAAAAACAAAAATGCCTTGTTTGAGTGTTTCCTATATCCAAAATTTCCAATAGAAAATTGTACAAGATGTCCCTTTTTGAAGATATTACCCCAATATTGCAAATGGACCTTAATCACGCAGTAAATAGAACTCAACTCAATCATTAGCTTTACTTCTATATTCCAACAAGATGGCTACCATGATTTACGTCATAGATCACTAGAAATTGTTGTTTTTTTTTTTTGCCAAAATTGACTCCAAATTTCCTTATTATTGTTTGAAGTAATCTTCATTAGCCTGAATAGGCATGGACGATTCTAGTGGTGGAGGCAGAAAAGTTTCTTTAATTTGGGGGTAGTGTCTATTAATTATGAATTGACAATTGTATAACACACAATTTTATTCTCAAATCAAATGATTATGTACTTTGTGATTTATAAACCACATGAATATCATATAATGTTCACTTCACCTACCTGGACTTGCCGTCATGTTCATTGCTACTGATATATGATACATCAATAGCCATTCCTTTTCTCTCATTCAAGCCTGGCAACAACTTTTTTGTTGATCATGTGATTTGAGAATTTACAAACCCTATGAATATTATATGACATTTAGTTCTAACAATTTGCTTACAAAATATATTGGACCAAAATTGTGAGTAAATCTATTACAAATTGTAGACACGTGATCAAAACAATTAAAACCTAAATGGCATAATAAAAAATGGATCACAGTTAAAGAAATATTAATCATTACATTTTACACACACAAAAACAATACTTATTCTAAAATTTATAAACTATATACGGTTTCGTAGAATTATAACTTACACTAGAGTTTAAAGTTGGAAAAAAAAATAGGGGGCAAGTAGTATTTTTTGTAAGGGTATTGTGCAAATATATTGCACTATATGGGGAAATAGAAAGATTTTAAAAAGTTTGGGAGGGTCATAGCTCCACAAACCTTGTGAGAGGAGAAGAGAGGAGGGAAAACTCCTTCCGTAAAAGAGAATAATTTCTCGTTGGTTAGGGGCACAAAAATATGAACCCGACTATTTTCGAGTGCAACATGAAGGCTTGCATTAAAAAAAAAAAAAAAAAAAAAAAAAGCTACCATAAGATTTGGAGAAAATAAATAAATAAATAACTTTATAGGGGAAAACACCAGTTTTCTCAACAAAAAAAAAAGAAACTTCAACAACTGTAACAATTTGTTGTATTCCTAAAATATATATATATATATATATTTTTTTTTAATTCCCTCCATTTTTACTGTTCAATTGTTGCGGTGTGAGTTTTACTAACGCAATGAGTCTGGTGGGCTTTCAATAAACTAAGAAGATGATTGGTGAATAGTAGTAGTCTACAAGAAAGTGGGTTCTGGGCTCAGTTTTGGGATTGAGTTAAAAAGCAGCAAGGCCTGCCTGAGGACACTGTTCTCAAAAGCTCGTGAAGGCTTAAACGCTTGGCTCAATGCACCTTCAAGTGTAAAAATTGGAATTAAAGTGTAAAAATTTGGATCTATATGATAACCAAAAAAAACTTAATTTATACACCTGGTGTTGGAAAAGAATAATTTATACACCTGGATCTACAATGATGTTTATGTTCAATAGCTATGATAAATTGAAAAGAATGAGATCTTAAATCCACCTGGTGTTGGAAAACATGTGTGCTTCAAATTATGTCACGTAATTTTTTTTTTTTTTTTTAACTTTATGTTTTCATTTATTTCGTAGTAAATTATTTTTAAATCTTTTTTTTTTTTTATGTTTGGTACACTAGAAAATATTGGCCAAAAATTTCTGAAGTCGGCGTGAAATAAGCCTATTCCAAACACTTGAAAATCTTGGTCAAGAGAAAACCTTTTACAAAGTTAAGTGTGAAATAAGCCTAAAGATTAGCTTTTATACATTAATAATATATATATATATATTTATATATATAATGTACATCTTAATAGAAAAAGGGAAATGACACTCTTATTTCTTGAGGTTTGAGGTTTTCAACACATGAGCATTAGCATTTGGGGTTTTACACCCCTTCCCCACCAAATTGCTATTTTACATTCCCAGAGGCCCAAAAGATGCTTTATCCGTATTGCTATTGCTATAAAATTTTAGCAACTTCGAACATTAAGTTTGTATAAATACAAACTACTGTAGCATGGTTGTAAAACAAAAATAAATTATTTTATTTGGTTTGTTTCAGAGGAAGAGATAGAAAAGAAGTGGAAGAGAGAGAAAGAGTTGGGGAGGAAGAGAGAGAAATGAATAAATAAATGAAAGGGTTGAAATATAAAAATTAAGATGTTAGGTGAATTATAAAATGAGATGATAAAATAAATAAAGTAATTTTTGAGTGTATAAAATATGTATTTTTTTAGTTATTTCATAGATAACATAAATATAAGATTTCAAAATTTGAAAAGACTTTCTTGACCAAAACTTAACTATGATTGGAGTAAATCTTGGGCCAAGTGTCATTCTCCCATAGGCGGAGAAGGGCACTTGCCCCACTTCTCCCTACCCTTCCATAAAAGGCCAAAACTCTTTTACCCTTCTACGGAGAATAATATATTTTCCATCATTATTCTAAGTAGAAAATATCTTAAGGAATTTTATCTGAGGAATATTCTTTTAGAAGTTGAAACTCACAACACTGGGATCTCAATGTCCCATCTCTTGTATCACTGCAATTTTTAAGTGTAGAAGTAGAACAAATTGGTATTCCCAGTACACTTGACTACACTCAATATCTTTTTAGGATTTGGATTTATTAGTTTGCAGCAATTCTTACCAAAAAAAAATACACACGTGTCAATGCCTTAATAGACATTTATCCAAACTCATATTTAAATGAAAACTTTCATGTCAAGATTAAATTTTTCACTAAATCTTTGTCTATCTTTTTATTAGATGTGAATTTTAATAAATTTACCATTAAATTTTTTTTTATTTTTTATTTTTTTTATATCCTTCATGCTTGCAACTATCTCTTGCATAACCCAAGAACTCTTTTACTCCCTATCATTGTTCTTGAAAGAAATACGGGTCCGGTTAAATGTTCAATTTTTTTATTATTTGACACTCTTTCATCCAAAGCTTACAAATTTTTTCATACAACAATTAGGTTCAAAGTTTTGTACTTTTTAAGTCTCTTCATATGAGGTGTAGTGTAGTAGTGTGCCACCATTTGTGAGTTTATCAAACCCTCAACGATTCAGCTGTCACCATAGATGATGACAGCTGCTACGGTGACCGTAACTTTAGTCTAAAAGTCAGCACTAGACTTTTGTGGTTTAGGTTAGGCCCACCAGCCACAACGGCTAGTTATTTGAATATTCGAGATGTACCAATTTGCCCTTGGCCTCTGAAACAAACAGCTACCTAATTTTTAATTTTCATAGGCCCGCGCCTTGTCTCATTGTCATCGCATGTTGCTTATGAAAGCAGAGAGGTGGGTCCATAATCCATATCCTCCCTAATAATTAATAGATGAAGAGGTGGCAAACAAAAAAAACAAAAAAAAAAATCAAAACAATCAATTAAGTTATGTGCTCAAAATTAACTTTTTCAATATGTTATGTATTAACATATGAAGTTCAATCTTCGCTTATATAAAAAATTAATTGGTGTTTTGGTTTGATGATAAAAAACTATTATCAGGAACGGACACCATAAGTTGAAACTCTCTCTCTCTCCAAAAAAAATGTATGGATGCATATAATGTATGTTATTTTTTGAATTAATGAAATAATCTCTGTTTTTTTTTTTTTTTTTTTTTTGAGAAAAAAGTTTGCTCATATTATTATCCAAGGCGGATTAAATCAGCCTGATTTTAGTGAAATAATCTTATATGTGAACAATCCAATTAATTTGTTCAGGATTTAATATTTATAGCCTATTCCACAGTTTTGGTACTAGGATTTTTTTTCAAATTTTTTTTTTTTTTTTTTAGTTGTTATAATCTCATTGTTATTATTTTTATTATCCAATTTATTCATATTGATGGATAGGTTCATAAACTCAATTAATCATTCATCAATGAAACTGTAAAATTCAAGTGATTTCACGATGAAACAACAAACTTACATTTCCCTCTGTTTTTGAGAATGTTATTGAGAAGGAGAAGGCCTAGATTTTCCTTTTGTAATTTTTTTGTGCTTTAATAAAGTCTTTTCTTAGTTGATTATCCCAAAAAAAAAAAAAAAAAAAAAAAAAAAAAAAAAAACTTATAGTCCCTAATGAAATTAATATATCCTTTTGTGATTTTTTAGCTGATTATCTAATTATTTCCTTAAATATGTATAGTTCATCGTTTAACACACCCTTGGTAATTATTTTTCTTTTATAGCCTCTTGCTAGTGGGGTCTTCATCATTGCCTCCCCACTTCACACTTATTCCCACATCCCTCAGAATCCCAAGGGATCCTCACGACTTTAGAGAATTCTCTTGGAACTTGTTTTAGACGCCAATGAGTGCTCGGTAGTGAACTTCCCCACAGGCATAGCCTGCCCTCGGTTACCGACCCTGCCATGTAAGTGTCCTGTGCCTGTTTTCCTCTTTACCCATCAATGCTTAGGCCGATCACCTTAAACTTCCTCGGCACGGTGTCCATTTACTTGTCATCCCGACCTTGGGGTTGGGCTTGCGGTTGTAAGGCCTAGGATCAACTCCCTCTACGTGTATCACAACAAGTTGCCCCGATGGGCCCCAAGCCCTATTTTGGGTTCCGATTAAGTGGGCTTGTTTGGGCCTTCTGGGCTCAATCCCCCACAATAGCCATATGAAATTTTCTTTCAAAAATGTGCATTGAGTATAAGCCACATGGTTGTGTGCATTGGTCAATAAATTAAAGGCAAAAATATCTTCTGGTCCCTTATAATTTGCACTTCTTGTCATTTTGGTCCATTGTATTCTAAAATGTCAAATTTACACCCTCATCTTTAAGAACACACCCAATATGTCTCTTCCCTCTACTCTATATCCGTTACATTTTCTTGTTCACATTCTAATTTTACTTTTTCCTAATATTAACACATTTTAAATGAAAAATAAATAGTGACCTAAACATAAATAAAAGAGAACATGCTACCTCCTCCAAATCTAACCATTGAAATAAAAATAAAAAACCAAAAATTTTCCTTCAGAACTAAAACATGGTTTTTAAAAAAAAAACATGTATATGAAATGTCGTTGCGTGTAAAATGGAAGAAGTCAATCTCGATATTTATACTGACATGAATCGAGAAACCTTTGAAATTGCCTTATACAGGGACATAGCCATGCTTGACTTGGGGCAATGGCCCCTCCCTCCCTCTCCCCCTCCCTTTCCCCCTTCCTCCCCAATTATTTTTTTGAATACTAATTTATATATAGTTATTAATTTTGGAAATTTTATTCAATAAAATTACACTTGACCCCCACTTAACAATATCAGCGATCCTTTTCATAGCCATACAAATATTTATAAAACTAAATGGAAATTAATTTTTTATTTTGGCCGTTAGCCACGTCAGCAATTTTCATCTAACAGATAATAACAGAAACTAAATTGACACACACTAAAAGGTTAGAGACTAAACTGATACAATTAAAAGGTTATGGACCAAATTGAAATATGATGTAAAGGATAGGGACTAAATACATAGATTACCTAAAAAAATTAACAAACTAAAAAAAAATTAGCCCAACAACAAAAATTATCAATAGCAAAGCTAAAAGAAATTAAGTCCAATAAACCAATTTTACTCAAAACAAACAACTTGGCCCTTCAAAAATTTTAAACAAAATGATTTTTCCCTTACCCATCCATAGATGCACGCCTATTTTTGTTGCACACCAAATTCCATTTTCATAAATAATTGCATTGTAATGTATTAACAAATAATTTTCTTTATTGATGGTTTATAAATATTAAATGGATGCTTATTTGAATTTTCATAATGATTTTTTTTATATACTTCTGCCCTTCCCAATTCCAAGTCCTAACTCCACCTCTGCCCTTATAGCTTTTTCTCTTACAAGACATTAGTGGTTATGAACTTATATGACATAATTGCCATTGATCCTCTCCATCCTTTCAATTCCTAAGCCAAATATCCTCAGTCTATTTTATGTCATAGTGTAGGTTCCAGTTAGCTCAATTAGTAAAGTATTTGATGGTTGAATAAGAGATTTGAGATTCAGTCCTCGCCTACATCAAAAACTAAATAATGTCTTAGTCTGATTATAAAGAGTTATCATTAGGAGCGAACGCCATAGGTTGAAACTTTCTTAAAAAAAAAAAAAAAATCTGTAGCAGACATCACCTTCAAAATTAAAGTAACAAACTACCATTTACTAAAGAGTGAAGGTTTTTATTTCAAGTCTGCCACTGCAACCAATGGGGTGTTTGGTAGAGTAGTTTGAGAAAAGTTGTTTGTAGTTTTTTGAAATACATGTGAGTGAAAAAGTGTGTAATGTTGTTTAAAATGTAAAAAAGTGAGTTTGAGATAGGGTAACAAACAGGCCCCAAATCTTTGAGACACAATTTTCCTTCAAACACTAGACTAGTTTTTTTTTTTTTTTTTTTTTTTTGCTAAACACATTTGAAGCTGATTAAAATTTGGGAAGAATATGTTACTATTTTTTTTTTCATTTAAAATGTGTTAATTATAAGGAAAAAATGGATATTTTACAGTAAAACCTATTAGAAATGGACCGTAGGAACATATTGGGTGTGCCCTCAAAGTTTGTTGTTTAAATTGACAATTTTGGACCAAAATGATAACAAGTACAAATTAATAGCGTCCAAAATGTATTTTTGCTTAAATTAAAATATTGAATTTAATTAGATAAAGAAAACATAGTAAAGTAGAGAGAGAGAGAGAGAGAGAGAGAGAGAGCGTGGAAGAATATAGGGCATTTCGGTCATTTCAAACAAAAATTTCAAAAGTAGTTTAAAAATTCAAATTTTTCTCAACGGTCAAATATCCCCCCACCACTCCCCTCCTACTCAACACACCCAAAAAAAATAAAATAACGTTCGTCGTCTTCTTCTTCATCTTCTTCCCCTTTTCAACTCTCAATCCACCTCTGAAAATCCAAACACTTCTCTCTCTCTCTCTCTCTCTCTCACAGAGAACAATGAGGCACAACAAACACAGCACAGAGACCACTGAGTCTCGATTCTTAGGAACCATATCCGCCTCCTCCATTCGAAACCTCCTTCCCAGATCTCTCTCCAAACACTCCAAATCCACCTCCAAATCCAACGCAGAGAACACTCCGCCCTCCGATCCCAACGTCCCCACCGTCCATTCCCTTTCCTCCACCATTAAATCTCCACCGTCCAAACCACAGGTACAGTTTCTCAATTCTCATTTTCTTTTTATCACGAAAAATATCTCATTCATTAATTTATGATAATCAAATAATTAAACCTGAAAGACTGAGCAATTTTGAAATTATAGGACGAGGTTGTCAGATCGGACGGTCCATCTGAAGTATCAGCGCCACCAGATCCACCGGTGAAGGTACATGATCTCTGAGCTTAGTCTTAATTTTTTTTTTTAAATTTTAATTAATAAATAATCAAATAATTAACCTGAAAAATTGAGCATTTTGAAATTATAGGATGAGATTGTCAGATCGGACGGTCCAGGTGAAGTATCGGCGCCTCCAGATCCACCGGTGAAGGTACATGATTTCTGAGCTTAGCCTTAAATTTTAGGGTTAGGGTTTGTGTTTGTAAATAAATTTTCTGATTTTTATTTTTAAAATTTATATTTATTTCTATTTTTGGATAGGTTGTGGTGAGAATTAGGCCTGTTAATCAGGCGGATCAGGTGGTTAAGAAGGTCTCATCAGACACATTGTCGGTCGAGGATCGGAAATTTAGGTTTGATTCGGTGATTGATTCGAATGCAAAACAGGTATGCAGCTTGGTCCTGGTGTTTTTATGTTTGTTTTGAGTAATTCTTTGTTTGGATTTGTCAGAAAGTTTAGGGAATTTAAAGAAATTTGAATTTTGCTTGTTAGGTTAGTTTGTTCAGTTGAATTTTATAGAAAGTAGAAACAATTTAGATTAGTAGAATTGAGATGTTGAATAGCTTTCTTAGTAACCAAACAAGGGGTTAAAGACTCAAGATTTTTTATTATTATTTATAAATATATATGTTTTTTGGTGGGTTTGTCCAGGAAGATGTGTTCCAGTTAGTTGGAGTGCCTTTGGTGAAAAATGCATTAGCCGGTTACAATGCTTCAATTTTGTCATATGGACAGGTAATTCTAGATTTGTGTTTCAATTTTGACATTCAAGTGTGGATTTATATGATTGTGTATTTTACCAATGAAGAAATTTTTGTTGGATTTTTCACTAGACTGGAAGTGGAAAGACTTACACGATGTGGGGTCCGCCTAGCGCGATGGTTGAGGATCCTTCAGCCAGTAGTCACCAGGGAATTGTTCCTCGGATTTTCCAAATGTTGTTCTCCGAGATTCAGAAAGTATGTTTTGTTTATAGGTTTTTATTGCAAGTGAAAATGAGTAGTGTTTAATATGTGGTTCATGACTGTTTGGTTTGAATTGTTATACGTAGGAGCAAGAAAACTCAGAAGGGAAGCAGATAAATTTTCAGTGCCGATGCTCTTTTCTTGAGGTATTTGCTTTTATTGAAAATCTACAAGTGTGGTATATGCTCTTCTTCCTGCACTTGTTTTATATGTCTTGTCTAATTGATTTATTATGACAGATATACAATGAGCAAATTGGGGATTTACTTGACCCAATCCAGAGAAACCTTGAGGTGAAGATTAGCTTTCCTTTATTTTAGTTGATGTGTCATTTTATACTGGATTTAATTAATGGGTTTGGTCAAAATTGTTCCAGATAAAAGATGATGCAAAAAATGGATTGTATGTTGAGAATTTGACTGAGGAATATGTGACTAGCTACGAGGATGTGACACAAATCCTGATCAAGGTATGCACACATCATTACAGCCTTTCGTCTTTGCGAGGTCTTTAGTGTTTGTTTGCAATCCTTTTCAAAAGCCTGCTTCACATCTTGTGGTGATTTTATAGGCATAATCGTCTGCTTTTACATGATCAAAATGGTTTTCTTTTTCTGCTTAATTTGATTAACTTGTTTGTATATGATGCAGGGGCTTTCTAGTAGAAAAGTTGGAGCAACTAGCTTAAATTCTAAGAGCTCGAGATCCCATATTGTTTTTACTTTCATCATTGAGTCATGGTGCAAGGTATCATTGGACATTTCTGTCAGTTATCAGTAAAATATTTTGTTCTGAATAAGAGATTTTTTGTTTGTGATAAACTATTCATTGAATGACTTGTTCCTTGCACACAAGGTGCTTGAGTGGTCTTAATGTTTAATGGAACCATATGTTTATATACCATTTTAACTCATTATCCATGATAGAGTCCTAAAGTTGCTATTATTAACTGTTATTATCCCTTTATAAGTTCTATCACTCAGATATGTTCTTTTATCCACTGATGCCACAGGGAACCTCATCTAAATGTTTTAATAGTTCAAAAACAAGCAGAATCACCCTTGTTGATCTAGCTGGACTTGATAGAAATAAAGTTGATGATGCGGGCAGACAAGGTGTGAAGGAAGGCAAACATGTGAAGAAGTCCTTATCACAACTTGGGTATGACGATGCCATGAGCCTTATTAAGTTAGAGAAATTTGTTTTATAAGATGTTCTTTATGTAGAATACTGATTAGATGTTGTATTTGTGATCCTACTATTGCAATTAATCTATAATCAGTTCTTTTTCCCATATTATGATAAAAGTGTGGGTGCGACTGGATAGCAACTTATTTTCTTGCCATGCTACAATTATTTTCTTGCCATATTATGCCAAAAGTGTGGGTGCGACTGGATAGCAACTTATTTTCTTGCCATGCTAAAGGTTCACCAATTATTTTGGGTTAATTACATATGCTATCAAGATATCAAGAATATAGTCACGGTTGGTTTTAATGACTGTGTTTCATCATCACTGTTCTATTATATTGGTGCAGGCACTTGGTTAATATTCTTGCAAAGGCTGCTCAGTCTGGAAATTTTGAAGATATTACATATAGAGGTTCCTGTTTAACACATTTACTGCAAGAATCACTTGGTGGCAATTCAAAACTGACAGTTCTCTGTGCCATCTCACCAGAAAACAAGTATATATGACTTGAACTACTTATAGTTTTCTATTTACAGAATCTGCACAATAACTATGTGAACCTTTAGAATGTTTACAGTTTGATGTTACATACTAATGCTCACCTAGATTGAGTCTTTTCATAAGATAGTAATTATAAAACAAATTTTCAACATTCTTTCGAAAAATTTCTTGAGATTTTGGTATTTTTCTGAAATTAAGAATGCCTTTTGATTGCAGAAATAGTGGTGATACACTGAGAACTCTCAGATTTGGACAACGAGTAAAATTCATTAGAAACGAGCCTGTAATAAATGAAATCACAGAGGATGATGTTAATGGTCTCAGTGATCAAATTCGTCAGTTGAAGGTATTAAGTTATCCTGCAGGAGTTATAATTGAAATCTTATTTTGATGGCCGTAGCTAGAAGCAAGCTAAGGTTTAAGAAATTTGTATTCTACTGATGTTAAAGAAATTTGTATCTTGTTGGTTGCAGGAGGAACTTATAAGAGCAAAGTCTAGTAAATCAGTAGGAAGTAAAAATGGATATTTTCAAGGGCGTAATGTACGTGAAAGCTTGAATCAATTGAGAGTAAGCCTTAACCGCTCTTTGATTCTACCCCCCATAGATAATGATTCTGATGAAGAGGTAAATGTTGATGAGGATGATGTAAGGGAGATTCGTCAGCATCTAGATAAGTTGCATAGCTCTTCTGAAGACAATATTAGAGACAAGCCTGTTAGTAGGGATTCCATCCAGTTTTATTCAATGGAGGAAAGTGGTGAGACAGACTTGATGAGTGAAGTAAGTATGACTGAAGAAGTCTGTATGGAAGAACCTTGGAATGAACTTCCTCAGATGGCCAATGATTCTATGGAAGACAATTTTGTAAGTGCTGCTAACACCTTAACAGCTTCTGGTCCTGCAACCAGAAGGAGCATTTCAATTAGCTCATGCTGTCAGTCCCCACTCCTCCAAGACCCACCATTGTCTGAATCTCCAAAAATTGGAAATATACAAAGGAAAAGCATGAATATATCATCATCAAGTCATTTAGTAAGTCAGAACAGTGTGTCAGAAAGTTCCAAGTTCAACTTGGATGTTTTAAGACAGTCACTTAAACAGAGTGAGCAGGTCCATTCTTCTTTGCGGTCAAGCAAGACATTTGCTGGCCCTGCTGAGACCTTGGCTGCTAGCCTTCACAGAGGCTTACAGATTATTGACTATCACCAACGGAACTCTGCATCAAAAAAATCTTCAGTTTCCTTCTCCTTTGAGCACTTGAAATTGGAACCTTGTGCAGAAATTGATAAGGCCAATGCTTCAGTTCAGACACTACCAGAAGAGAGACCATCTTCAAATGGACCATCTGCTTCTTTCCTTTGTACATCTTGCCAACGAAGAATATCTAAGAAGGATTCCAATGAGGTTAAGGATAGCTTGAAGACATGGATTGTAGCAGTGGATGAGGCAGAGAATCCTACTCAATTGATAGATGAAGTGCCTAAAGTATGGCTAGACTAAATTTCTGGCTAGTGTAGTTAAGAGAAATCCATTTCTGCATTTTTAAATTAGTTTCTATTTTTGCTATTTCAGGATGCAGGCAATGTTATGATAAAAGGTCTTAAGCGAGAGGAACTTGAAAACGTATGTGTGGAGCAAGCTGCCAAAATTGAGCAGTTGAATCGACAGGTAACAAGAATTTACAAAGCTCTATAATTTCTTGGGATTTTATAATGTGGATTCTTCATTATTGACGTTTTGAATATGTACAGGTAGAGCAGTACAAACTGATGGAAGAAGAACACAGTCAAGAAATTAATAAACTTCACCTTGAGGCTTCAAAGAATGAAATAGTTCCATTTAAGGATTCCAAGAATGATGATTATCATTCACTGAGGGGTGAAGACAAGGTCAGTAATTGTTTTCCTCTATCACACTTAGCATTTCAAATGTTGGAAATCCCTTCTAACTTTGTTCTTGGTGTGTTTTGTGCAGCTTCTAAGGTACAATTCTGTTGAAAATTATCAGCCGGAGATTATAAAGGAAAAATGTGAAATAAAGGAAGTTGTGAAAGCTGGGACTGGGAACCAATATTTTGATCTGAATGAGAAGGAAGCACTTCTTAAGGAAATTGAAAGTTTAAAAATCAAGTTGCAGTCATATTCTGATCCATCTTCTAACAAGTCTACCGAAAAATTGAGATCCTCTTTGTTGTCGCGATCATTCCAATTACGAAAAAGTGGTGTAGATCAACTCGGTTATAGCAAGGAAGAACTAGAGAAGGAAAGAGAGAGATGGACAGAAATGGAGAGCGATTGGATTTCTTTAACTGATGAACTGAGAATTGATATTGAATCCCACCGCCGACGTGCAGAGAAGCTGGAGATGGAGTTGACATTAGAGAAGAAGTGCACTTCGGAGTTGGATGATGTACTTCACAGATCAGTCCTTGGGCATGCTAGAATGGTTGAACACTATGCTGAACTACAGGAGAAGTACAATGACTTGGTTGGAAAGCATCGTGCAATCATGGAAGGGATAGCAGAAGTGAAGAGGGCAGCTGCAAAGGCAGGGAAAAAAGGTCATGGCTCTCGTTTTGCAAAATCCCTTGCTGCAGAGCTTTCTACATTGAGGGTGGAGAGGGAGAGGGAGAGAGAATTGTTGAAAAAGGAGAACAAGAGTCTTAGAATTCAACTTAGAGACACTGCAGAAGCTGTTCATGCTGCTGGAGAACTCCTTGTTAGGTTGAGAGAAGCTGAGCATGTAGCATCAGTTGCAGAGGTAGCTTATCTGTCACTTTTGACTGGACTAATATTTAACTCGGTTTCATTTAGTGACCATTCTGTCTAGATTGGCTTCACGGACTATTCAATAATGCTTTCTGATTGCTTCTGTTTGGTGGTGGTACCTCACATAGAGGGTCCTGATCATTAATCAGATTGATCGTTTATCAACAAAACGTATTTACGATTCTGGGAAAATTGGAAGTTAATATGAACACTGAATATTATGATAGCATTTTCTGGAAAAGGTCATATCGAATTATTACAGATTGTTGTCAATTTAATGATATATTAGGTTATTAATTAACAAGGAGGGGGGAGGGGTTAAGTGTTGGTAGCTTTCTGACTCATCACTTATGATTTTCATATCAATGCAGGACAACTTTACAAAGGTTCAACAAGACAATGAAACGTTAAAGAAGCAAGTGGAGAAGCTCAAAAGAAAACACAAGATGGAGATGGTCACCATGAAGCAGTATCTTGCAGAGAGCAGATTGCCTGAATCTGCATTGCAACCTCTATATCGACAGGATTCAGATGTAGCACACAACACCACAATCCCATATGCAGATGATGATCAGGCATGGAGAGCAGAGTTTGGAGCAATATATCAAGAGCACTACTAATTCTCCTTGGGAAGTTAAAATCGGCTCTTGAGAATTGGAGGTGATGAATATTATTGTGTGGCAATGGCAGTGCTTAGCTGTAAATCTGCTGAGGGGCTTGCATCATTCCGACCCTACTTGGGTCGAAGCAATATACGATTCTTGTATCTTTCATTTGTTGTCTTTAATTTCCTTTTATTCTTTTAATGGTTGGCGTGATTATGTGTAGAGGAATGTGTTCATCTTTGTTGACTCTGGATGATAATGGATGCAATTGAATGTTCATTCTTTAGTGATAATTCTGGTCCCTGTAGATGCTTCTTTGGACTTTGGTTGCTAGAATTATTTTTAGCATCTTCAAGCATACACTATATTTGGACAGCAAGACTTGATGGTGAAACCTGCGCAATTTGATTAGGATTGTGGAATAGATTTTATGTCCAGACTAATACCAAGCCAACCCATTTCATGAATAAAATGTGACAACCAACAAAACTACTTGTTATAAATAATATCTTCTTGTTGCCTTGAAACATATAAATATTGACTAATTTGACTAACATTGATCTAGGTAAAATGAAATGGTTGAATAATTGAAAAATGAGATTATTCAGGAATACACATTGAAACATCTAAGATTGAGCATTACCAAGGTCCTGCATTAGTGTTCGATTTCTCTCTTTAGAATAATGAATATAACAGAAAAAATGAAAAATTATCAACACTTGACCATTTAGGTTTCCAAAAAGAGGTTGTAAAAACAAGGCATCGCATTATTGAAAAGCAGCATGCCAGCATGATCAGAAAGCATTCCTTATAGAATTCCTTATTTAATTTTTGTTATATTTTATGTTTCATTCAAACCCGCTGAATAAAGACTTCATAAAAAAATATATGAGCTTTTTTATCAAGAGACTCCCTTGGGGAGAACCTAAACATATAGATATAGGCAACCACACCCTCTTCAACCACGCTTGAGCCCGAATGTTTATCACTAAAAATTATAGCCTTTTTTGAGTTTGTAAGGCATCGACATTTCCAATAAATATAGGGATACCCAATTTCACAACATATTGAAGTATTCTACTATGAGTAATCGACACTTTTTGCTTGCTACTATTTACATGGATTAATAGACCCACCACTCACAATTAACTAGTTTAGCATGTAGCGAAATTGAGTGTGTTCGTAATATTGTCAACGTGTTCCACATTCAGCTCAGCAGATGCTGCTTTTATTGCGTTACATATCTTGTCTATTGAGGTCATAGTATAGAATTTTAGCAGATCTTGCTAATACATATTGAAGAGTGCCATTTCTAGTTTTGTCATCGATGCATTTCATTGTTTCCAGGTGCCCTGCGTTGAAGGCTCTGCATTTTCTATCTGCAATATGGGACAATTCTTCATTTGTTTAGCCAAAACTCATACGTAAGTGGAAAAATCTAGAGCTGTTGAAACTTGGAAATTCCATTAACATGGTTAAGATACTTGAAGGAATAAGCCTTCACTGCAAGAATTTCTGTCGGTTAGACATTATTTGATTCTACAGCATATATTGGGAGACGCGCAGCAGCAGCCATTCCCACCCTTCTGCCAAACATAAAGTACTCAAACCTGAGACGGGCAAACATTAGTCGGACGAGTTTGAACTTGAAGAGAATTCTGCGGGATTCATTGGTGAAGTCGAAATTTATGCTGGTTTTGAAGAAAATGCACCAGAGACCTGACAGTTTCTAACACTAAACAAGAAAAATGATGATAGGATGAAGAATAGAGCAGGAGTTTGACAGAGAGAGAGAGAGAATATTATGCTGAATTCTCATTAATTATTATTCTGTACAGAGAACTCCTTATACACCAAAGGAGTAGGATTAATTACAGAAATATATACTAACAAAATTGATGTATATACAGATTAACCAGATTCTTCCAAACGGCTCTTAACAACTAACTGCCAAACAAGTTCTACAATAGAAAGCTACAGGTAGCTGAGAGAATTTTATCTATTACAAAATTGACTTGATTTTAAAATTTGAGAAACAAAATTGAAAATACCCCATTATTGGAGGACCAAAATGTAGTTTGGCCTTCATTTTTCCTCCTTTTTTATTTTACTAATCACTTTGACATACATAAGTTTTGAAATGGAGGAGTTGGAAATGGTTTCCAAGGGTCAGATGCCACAAGAAACATTGTAGTCCAATTTTAACGGAGACAAAGAAAAAAAAAATCAGGATATCAAAGCCCATCAAGTTAGTTTTTGTTCTCTCTTCCTACAATAATATGCACTAGTAGAAATGATGAGTCACAGTCAAGAAAAGAAATAATGTGTCTGTTAGTGTAGTCGGTCCATTAATTAACTCATTACAATAAATTTCTTTATTAATGAACCAAACCCTTAACTCCCCAACACTTGACTCGCAAGAGAAATGGTCTGGTACCAATGCTCTCCGGCCCAGGCAACTGGGGGCTGGGCCTGGGAATTCAAGGGACATAGCTCTAAAAGGAAAGAAGCTCTATTGAAGCCCAACATAGCTGGGGTCCAGCCGAGAAGGGCATAATGCCACCCTAGGTGGCAATAAGCACTCCAAAACTCAAGTTAGCAGCTAATTTTGGAAAGAAAAAAATGAAGAGAAGAAATTGAGAGTTATGGCCTACCTCCTGTGAGAGAGAGAGAGGTATTTATATCTTTAACACCACGTGTGACATGGTAGGGAGCATTATTGCTCTACAAGGCTACTTTTGGCTAATGAGACAGCCTCCTAATGGGATAATTTGATGGAACGAGGTAGGCCGGCCATAACTAGTGTAGCTCGTGACTGCCTCCAACCAGTATGATACACACAATCTTAATGCATAGAGCCTGAGCGGCCTTGTCTCTGATGAATTTCCCCTTTTACCCTTATGTTTATTTGGTTGCCTCCCACAATAGTTTTCCAAAAGTGGGCCGGTCAAAAGACAGTGGCACACAAAAGTGATCAAAGTGGGTGGTCCTTGATCTCCTTAGAGGATACGTTTTTTTACCCTACTAGGATAAAAAATAATCAACTTGGACTTCAGTCAGAATCTGAGTTAGATGCAAGTGATTGAAATTGATGTGATAGGCCTGTAGTTGATTCGGGTCTGGCCCTTCACAACCCCAGGCCTACTAGGTAAATCGGTTTGATTTTTTAACCGTTTTCACATCGTTTCTTATTCCAAAATGAAGAAAGAAAAAAGAAAAAAAAAAAGAAAAAAAAAAAGAAAAAAAAAGACTAGTGCACCAAATAGTTTCTTATTCCTTCCGCATTTTTATCTGAGATGTGAACTTGCCATTACCTCTGCCTAGTGCACCAAATGTTACAAATTTCATGTACAAGCATCTCTTATACAATAGTGATGACGAAACTTATTTAACACTTGAAAACACTACATTTACAATTCTAAATTTGTAAGCACAGCATCGAAGTGTATTTCATTTACATAACAGCATATAAGTATTGTTTTGTGGAGACCAGATCACTGTTAACTATAACCGTTGAATCTGTGCAGACAATTTCAGCATCCTGAAGTGTAAAACCATGAAGGATTGGCGGAGGAACTCCTCTTATTAGGTGTAAGTTCACATATGGCAAGAAAACGGTTTTCAGGATAGTTGACATTACTGGCTGCAAAGATCAACACTGAATGAGATTTATCGCAAGAAAGTAATGTCCCTTTATTCTATTAAGAGAATGCAATAGACAAGAGAAACTAAATAGATTGTTGTCTCAAATATTTATATTATATCATATATCTTACAATAAACATGATATTCAATGTATAATTTGGAAAAAATAAAAAATAAAAGTTTCCCAGAACCTATTTTAAACCTCCTTTCCGCCGTCAAGTTCACCAATGGGCCATGGGTGCAGAAGTGCTCACAAGTGATTATCACTAAATGAACAACCAAGACTATGAGATCCAGAACTCTGCATCTTTTAGCTCATTGACTCAGACTCCTAGACCACCAAATCCAGGAGAGAACTTCGCACACATATACTTATTAGGCTAGAGTGGGATTTTTATCTCAGATTAAATAATAATAAAATAATAATAATAATAATAAATAAATAAATAAATTGTAAAGAAAATTTTGTTCACTTTTTGGCTTTCTATTTCTCTTTGAGAAGTCACGTTTTTAGTGTTGGCTTAATTTAGTGACAAAGTTGTTTGTAATGTTTTTATTGTTAATGTTCTTTTTCTTGGATTTACATGTTACTTGGGGTAGAGTACTTGAGCCTCTCCTTGAAGATTAGAAGCAACATTAGATAGAGATTTCGCGGCCTAGAGGAGACTATCTCATGACCTAGTTTGCCTGTGAAATCCAAGTGGCAGGGTTTTGGCTGAGATTGCAACTGTGCATCTCGCGACCATCTCGTGACCTGGGGGGCGACCAGGTCGCGAGTTGCATGATCTCTATACTCTACACTAAGCCTATTTGCTGTTCATCTACCAAGTACCAACACACACAAACAGCTATAAGGTGTGGCAAGAGGCTTCAAATAAGGGTTGAACAAACCCTAGAAATGAGATAAGAGGGAAGAAATTGAAGCCAAGCCATTGTATGAAAAGAGAGACCTTTTTTCGTGAGAAAAACCAAGTTCCGACCTCTCTTTTCCATCTCTTTCATTGCATTGATAGAGATTATGTAAACTTCTTCCTCATCCACAAACATAGACATTGTGAATGAGAGAATGACATTGGAAACGTGCAAAGCCATATCCAAATCCAAATCCTTTGGTGGCTTTCTATTGGCGGCTTAACGGTGGTGACTCTGGGAAGCTAGGTGAAAAAGACTCGTGGAGTTGGTTGCTAAGTTGAATTTGGAGGGCTCAAGTACACAGGGAGATATAGGCTTGGAAGGTTTATAGTCATCTATGTATTGCAACTATTCATTCTAGTGGAGTTTTTTGACAGGCGGTCAGGGGAAAGGTTTTTATGCCCGGTGCTTGGGTTTTCCTCTTCCATAACACTTTGTGGTGTTATGTGTGGTGTGTTTGCTTTCCTCTATATTTCCTTTACCTTTCTACATTGCCATGTTTATGTAGTGTAGTTAGTTTGGAAATTTGCTAAGTCACACTTGGACTATATTGATTAGTTTAGTGTTAAAATCAACTCAGCCGTAAAACTTTGTTTTAAGGTTCTAAATACTTGCTAGAGATAATATAGCATATTTCACTCATCAATTTCCTAACAAAAATATGTTTGATCTGACAGAGACCAAGATGACGCCAACCTGAAGAAGATGTATCTGCAGGTCACCAATCTCACTCCACTTCAAGTACATAAAGAAGTCTTTCAATTTGACACTACCAACTAAATTATTCCTCAAGACTTCTACACAGCCAGATGTACTTATCTCTTGCTCTTGCACCAACAAATAGCACACCTAGGAAAACAAAACAACACTGTTGATACCGTATTTTGTCCACCCTCGATTTGCGTGTCGGACCACGAAAAATCCAAAAATATCATTTTCTCTCCATCAGGCCGCGAGAATATCCAGAACAACGTGGCGCAACCCGTTCGGGCATCGGAGCACCCGAAGTGCCTTTTTCAGCTAAAATGACCAAAATGCCCCTGGTCAACCCTAGGTTAGACCGAAACTCAAACAAGGTCAAAACCCTCATAAAACGACATTTTTCATAGTTTTACATCAAACTCGAGCTTCTCAGAGAATTTAACAACTTTGACCAAGTTTGACCCAAAGTCGATCTTAGGTGGGCCCAAATACCCTAATTTTGATCCAGCTGCCAAAACGGGTTGAAACCAATGCCATTTCGAAGATTATCAAATTCTCATTCCAACGATTGTTCATAGGTCGAAATCGGAGTTAGAACGGCCGAGATATCACGAAAACTAGGATGACACACTGATCGATGCACCACTAACTTTCGAAAGCCATAACTTTTGAACCGACCGTTGGATTTCCAAGATCCATACCTTTTCGAAAACATGAAGCCAAGATCTTTCCAGGGGTGTCAAGATCAACCCCATTTTAGGCCTTTTGAGGCCGCAGCCCTCCAAGGGCTGCTGCCTCGAAACGCGTGTCGGGGCTATAAATAGCCCCAGGCACCCTTCAGACCAGAGAAAGAACACTTTTTTTTTTTTAATTTCTGCTCTCTGCCTGGTTTCCCTACATGTTTTTCTCTCTTCCAAACACCAAAAAACACACAAAACACACACAAAAAACACATCAAAGCTTCTTGATTCTTCTCTCTTCACCAAAAACACAAGGTATTGTTCTTATACCCAATCTTCCTTTTGCTTGAATAACATGATTTATTGCTTTCTTTAACATGTTTCTTGTTTTATTTCTGTATCTAGCTTAAATCTCTTGGTTGTTATGTCTTATGCCATGTTTCATGCTTAGATCTATGTTTCCACATGCTTATATGTTTAGATCTACATGCTTAGGGTTTTATGCCATATTTTTCTGTGTTTTACGCCTCATTGTGTTCTAGGTTGATGATTAGGGTTACAAGTTCACATGTTTATTTAATGTTGTTGGCTACGCTTTTGCCCGGATCTATGTGTTTATGCGCTTTTTGTCATGTTTCATGCTTAGATCTGCATCTGTACATGTCTATGTGCTTGGATTCATGTTCTACCATGTATATGTGCTAAATTTCTATATGTTTACATGCATATTTCAGTGCCTATGCATCTAGATCTATGTTTTTGCATGCTTGTGTGCTTGGATCTATGTTCTCTACATGCTTTATGCTTTTTTCCATGTGCTTGTGTGCTCTATGCCATATTCGTGTGCCTAGACTTAAGCTTTGTTTGTCATGCGGCATGCCATGTGCTATTGTAGCCCTTTTGTTGCATCGTCTTTCCTTCTTGTGTTTTGGCCTAATGGTTAGGACCCAATCTAGACCCTATGGTCTTTGTCATTGTCCATGTACCAAGGCCCACATCAAAGGGTTTGGATCATCCTTATTTGCATGTCTATGCTCACTTGCTTCTATGCTTTATGCTTATGTTAGCCTCTCTAGTTCTAGGCTTTGCCACGTTTGACGCCATTAGCGGGTCTGTGGCTGTGTGGTTACATCCGACGCCTATGTGGCCTTGTTTGGATGTAACCGTTTGGGATGCATCGCCATGATGCCGGTTGCTTCGTGCATACCTTCCCCTTTTCTGCTCCGTGCAATGATATGCCTGCCATGCTTGTTTGTGCCACCTATTGGCTTTCTATGCATTTATACACGCTTGCTCACATATCCATGCATGAGTCTTGCTTGCTAGTGTGCCGTCCATGCTTCAACACAATGAAGTTATGGACATTCGATCCAAACCTACATTTTTCCCTCACGGACACCATCTTTTGTTTCCTTTCTTGCTTGTTTTCCTTTTTGCTTGTTTGCTTGCTATCTTACTTGTTTGCCTTCTTGCTTGTTTGCTCGCATCCTTGTTTCTATGCTTGCCATGTCTATCATGCTTATCTGCTTTATGCCTCTTTCATACTCACTTTGCATCTTTGCCTTCCATTGCTTGTCTGCTGGTTTCTCGTCTTTGTCTTTGCATGTACACACATGGAGCGAGGACGCATGGAGCTAAGGCAGGGTCTCCCAGGTGAAAGCAAAAGAGGCGTAGGCGCGAGCATGTAGATATAAGCCAAGCGGAAGTAGTCAGTAGGTTTAGGAGTTTAGCCTCTCCCATTTGGTTATGTACTCTTTCAAACCCCTTTCCTTCCTCCTTCCTTTCTCCTCTAGATGGTTTGTATTAGGTATATCATGTCGTGTACCATTTGTCATCATCTCTAGAGTATGGCGACCTCTATTTACTTTCTTGCACCTATATTTTAGGTCATGCTCTAGGGATGTAGGCATTTACTTCACTACTCTGTGTGCTTGCATTGTGCATGATGTATGTATATATATACCTGCTTGCCCCCCTTTCGGTGTGATTGTCACCGTCTGTGTCACCTAAGGCAAGCAATGCCTAATTTCCGCCACGAAAGTAAGGTGACTCGTCACTAGATTTTCGCCGTAGAAATCTGGCACTTTGCTTGAACGCCTTAGAAAAGCATAGATTGGGACCACACCCATTCAAAAGCCAAACCTCAAAGCCCCCATGCATGCAAAGCCCCGATGGCCAATGCCAAAATCATGTTTTTACTACCAGTTTTTGAAAATTAAGGTTTTATCAAAACAAAGAACTGTCATTGGACAGGTGTTGTGGGGTGCCTAACACCTTCCCCACACGTAACCAAACTCCCAAACCTAAGAATCAAGATTTTTTGCCATCCACATTAGATTAGGAAAAATGCCCTTTTTCTTAACCTAGGATCGGTAATAAAATCAACTAGAAACAGGTGACCAATCACACCTAAGAAAAATCCAATGATTGGTGGCGACTCCACTCACCTTTGGTAATCCCTTAAAATTTGGCCCAGATTCCTGCCATAACGTCAAAGGTAGACTTACCTTCCTCTACCGAGAGAGAGAACACCCGAAGCTCTGCGCAAAGCACACGCACACCATCATCGAGAGGGGCTCTCCATCGAGGCCTCGCGTGCGCAGGAGTTATCGCTATGGCAGGTGGTCAAACAAAGGCACGGCGGTGGCGATTTTTCTACTCCCGATCGAGGTCGGGCGTCAACAAACACCCAAACAAAAAGAAATGTGGATCCCATAAAAAAAAGAAAA
The DNA here is from genome assembly GCA_030021035.2 of Notholithocarpus densiflorus. NCBI lineage: Eukaryota > Viridiplantae > Streptophyta > Magnoliopsida > Fagales > Fagaceae > Notholithocarpus > Notholithocarpus densiflorus. The sequence continues at coordinate 2,513,437 of JARYZH020000048.1, forward strand.
AGAAAAAAAAAAAACCTAACACATAGAAATGTGAGCCTTTTATTGTAACAAAAATAAATAAAAACTATTAACATTTTTTACTTTATTTTGTTATGGATGTGTACTAAGTGGCTACATTTTAGGACTATCATAAATAGATAAAAGCTATGTCCATTCTTCTAAAAAAAAAACCCACATCGATTTTTATTTCCATAGAAAATGTTACGTGCAGATTCTTGGTTTTAAAGGTAGTTGTTAAATCATGAATTTAAGCTCTTTTTGACTATTATTATGGATGTAGTAAGTGGCTAAGTGTTAGGATTAAAGATAAGTAGATAACTCCTATAATTAAATCAGAATTTTCTCTTAAAAAAATATAAGAAACAATTGAGGAAAGAGGTGTAAATAAAAGTTTGGATAAATCCATCATTTCAAAATGAAGAATTATTTTTCTATACTTCACTAAAATTAGAAAAAAAATAAAAAAGTTTAGATATGCCCACAAATATCAGACAGAATTCAATACTAATAATAAAAAGGAATAGATAAGGACTTTAACAATTTTAACTTAGAAATACTATTATTTAAGCATATTTTATATTTTAGATGGTAGACTCAATCCAATTGGATGTTGGAAAACAAAAACTACTTCTAATAAAGAGTAACTAGACATGATTCAATTGTTTCTCAAAAGAGAGAGAGAGAGAGAGAGAGAGAGAGAGAGAGAGAGAGAGAGAGAGAGAGAAGAAGACATGATTCAATTGGCCTTGCACTCTAGCACACTTATTTATTTGGGACTGTAAAATGGACTGGACTAACATGGGCTTAAATTTGATTGTAACTACAGAATTTTACATTTAAAAAAAAAAAAAAAAAAAACCATGAAAAAGCAATATAATATATTAGTATTAGCTTTAGTGGGTAAGAAAAATTTCATTGGCTAACTAGAACTTGGACTTGGCCTTACAAAAAGGCATGATTTTGTTTTAAAGTGTGTGAAATGAGTTCGAAAAATTTAATCTAATTTTATGTAGAAATGAGTTTGGAAAATAAAACTTAGACATTTTCTAAATTATATTTTGGTTACATTGATCTAACAATTCATAATCTAAATCTAAATATATTCTCAAAACTTCTACCTAAAATAATAATTTAATAATTTTAAGAAGTGTAACATATTTCTCCTATTTTACAAACTCTTACTTGACTAAACTTAGCACATGCTTCCACCTTTACTAAAATTTTATTACAATTGCACATATTATTACAATTCTTACATGTGATTTGTTCAAAATTAGTTCAATTTTTTAAGGTTTTAATGCACTCTATCTGTGACAAGGAAAGATCTATTGCTTAATGTGTATGTGTGTGCGACGACCACCATAAATTTAATTTAATTTTATGTAGAAATGAGCTTGAAAAATACAGCGATGGCTCATACCGATGACATTGAACATTATCGAGAACAATGGAGATATTATGCTCATCTAAGAAGACAAAGAGAAGACAATGAAAGCAAAAATATTTGATTGGCAAGACGTCGTGCCAATTACTCAATACAAAGACAACAAACTTTGGGTGGTGAATACGTTTTAGTGGGAAGTCCAACAAATTTAAATGAAGATGTTGTGCATTCTGATTCAACATCAACAAACCCATCACTAATACCACGTAATCATGAGGCTAGACAAAGTCGTCGGCTTACATATATCTATAACTTGGCATGCAATATGCTAGTTGAGTAAAAAGTTATGCAAGAAGCCAATGGTGAGATTATAGTTTTGTATCTTTAAACAATCTTCATTGCTTGGAATATTATTATTTTGAGGAAATCTATAGTTGTCGAGAACAATGGAGATATTATGCTCATCTAAGAAGACAAAGAGAAGACAATGAAAACAAAAATATTTGATTGGCAAGACGTCGTGCCAATTACTCAATACAAAGACAACAAACTTTGGGTGGTGAATACGTTTTAGTGGGAAGTCTAACAAATTTAAATGAAGATGTTGTGCATTCTGATTCAACATCAACAAACCCATCACTAATACCACATAATCATGAGGCTAGACAAAGTCGTCGGCTTACATATATCTATAACTTGGCATGCAATATGCCAGTTGAGTAAAAAGTTATGCAAGAAGCCAATGGTGAGATTATAGTTTTGTATCTTTAAACAATCTTCATTGCTTGGAATATTATTATTTTGAGGAAATCTATAGTTTTTGGCATGTTAGTTGTATGTCAATGTTGACAAAGACACTAACTTAATGTTTATATATTAAATTTAGGTCTCCTTCCAACCTATCCAACTACAATGGCAAATGACTTTAAGGCTGGACCAAGTCATATAAATTCTTATGTTAATGATGGTAAGTTTTATATAATATATTTATAAAGCTTTCACCACTATTTTTTTTTATATAATTACACTAGTTAAGCATTTTAAATAATTACATTGCAATTACATAAAGAATTGAAGGGGTTGAAAATATAGTTGAGCAAAACCAAGGAGATGCCTATAGAGAACAAGGTTTTTTTTTTTTTTTTTTTTTTTTTTTTTTTTTTTTTTTTTTTTTTTGAGAAGGAAATGCGGTGAACTTTATTAAGAAAAACCAGTCATATCAGCTAGTACAAGAGAAACAAAGGGTGGTGAGACAGTCTCCATCCACACTGAAAAATTCGAAATACATATGAAATGTCTCGCTAAATTATGCGCTACCTTATTGCCTTCTCTCTTTACATGAGAGTAAAGTAATTGATTAAAAAGACTAGCATTACATCTGATGTCATCAATTAATAAACCAAGGGAAGACAGGTAAGGGCTGTTATGTCTCAAGGCATTTGGCAACACCTGAGAATCCGTTTCCAGTATAGCTTGTCTGAACCCCAACTCGGTTGCAAACTCAAGGGCTGAAGAAGCTGCCAGTGTCTCAATCTCCAGGGGAGTATATTGCTGTGGCAGTAACTTAGACATGGAAGCCATGACCAAGCCGTTGCTATCCCGGATGACGACACCAATGCCCGATTTCTTCTGTTCCTTGAAAGTAGCCCTGTTGCAGTTTATCTTCACCATATCCGGATTTGGAGGACGCTATTTTGCCCGAACTGAACTGAGATTAGGCCGAGTGAAGGAAGGCACAGGTTCGGTTAGTTTGAACTTAGCGACACGTTCCTTTGCCGACGTCGGAATCTGATGGACACTTATGTTTGGTTGGCTCATACGCACTTGGTTTCTTTGAGTCCAAATTAACCACACTGAGGTAGAAAACAACTCCAGGTTGTGATCGGTTGTAATGAGCCATGAAAGCAGTTCCTTAAAATCCACAAAGGTGTGTCTTCTTCGGCATCGTCGAAACGATTCTTCTTCCCACACCACGTCCAGTTCACTGCAAGTCCAGAGAGCATGAAGGGCTGATTCGGGTGCCTGTTTGCAGCGGTCACAAGTTGGGCATTCGATGATAGTACGCCTCACCAAATTATCCTTAGTTGGCAATGAGTTCCTGCACGCCCTCCACACCAGATTTTTTATTTTATTTGGTACTTGAAGAGACCAAAGTGTCCGCCACAATACCTTGTCATGCTCCATCTGTTCTTCATCCCACTCGATCTGCGTTTCGGCCTTCAAAAATCTGTATCCCGACTTACTTGTGTAAACTCCGTTGCTAGTGAAGGGCCAAAATAAATTATCTTCTGCTTCGCACCTTGAGAGTGGAATTGACTTGATTAACTCAGCTTCATCAGGGGTGAACATTCCTCAATGTCACCATTTTTTATTCAAATTTCATGTTTGTCCTTATAACTTTTGTAATTAGTTTACACACTGTATATTCAAAACATTATTAATATTCCACTACATCATATTTGGTACAAATTTTAATATTGAATAAAATTAAATCACTAATTGTTTCCTTAAAATTTAAATTAGAAGTTGACAACACATGTGATGGTATTGCACATGTAATAAATTATATGCAAGGGAGATATAATTGTGCAAAAAATTATAAAGAAGGTAGAGGGGTCATAAGGTACCAACTACCACAACCAAAGACATGTCGCATTTGTATTGCCTGTTTGTTAGAAGACATCCTCAATATGTTACAATAATGGAAAAATATCTTTACCCAACATACCAATTTGTCTTGAATTAATGGAGCTCATTTGTATGGGCAAACATCGCGAGGCAGACATTTCATGCAATATATATGGTTTTACAACATGTTTGCATTTACCTCAATGGGTGTGCACGTGGATGACAGCATAGCCTTGAATAGTCGAGGAAAATATACATTTTGTGCTCAAGGTGCCATCTATCATAGAATTGATAGTCTTTTACCACATACACCTCATAGTGTGCAGTATCTATAATTGTATATCTACAACATTGATCTTGAAATACAGCGCAGAATAAAACTGAATCTCTCTAATATAGTAAATTAGTAATATTTCATATTTCTCTATGTACATGAAGTGGAGTGAGATTGGTAAATAGTATGTTTTTCAAATGCCGTTCATGAACTAAAAGGTCAAGACTTAAACCTTGTTTAGTTCCCCAAAAAGCAAAGGAAAAGAAAAGAAAAGAAAATTTCAATTTCAGCTAATAAAATGGCATCTCATTTACTTAGGGGCTTCCAAATAATATATTTTTAAATGTTTTATTTTATAATTAAGGTCACACGATAACCCACAGGATAACTTTTTTTATTTTTTTTAGAAAGAAAACAAGGAACTTTTATTGAAAAAAAAAAAAAAAAAAAAAAAAAAAAAAAACTAGCCATTGTCGGCCAAAAGAACATCATGAAGATGGGAAGGAGCATCCTCCGACCACACCAATAAACCTCTAGCATGTCTTGCATGCTTAGCCAAGTTGTGAGCTACAGAATTGCCAAGTTTACGAGTATGAGAAAAAGAAATACTACTAAAGGCATCTATAGTGGGTTTCATTGATTCCAAAAAGTGACCAAAGGAAGCAAGAGATTCGTCCTCACTCCTCAAAACCTTGATAACAAACTTTGAATCTCCCTCAAGGATAAGAGAAGAGAGGCCGAGTTCTTGTGCAAAAAGAAGTGCCCGAACTGTGGCCAAAGCTTCAAAATTGTTTGAGGAGGGAGGGAGAGAGACTTTCTCTGAACAAGAAGCAAGAACAATTCCTTTGCTATCCCGAATCACAATACCAAGACCTAAAAATACTATTTTGATACTAATGATAGTCATGCCAATTTTTTTTCATGTACCGCTTATTGACAAGCATTATTTTGACATAATACCAAAATTTTAGAAACTAAATTGTCACATTTAAGGTGTTAAAGACCATGTTGACATATAGTACAAGCATTAAGGACTAAAATGGTAATTAAACGTGTTTTTTTTATACATATTTTTATTAATATCCTTAGAACACTTGTTTTGTTTCTCTTTTTTATTATTATTATTATTTTTATATTGGAAAAAGTTTGGTTACAAACTTGGTTGTAACCAATGACTACAACTACACTCAATATCTTTTAATTTGAGGTGAATTTTAACAAATTAACCATTGGATTACATTTTATTTTTATATTCTCCATGCTTGCAAAATTTTCAAAAAATCAAATATCAATAGCTATATCATCAATTAAATGTTTATATTTTATGTTTTCGTAGTCTAATTATGCATAAAAAATAATTTTATGAATTGAATAGTAATAAAATCCAATTGGCAAAAAAATTGACATGTGTGTTAAGGATATAAAGTACATGTAATCTGACAGTTAGATTTTCAAAATATGTAGTTGTGTTAATTTTTTTTATTGAGAATTGTAGCCAAATGTGGAAACTAAGGGGGTGTTTGGATTTCATGTTTCCATAACTTATAACTCTGTTTCCATCACCCATAACTCAAAAATGGTAAGACCCAAGACTAAGAGGCTTGTTTGGATTTTGTTTCCAATTATTGTTTCCATCACTCAATTCTCTGATTTTTGAGTGATGAGTTATGGAAACTGAAAACACATTTTAGGTGTTTTCAGTTTCCATAACTCTGTTTTTAATGGCATTTCCGTAATTAAACATACACTGAGGGACCTACTAGTCAGGTCAGCCGCAACTTTTGACCTTTTTTTTTTTTTTCCTCACTGGGTTCGGTAAGGTGGTCTTCTTCTTCTTCTTTTTTTATTTTTCCTTTCACACGGGTCTTCTTCTTCTTCCATTTTTCTTTTCCCTTTCACACTGCTGGTATGGTCTTCTTCATCTTCCTTTTTTTTTTCTTCTTCTTCTTTTCTTTCCTTTTCACATTGGGTTTCTGGGTTTGGTTGCATTTTTTTTTTCTTTCCATTCCTTTTCACTGGGTTTCTGGGTTCTCTCTTTCTTTCTTTTTTTTTTTTTTTTTTTTTTTTTTTTTTTTTTTTTTTTTTTTTCACTTCTCACGATCTTCTCTCGATCTTCTCTAACACACTAACACATAAACACAAACCCACAAACATGTGCATCCACACAAAAAAATCCTAGCCAATTTCAAAAAAAAACCCATCCCATTGCGCCGCTGTACATGTCGGAGAGATGGGTGTTGTTCATCAGTGACGGTCTTGACGAGGCGAGGGAGCTTCTGAAATTTTTATGGGTTTGGGTTTGTGTTTTGGGAGAGATGGATGTTGTTACTACTGTTATTGTTGTTGTTGCTGTTGTTGTTGTTACTGTTTTTATTTTGTGGTTGAAGCTGATTTTGTTAACAGAAGGGTCTGACCACTTTACAGGAATGGGTCCCACAAAAAAAGTAGAAAAATTGAGTGATGAGAAGGTGAGTGAAGTGTGCCAATGGGTGGGTATAGAAAATTTGGGTATTTTAAGTGATGAGTGACAAAAATTGAGTGAGAAGTGATGAGTGAAGAAAAAAAAAATTCCAAATAGGGCCTAATATTCCGTTTGGTTTGAAATAGAGATGAAAGAAAGGGATAGAAGTGAGGAAAAAGTAAGGGAAGGAAAGAGAAGAAGAGAGAGTAGTAAACAAGCATAGAAGGATTGCATCAATACAATTTCTTCGAAAGAAAAGTCTTCTTGAAAAATTAATAACGGGTGGAACGGTATGAATGATTCTGTTAAGAAAGAGAAATGCTATGTCCACAATATTTTCACAATAAATTTTAAGTGGCAAGTTGTTATGGGTTGTTATTGGTAAAAAAAAAAATAATAATAATTCAACACTATGTTCAAATTAGAACCAATAAAAACAAACCACATATGATTTTTTGTAAAAGTATTGTGAAGATGTTGTGGACGTAGCACATTAAACTAAGAAAGTTTCTACAACACAACCTTTAGTCAAAATTGGTAGTTGTGACTTGTGAGAAAAGTATGAAACTTCATAAAAAGAAGTAGAAGAAAAATATGAAATATTGGCGAATTTTTCAATGTATTCACACTTGTCAATGGAAAACTGAAAATGTATTCACACTTTTCAACGGAAAACTGAAAACGGACTGTCACAACTCGTATATAACCTATCGATCACATATTGTTTTGTCAGTAAATTTATTTTGTTTCACATCTCATCATATCTTTCTTCTCTCCATATTTTCTCAACTTTTTTATCATAGATTCCTATGGCTCTCCAAATCAACAACGGAGCCTCTTATTCTTTCACTCCCCAATTTATCTACGATGTTTTCTTAAGTTTCAGAGGTGAAGATACCCGCTATAATTTTACAAGTCATTTATATCAAGCTTTATGTGATAAGGGTTTTAATACCTTTATTGATAATGACCTTAAGAGAGGAGAAGAAATTTCAACGAAACTTCTTAAGGCTATTGAATTGTCAATGATTTTGATTGTTGTGTTCTCTGAAAATTATGCATCTTCTAGTTGGTGCTTAGATGAGCTAGTAAAGATTCTTGAGTGTAGAAATAACAGACAGTTAGTTCTACCTATATTTTACAAAGTAGATCCATCAGAAACACGTAAACAAAAGGGAAAGTTTGGAGCGTTAACTCAACGTGAAGAAAATTTAAAGGATAGCATGGAGAAGGTTCAAAGGTGGAGGACAGCTTTGACTAAAGCAACTGAATTGTCTGGGTTGTATTACAAGGAGGGGTATGTAACTATTCACTGCTCTTCTATAAGTAGTTTAATAGTTTTGTTATAGGAATCACAACCCCCAAAAAAAAAAAAAAAAAAACCTATTTTTCATAGAATCTTCTACTACTGAGGTAGTTAAGTTATAAAAGTCGATGGTAGAAATAAAATAAAATAAAATAAATTAACGCCATATAATTTTACCAATTATGACTATAAATTCTTGTGCTTTTATGAGTTACAAACTTTAAATCGTCTTCAGTAGGCTCAATCATGGATTAGAAAAAGGTTACGAGGGAATTAGGATTTCATCTTTGGCAAACCTCAATCATGAATAAAAAAAAAATCACATAAGAAATATACAAAAGCTCAAAACTACGTTAATATGTAAAAAAAAAAAAAAAATACTAGTATTTATTCAGTATTAATTAAATATAAACTTCAGTCAAAAAAATATAAGAAAAAAAAAACTGTTTTTAATATATTTCAACTCAATTATATATGATCTATCAAAATGACAAAATGGCATTTGATCCTCTTTTTTACTCTAAAAAATAATCTATAAAAAAAAAATTCTATTCAATAATGACATTCAAAGAAACTTCATTGCATACTCATTAAAAAGATTATTTAACTCTTTTAATTGAGAATCTATTGTAGCTCACAAAAAAAAAAAAAAAAAAAAAAAAAACAAACTACTCACTCATGAAGTTCAATTGTAAAGTAGTCTTAGAGATGAATTAGTTACCAAAGTTAAAATGCAACACATTTGTGAATTAATTCCCAATTATACCAATCCAATTTTAATGATTTAATTAATGAAATTGTCAAGTCACAAATCAACCACCCTTGGTGCGGTGGTCACTCCACAAGTATAAGTGCTTGTGGGGGGTGGGGGTAAGGGCCGATGTTTAAATCTCCAAGAAGGAGCTTCACACACAAATACACTTAGATTAGGTTAGAGTAGAGTTTCTACCTCTTATATATATATATATATTTATATATAAAGTCACAAATCAATAAAGCATGCAATAAAAGTAAAGTAATAAACAAATAACACAATGTTATAGTGAGGACGTGAACAAAAATAGATAGAGAACATCTCCAATGAAAAAAAAAAGATTACAAGGGCAACCCAACCCAAATAAGACAATTCCCTATATGAAGAGAAGTTACAAATCCAGTAAAAGGCCCTTGCCCCTAGGCACTACTGATTAGATGAACTTACTATTCCAACCCACAATAGCTTTTGAACTTTTGAACTCTTCGTACATGAATGACCCATCAATATATATTTTCAAATTGTCTAACTTATTATATGTTTCTTATGCTTTTGTGTTTGACAGCTATATTGAATCTGAAACTCAATTTATCCAGAGAATTATTAAAGAGATATTAGGTACTAAATTGAATCGCACTCAGTTATTTGTTACTAAACATCCAGTTGGAATAGATTCTCGTGCGGATGCTATAGAATTGCTTTTAGATATGAAGTCAAATGATGTTCGCATGGTAGGGATTCATGGTCTTGGAGGAGTAGGTAAGACTACAATTGCAAAGGCTATTTACAATAGAATCGCTAATTGTTTTGAATTGAGTTGCTTTCTAGAGGATGTTAGAGAAAAGTCGGGAACAAATGATGACATAATCAAACTACAAGAGATGCTTCTTTCTAAGATCTCACAGGGCACATATGTAAAGGTAGACAGCGTACCCAAAGGAATTATTATGATAAAGGAAAAGCTTTGTCGTACAAGACTTCTTTTAATTCTTGACAATGTGGATGAGTCAGAAGTGATGGTAAATTTGCTTGGAGAATGTAATTGGTTTGCTTTAGGAAGTAGAGTCATTATAACAACAAGAGACAAACAGGTGCTAACCACTCTTGGAAAAGATCATCAAATTTATGAGCTTAAGGAATTAAATCAATCTGAATCTCATGAACTCTTCAACCTACATGCCTTCCAAAAAATTGAACCTAAGAAAGATTATTCAGAAGTTGCAGAGCAAATCATACATTATGCCAATGGCCTCCCATTAGCTCTTAAAATAATAGGTTCTGATTTGTGTGGAAAAAGTATATGTGAATGGAAAAGTGCATTAGAAAAGTATAAAAACATCCCTCACGAAAAAATTCAAGAAAAGCTCAAAATAAGTTATGATGGACTTGGAAAGATCGAAAAGGATATTTTTTTGGATATTGCATGTTTCTTTAAGGGATTCGATAGGAGTTATGTAGTGAATATATTAGATGCTTGTAAATTATATCCAGGTTATGGAATTGGAAAACTTATTGATAAGTGTCTCATAAATGTTGGTCAATCTGGCAATTTGTGGATGCATGACTTTCTTCAACAAATGGGGAGAGAAATTGTTCAACAAGAATCAGAAGAGCTTGGAAAACGTAGTAGGGTATGGTGTTTTGAGGATGCTTATGAAATACTAACTACAAATATGGTATAAGCTCTTTTGTATCTCTTTTTTTCCATTGATTTTTTTTTTCTTTTTAATGTGGAAGAAAATTTAATTTAATTTGTATATGTTTGTTTAATTTTTAAAAATTTGTATAGTTCTATTAATAAGTGTATCTATTGCTTTGTCCAACTAGGGATCAAGTAAAATTCGAGGCATTATGTGCTGCTCACCTCAATTGATAATGATACCAATAGAAGCTAAAGCTTTTGAAAAGATGAAATATCTCAAATTTCTTATGGTTCATAATGTACGCATTTGTGAAGAACTCAAATATCTCCCTAACGGATTAATTTTGCTTCAATGGCCTGAATTTCCATTTTCCTTGCCATCCAAATATTATCCTCAACAACTTGTTGCACTTGAGATGCCACGTAGTCTTATTAGATTGGAGACAACATTCAAATTGGTACGAGTATTAGTATTTATAAATTGTAATTTCTTTACCTTCAAAAAATAATTGTAATTTCTTTATTTGAATGTTGGTTGTAAATAAATATTTTTTTTCTTCTACAGGGAATCCAGCTAAAATATTTAACATATATTAATTTGAAGAGGTGTGAGTCCATTACAGAATTACCTGAGTTGTGTGCCCCAAGCTTAGAAAAATTGGATCTTTCCTATTGTCAAAATTTAGTTAAGGTTCATGAGACTGTTGGAATTCTTGATAAGCTTCGGATATGGAAACTCCAAGGTTGTGGTAAACTTCAAATTCTTCCAAACAACCTCAGGTTAAAATCTCTTGAGGAGTTTCTTCTTATGGACAGCTTGAGGCTTGAGAAGTTTCCTAATATTCATCCAGAAATGAAATGTTTAAGGGATTTAAATTTACGTGGGAGTGGTATTCGAGAGTTGCCTTCATCAATCAAGTGTCTCACTGCGCTTCGTTTCTTAGACGTAAAGGATTGCGAAAACCTTAGGTATCTTCCTGATGACATCTATAAATTGCAACTTCTTATTGGACTATCTATTCCCACCGCCAAATTGAGACAGACATGCGATTATTTGGATAGCTTTTCCAGTTATGGGTTTTTGATGTTGGATTCCGTGAGTTTCAGGGGCAATAAAAATATAATTGAATTAGATTTTTTAATGAAACCCGAGTACTTCCCCGTATTGAATAGTCTAGATCTATCTAAAACTAACATTGTTAGCATCCCCGAAAGCCTTAGCAGATTTACTACATTACAGTCACTTGATATAAGAAATTGCCAGCAGCTTCGGGAAATTCCAAGGCTTCCACAATCTGTACAAGTTGTGGATGCAAGCAATTGCTGTTCGTTGAATCCACAATCGTCAAGCAGATTATTGAATCAGGTTTCTCTCTTTTTTTATTAAGTTATAAAAAAGAAACCATTTTTGTTAATTTCTTCCCTAATTCAATTTGTTGAATTTGCTGATTGAATGCAGATTGGAGAATTTTTAGGGATTTTTCCAAATAAAGGTTGCAAGGGAACAAGAAGCAGGATATTAATGGATCCACAAACATCATCAACCGAAATACTGGATGAGGTTCGTCGCTATCGCTCGGTTTTGCCTGACATGGGCTCTAAACCTGAAGATGATTATTTTGTAATTATACTACCAGGAACTGAGATTCCAAAGTGGTTGAAGTTAAACCATGACAGTGATGGAAATGTCATATCATTTTGGGTTGGTCGCACATTTCCAAATATAATTGATGTCTGTTTTGCTTTTGGACCGCTGAAATATCCACGGATGTCTTCTTGTACTGTTTACCTTTCCATCAATGGTTGTGAAAATGAGAACATTAGTTATTCAGATGAATTCTCCGACCATCTGATGATACTTTCTTTTTCGAATAAGAACTTGCAGATCCAATTGAATAAGTCAAAACCATCTGAATTAAATTACGTTGAGTTAACATGTGAAATGGAGGATTGGGTTAAAAACCCTCCTAGAAGGTGGGGGGTCCGTGTAGAGTGCATCTGTTGTTCCCGAAAATCTGATGTTTTTCAGTTGCCGAGTCCAAGTGCTACGCATAGTTGTGGGTCTTCCTCAGTCCCTCTTTTACCCACTTCTTCTAGTTGTGGCACTGATATGGATCAATGGGCTTTCAATAATGGAGGAGATTCTAGACATCGGCCAAGAAGAAACCATCGACCACCACCCTATGCCAGACGTCCCCAAAAACACTACCTGTCCCACTTCGGATGGCTTCGAATCCGATATCGTCTCTGGAAACGGAGCTCTCGTCCAACCCGAATTCCAACTACAACGCTCAAGTCCAGGTACCTTCTTTTTATTATTATTATTTATTCACTCTCTGTTTGGAAAACCAAAGAAAATGAAACAAACCAAGTTTTGTGTGTTTTCTGTTTTGTTTTGTTTTTTTTTTTTGGGAAACTCAAGGGCTCTAATAAGGGAATTGGAAGAGATAGATCCCAGGTCTTTCAACAATGGAGAAGAAGATTCAGGGCTTTCAATGGCCCACACTTTTGTCAATGATTGTTCCAACTCCAAGTTGTGTCCACCATCAAAGTAGACAAGAAAATCTTGATTGAATTCGATGCCAAGGTATGCCTCCTTCTTTAGTTGCATTTTTGGATTCACATCTTTGGGTGCTTCTCTTTCTGTATCTCTTAATAAAAGGCTCAATTATAGGATTGTGGCTCAAGTATTTATTGCAAACACTTGAATCAGTAATGATGACAGAGCCACAACTTCAGCATTGTTGGGTTGATATCTGTAGCAGTTGATGAAAGCAATTCCTCTTACATAGGAGTTTTGAGCCCAAAAATGATCACTCTGTTCCCTAGGATCCTCTGTTCTGATATTTTGATGACTTCGTTCTAGATGGAACTGGGTACAGATGAAAGTCTTTTCTTTGATAGTTGATGTCCTTATTTTGTAGACATTAGAACGAATCTCTGTATCTGCAGCTATGAACAAGTCTCCTATTAAAAAGTAAGCATTGTTCATGAGCAAGTAGTTATGCTTGTATGTCCTGTACAAAAAATATACATGGCTTTCACATTCTTATAAATAAAAATACTGTGGAGAAGAGGTCTCTTATTACCAATGAGCTATAGTTCAATGTGATAGAGAGCTTCTTAATGATTTAACATGTTCCGCTGTTCTTAACCTCTTGCAGAATCAAGTAAAACCTTATATCTGAATTATTATTTTGTTTAAAAAATAATATTTCTCCTTCGATAGTTTTTTTCTCTTTGCAGTTAAATTTTTGAGCTTGTTCTATACAATTTACAGAAAAAATTGCATCAGGTGTTATTACAATTATTTTCGTAAGCTAGGAAGCACAGAGATGGACACAGGTACGACAAGGCGACATAAACAATTTTTGAAAAATTATAATATGAAATAGCTGGTACGACATTGGTAAGACACGGGCACAGTATGGATGCAACACGGGTATGGCATCCTAAATGATGTGTTCATGCTTCGTAGGTCATAAGTAAAGTCCAATCTTCACCCTACTTCTACATTTAAATGAACATAAAATACAATATATCTCTTGTAAGATGTGATAAAAAAAAAGGCTGTTATCTGTAACATGAAAATAAATATTCCTTGACTTTGACAAGGAACAAATTTATTAGGTAAAAACTGGGAATGTTGACCCTTATCATTGCATGGAGTATATGTTTTCTTAGCTTTTGAAATTACTTTTCCTACATCCAGACTAGGGTCAGGGCTGTGCTGATAACGCAGTGAGGTAATTGTTTTAAAAAATGATGCAATGTGCAAGCAATGCATATCTTGATATCTAAGAAAGGTATAATTTGATTTGCCGTTGGAATTTGTCATTAAATTTTCGCATCATGGGTCATCCCTGATTATGTGTTTGACAGCCACTATTTTAATAATGTAATGGACTTAATTAGCTTAATTGGCCACAAACACACACATAGATACCTTGTTAATGTTATTACTTACAAGTGTTAGACCACAGAAACAGAAACAGATTAATGTTATTGTCTTATTTTCCCATGATCTGCCCAATTTAGTTCGTGTCAGTAGTGTCATATCCATGGCCCTTGTTCTTGTTCATGCTGCATAAATTCAAAGTTGAAAAATAAGGTTCGGAGATGTTAGATTAAAAAAACAAATAATGTGGTTTCTGTGTTTTGATTAAGTTGTTTTAATTCTATTTTTTTCTGCATTATAATTTTATGATTTCGTCTATAATTCTTTTCTTTCTCAAACGGAAATCAAACTAAATTTTGGGTGGTTCTATGAAGGAGCGGTTAACAATCCTTATGGTGGATTTTTCATTGCAGAGAACAAATCTTTTCAAAAGGTATGTTTCCATTAACAATAATTATGATTTTATCAAATCCTTTTTTAGATGCTTACAATTTATTAATCTTTTATTGGAGAGCCTCACTTGGGATTATGATTCTTAGTATTGAAGGCAATGGCACGGCTTTAAGGATGCTACTTCTAGCTTTCTTACAAATATTGAACAAATTTGTGTCAAATTCTGGATGACATGAGACAATGCGGTTACAGTGTCAGGATTGGTTATGAAATTCATTAAGGTTTCTATGTTATTTTTATGTGCGAAATTTGTCATAAAATTTCAGAAATGCTGAGTGCACCAACACTTTAATATATTAATGAATATTCTCATTTTCTTGAACATAATTGGCACATGGTGCATAACAGACTTTAGACGGAAAAAGACATAAATGAGGTATGGTCTTCATTTAAAAATAGGTTCTTTTTTCTCTAGCAAAAAGGAATTATGTTAGATTGAATGTACAATTTCTAAGAAAAGTCGTACATGCATGATCCTTTTAGAGAAATAAAGTTGTGTAATGTCAAATATTGCAGTGTTTGCTCATGTGTTGAGAGTGACTAGTCTTTGATGTATATGTAATGATATTTTTTTCTGAAACAGATTATCCAGCACCATTGTTTTCCCCTTGATAAGTGTCTTGGTTGCTTATTTAGCCTGTGTGAAGGTTGGTACTTTTTTTTTATCAGCAACACTTGACTGCTTGAGTGCTGGTCTAGTTTAATTTGGATTAACAGGTAGGATGATTAATGAATATTATTCCTTTGTAACTCCTAATCAGCATGAGTCTCAAAGAAATTGCAGCCATCAGGCTCCCTCTTTGGTACACATTCCATGAAGAGCACACATCAAAGTTAAAAGAGTTGTAGAGGTAAAAGAAATCATACTGTACATTTTCTTAGTATTCAAGTTATTTAATGAACTTAAGTTGTTCATGATATTGTTATAAACTACTGATATTTGTGACTTTAAATGTCAATTTATTTTGATTTAGACACAATCTTGGAAGTTGGAACCAAAATTTTATATTTTTATTTGAAAATAGAAGTAATCCAATAATCACTAAGCACCTCTAGTGAATAATGCTGTTGAAAAATTACTTACCAAAAAATAATAATAATAATGCTGTTGAAAAAGAGGAAGACAATTAATAGTTATGCTGATATTAAGAACTTAATTTCCAATTTCATTGGTTGTCTTTGGGGTTTATTCTTAATAGCTAGAATTTTCAAATGCAGAAAGTGGAAAAGCTGAAATCAACGTGCCTAGCTACAGTATATAGCAGCAAGTCAGTGGTAAATATATTATTTATCATTGTGATTCCCTAGCTCGAAGAATTGCTTACTGATTTAGTTGGGAATTCAACTAGTGCATCAAGGGAAAATAATTTGCTACCAAAAATTATACGATCCTGACTCTGTTCTATAAGTGATACATACACATATCTCTTTCTCTATATGTGTTTGTTCCTGCTCTCTCATTCACACTTTTTGTAACAAATTCAAGAGGGAATCTAATGCTGAACTTCAGAGCTTGGGGTCAACATTGATCAGTAATTCCCGAGTAGAGCCAAACTTATTTTTTTTTTTGGGAGGAAAATAGTAGAGCCATACTTGAATCATCTTGTACAGCGGATCCTTTGGTGCTGGAAATGTCCAATAATTTTCTTTTTATATTGAGGAGTTTGTTCAGATGAAGAAAATGTGAATATGTTCAACACACCATATATGTGATTGTTTAAATATCTGTAAAAACATGAAATTCTTATTAGTTTGTATTGATTTTTATCAATTGTGATACTAGGTATTATAGTCCTCGATCATGTTATGCATATAAACTAACACATAACAGTTATAACCTTGGAGATTTTTAGTTTCTTTGCTCTCTATTTTTGGGCAGTAATCAATATAAGTTTTTCTATTACTAAGCAAAGATCTAAATGGGCGTTGCTTTAAGATAAAGGTGGTACATATATAACTTCAATCTCTGAGGTTATTCAACTAAAACTAAATAACTTACATAAATTGTTTGTTTATTTTAGATTTGAGTTTCTTTGCTTTTTCTAATAGTTCACATTCTGCACCGAGTCAGGATTTCTACACTTTGAAGCTTTTGAACCCAATTTGACTTAACAATAATAATTTAACAAAAACCTAAATCCAAAATCCAAAATCCAAAATCTTACCCTTTGGTCATTTTGGATCAGGTTACATTAAAAAATGACGTCGTTCATTTCTTTTGGTTCTTCTTTTTCCCTCCCTTTAGGAATTAGGAATCCGACGTCCCACTCCTATTTAGGAATTAAGAATCTATGTGTGCGTGTGATCTTTTCAACCCAAGTCCAAGTTTAAAAATACAGGGTCGAGTAGATGAACTGTTTCATTTCATGATTCAACTGGACACAGTTAGAACTCTCTCTCTCTGCTTTGTAGCAGTGGAAGAATTGTACAAAACCCTGAAGTAATCAAGATCAGGAATTGAAAATTGAAAATAATTAAATATTCCATCATTTACGTAATTCACCAAAACAATCTAAGCTTAAGCCCAACTTTAGGCTCGATTAATAAATGAGCTAAGCTCATTCGTAATAATGTGTTCGTGAACAAACTCATGAACATGAGAGCTCGAATTAAGTATATATTTATATGTATACTTGTTTAAAAGTATATTTTTATAGACTTGAAATAGGGTTGTATAAGTTTGTGTATTGGTATATATGATATAAAATTATTATTTGTACTTTTCATAATATAAACAAATCATTTGTAGTAAAAATGCACATATTTGTGAGGACTAAAACATTTTAGTCATAATTTTTATATATGAAGGAAAAGAATAAGTTAATCAAGTAGTTAAGTAGTTCATGAACAAACTCGAGTTTGCTCAACAAATAAATGAATCAAGCTTAAATATTTAATATTGTTTGGTGATGACCTCGAGTTTGGCTAGACTCGGCTCGTTTACAGCTCTACCTATGTGATATTAATATTTTTTCTTCTTTTTCTGGGTTGACAACAATCATATTTTTTGTTAAATCTGTTTGTAAGTTTTTTTCTCCCAAGTAAAATTTGTATTAAGTTTAACGTTTTTTTTTCCCTGTTCATACTTTTTTTAACGTTTTCGATATTGCAAAAGGAGAGGGTAAAATTGTCATCTTCTGGGGCACGTCCACTAAATTTTGGCAAAGACAAGTATGCAACTATGCATGCACAATATTCGCATCTTCAAATTAAGTTTGAGAACAAGTATCTTTTCACTTTTCCAAGTTTCAACTAAAAGGGAAAACACAAATTTTAAACAGTATCAGACTACTAAATTGGCTTCAACAAACCTATTCAATTGAGAATTTCCTTTCATGGATTTGACCGCTCATCATCTCGGTTTTTTTTTTTTTTTTGGGTTATTTTGTTATTTTGCATGTTTTAGAACACTTGCATCCGTGCCTGTAAGTTGTAAAATAGAAAAATGACCATATTTTAGCAGATTAAATTCAAACTTCACTCACATCAGATTATGTAAAGTTTTGTAAAAATACATGGTTACTAGAGTAACCATGTAAATTTATACCGACATTATTCATTTTATATTTAATTTTTTATTTTTTCTTTACATATTCCAAAAATGAAAGAAGAGAATGAATGGTGGTTGTTGTATGTGAAAACAGAGAAATAATTAAAAATATCAATTTTTTAATAAAATGTAGTGTGAAATAGATAATTTGATGTGAGGTGTTTTGAGAAGTAAGTATGTAAAATAGAAAAAATAGGTTTTTATGCTAAAATCGATAGAAATTTTTGAATGAATTAATGCGAATGCTTTTATTATGTTATCTATTATGGGAAGTTTACCAATTCAAGGTTTGTCATATTTTTTTATTTGGGGTTGGGAGGAGGGGGGCGGGGGGCTCATCAGCCTCTTCATGACAAATTTGTAGTTTATTTTTATACCAAAAAAATAGTAAGAATATGTTTGTATTAGTCGGCTAAAAAAGGGCTACATGGATTGTGATTTCATGAACAACAATTAATTTTAAATAGAGCGATGGTAGGTTACTAAACATTT
Organism: Notholithocarpus densiflorus; assembly: GCA_030021035.2. Lineage (NCBI taxonomy): Eukaryota > Viridiplantae > Streptophyta > Magnoliopsida > Fagales > Fagaceae > Notholithocarpus > Notholithocarpus densiflorus. Next base: position 2,532,279 of record JARYZH020000048.1, read on the forward strand.
TATTATAAAAACTTTATAAATGGGTGTATCAATTTTCAAACACAAAATAGAAAAATAATTAAAAAATATATATATATTTATTTATTAACATGACATCAATTATATTCATTATCACATCAGTTTATAATATTTTTATAGTATAATTGGTAATAAATTTAACTTCTTAAAAAAATGATAATGTAAAAATTTGACATGAGACGCATCCAAAAAAAAAAAAAAAAAAAATTTTGACATAAGTTTTGTTACGGAATTCCCAAAAAAAAAAAAAAAAATTGTCTTCTTCTGGGGCTCGTCCGCTAAATTTTGACAAAGACACACATCCATGCACAATACTCTCATCTTCAAAGTTTAACAAGAAGTATCTTTTCATTCAGCAAAAAAAAAAAAAAAAAAAAAAAAAAAAACAAGTATCCTTTTACAGTTCCAACTAAAAGGGAAAACACAACTTTTAAACACTATCAAACTACTAAATTGGCTTCAACAAACTTATTCAATTGTGGATTTCCTTACACAGATTCAACTTCTCATCTCGTACTTTTCTGTTATTAACTTATTATGCATGTCTTATGTTATCTATTATGGGAAGTTTACTGATTCAAGGTTAGTCATAGTTTTTTTTTTTTTTTTGCTAACCTCTTCATGGGAAATTTGTAGTTTATTTTTATACTAAAAAATAGTAAGAATATGTTTGCATTGGTTGGCTAAAAGGGCCACATGGGACTTTGATTTCATGAACAAGTAATTTTAAATTGAGTGATGGTAGGTTACTATACATTTTATTAAATGGATGTATCAATTTTTAAACACAAAATAGAAAAATAACTAAGAAATTTTCTTATTACCTTATTAACATAACGCCAATTATATTCATTATCATATTAGTTTAGAAGGTTTTTAATATAATATAATTGGTAATAACTTTAATTTCTTAAAAAAAAAGACGACAATGCAAAAATTTGGCATTTGGCTTTTTGTTTTTTAAAGGTTTCCATTATAAAACTAGGTAAATAGTATGTTTTTCAACTACCGTTCATGAGCACTTTCACTAAAAAGCCAACTCTCAAAACCTCGTTTGGTTCCCCATAATGCAAAGTAAAAGAAAAGAAAAGAAATTTTCAATTTTTGCTAATAAAATGGCATCTCATTTACTTAGGGAGCTTCAAATAATATATTTCTATATTTAATTTATTTTACAATTAAGGACAAATGATAACCAATGGGATAGCTTAGGTGGCATAAAAAATACTATTTTGATATTAATCTTAGCCATGTCAATTTTTTTCATGTAACACTTACCAACAAGGATTATTTTAACACAATACCAAAAGTTTAAAAACTAAATTGACACAATTAAGATGTTAAAAACCATTTTGACACATAGTACAAGCGTTAAGGACTAAAATGGTAATAAACATATTTTTATTGATATCCTCAAAACACTTATATCCTTCACGCTTACAAAACTTTTAGAATATCAAATATTAATAGTTATATCATCAATCAAATGTCTAAATTTTTATATTTTAAAATTATGCGTAAAAAATAAGTTTATGGATATAAAAATTTGACATTCGTGTTAAGGACATAAAAATACATGTAATATGACAGTTAAATTTTCAAAATATATAGTTATGTTAATTTTTTAGTGAGGGTTATAGCCAAATTTGGAAACTAATATTCTGTTTGGTTGTAAGGGAGATGCAAGAAAAGGAAAGAAGGAAGGAAAAAGTAAGGGGAGGGAAAGAGAAGAAGAGGGAGTTGTACAAAAACATATAAAGATTGCATTAATACAACAAGAATGTAACTAGTGCTTACGCGTTGAAAACAGTCAATAATAGAAAGGATAAGGTGTGCATCTTGACTTTTGCATTGAATATTATAAATGGGTCATTTAGCATTAAAATGAACACTTAGTGTAAAATTATACTATTACAATTAAAAGCTAACTTAGATTTTGATTGTACTTTGACTTTAAGAACTCGAAAGATAAAGTAGATAATTGTCAACTTCCAAAATATAGTCCATTATATAAAGTATACTATAAATTTTGACAATTATTCTCTAATCCATGTAATGCATTTAATTGGAAGATTCCCCTTAAAAAGATTGTGTTACAATACATAATAAATAAAAACGTGATCATCCATTGCAAAAGGAAATTCCTTCAAAATAATCATACTTAATCACTTTGTCTCTCAAATAGCAATTTTATTTATTAATTTATTTATTGTATTAGTACACACAAGTTCCAGACAAATTATTACATTTTACATTACACAAATTATTTGATGTCGCGGAAGTCTGAAGAAAGCACATACGATACTCTTTTTGATGGACAGAACCTAAACTGTTAGTTCTTGAGTAGTAAACCCCAAACCACGAGAAGTTTCTTGAATCCACAAGGTGATAAAACTGGAATCCACTAGAGAAGAAAATTGACAAAAGTTTGTGTTTATTTATAATAGTTTGAAAACTGAATTGCTTTTGGAGACTACAATGCGTTTAAATAGTAAAAAGAAAACCTAAGGTGGCTAGAAATCCTAAGACGGCTACGAAAACATATAAAACTCAAATTTGACTAAAAAATATATTAAAAACACCTAAAACAAGGAAATAAATCACCTAAACCTAAATTAACAAAAATTACATAAAAATACTAAAGTTAAATAATTACAAAAATTAAATATTAAACCGTGTCCTACATTAGACCCCTCCATTTGAAATAAACTCGTCCTCGAGTTGATGGTCGAAATCTAAAATCTTCAGCTCCAAATAAATAAATACTTTGAATGCTTGAATAACTTCATCCGGTTTTGAAACTTGAATTCTTCATAAAGTGTAGCATAAAATTTATTCTCATCTACCTTCAGTTTATTTGCAACATTAATCAACAAAGGACTGATAATAAAATTAAAATTTTCTACTCCAAGAAAATCAACATATTGTGTAGTCATCTTCAACAAATCAACCGAAACTTGAGGACTGTGAGTTGTGGACTTATCCTTATATTTAACCTCAATTGGATCTTCCATAATATTCTCAACAATTACCATCTCTTGATTTTTGTCATTATCCACAATCAGCTCAACCTTCTTTTCTTTGACCTCTTCATCATGTTTTTGGCAAGTGGTATCTTCAATCGTCAATTCAATAACTTGTTGCAAGTCTTGATCTTTTTTAACCACTTCAAAATTTTCTTTAGAAATAGGCTGCTTCTTCTCAACCCTTAAACCCTTTCCTTTACTTGACATATGGACTTGACTGTGATAATTTTAGTTTTGTGGTTGACCTTTCATGTTTTGAGGTTGACCTTTCATGTTTTGAACATATTGCTTTTCATATGAATATACAAATTTATAATCAACCCTTGTATAATTTAGTATATCATAATAGTCATTAGGAAACCATAAATCAATTAGTACCTTTTTCATTCTTTGCCAAGAGCAGATTGGATGCTTACCTCGTCACTTTCTATTGATTTGAATATCTTCCCACCATTCCTTTGCTTCATCGTCCAATTTATTAGATGCAAGCCGCACTTTTTCTTCATCACAAATATTCCAAAAATTAAAATACTCTTCCAAATCAAGAAGCCAGTTAATAAAATCCAACTTACACATATCTTCTTCAAAGAATGAAATTTTCTTGTAGTTAGGAGTGCATCGTTGAATATATTGATCATTGTTGTTGTGAGATGATTTCCTAGCAAGAAGAGTAGAAATCATTTGCTTGATTTTGCCTATAATTTGCTGACTCTTTTGACAAAATTTTTTATTCTTATCACGAGCCTCTTTACAAAACTCGAGGAACTCAGCCTTAGTAAGGACTGGGTTGTTGACGTCGTCACCGTCGTCATTGTTGTGGTGGTCACTGTCTCGTCGGTTAGCCATCAGACCAAGGTATGACAAGGCTCTGATACCAATTGATGTCGTGAAAACCTGGAAAAAAAAAAAAAAAAAACACACACACACACACACACGATACTCGCTTTGATGGACAGAAACTAAACTGTTAGTTCATGGGCAGTAAACCTTGAATCCACGAAGGGTTCCTTAAATCCACAAGATAATAAAATTGGAATCCACTAGAGAAGAAAATTGACAAAAGTCTGTGTGTATTGATAATAGTCTGAAAATTGAATTGCCTTTGAAGGCTACAATGCATTTAAATAGTAAAAAGAAACCTAGGGTGGCTAGAAATTCTAAGGCAGTTACGAAAGCATATAAAACCCTAATTTGACTTAAAAAAATTAAAAACACTTAAAACAAGGAAATAAATCACCTAAACCTAAAATTACAAAAATTACATAAAAATACTAAAGTTAAATAATTACAAAATTAAATATTAAACAGTGTCCTACATCATTATTACATTTAACAATACACAATATTGTGAGTGTCTATTATATACCATGTGTGTTTAGCATCAACTTATTTAGCTAAATGGTAAAAGGTGGCCAAATAAGTTGTACATAAACGGACACGTAAAGGTAAAAAATAATCTTGCTTCAGATCATGTCTCTATTATCATTTTAGGTTGAAAAGAGCAAGACCACAACAATAAGGATTTGAGAATCTCCTTTATATCATCTTCCGTTTGGTTTCTATTGCAACATAATGAAAGCCAACCAATAGCTTAACACAATCCCTGTAATAAAGAAAGCTAACTCAAATTATAATTTTAATTTTTTGGTAGAGTTTTTTTTTTTTTTTTTTTTGAGAGAGAGTTTCAACTTACAGCATTCACTTCTGATGATAGTTATTTATCATCAGACCAAAACACCAATCGGTTTTTGGTGTAGGCAGAAATTGAACTCCAAATCTCTTATTTAACCGTCAGAAACTTTACCAGTTGATATAAACTATAGGGTTGTTACCTGATGACACTACAACACCAATCACAACAATACAAACAGCAATACAATAATAAGTTTATAGGTTGCTAATCTAAGGTACTCTATTGAAAATTAGAAATACAAAGTAGAAACATAAACAACTATCATCAAGGGCTTAAGAAAAATGTTAACAACATAAAACTAAGTGTCAATTGGACAACCCATGTGTCCACAAGTACTATCTACAAATTCAAGCACCCACGACAACCTTCACATACAGTTTTTAGAAGAAAAATGAAAACATGAGAGATAGAAATGGAGTACCTTCAATGACTTTCAACTCCAGTAGCTATTCATCAATACCTTAACACTACTTGGCTTACAAATAATTTTCGTATTCAACTGGAAATCCCATATTAAGATAAAAAACAATCATCCACTCATTTGCTTTAGATTTAAAAAGAAATTATTCCATTACAATGACTGTCATCATCTTTTTCAACAAATTTTAAAACCATTTAACTTAAAAGCCACAAAATTAAAAGAAATGATTAATTTCCACTAGTCAAATGACTAAACTACATCTTTTAATAGTGAACAAAGATAAAGCCTCTAAACCTAGGAAACAAAGCAAAAACCATAAAAAAAAAATTAAAAAAAAAAAACAATAAAACATAGAGATCTACCACTGCACTCCAATGTGAATCGAAAAGTATGAACCTTCTTAAGTTTTTACCAAAAAATCTCTGCTACTTTTATATATAACTTAATAGATTAGGTTACTAATTCAAGAAAAACATTTGCACTTGCACATCAACACAAGCACATGCTATGCATGACATTGACAGACCCAACATGTTGCTTTCATGTAATTCACAAGGAAACCACCACACCTGCTATACGTACTACATTGGGAGAGAGGGACAGATAGTACAGTGATGGAGTAAAGCCTGGATGGATTCCATGGATCTAAGAGAAGAAAAAAAAATACTAACTTGTTATCAAACAGGAAATAAACATGCAACATCAATCATGGAAAAACTAAAAAAAAAATTCAAGAACAAAATTTTCACTCACCTTTTCTTAGGAGTAACCTTTTTGGATGGACTTGTTGCTCTGGGTTAATACCGTTGCCGGAGAAGAGAGCAACTCCAATGGAAGTGGAGTTGTCTGTGTCTGCTTTTGTACGTGGTTCTTGTTTCAAAAGACAAAGACCTCTTTTCTTTTTTCTTTTTTCTTTTTTTTCATTTAGTAGTTGTTGTGGCTTTTTGATGTTTTAGGGGTAGAGGCGACTGAGCGGAAGAATTGTAGAAAGGAAGGGTTGTTTAGTTGAGAAGGGGAAGACCCAAAAAAGAAGAGAGAGAGAGAGAGTCATTAAGATTAATAATAAGAGTAAATTAAGAGTCTGTCCAGCAAATAAATACATACGTAATTTATAATCAATAGACACCTTGATGGATATTTATGGTCTCCACATAGCACCAAAATTAATAAATAATTTAGGATAAATGACGTAAAATTGGACTCAAATTAGGGTATGTTTGGTAAATAGTAATAGGTACTGTAATGTAATAGTTATTTTTATGGTTTAACTATTTTTTAATTTGGTTATATTTTTATTGCAAGGAATATGAGTAGCTATTCTTTAAAATTAAGAATAACTATTCTTCAGTAAGTGCAATAATTTCAAAACTTAATATATTTCTAAATACACAAACTTTCCATATACATCTAACAATTATAAAAATAAAAAATCATAAAAAATAATACATATCTCTCTTAAATTTAAAAAATAATAATTTTTAAGGAGATATAATTGAATGAGTAAGATATTTTCTAAAATAAATCTTAAGTTTTATTCTGATGTTATAACTCACAACCAAACTTATGAATAGATTTAGTTTTTACATTATAACACATTTTATTCTTAGTAATAAATATTACAATTCCTGTTGTAATTCTCATTCAGTGTACCAAACGTATCCTTATAAATTCTAATTAGATTTTCTCTGAGTTTTGACTTTATATATATATATATATATTAATAAATTTAATTAATCATACTTTAATTTTTTTTAAATAACTTGTTTATGTTAGACTAGTTTGGCTTGTAACTTGTAAGTTAAAAAAACAAAATCAAAAACTAAAAAACGAAAAACAAAGATAAGAGCAACAAATTTAAAATCAATGACAAGTATTAAATAGATATTGATTTGGGGAGGTATTTGGTAAAAATATTATACAATTGGAAAATGTGGTGCGGTGAACCAAAGCTTAAAAATTTAAAGCTTTAACGTGTCTTTCCCTTTTCTTTTTCTTTTTTTCTTTTTCTTTTTCTTTTTTTCTAAATTTTAAATTTAAAATAAAAAGTCTACTTTGCCTTTTCAACTACTTTTATATCTGTTCCCACTTTAAAGTTTTAGCATTTGACACATCAAAAAACTATTTTATTAAATTTCGCACACAATTTTGCAATTCACTCTACATCGTATCTCTTATTTTTCACATCTATTCATCTCTCTCTCTCTCTCTCTCTCATTCCACAGTAGCCCCACCCCACGAGAAACACAACCAACCACCACCACCACCAGAAATCCACCACAAGCCTTCACAAAACCAATATCAAATAAATAATCCATTGCAATACATAACTAAAAGCCCGATCACCCAAATCTGAAGAAAAAAAAATCCGAATCTGAGAGTGAGTGGAAGGCATGGAGGTCGACGTTGTACCACAATTATCACAGGGTTAGAGTCAATAACGGGTTCCCCATGTAAGGTAAGTTGGTGGTGGATGGGTTGGAGATATTTCGTCATTTATGAATTAGGTGACATTAATGAGATAGAAATTAAATAAAAAGGAAAAGGATAGTCATGAAAGTGCCACGAGCGAGAAATCAAGTGTCTTAGATGGTAATAGGATATATACCAAAAAAAAAGTTATAAATGAAATATGTATAAATAACACACACATATTAATTATATACACATTCACGGTGGAGTGGGACCAGACGGCCGAGACAATCAAAATTCGTTCACAGCAAGAAAAGTGGGTCAAGTGGGATGGAGAATTTTTTTTTTGGTAAACGGCGCATTGCATTAACTAACAAATAACAAGTCTATTACAAAAAACAATACCAACTTTATCACTAGCCAGCATCTCATCCACCACATCCGGTGGTTCAAACAAAAAAAGAAAATCAGATCCAACAAGTTCAGCTCCCATCCTAGCAAGCCAGTCAGCACAGCCATTCGCTTCCCTGAAAGGATGGAGAATTTTTACCATCCCTGCTTTTATAACACCTTTTCACATTTATAAATAAATTACTCTACTAAAACCCAAGCCACGCCTCACATGATGATTACTTTGAAGTCTAAAGTAACTCAATCCAATGGAAGGTTGTAAACAAATCAAGCTGAATTGCGTAGTAAAGGTTTAGAATTGTTCATTCATTTTATTCCAAACATGAGGCAATCTCGAGCTCATCAACAAATTACATTACATATTCAAGCTTGGTTTATTTTCTTGTTGAGCTTATTCATGTGCTATTCAATCAATTTATTATTTTTTCAATATAAAATACAACAAAACATTTTAATCACTTTAAAATAATTTAATAAATAACTTATAGTTGAAATAATATTATTTGATTTAATTATATAGAATGATTTTTATTTATAAACTTATAAAAATTAAATTCACTAACTTTATATTATTAAAACATATATGTAATTTTTTAGTACCAAATGAACTACATATACCATCAATAAATAATATTTTGATATATCTTATAAATAAATTTACACAATTCAATATTATTCTCATAAATTTGTTTAAATTACAGTGTCTACTTCATATTTTAAGTTACTACTCGATGCTCGATATAATCAAGGTATTAATCACAAATCTCTTATTTGAAAACAAGAAACTTTAACCTATATATACGAATACATTATTATTATATTTGAGCTTTACTCATTTAATAATCAAGCTAAAAATTTAGATTTAGTTATTTACCCAAAAAAAGAAAAAAGAAAAAAGAAAAAAAGCCGAATCTTTTCATATAGCAGTTATTTACAGCCTAATCAAGTGAGGTAAGAATATGTTAGTGTAAGAGACGACGACGTCGTTTATAAAGATATGAAAAAGATACTACTACTTTGTACAATATCAGATTCGATATTCTCCTACTGCGAGGAATTAGATAGCGATTCACGGAGAGAGAGCTATGGCGACTACAGATTCTCCAAAGCCCGACTCCGAGTCCGAAATCGAGACCAATCCAAACCCGAACCCTAACCCTAATCCCTCCAACGCATTAGTCCCTACTCCCAATGGCTCCGCCGTCTGCCTCATGAGGTTCGCCGGCGACTCCCTCGGCGGCGCCTTCATGGGCTCCATCTTCGGCTACGGTCCTCTCTCTCTCTCTCTCTCTCTAATACATACACACATATATGTATATAATATATGATTTTTTGTTTGATATATAATTGAATTATTATTATTGTTGTTGTTTTTTTGTTTTGGAAATTTTGTTGGGGATGTTTGAAAAGAAATTTTCTTTTTTGACAATTAAATGTGTAATTAAGTATTTGGGGAAATTGAATTACTCTGGTGTGATTGAATTGGAAATGGTTAATTTGATTAATTAATTAATTTTTTTTGTATTTTTGTGTAGTTCCTAGTCTGTGATTGAGCTTGATTGACAAATAGGAGTGTTGTGTACTTGATTATGCAGTGTACATAAGCAAGGTGGAGAGGGTTTGTTTTAACTTTCCAAGTGAAATTTGAGTGTGTGTTAAGACACATACCTGAGATGTTAAAATTGTTGCATTATGGTTTCGGTTTCTTTGAGTTAAATTGAGGAGTGACGTAATTTTATGCGAACTAAGGCTGTAGTGATTGTTATAGATGACCTGATGAACTTATCCAAAAAAAGAAGAAGACCCAGTTGATGCCAGTGGAGGAGAGAAATGGAGGGGATTGTGAAGGAAAGTAGTTTTAGTCGTTGTGTTGAACACGGGAACTTATGAATTAAAAAAAATAGACCCAGTTGATGCCAGTCGGGGAGAGAAATGGAGGGATTGTGAAGGAAACTAGTTTTAGTCGTGTTGAACTTATCAAGAAAAAAAAGACCCAGTTGATGTCAGCAGGGGAAAGAAATGGAGGGGATTGTGAATGAAAGTTTAGTACTTAGCAGGGGAAAGAATTTTTTTTTTTTTTTTTTGTACTTTTATTTGTGAGGTTATGTTGCACCTATGGATCTAGGAGTGCATCAGTGTAGAGATGTTTGCAGGATTATCCATTGTGAGGCCACTTTTTTTTGGTGGGGGGAATGAAAATTTTGTGATATTGTCACACCCTCAACTTCATAAATTGTGGTTAAGTTCCTGATGGAGATCTAAATTCAGGACTCCTAGAGCAACACCTCTCTCTAGTACAGGGTTCCAGGCTGAGGCAGAACTAGACTTTAAAGAATGGGGGGGCCAAAGTCAAATTTTTTTTAGGGGAAATTACAATTTACCCTCCCTTGATTTGGCCCTGTCACAGTTTAGTCCACAAACTTCTGATTGCTATATTGGACCTCCCTAAGGTTTGGAGGACAAAAAAGAAATTGTTAGGATTCCGTCGAAAGACCTCTTAAAGATATCATTTTAATCCAAACTTTTGGGGGTCAAATTAATCTAGGATGCACGGACACTTCATTTGGAGTGCCGTACACGTGCTCTACCAGTGTCGTAATGGTTTCCTAATTTACGTATCATATTATAATATTTTAAAAATTGCTTGTTTCGCCGTATTGTACCTGTACCTGTGTCCGTGCATCCTAGCAAATTATAGCAATTGAAAATTTTTGTGCGACTAAATGGTAATAGGACCAAAGCACAAGGGAATAAATTGTAAGTTTCCTAACAACTATGACTACTAAACTAAATTAAGAGGGCCATAAAGGAAACAAGAAGGTTTTTAAAAAAAATTATTTTTATTTTTGGGGGGGTTTTTTTTGGGGGGGGGGGGGGGAGGGGTGAGGGTAGGGGAACCTATATACTCGGTGTAAAATTAAACTGAAATATAAGGGTACAACTTAAAATTTTAGAAAGTTTGGGGCTATGCCCCTACTAAGTATGTAGTATTACACTCTTTTGCATGCACTAGCCACTAGCAAGATGTTGGGTAAGAAATAGTTATGGGGAATTCAGATAACCTTATTGGTTCACGGTATTTTGTTGTAATGATCAAGGCTCCGTTGATGATTGGTTTTGTATGTAGTAAGAAATTTGTGATTCTCCAAACATGTCAAGTAGAAGTTCTAATTTTAACTTATACAAAGGATATGTGATATGTTCCAGGTGCGGGATTGATTAAGAAGAAAGGCTTTAAAGGATCTTTTGGAGAGGCAGGATCTTCTGCAAAGGTGCAAAATCCCAGAAGTTTACTGCACTTTGATTAACCGAGTAGAATGTTTTGAGGCCTTTTCTATTTTTGTTGTTACTTACGCTGTATGTTAAGGCTTCCTTTTTCTGTCTTTGTCCTTATCAGACATTTGCAGTTTTGTCTGGAGTACACAGTTTGGTTGTCTGCATTTTGAAGAGGCTCCGGGGAAAAGATGATGGTATGTTACCTTAACCATAGAACTTGCACAAATGTTTTATACATTCATATTTCCTTTAATCATTTATTCTGTCTGCAGTTATTAATGCTGGAGTGGCAGGATGTTGCACTGGTCTTGCTCTAAGTTTCCCAGGTATCCAATATCCCAGTTATACATGAAGTTAACTATAAAACTTGGATATTCAGTATCAAGTACCTAGTCCTTCCCTGCCTCCTTCCACCTCACCAAAGAGTCTTGGATCATACTTATATGAAGCACATTTGGCTATATTCCATCTTGTATCTTTACATGTATTCATGTTGCTAAAAACTCACTCTTTCTAAATGATTGGAATTGTACCTTTCCTTTGGTTTTTGTGGGTAGAGGAGGGCAGTTTCTGTATGAACCTTCTATGTCTCATCTTGCCAATTTCTCCATTTTGAATTGTCTTTGTTGCTGAACATAAAATTTGGAATTTCATAGCTGCAGATGATTGATTAGTGTTCATTTGATTGCCTTTAGTGTATGCAAATCTATAGAAGTTCCTATAGATATGTATATGGTAGTAACTGAGCCTTATTTCCACTCTAAATGATTTTGCAGGTGCTCCCCAAGCTCTTCTACAAAGCTGCCTCACTTTTGGTGCATTCTCATTTGTCCTTGAAGGGCTTAACAAGCAGCAGCCAGCACTTGCGGAACCATTTTCGTTGAGAAAGAAAAGTGAGCATTATCACGTACATCCATCTTTGGCACTTCCCCTTAAACTTCAGCTCCCTCTTCCAGATGAAATGAAAGGGGCGTTCTCCGCTTTCTGCATGTCTTTGAAGAATCGTAATAGGAGCAGTTTTCCCAGATCTCACTGAGAAATTTTGGGATTTGTTTTTGATCTTCTGCAGATCTCTAGGTCCCCCGTTCTTCTTCTTCTTCTTCTTCTTTTTGGAAAGACATGGTCATGTTGTAAACCGTAAATTTATAGTTGCGATTCTAATATTCGTTGCGAATTGAGCTATAAATTGCGACTTAGTTCTCGATTTGATGGTTCAATTAAATAGTTCTAAAAGTCACTCATAGTTTTAACACTTAAAAACCAAACACAGTATTTCTGGGGGGAGAGAGCCGATTTAATTCTTTCCCAGTACGATGCTGCATAGTGCATACTGTGTAAGTCTTCATTTCTTTTAAGGCCTAACAAATGCAGTGGGATAGCCATAAGAAATAGAATATCCATTTTAAGAATAAACCCCCATATTCTCAAAAGGATCATTGAATCCATGGGGAAAATTGGTTTGGAATCCACTAAGAGAGAGAGATTCTATTATTGATTAGTTTGAAGAAAAACTATTAATTTATACTGTAGAAGTCCTAGGATGTCTAGAAACCCCTAATTCGTGTTAGGCATGAAATTAAGCTAAAAATTGTCAAAAAATTAAACTTGGGAAAATTACATAAATTAACACTGAACTTTTGGAGACATATTATAACTGATAAGATATTATGAGATAAGACCATATTCAGACTCTTAAATAAAATTTTTAATAAAATAAAAATGATCGTAAAGAAAATATTTGACCAATAGAAGCATAAATGAAGGAACTTGGTCGAAAAGTAGTGTAGGTAATGATCACAACTCTCTGAATTTTCCTCACTTTAATTTCGTTGAGATCCCCAAATTTCATGTGATTCTGTCACTGGTTCTCTTGATTTATATTAGTACTTTTTTTTTTTCTAACTTTTTCCAAATTTGACTTATGATACTTTCTCTGTTCAAGAAAAGTTTTGAGTTGTTTGTTTTGGATCATTAACCTACCCCTGTTTTGAACACAGATCAGACCCCCATGCTCTTTAGCACCACCACCTCAAATAGATCACTTGGGAGACAAATGATCATCCTGCCTCAATCTTTTCCTCCTTAATTTTTTTAAAATATAAAAACTATTTAATAAAAAAAAAAAGAGTGGTAATAAACTCTTTGACCCAAGCTATATTCTTCACAGGGATACCAAAAGTTACGAGGCAAATCTAGTAAGAAACTTTATTCAACTGAGTGATATGCTTTCATGAAGATAACCTTTAATTGTGCACATATTTTTTACCCTTGTCCCTATAATAGTTTGTAACTCTCTCTTGGGCTTGAAGAATATATTTTTGCTATATTTCTGCCATGAATAAAAGCAGTTTCATTGAAACTAAGCAACCTTTTAATATATAAGCAAGGGTATTAGCGATGCATCTGTAAGTATTTTAGAGATCTCTAAGCAAGGGTATTTTTGAAGAAACCGGTTGGCAGTTGCTTCGGATATGATTTGTGACTTCTATTTGAGACAATTTTAAGATTTGTTATTTTTTTTGTTAAATTTTTTTTTTTATATTTATCTAAATCACGCGTATATGAAACTCTTTGGGTATTTGATATTTGATTAAGATTTTTCTTATCTGTTTGTAAATTAAGTGCAGTCGACTTCCCAAAAATTCTTGCATAACTGTTTTTTCCTTTAGCACTCTGCAAGACTTTTGGATTCTCCAATTTTTCCTCATTGCATGTTCTAGTTGTGTATACAGAAGTCATGAAATTGCTCTTTTTTTGTTTCTTCAATTGATTGGTGTTGAAATTGAGATTCTTGCACTTTTGTTATTGTCGCTTTGTACATGACTTTACTTCATCATTCAACCCCTTAACCTTATTAATATTTGGTTTCCTCCACTATTTCAAGTTATTAGGTAACAATTAAGAGAGAAAAAAGTATGCCTTTCTATTGTTAACTAAGAAAGACATTATAAATAAATTTTGTATACAATACCAATTATTTGGTTGTATAATAGTTTTCATCTAATTGCTTAAATCATGTGATGTGCGTGTGGCATACAATTGTCATTCACATTCGCACATAACATAAAATTTTGATCATTAGCTAAAGTGCATTTCTTGACATGAAGTGAGTACCTATTATCTCTTTGATTATTCTTAATATTCATTTGGAGAACTTGTTTTGGGGCCAAAATTGGGAATTAACCCTGTTTGCTAAACAATATAATTTGTAGATACTGTTTTGAAAGTATATTTCATACTAACATCTCGAGTCTAAAAGACTCAATTTAGGGCCTATAAATCGAGTCTCAAAGACTCGATTTTCATGTTCTGATCAGATCTGAGCTGACACTTTTCCACGTGGTGTCCACTTGGAAATCGAGTCTTAGAGACTCGATTTATATCTGTAAAACATTTACACTGAAAAAATTTTCAAGTGTCTAGAGTACAAAACACAGATCAACCACCATCAACCACCACCAAATACAAGCACAGACCAGCCACTATCAACCCACAAATCCGAGCATTAATCCAACAATTCAGCACAAATCCAACCAAATCCACCCCCAACAACCACCTAAAATCCAGATTAAAAAAATAAAAACCCCAAAACCCACGACCCATTTGGCTTGTTGATTGGGGTTCTCTGTAAGAAAATCCAAAAACCCACGACCCTAAAAGTCGGTATTTTAAAGGGTGGCAGGATCGGTTAGAAGTTTGGGTGACTATGGGTTGACCGAATTGGTGGTTTGGAGTTTGGGTGGCTGTGGGTTGGCTGGATTGGGTGGCTGTGGGTTGATGCCTGGGTCGCGTGGCGTGGGTCTAGCGCGGTGGTGCGATGGTGGCGTGGTCTGGCTGGATCGGGCGGCTGTGGGTTCTTTGGCTTCTGTTTGGAGTTTGGGTGGCTGTGGGTTGGCTAGATCGGGTGGCTGTGGGTTGATGCCTGGGTCGCGGGGCGTGGGTCTGGTGCGGTGGTGGTGTGGCCTGGCTGGATCGGGCGGCTGTGGGTTCTTTGGCTTTTGGTCAGGTCTGCGTGGTGGTGTGGGGGTTTTCCATGGTCTGATGAGAAGGTGGGTGGGGGGAATGGTTTGTACATGAGAGAGCTGAACATGTGTGTAAGGAGGTTGAATATGCAGGGTTAAAGGGTGGGCTTATAAATCGAGTCTTAGAGACTCGATTTCCAAGTGGACGCCATGTGGAAAATCAGACGTGATCAGAACACTGAAATCGAGTATTTGAAACTCGATTTATAAGCCCTAAATCGAGTCTTTTAAACTCGAGATGTTAGTAAAAAATATAGTTTTGTAAGAGTATCTACTAATTATTTTGTTTGGCAAACAAGGTTAATTCCCAATTTTGGCCCTTGTTTTGGACACCTTGTATTTAAAAGAGAGACACATTTTAGTAAGGTTTTGATAAATTATAACTAAGAAAAAAAAAAGATTTTAGAAAATTGTACCCAAATAAGTTGGGAAAAATAAGCTACCCAATAATTATATACATTTTTTAGAAGTTGTAAACACCATCCAAATTTTTCTTCAAAGTCTTGAATACATACATTTTTGCGGTCCATTTGGTCCCTTCAGTCAATTTCAATCCAATTCAGTCCATGCAGTCCTTTTGGTCCAATTTGATCCATTTTAGTCCAATCTAATCCACTTAGGTCCCATTCGGTCCATTTGATCTAATTCGGTCCCATTTGGTCTAATTCAGTCCAATCAAGTAGAATTCAGTCTCTTCAGTCCATTTCGTGTTTTTTCAGCTTTCATTTGTTCTCTTTATCCTTTCTAAAAGGTAAAACACTAAGGGCATGTTTGGTAGACTGTAATAGATACTGTAATGTAATAGTTATTCCTATGATTTAGTTATTCTTTAGTTTGATTATGTTTTTATTACAAAGTATAGTCATTCCTTATGAATAGTTATTCTTCAAAATGAAGAATAAATATTCCTCTTTTAAAGGTTGTATCAGCTATTCCTTAGTAAGTGCAATAATTTCAAAACTTAATATATTTCCAAATAAGCAAACTTTCCATATACATCTAACAATTATAAAAATAAAAAATCATAAAAAATAACGCATATCTCTTTTAAATTTAAAAATAACAATTTTTAAGAAGATATAATTGTATGAGTCAGATATTTCCTAAAATAAATATTAAATTTAATTCTAATGTCATAACTCACAACCAAACTAATGAATAGGTTTAGTTATTACATTACAACATACTTTATTACTAGTAATAAAGATTACAATTACTGTCGTAATCCTCATTCAGTGTACCAAACATACCCTAAAAACTACATATGCAGATTTCCTCAACAAATACTCTCCTTTCTCAACATCATCAACCACGAGCTATTGTCTTATAACACAATTTGCACAATAATATTATTTCTTTATGTAACAATAATATTTAGAGTTTGAATATTGGATACTTAATTTACAATAACTTCGAGCTGAAACTAATATTTTTATGGTACGACATTTTCATTTTTACTGTTTCGGTGAAACATGTATAAATCACTTGTGTGTGTGTAGTATAACTTGCCCCACCCTCCCTTAAAAGTTACCATGACTTTTGAGTGGAGTTGTGGTGTGCCTTTGTGTTAGAACCCTTTTCCCTCCCCCTTGTGTGTGTGTGTTTGTTTCTCCAAAAAAAAAAAAAAAGTATAAATCACTCGGAAAATAAATTAAAATAAAAAGACTTGAGGTTAAAAAAAAGTTGATACCAAATGATATCAACTTCTTACTCTTAGGAATCTCATTCTCATATATCGACTTCTTAGTTTTGAAAACATTGATTATTTTTGCTAATTTTTCACATTCTTGACCCGAGTTTAGAGGATGTAACATTTACTAAGTAGAAATAATTTCATCAAAACTATATTATTTCAATAATGAAGGAAATTATTATTTTTCTCTTAAAACAGATTAACTAAAATAATCCCATCAGTAAATTTTATGATGAGAAGCAAATGGGTTGACATGGTATTAATATCACCTTTTGTGACATATATTAATTTTGATTTTAGTTATTGCCTAGGGTTATTGACTAACTTTATTTAAAACACATTTAATAACCCCCTTCCCCTTCCCCTTTGGTATCACAAATCATTGAAAAATGGAAGCCATTTTTGTGTTTTTTGTTAAGTGAAAAATGAAAATAATAGATGAGATTTATACGTCTTAAACACTTCTTAAAATGATGTGATTATTTTGTTTCTAGCATTTTTTACAAACGGTTTATCATCTATACGTCTTGAATGGCCTAAAAATGAAGTAAATATAAGTAAATTCGTCACTTATATTAGAAAAAAATATAAAACTTTAATAATATAAGAAAAATGTAATTTTATCAAGAACCTACAATTGTTACGTTGAAAAGTTGACATAATTGTCAATGAAACAACTCATCTTTCAATATAGGCCTCTCCTCCTAAAGCATCACCGAAGAGAACAGAAATGGATTGAACCAAATTGGACCGAACGGACCAAAATGGACAGAAGCAGAACAAGTGGACCGATGGACCGAAATGGACTAAATGAACTGAAATGCTAATTGATGTGGTTTAATATGAGCATAAAAATAAAAATAATAAACGCTACCCTTAAGCTTTTATATATTATATAGATCAAACTCTTTGATGTAAGGAGTGTTTAAGAAAAAATGTTGAGTTGACGGTATCCCAATTTCTCTTCAAAGTCTTGAATATATGAAGTATTCATATGTTTTTATGAAGTACCTATAATTATAAATAGCTTGTGTCTTCCATCAAAGGAATATATGAAGTATACATTTTTTAAGAGCTGTAAACACTATCCATATTTCTCTTCAAAGTCTTGAATGCACAAGTTTTTACAGAATTTTGGTATTTGCTTTCTTTGCGTGTCTTGGCATGACTAGTTGCTTTGGTATTGTTCTCAGTTCTCACAGCTAGTTCGAACTTCTAACGTAAACAGTTATTCTTTTTGCCATATTCTGATGAATCTGATCTATCCTATAACCATATTGTTCGTGGTCCGTTTTGAAAAGAATGTCAATCAGTTAATCGTTCAAAATTTCCTGCAAAAGAAAACCAAGAATGAATACACATCATCAAGTGAATTAGAAAACCAACAATGGCAATTTCTGGCTGCTCCCTGAAAGCTATAGGTGAGAGTCATTTTTAACTTGATCGTAAAATTGACTGTAAACTACAATTCTTTTATTTGTAAGCAGATCCAGTCGAATAATTCCAAGCTGAATTATGACATATTACAGATCAATGTACCAGGATTTCATGATAGTTTTCCCCATTCCAAAGAGACATTAAAACATCCATTTCTAAATTTTGGAATGATCGTTAGTGTGCAATATTCTTGATGCCATTACATCTATTACATGTAATATCATATGGATTGGAAAAGAATCTCATAACAATCAAATCATTGTCAACTGCAAAAATTATGAAGAAACTGTCCCACGAATACTTTGCAGTTCAGTTCCATGTTCATCTTTGTCACTAAGAGGGAGATTATAAAATTCTGCTAAATAAGTCAAAGCCTCTGAGTTATTGTCGCAAACCGTCCATAGTGATGCAACCTCTCCTTTGGAAACTGTACCCCAACCCTCACAATCATCAAGAAAGTCTAATAACTTTGAGTAGAATGAGTCATAGTTCATTAAAAGGAAGGGAACAGGAAGCTTTGATCCTATCCGTTCCAGTTGAATTAATGCTAATATCTCAAACACCTCATCTAGTGTACCAATACCACCAGGAAGAGCAACAATGGCAGTTCTATCAGAACTACTGCTCCTAACTATAGCATCCACCAACCCATGCTTCCTTGCAGAAAAAAACCTGCATTATTAAAAAGCAGTTAATGCAACTGAGAAGCATCAAAATCCGATGATAAGGTAGCAACAATAGTATATTACCTGCAAGTAAGGTAAGTTTCTGGAGGTAGATATGGATGAAAATTTGATGCTGTCCATTCACCAGCTTCTTTACCTATCTTAAATCCACCCACTGGTTTTCCCGCTTGTAAAGCACCTTTAGTAGCAGCATCCATTAACCCAGGGCCAACCCCACTCCATGAAGTGCAGTCCAAAAGATTTGCAATCTGCCCCATGGATGATGGAAGATCATAAGAAAAAGTTAACCTCAATTAATAGGAAAAGTATGTTTCAGGATGCAATTTGTGATTTTGTGCTTCCATGTATCACCATTCTTGATGCATGTGAATACGTGATTTGGATATAAAAATTTACATGCATGTATGCCAGGAAAAGCAGGCAGGAATCAATATATAAAGTCACTTGCCTCTCTACCCAACTCTTGTGTTTGCAGGTAATGAGAATGAGCAGGTCCCATCCTTGAAGAACCCAAATACACGACTCCCCTCCCAAGTCTATGTATGAGTTCATAGCATTGCTGTATCTCTTTTCTGACCTTTCAAACAATACAGCCAAATTAGCTACTAAACCTTTTCAAACATTCATTAAAATTGCAAGACATTTGATACATTCTCAATATTCACAAAATTTCTTAAAGCATGATACTCTTGGAACAACCAATAAGAAATTCTAAATCCTGTTAAGATTCATAAATTTCATGGTCCAGTTTCAATTCTCTACCCCCCACCCGCAAAAATGATATTAAAATTAAAATTGGTCATGTTGGCAAGAAAGTAACAGGGCTCAAATAATTAAGCATGAACTGGAGAGTACTTAAAAATGAATTTAGATTTGTTATATATATATAAAAGAATGCTATTTGTTTCAACCTAGGTAAGTTGTTCATTTGCCTTGCTAGAGTTGTAATCTTACTTGCCTGCCTAAGTATAATCAATCTTAACATAAAAGTCATACAATAGGAGATTAAAGATCCAATTGGTTTGGTAGAAATCACAAGCAGGAAATACGATGCATTTGCTTATCAGTTGAAAAGGCTTGTATGTCCAGCCTAACTACCAGAAACTGGCGATCAGCAACAAAATGGGAAGCATCCCTCTTGATAAAATAGAAAAGAGTTTCATCAACAAAGTCGCTACATGTTTATGATTTCTACTTGCTTAAATTCAAACTGCACCCCACAAGATCCTACTCATTCCTATGATTCTCATCACAAATCTTTTATTCAAATAGTTCTTTAGCAGCATTGCCTGAAGAGATGTCCAAGCTGAAAGCATGTGCTGCAGAACAGGCATTCAAAATCTCATACTTGACAAATTAAAACGCATCAAATGGATTGAATACTTTCTGCGTTGTTAAACTTATAAATCCAACCCCAGAATTGATGCTAAAATTATCCCCTAGTCACCAAGCATAGACATCCCCTTCACTTCAGAGAGCAACTAATAATTATGCTTCAAATTCTTTGTTATCTTATTGTTTGAGAAAAGTAAAATTTGTTCCTAGTGCATGAAATATTCAACATGGTTATCCAGATTCACTGACACTGTACAATAAACATGTCCTGTGAAGTGAAACCAATCTAATCCAAAAAATCTTTGTTCCTGTTGAGTTGTTAAACTTTTTTTTCTTTTGTTTTTTAACTTTCTTTAAAAAAATTCTTTGTTCCTAGCACGATTATTATTCTGGTAAGAAACCCAATGCACACTCCAGGTAACAATCCACCGTACTAATTTTGGTTTTGCATCCGTGTGTAAATAAATTATCTTGACAACAGCCTGATAGTAAAATATTCATATACACTTGCAAACTCAGTTGTATTATATGGTCAAATATTAAACAAAACCATTTCTTATTACAAATATTGATTGGATTTTTGGAAAAACTATCATCATTTTCACCTGTATCTTCTCTTTCAGTCTGCTTCAGTATAGCCTGTATAGGTACTCCATAAAAAGGCAGTCAGTAAAAAACTGTTCCTTTCCAACAAATTTTGGGGTTCCACTAATTCTATCAAATAGCAACAAAATTCTAGTATAATTTTTTTTTTTTTGTTAATTCAGAAAATTTTATTTCCACAAAACTAAGGAAACAAGGAAAAGAGGTCCCACAAGGAAACTCAAAAACCTTGCCCAGAACAAACAAGACACAAAGCAGAGCATAAGCTCTAGCACAACCCACAACCTGCAATATACACTCAAAACTAGAAATCCCTGTAAGGCTCAAACACTTTGCTACACCTAACACTATAGCTCACTACAAATGAGTTAAAACAAGTACACGCAGCAAAACCCCCAATTGAAGGCAAGAGTGCTACTGTAAGGAGTTTGAAAAAAAATTCCTTCCATTCTTCCCTTGACATCCCTTTTTATACTTTTAATCAGCTGCTCTTTGGTTTTGATGCTTCATCCATGAATTCTATTGTTTCATTGTATCCAAATATGATAAACAGTGCTCCATCAAGCCACCTTACACAAAGAAACTTTTAAGTTACTGCCCAGTAGGTGATTTATTCCCCAGTTGACCACCTCCTCCCATTTATAGGGTATACTAGGAACTAAACTAAATTCCATTATGGCTTGCCAAATTCTTTGGCTAAAAGGGCACTCAAAGAACAAGTGATTCCTAGTTTCAATCATCATTTTGCAGTAGGAGCATAGACTATCCCCAATGAAACCCCACTGTATCAATCTCGCCTTAGTTGAGAGTCTGTCTTTCATTGCTAACCACTCTATGAAGCTGTGCTTTGGTATTGCAGCAGAGAACCAAAACAGCTTCCTATTGAAAATTCTAGTAGCTCAGATAAAACCCCAAAAGAGAAAAAAAGAGGGGGAAATTACAAAGTGGGTTCACCTCAATTTGGTTTGTTGTCCTATTAAAAATGAATGAATTCGCACTTGCAGAATAACAAGTACCCAAAAAAAAAAAACCACAGAAAAAATGAAAATTCAAAGTGGGTTTACCTCATTTGGGCTTGTTCTCTCCTCAAATTCAAATGCATCACGCTTGCTCAACAAAATCTTTGCCGGATGAGACCGAAGCTTTGAGAAGTTGAAATCTAGGATATGTTTCCTTCTGTGACTAAAAGATTCAAACTTTAACTTCCTTTGATGAGAATTTCTTGCCCAAATCTGAGAACCCAAAGAACCCACCATTGAGAACCCCATTCTCAGATCCTCCAAATGTGTCAAAGATTGGTACTTTGCATGAATTGGCTGCTCCAAAGTGGGAATGTATGTGGGCATTAACTGTAATAATGGGATTTTCTATGCAACATGGATTGGTGGCACAGCAAGTTGTACTATCAAATCTTTCCCAACTTGTAAAAGGAGAACATCTGATAAGGATTATGGGATAGAGTCCCAACTTTGTTCTGAATCAACAAAGCATCTGATTGTCTGAGTACATCGATGTTTACTCTTACAGTTACAGACAGACATGTCAGGTTGAGAATTTTGTAAGTAACCAGGGGTGCTTTGGTCATGAAATAATCAAATACTACACGGTCACACGTGTAACATTTATGGGACGACCGGACGACTGGACTAGAAAAAGTCTAGAGCACCACAAAATCTCAAACATTTTCACATCCTTGTTCTGGGTTGTGTTCTGAGCTGTGATGAATCCAGTAAAATATTATTTTTATTTTATTTTGATCTACGATGATGGTTTTTTTTTTTTTTTTTTTTTAAGAATTTCGTTCTATAGCGTCCGCTCTTGATGATAACTCTTTATCATCAGATTAAGACACTAATAAATTTTTTGGTGTAGGCAGGATTGAACCTCAGATCTCTTATACAATCATCAGAGATTTTACCAGTTGAGCTAACCGGAACCCACATGATATGGTTGAATTAAGGAAAATGTTGTGAGATTTTATTATCTATTCGGCTTCCTTAGTTTGAATTCTTACTGAACTCTTAATTTTTTATGCTTCAAATTCCCTCAAATTACTGTTTGGTAGATGTATTTGAGTATTGTTGTTCAAAATAATGTGAAAAATATAGTTTAAAAAGTGTTATAAAAACATGTAATTAGAGAGAAATATGAAAACACGTAATTAAAGTACTCATAATGCAAAAAATGTATTTGGTACTATATTTTTAATAACGTCTTTTCAAAAGTAAAAGAATATAATTGTGTGTTTGGTATGTATGTGTTTTTTTTTTTTTTTTTTTTTTTTTTTTTTTTTTTATATATATAAATGATGACATATAGTATAATAAGTGGGACCTACAATTTTTAAAATATTTACAAAAGTAACATTGAACAATGTTATTTGAAAACTAAAAACTGGAAAGAGAAGTTTTCTAAATTCCATGTTTAAACACCCTAAAATGAGAAACGTAACTCAAACACTCCTACCAAACTTTTTTTTTTTTTTTAGGCCCACAATTTTCATTTTTTAAACACTGAAAATTGTTGTTTAAGTTACGTTACCAATAGGCCCGCTTTTCTCTTTCTTCTTCAAATTCTAAAAAAATGGTAATTGTAGTAAACCCACTTGTGGTTTAAACAAAGTCTATCCGTGGTTTAAAAGTTATCACTTAACCTACCTGAGGTGCCTTCATTACACAGCCGTAACCCACCTCACCTTTTTCACCCTTAAAAAGATGGGTAAATGTGTCTTTTTCATTATATTCTATGTCTCTCTTCTCTTTTTTCTTCTTAACTCCGATTTCCCCCCCTTTTTTTTTCTCTAATACAATCTCCCTCGTCTCTCTCTAATCTCTGTCAATCTGTTTAGTTGAATTTACAATTGTGAAATTTCTTTCTTTATCTAATTTCTCTCTCTTTTATTTTGCTAAATTTTCAATCTACTCTCTCGATCTCTCACTTTCTCCCTTTTCTTCGTTGATGACTCCGAGCATCATTGCTCCACTTCTACTGCCATGGTCAGTGGTGACCCTTGACTTCCAACACCGCGTCCTTAGCTTTTGGTGGAAGTGAGAAGAGAGCTATGGTTGGCTCATCCAAAAAACTTTCTGGCGAAGTTTGCATTAGGGGTGGGCTGTGAGGTCTTGACTCTTGATAGAGAACAACCTAAACCCATTTGTTGTGAAATTGAAAGTAGGGTTAAGAGGTTTGAATCTAAATGTGTAAGGAGGATTAATTGTGGTTTAGAGGGCATTTGAGCATGTGGGTTTTTGGTTTTGAATGGAATACTTGGGAGATTGAGGTGGTTTTGGTTTTGGATGAAGGAAAAAGAGAAGAAGATGAGCATGTTTTTTCTCAAGCCTTGAAAGACCTGGGTTTTTTAGTATTTTGTGAAAGTTTTTTGTTTAAATCATTGATCTTTGACAAAGGTTTTGGCCTTGACCTTGAGTCTTAGAAAGTTTTTGTTTTAACTTGGGTTCTAGATCTAGTTTTGAATTGATCTAGGTTTTGCTTTTAGTGTTCTTGAGTGAAAGTATAAAAACTCTTACAGTTCTTACAAATATCACTTTTAGATCTTAAATTCTTTTTTTTTTTGGTTATATTTTTTCATTTTTAATAGTGAAATGAGAGAGGTGGGTTACGGCTGTCTAACAGAGGGCACCTCAAGTAGGTTAAGTGATAACTTTAAAATCACGGGTAGGCTTTGTTAAAATCGGCCAAACCACAGGTGGGTTTAATGCAATTACCCTTTTAAAAAATCAAATCCAATCTTGCATATTTGTTCTCAAGTTCTCATTAATTTCAAAGGAAGACAATCACTCAAAACTCAATTAAGAAAGGTATAAAGTAAACATATAGTTTGTTTTTAATAAATTTCATTAGAATAATACTACAGACATAAACTATTTTACAGCATTTTTACAAATTGATAGTGTGGACAACTTCTTACTGGTTTTCATCTAGGCCCACCATTAACATCACTTTTTCATTTACCAATAATCACTCATTACATCAGTAGTTTGTAAAATATTTTGTATCTCTAGCATTACTTATTTCATTATATTGCTTTTTCTTTCTCTTTGTCTTATTGCTAAAAAAAAAAGTCTCATTGCACACGCAAAGCGCGTGTATTGAGACTAGTGTTCATAAAAAGAACTCTTTTTAGTTGACTCTAAAGTTGGGTCTAAATAGAATCCATATATCAATAGGTAACATATTTTGTAACAAATTTCCCAATTGTTTTTCTCAAAAAAAAAAAAAAAAATTCCCAATTTTTGGTGTGATAAGTTGTTAGTAATGGAAAAACTGCCAATGTGGTTGGTCATTTGTTAATAGTGGATAACAAGGTTGATATGGTTGTTTGTTTTTAGACCTCTTAAAACACAACCAAATTAACCTAGTTAATTAGCCAAGTGATTACTTAGTCAAATTATCAGATCTAGGTCAACATAAATATATCATATTAATGTAAGGTACGGAAAATAAAGAACACAAAAATATGATGACTCAAGAAAACCAAATCGGTAAAAAACTTAGGGAGGATTTAACCTAGTTATCCTCAAGGTAAAACGAATTCACTATGAAAGAATTGAAGTTTACACAATAACGACTTAGACCACTAACATCCTATTGCTACCTCGAGTAGGAAACTTACTATCACGACCTCATGATAGCTCCAAGTTCATGGACTACTTCTTTCTTGAATTCCCAGCAAGTACAAGCACTCCCGCTTATGTATCTTTAAGCTCTTAATGCAGTAACTGAATTGATCACTAAGTTCTTGACATAATCTTGAATCTTGGAAACCCTAAGTATGTGTGAAGGCAACCACCTCTTGATCTCACAAAAGATTCACACACACAATATAAAGAGCAACTAAAAAAGTGGCTAGGGTTTTCCCTTTTATACTTAAGACAAAACATAAAACCCTACACGTCAAACGGGCTTGGGTTGAGTTGGAAAATTCTGCAGAAAAATAATCTACACGAGCTTCGATCGGTCGAGTCTAATTCTCGATCGATCAAGCCAGGCAGATTTACACAGTAAATTCTGTAGAATACTCAATTCCAACTTTATATATAAACACACTTTGAGCAAGTCTAAAAACAAACACTAAAATGTTTTGATCATGGTTTGCCAACATTACAAATTGAAGTTCTAATACATTTAACCTAAAGTCTTTTTTTTTTTTTTTTTTGAGGAAATTTAACCTAAAGTCTTAGAACCCAACAATGGTAATTAGTAAAAGATAAAGTTTGAAACATGTTTAGAGTAAAACTTTTTGCATTAATAATAATTTCCAATATCTGGTGAAATTTATTATGAAAAAATGGTTTAATGGAGTGTCTTTATCAATGTACTACTACTAACACAAAATCTTAGGATGGTTCAACTTCCTGTAGACGACAAGTAGCTCGGATAACACATCATTGTCGTTTAGGTTCTCAAATGTATAGCCATGCACAATCTTTTATTTCGTAACGTGTTGTAATTTGATTGGTTAGGGTGGTTGTCAGTGGAGTCAGTTATTTAGTTAAAATTCTGTTAACACTATTCCCCTGACAGTTAAGTTAGTTTTGGTGTTTTAGTTAATCGATTTATGCTCTATTTTAACGTATAAAAACAGACTCCACCATACGAATTGAATGGGGGAGGTTAACAATATATTTTTCTCTCTCCATTGTTCATGCTGAAGTTATTAATAGCTTCCAATTCATTTCTTAATAAGAAAGATTAAGTGAATTATTCATATTACCAATTCAAAATGAAATGTTAGCCACATTTAATTAGTAATTTTGTATTTAATTAGGCAAATGACAAAATTTGACTACAAAATTGGTTGTAGTCAAAGGCTACAATCTTAGGTTTAATGGAGCGTCCTTATCAATGTACTACTACTAACACAAAATCTTAGGATGGTTCAACTTTCAAGAAGTTAGTGGTAACTATGACTTTTAAGAGGAATTTATGGTATGCCTTTATGTTATAATTTCTCTCTTTTTTTTTTGTTAATGACTCAATACTCAATAGTATAGTATTGAAAAAGAAAAAAAGAAAAAAAGAAAAAAGTAAGTGATGCTGATATTGAATTTTGGGTCAAACACAAACCAGTATTTTTATTTGACCTTTTATACCACAAAAACTGAAAGTAGGCACTAATACGTAGAGATTTGGGTAGGATTTTTTTTTTTTTTTTCGTTTCGTTTTGTTTTTCTTGGTCGTAAACTTCTTTCATTTTGTATTGTTATTCAATATAATTTTTAGGAATTATGTTCTTGTTTACTATTGAATTTACACCCGTAAAAAGCAATAATACTCTCAATATATTGGATTTTATGTTTGTTGATACCCAAAAAATTAAAAGAACATATCCAGCAAAACAAAACAAACCATGGGCCTTTCATGGGTATGACGTATGAGGGACCCGTGGCTTCATGGGAATGCTATTGCAAAAGAGGCAAATGAACCAAGTAGAATGGGGCAAAAGCCCAACAATGAAAGAAAGTAGGAAAAGGGCCTTAAAAAGAAAGTGCAAACGACCCTATAAAAGGGTGCAAGTGAAGAGGTCCTCAAATGAGACTAGTCTAGCAAATGTGGGAGCCTAAAGAGGGTTTACCAAGGAAAAGGCCATGGAATGCCGAGTTCCCTGAGAGAAAGGATTGAAAGAGACAGATGATCCCACAAAACCTTGAGACCTAGAGGTGAAAACCAACCAATCCATAAGGGAGATGCTTGAGGAACCTCGACTAGAAGAAAAATAATGGATAGAGAAAGATGTCCAACACACTTTAGAAGTTCACCCAAACCAATAAAAGATCTATACCATTATAGAAAGGAGGCATGATGTTGTGAAATTTTAAAGTACTTGCAAGTGCACGAACCGTACCAAAGTATAGTTTGACAAGAACGAGGTTGAACCCACAGGGACTTGTATAAACGTAGGAAAATTAATCAAATCTTAACCAAATTAATCCGAATATATATATATATATATATATGTCTCTCTCTCTTTCTAAAAGCTGAAGCGTAGCATATATTGTTGTGATGCCCATGTTGCACCACCTCATTTGCCACGTCATTAGCCATATAATTATTCTTTATCTTATTTATTTTTTATTCCTGAATTTCGTTGAAGATAATAAGTATATAAATAATTTTTGATGGTTGAATAAATAGATTAACTTTACACATTCATCTTGAGCGGTTTTAATTTTCATATAATTTTGCCTTTATACATTCAACTACTTTAATGTATACTCATATCTATCTATACAAAATACAATATGGAAGCTTTGCAATAAATTTTACAAATATTTTTTTTGCACCACGTCATTAGCATCATTTTCTTATTTTTATTTTTTTGCAATTTTTACTTTATTCAACATTTCATCTTTTTCAACCATTGTCTTCTTAGTTCAATCTTTTATCTCCTCAAATCATTGTTTTCTTAAAATTTTCATTTGATTCCTTTATAAAATTTTAATTTTTCTTCATCTTCTTAAATTCTATCGTTTCTAAATTTTCTCAATCACTGTCTTTTTAAATTTCCAACCTTTCGTCTACTTCAACCATTCCTCTTCCATCTTAATTTTCTTATAATTTTCTTTTTACTTCATTTCACCTCTCTCCCCTATTCTTTCCAAGTTGTTCATGGAAAAAAAGGTCAATACTCTCTCTCTCCAATTTTATTTCTCTTTTGGTGGATTCTTTTATTGTTTCTATCATTTTTTTTTCCACTAATGGTGCTTTTGTTATTATTGATTTAATTGTCACATTATATTTGTTTCTCTTTTTGGCAAATTTGTATAGAATTTTATGCATATTTATGTATTTTGGTATTTTAATTCCTAATCAAAAGTTCTTTTTCTTTATCCAATTGGTTTGATATGATTTGTGTTAATAATTAGTTGTTTTGTAAGTTAAAATTGATTTTTTTAATTAATCCATTTAGATGTTAAACTATGAGATTTTAATAAGTTTTTTATTTTTATTTTTTAATCCTTTTGGGTAGAAAAATTTGTAGTGTTTGTCGAGAAAGTACTCTTAATAGTTGTATTAGAAGTACCCTATATTGTCACTTATTTAGACAAAAACAAAGATTAGTCAAATAAAAATAACGGGATATGTGACATATTTTAACTTTTGCAATTGTATTTTCATTATTATTGTTGTTGTTGTTATTATTATTATTATATGAGGATGCATATAGAAACTTAATTAGGAGATTTTACTTAAAATTGTTTATTTGTAATCTTTTTGGGTGGACAATTTCGCAGTTACTGCAAAGAAAATAATCTCAATAGATTATCAACAACAAATTTTTTTTTCTAATTGGTCCAATTAATCATTGTTAAGCGACAATTTATATGACATTTTCTTTGCTTGCAATGCATCTTCATATGGGTATGTTTTGATTCGGTATATATTTATGAATGTGCTGAGATAAACATTGTATTTAAGAAGAGAGATCATAATCCTACTCTGTATACTTCAAAAGAGATAGATTGTTTGAGATTAAAGATAAGTTGAAATTTTTTTAATGGTGAGAAAGCTCTATTTTTATCATTCATTTCTATCATAATTGGAAAAACTTAAACCCCCCTCCCCCCCTTTTATTCTATCACTAGCTTAGCTCATAATATGAGTAGATGAAAATTTTAATATAAAAATGAAGTGTATATATATATATATATATACACACACACACATACATACATATATATAAAGACACAAAATTCATTATTTAAAAAAGAAAGCAATATGACATTGTTTATGTTAGAAAAAAAAAAAAAAAAACCCTTGCCCTTTGTTGGTTTGGTAAAGGGTTATATAAAAAAAGAAAAGAAAAAAGAAAAACTTCTTAATTAATAGTTTAATACATCTAAAATTAAATTCTCTTATGAGAAAAATGCTTTATTACAGATTACTAATCCTAATATATGATTTTATGAATATTTTAGAAAATAAATTATACATTATATTTCATTACAAAATAATCAGATATTCTCGCGCATCGCGCGGGGTTGCGATTAGTCTAGTTTAATAAAAATTGGTTGTTTTGAAATTAAAATAAACTAAGCAAATAATTAAACTAAGCAAAAGAAATAATATAAAGTAGTACAGAGATGTAAACAATCTAGAGAAAAGAATTAAGGTTTTAGAATTCGCCTTGTTAATTCATATCAGCATATATTCATGATCATTAATTTTTTTCAACCACTACATGATAATCTAGAAATCAGTCTTTCTATCATGGAAAATATCTGATGGGATAGTAAAAATTACAACTCATAGTCGTCCATATGGATCGTCCATGATCTTGAGCCAAGTATTTTAGTTAATCGTCTAAGCAATGGGGTCGTCCATGGGCAAAGCACATGGACGACTAACACAACGTCAGAGCATTAAGGTCGTCCATGGGCAAAGCACATGGACGACTCACACAACGTCTGAGCAATATTGTCGTCCATGGGCAAAGCATATGGACGACTCACATAATACCGTCAAAAAACCAGTCTTCCATGCACGAAGTGCATGGGCGACCACGTGACACTTAGAAACTTTCAAGTGTAAATTCACTTGAAGGTAGGGAAGATTCGAGCCCCAAAACCTTGAAACGGTTACTCAACCCAAATTCATCGCCATGGATTTCTCTTAAGTACATAACTTCCATCAACGGTTGTAATTCCGATAGCCGTTGAGGAAGTTATGTCTGGACTCACTAAATTCCCCAAATCTTGGGAAAGTTACCAAGCCAATAACCGCTCCAAGGTCCTCTATATAAAGGACTAGTCTGAATCAAAATAAGGCAAGTGCATTCTGAAATTTTACTCCCAATAAAAGTTGGAATTCTGTTCTAGTGAGAAACTAACTTAGCCATCGGAGGGTGTTTGGCCGGTACACGCCGGTCCCCTTTTGATAGTGTGTTCATCTTTGTAGGCCTTCACAACCACCAGTAGCTCACCGAAGTCAAAGCATTCAGCCTACTGATTCTGTGCAGCATCAGTTGGCGCCGTCTGTGGGAAGGCAGAAACTTCGAGTTTTGCAATTCTATCCTTCTCCGACCAAAGGCTGTATGGTTCGGACAAGATCAAGGGCTACTAGCCCAGGCCACCAAGAGAGTAGGGATGCTTCTAGCAATCCCCATTGAGATCGCCAATCAGCGCCTGTCGCGCAGCCGCCTTCCATCCAACATATACAATCCATGGCAGCCACCGTGGCGGAGTTAACTCGTCAAAACCAAGAGTTGATTAGGGAGATCAATTTGAGGCAGCATCATGAAGGATATGCTGAAGGACAAGCCCAGAGTCAAGAAGATAGGGGGGAAATGCTGAGCCCGAAAGTCAATCAAGGGGCACCACTTCGCGAAGGGTGCCACACTTGGAGAAGGAGATGGATCAGATGAAAAAGGTGATGGACGAGATGAGGGAAAGCATGAGAAGGGAAAATCCCGTAGAAGATTTGGTTCATCGAACAGATTCCCCTTTCACGGCTTCCATCAATGGTCATCCTTTGCCCCCAAAGTTTAAAATGCCTTCCTTGGATTCATATGACGGGACGCGTGATCCTTTCGATCATATCGCTACTTTCAAGACTACGATGCATCTCCAAGGGGTTCCAGACGAGATTATGTGCAGAGCCTTCCCTACCACCTTTAAGGGCCCAGCGCGAGTGTGGTTCAACAAGATACCTCCAAGTACAGTCAGTTCTTTTGAAGAGTTGAGTAAGTTGTTTGTCAATAACTTCATTGGAGGGCAAAGACACAAATGTTCTTCGTCCAGCCTGTTGACTATAGAACAAGGGGAGAATGAAAGCCTGCGCTCCTTCATCTCTTATTTTAACAGGGAAGCACTGACCGTGGACGAGGTAGATGACAAGCTACTTTTGGCGGCCTTCCACAATGGGGTTAACTCAGACCTATTCATCCACAAGTTTTATGAGAAAGAACCTCAATCCATGGCTGAACTCGTCTATTCAGCCCAAAACTTTATGAATGCAGAAGATGCAATCATAGCTAAGAAGAGGAAGAGAGCTGAAAGGATGGAAGCAAACCCCGTGCGACACTCTGAGCAAGGTCCTCGTCCAAAGAAGGGACGAACGGAAGATAGAAAGGACCGAGATAACAAGAAGCAGGGCCCCCCAGTCAGGAATCAGAGTTATACACCCTTAAATGCCCCTCTCGATCAAGTGCTCATGCAGATCAAGGATGATCCTTCCTTGAAGTGGCCAGAGAAGATGAAAGGAGATCCTAGCAAGCGCAATAAGAATAAATACTGTCGCTTCCATAGAGATCATGGCCATGACACAGACGAGTGTTACGACTTGAAGCAGCAGATTGAGAATCTTATTAGACAAGGAAAGTTAAGGCATTTCGTTGGAAGAGATCATAAAGATGAAAAGTTGAAGGGAAAGATGGAAGAATCATCACGGCTCCCGCTTGGAGAAATAAGGGTTATCATAGGAGGGACTTCAGCAGGACAGTCTTCCAAGTCAAGAAAAACATACCTCAAAGTGGTGCAAAACGTCCAACTTTCTGGACAATCACCAAGGACGAGAGGGACCGACGAATCTACTATCTCATTCACCGACGAAGAAGCTGAAAGGATCCATCATCCGCATGACGATGCCATTGTTATAACTTTACTCATCGCAGATTATACAACCAGGAGAGTGTTGGTGGATAATGGAAGTTCAGCAGATATATTGTACTACCCTGCCTTCCAACAGATGAGGTTTGGACGAGATCAACTTCGTCTAGTATGTTCACCATTGATAGGGTTTGGAGGAATGAAGGTGCAGCCTGTTGGCACCATTACGCTACCTGTAGTGGTGGGATCATACCCACAACAAATAACCAAGGAAGTCAGTTTCCTCGTGGTGGATTGTTTGTCCTCATACAATGCTATTATTGGAAGACCGACTCTGAACAGTTGGAAGGCAATAATGTCTACCTACCATCTATCAGTCAAGTTCCCTACGGAGTGTGGGATAGGACAAGCACAAGGAGATCAGTTGGCAGCTAGAGAATGTTATTTAGCCATGATGGCTTTGGACGAGCAGGTGCAGACAATGAGTATTGAGAAAAGAAGGTTTGTTGCGGAGCCCACTGAAGTATTGGAAGATGTTCTTTTGCAAGAAGATGATCCTGAAAAATTCACCAGAATTGGAATAAGTATGAAGGAGAAGGCAAAAAAAGACCTCGTCCAGTTCCTGAGGAAGAGTATTAATGTTTTCGCGTGGAGTCATGATGATATGCCAGGAATCGATCCAAGTATAATTACTCATCGATTGAATGTATACCCCTCATCTAAGCCTGTTCGTCAGAAAAAGAGGGTATTTGCTCATGAACGAGATAAGACTATCAAGGAAGAGGTTCAGAAACTGACCATAGCAGAGTTTATCCGAGAAGTCTATTATCCGGATTGGTTAGCCAACGTGGTGATGGTGAAGAAGGCAAATGGAAAGTGGAGGATGTGCGTAGACTTCACTGACTTAAACAAGGCTTGCCCTAAGGATAGTTATCCTTTGCCACGTATCGACCAATTGGTGGATTTTACAGCTGGCCATCAGTTGTTGAGCTTCATGAACGCCTTCTCAGGATATAATCAGATAAAGATGGATGAGGCAGACCAAGAAAAAACCTCCTTTATTACCAGTCAAGGTTTATTTTGTTATAAGGTGATGCCCTTCAGTCTAAAGAACGCAAGGGCAATTTATCAAAGGTTGGTGAATCACATGTTCCGTCCACAGATAGGACGGAATGTGGAGGTGTACGTTGACGACATGCTTGTGAAGAGCCTAGACGAGGGAAGCCATTTAGACGATCTACAGGAAACCTTTGAGACACTTAGGCGATATAAGATGAAACTAAACCCAAGTAAATGTGCATTCGGAGTATCGTCAGGGAAGTTTCTAGGATTCATGGTTTCACAAAGAGGAATTGAAGCAAATCCAGACAAGATCCAAGCCATACTGAGCATGGAATCACCAAAGAACATAAAGGAAGTCCAATCCCTCACTGGGCGAGTTGCTGCTCTGAACAGGTTTGTTTCGAAAGCCACAGACAAATGTTTACCTTTCTTTAAAGTCCTCAGGAAGGCATTCGAATGGATGGACGAGTGTCAAAAGGCCTTCCAAGATCTAAAGGAATATCTCACCACGGCTCCATTGTTAAGTCCGTCCATGCAAGGAAAAGAACTGTATCTGTACTTAGCAGTGTCCCCACATGCCGTGAGTTCAGCATTGATTAGGGAGGAAGAAAAGGTACAAAAGCCTGTGTATTACACTAGCCGAGCACTCAGAGGAGCAGAAGGAAGATACCCACTGATAGAGAAGCTAGCTTTTGCACTAATAATAGCTTCTAGGAAGTTAAGACATTACTTCCAAGTTCATGTCATCAATGTCATGACGGACCATCCGCTCAAGAAGGCAATGAACAAGATGGAAGCTGCAGGACGACTGATTCAATGGGCAGTCGAGCTTAGTGAATTTGACATTCGGTACCAACCGAAAAATGCAATAAAGGCTCAAGCCTTGGCAGATTTCATAGCAAAGTTTACTCCAAGTTATGAGGACTTAGGCGGAAGAGAAGACAATCAAAAATGGGTTGTCTATGTAGATGGATCGTCTACATTGCATGCTGGAGGTATAGGAGTTGTTCTAGAGTCACCAGAAGGAGACAAATTAAAGCACAAGGTTCGCTTGCAGTACCAAACAACTAACAATGAAGTGGAGTATGAAACCCTTCTTAAAGGGTTGGAGTTGGCTAAATCTGTGGAAGCAGAATCAATACTCGTCTTGGGAGACTCTCAGTTAGTCATAGGCCAAGTAAATGGAACATATGAAGCCAAGGAAAACAGAATGAAGAGGTATTTAAAGAAGGTGGTACGCCTTGTGAAGAAATTCAAAGAAGCTGATTTCGTTCAAATCCCAAGGGAAAAGAACGTGGAAGCTGATACTCTGGCTAAGGAAGCCTCCGCGAATGAAGCAATGGACGAGTTCGATGAAATACAATACATGGCAAGCATAGACTTTCCAGAAATGTTGCAGATAGAAGGTGAGGAAAATTGAATGACTCCAATAGTATCGTACCTGAAGGACGGAAGGCTCCTAGAGGGGAAGGACGAAGCCAGAAAGCTTAGGGTTAAATCAGCCAGGTACACCCTCATGGACGAAGTGTTATACAAAAAAGGCTTCTCCCAGCCCTTCTTAAGGTGTTTGGCTCCGGACGAGGCGAACTACGTATTGAGAGAGGTTAATGAAGGAGCATGTGGTAACCACTCAGAAGCCAGATCACTCGTCCAAAAGATCGTCCGTGCAGGATATTACTGGCCAACCATCCAAGCTGATGCTAAAGCATATGTTAAGGTATGTGATCAATGTCAACGTTTCAGTAATATTCCTAGACAGCCATCAGAGTATCTTACCCCAATGATGGCCCCTTGGCCTTTTGCACAATGGGGATTGGATATTTTGGGCCCCTTTCTAACCGGAATTAGGCAAATGAAGTTTTTAGTGGTGGGAATAGACTATTTCACTAAGTGGGTGGAAGCTGAACCCTTAGCAACTATTACACAACAGAATGTCAAGAACTTCATCTGGAAGAACATTGTATGCAGGTTATTGGGTACCTAGGGTACTAGTGTCTGACAATGGACGACAGTTTGACAACACACCTTTCAGGGATTTTTGTGAGCAATTGGGAATCAAGAATCATTACTCCTCACCCTCCCACCCACAAGCCAATAGACAGGCAGAAGTAGCAAACCGATCCTTATTGAAAATCATCAAGACTCGGCTTGAAGGGGCAAAAGGAGTATGGCCAGACGAATTACCAGGTGTTTTGTGGGCTTATAGAACAACAGTGAGAACCCCCACTAGGGAAACTCCTTTTAAATTAGCCTATGGAAGTGAAGCAGTTATACCTGCAGAAGTGCACATGACCAACCACAGGGTGATGAGTATCAAGATGAAGAAAACGAAGAACAGCTTCGTCTAAACCTCGATCTTATAGACGAGGTGAGGATGGATGCGGAGCAGAGAACGGCAAGGTACAAAAATCTTATGGCAAAGCAACATGATGCCATGGTGAAACCCAGGCACTTCAACATTGGGGATCTCGTCCTTAAAAGGGTCTCTTTGGCCACCAAAAACCCGGCCCACGGGAAGTTTGGACCAAATTGGGAAGGACCTTATAGGGTCATCAACTGCAAGAGGCAAGGATCCTACTACTTGGAAGCCCTGGACGGACGGAAGCTAGAACACCCTTGGAATGTTGAACACCTAAGAAGATATTATCAATAGGGTGATCATGGACGAGCATTGTCACGGACGAGCTTTTTAGACGTTTGAAGTAATGTGTTGCTTAGTGTTGTTTTCTCATATTTGCTTACTACTACTACTATGTGTTTCATATGTATAAGTATTTAGTGCTGCTCATGGACGAAGTTGTGTTGTATTAAGTATTTTTAATTCCCTAAAAGCACTAGCTCTCAAGCATGTGCCATGCCTGTGGACGAATGTTTTGCATAGTTTGGATTTCCAAATATATATATGGTGTATTTTTAAGTCTATACGCAATTGTATGGGAATCTTACGTTTTTTGTAATTTCATTCAGAGTGATCCACGAAAGGCAAACAATCATGGACGAATAAAATCCTTGGACGCAAGGATGTATCGTCCATAAGCTTTCCTTAAAGGATAAAGCAATGAAAATAAACCAAAGGTATGTCCGTCTAAAGCTTAAGACGAGATGAAACCTAAGGAATGATCGTCTAAACCATGGACGAATAAAAATTGTGTAACGATCAAGGACGAATAAAATCCTTGGACGCAAGGATGTATCGTCCATAAGTTTTCCTTAAAGGATAAAGGACGAATAAGATCCTTGGACGCAAAGAAGTATCGTCCATAAGCTTTCCTTAAAGGATAAAGTAATAAGAATAAACCCTAGGTATGTCCGTCTAAAGCTTAAAACAAGATGGAACCTAAGGCATCGTCTAAACCATGGACGAACGAAAGATGGTGTAAGAACTCAAGCCCATAGACAAATCCAACCAGCCTAACAATCCAGTTCAAGGACGAGCCTTTATTGAAGACAATTTAGTTAAGGACGAGTAAATGATCGTCCCAAATTGGTTGTCCAAATTCGGTGATGTAAGAAGAAATTCACCATATACTCAAGACGAGGTAAAATGATTTGACAAATGGACAAACCACGCAGCCATGAAAACGATATGGACGATGTAAGTAAAGTTCATACATAAAGATCCAAACATTCAAATATTATAAAATGTGAAAATGGAAAACATTCATAGAATTTAAAAAGAAGGGTGGACGACCAACGTCCAAAAAAAACTCTTAAGTTACAATATAACTGATTGTATATAAGGCTCGTCCATAAGCTTAGACGAGATAATTGTACTCCAATAAAGCCCAAAACAACGGGCACCTTAAATAAAGATAAAATGAACTTTCTAAGGAAAATATAAAAATTACTTGGATAAACCACTGGGGGCATTGCCCCCAGACTTAGGATCGTCTTGGGTCACTTCGTTATTAGCATCGTCCATTATGTTGACGTCCTCAGAACTCATCTGCAGCAAGGAGCTCTCAGTAGCAAGGGGAAGCTTGAAAGAATCAAAGTCCAAGTCAGGAAATGTTTCCTTGGCATCAGCGCGAAAGTCCTCATAGCCAGCTACATAGTGACTGTTTAGACGATTCTTGTACTCGTCAGACTTCTTAAAGGCTACTATGGCTTCCTCACGTGCTTTCTTCAAGGACGAGGCAAATCCAAAAACTTGTCCCTCGAGATGAACGATGCGAGTATCTTTTTCGATATTATCGGCCTTAAGTTCTTCCACCTCGTTTTTAAGCTTCGTCTCACTTCCTTGCAGACGATTGAAGTCTTCAGTCAACCTAAGTACCTCCCCCTTTTTTAGCAGGATTTCATTGTTCAGCTCCTTAGCCTTCTCCTTAGTAGTCTTGGCCTTTGAAGCAAGCTCCTTAGCCTGACAAGTTGCTGTGTAAAATTTTGACATAGCCTGTGTATGGACGAAAGAAAGTTAGATATTTCATTTTGAAAACTTACTGAAAACACACAAGGACGAATGAAACTTTCCTTAAAAAGGTCATGGATACCAGAACGTTCAAACTCCCTCACTGACATATTGTAGCATTCATTGACTTCATTATCAGTGATTATTCCTTTGAACGTCCTCCATGCGTGGTTCTCGTCCAACACCAGGTTAGAAGGACGCTCGGATGGTTCTGACGGATGAGGCTTACGAGGAATCTTGTTTGGAGGGGGAGTAGGATCAGTCTGGACGGGATGAATAGTTTGGACGGGCTCCACATCAATTGGAGGGTCGTCCAGCTCTACCGTCGGAGGTGTAAACTTGGGAACCTTGCGAAGAGAAGCCTTGGCAGGTTTTTGCTTCTTAGGACCTTGACGACTTGGAAGGTTGTCCAAATCCACAGCACTGGATATAGACTTAGATTTTCTCTTCCTTGTCTGGACGGAAGATTTCTGGACGACTGGAGGTGCAGTAACATCCTCGTCCCCACTAGTAATGTTCTTTTCTCTGTTCTCTCTCATCGTAGCCATCCCTGCGACGAGGAAACTCTAAGTAAAAAAAAAAAAAAAAAGGAAAGAAAGAAAAAGACGGATGATGCTTACTTCGACGAGTGGTCTCCTCGTGACCAAGATTCTCAGCAGTAGGTACTGGGCCAAGTCCCCATGTAGCTAGACGACTGAGAGTCACTAGATCGTGAAAAGTCCTCCCAGGGAAGGCACGTACTTCGTCAATTCGATCCAAGTAAAGTTTGTCCAAGCGTGGACGAACAACAGCTGCGTCAATAAAGAAAAAGGGTTAGACGACTGAAAGTGGTAAAATATGTAGAGAAACAAAATAAAAATGGAAAGGAAACATACCCTCAGGACGAAGACGACCTAGAGGACTGGTAAAGGGTGGGAAGGGGGCATTACCCACATCAACTGGGTCCCCAGCCCAATTTCCAGAAATAATAAAAAATTCTTTTTTCCAAAGTCTGTCAGACGAGCTACGGCCCTTAATTAAACTATAGTAAGAGCCTCTGGACGAGAACTGGTAAAAACCAGCAGACTTCTTTATCTCAGAGGGCTTATAGCAGTAAAGGAACTCGTCCATTGTGATAGGACAGTTCCCTTCCAATGCCTCACGCCACAGCACTTGCATGGCAATTACCGTCCTCCATCCATTGGGGTTGAGCTGGTTAGGTCCAATACCCAACCTATGGAGAAGACCTCTACAAAAAGAGTTTAGAGGAAATCTAAGGCTAGCTAAGAGGTAAGAGGTGTATATTCCTAAACCAGAAGAATGAGAACAACACCATTCTCTGTCCATGGGTAGACGAGGATTAAACTCTTTAGGAATTTGGTATCTGTCTACAAGGGTTTTTAACTTAGCAGCATCTAAAATGGACGCTACTTCAGGGGCACAACTATAAATAATATTCTCCTCCTCCTCCTCATCTTGAGGAGGGCTAGGTGGCTGTCTGGATGAGCTAGCCCCAGATCCAGAAGCCTTCCTACGTTGTAATTCCTGGAATTCCTCCAAAGTAATACTAGGAACCCCAGACGAATAATGCTCGTTCGAAGAATTACTACTAGCTGTACTACTTTCACTACTCTCATAACTACGCTCGCTTCCAGAAGAAACGTCCTGGTACTCGTCTATCTCCTTCTCTAAACTACCACTAGACGAAGACATGACTTAAATGAAGATAGATAAGACGAAAACCTAAGAAGGAAAAGAAAATACCTGAGAACTAGGAAGTAATGCTAGACGAGGCTTTTGGACGAGATGGCAGAAGGAAAATTATGAGAGATGTGAGGGGTAAGAGAGGGAATGCACCTATTTATAGGGCCCAGAAATGGGGTCAACGAAACGACACCGGCCATTCAGAAGAAGACACATGGCAATTTCTTCGAAAAACGCAATCGACATGACAGGTCAACCAATGAAGTCGTGACACGTGGCAAAAAAAAAAAAAAAAAAATTTCAGAACCACAAAGGTACACATTAAATCCCAATAATGTCTTTGGATGACCATTGGACAAGGGGGCAACTGATGGGATAGTAAAAATTACAACTCATAGTCGTCCATATGGATCGTCCATGATCTTGAGCCAAGTATTTTAGTTGATCGTCTAAGCAATGGGGTCGTCCATGGGCAAAGCACATGGACGACTCACACAACGTCAGAGCATTAAGGTCGTCCATGGGCAAAGCACATGGACGACTAACATAATACCGTCAAAAAACCAGTCTTCCATGCACGAAGTGCATGGACGACCACGTGACACTTAGAAACTTTCAAGTGTAAATTCACTTGAGGGTAGGGAAGATTCGAGCCCCAAAACCTTGAAACGGTTACTCAACCCGAATTCATCGCCATGGATTTCTCTTAATTACATAACTTCCATCAACGGTTGTAATTCCGATAGCCGTTGAGGAAGTTATGTCTGGACTCACTAAATTCCCCAAATCTTGGGGAAGTTACCAATCCAATAACCGCTCCAAGGTCCTCTATATAAAGGACCAGTCTGAATCAAAATAAGGCAAGTGCATTCTGAAATTTTACTCCCAATAAAAGTTGGAATTCTGTTCTAGTGAGAAACTAACTTAACCATCGGAGGGTGTTTGGCCGGTACACGTCGGTCCCCTTTTGATAGTGTGTTCATCTTTGTAGAACTTCGCAACCACCAGTAGCCCACCGAAGTCGAAGCATTCAGTCTACTGATTCTGTGCAGCATCAATCATCATTAAAACTTATGTTTAAAAATATAAAGCATGCTCTTCTTCACTTCCTAGGTATAAAATCAAATCATCAATTGTATTCATTGACAAACAAATCATAAGAAATATCCAATTTTAAAATCAAGAAATAATAAATCAAGCATTCAATTAATTAAGATAAATCCTAAATCATGAGAAAAACATGATTGAATTCATATCTAGAATCTCATCTTAGTCAATTGATATGAAGCAAAAACAATTTAAATCATTAAAGAACAAATATTGTGGGAAAAATTAAATCACATAAATAATACTGATAATCCTTAACAAGGTTTCATCCTCAACCTTAATTATAAATTTAGCTACTCATAGTAATTGAAATAAAACACAAAACTAAAATACTAAACATTCAACTAGACAAATAAAATAGAGAAAGAAATAGTTATAGTGCTAGAGAAAAGTCATAAAGGAAGCCACATGCGGCACTGCCTCTTGCTCCAATTTTCTATTTTGCATTCCAGCTCTAGCACTAGCCTCCTCTGAATTTTTCCCTAAAGAGCCTTTAAATAGGTCAAAGAATCCTATTACAAGTTTAATTCCTATTTAGAGAAAATCTCAGATTTTTAGGCTTCATTTAACCAACGATTTTGGCCCATTTAACGTCAGAATTCAGACTTTTGGTGAACTACAAAGCTGTATCCCTTTAAGTTAACTTTCCAGCACAACTTGAATCATCTAGATTGGACATCTGAGCCAAAAGTTATACGGAAAATACTAACTGATGCGCAGGCTGGAATCCTAATCCAAATTTGACTTGGATTTGGTGCAAATTTCTTTTGATTCCTTGCTCCAATTGGACTTAAATTTAATTGGGTTGGCCTTCTTTAACTTCATCATGGCCCTTTTAAAAGTAAAGTCTATTAGCTTTCTTATTTGCACAAATCCACTTATTTAATTCCATTCTCTTACAAAAGACAAATTCATGCATTAAAATTCAATTAAGCACAAAATTGATTATTCAGCATTATTCCAAAACCAAATATAAAATGCATGAATTAACTCAAAATAAGTATGATAATGCTTTCTAATAATGATATAAATATGTAAAAGTAAGCTATTATCAATTCACATCACATGATACATGGAGTCCCTCTCAAAGTGAAGAAATCTTCGAAATGTCCTTCTCACCCGCCTTGAGAAGAGACCCATCCTAGCTGGTTGACCTCAGCTGATGCTTGAATTGGCTGGAAAAATGTATCTCCTATAAGAGCAAAACAACCAAAGGTGCTTTCAAGGACGAGTTCCCAAGAAAGAGAAACAAGAGCGAGAATGGAAAAAAAACACCCAAAGCTTCAACTCAAGGGCAAGCCGCAAGCGGCAAGATCAAGGCAAAGGAGAAGATAGTAATTTTGAGAACCTCTAAGACTAGTATAAAAGGGCCGGGAGGAATCATCCATGGAAGAAAAACAACAAGTAGAGAATGAAAGAGAAACATCAGAAAGAGAAAAACATAAAGTAATAGAGAAAATCGGCAATTATAATGAGAATATAGAATTTAGGTCAAGCTCCCAAAAAGTAGTGGTCCTTTTTTGTAGTATTGCTTGGGGGCTACACATCAATCCAGGGATTTATGCTTTGCAAGTTTTTGTAGACCTCAAAGTCCACTTAAATCTGTGAAGTTTGGGGCTTATGGATTTTGTACCATTCCCTAAAAAGATTTGTATATGGATTGTTTGACTTGTTAATAAGAGTTCACTGAATATATTTATATTTCCCAATATTATGTTGCTTCCATGGTTCTTGCAAATATACATACATACATACATACATATTTCTTGGACTTGCTTGTGCACAAATCGATCGGTTAAACTGACCCAATTGGCCACAGTGGGATCGAACCCAGTTCCCTCACTTAGTATCTCACATCTTGTTTGGCCCTTCAGTAGACCCATAAATCCTCATTGGGTTTGGGCTTGAGGAACCTTTCAAAAAAAAAAATGGTCCTACAATGTTCTCATATGTTGTGCCACAAACATAACAAGCATTCTAACATTTTTATCGTATAATAAATAGTTAGAAAATTTCTAGAAAAAGTTTCAAATTATGGGGTAAATGTATTATTCTCTGCCATGAAAACCCAAGTCAATTTGGCTTGCACTTAACAACTTGAGGAATCATGATACTAAATACTAATCAAGGATCTTTAAACCAACAATATAATCTTGAGAACTATTACTTTTTTTTTTTTTTTTTTTTTTTTTTTTTGAGATTGTTTCAAAATGTTGCTAATCCCACAGTTTGAACTCATTCCCTTCTAGATCCTAAATACGTTGTGCATAGAGAGGTACCAATTAAGCTCAAAACCTTCCCCCTAGTGGTATATTATTGTTGGGGTAAAATATCAATCCTACTAATTCTTGGTGACCTCAAGATAAAAAACCTATCAGTGAAATATTCTGCAATTATTATGATCGAGAAAAGAAAAAAAATTCAAAAGTTTTATGAATGAATTTTATAATAATAGTTTATGATATTAGTTTTTATGCAATTATTATTGGTTTCTCACTGTCACTAAAAATACGTGAGAAATTATATTTTACCGCTCTAAATTATATCTCTAATTATATATACTTTACACCCTAAATTTTGGAATGCACATTTTAAACCCTAAACTATAATCCTTGTTACACTTTGTACCCTGACATCAAGTTTGCTGTTAATTTGAATAGAAAAATATAAAACTACATGAAAAGACCTAATTGCCCATCTTCTCAATATTTTAAAAACAAAATAAAAATTACAATTTATCACCCTAAACTATACATCTGATTACACTTTACACCCTAAACTTTGAATTGTCATCCAAGTTAACAACAAACTTAATGTAGGAGTGCAAAGTGTAACAAGGGTCATAGTTTAGGGTGTAAAATGTGGACTCAAAAAGTTTAGGGTAGTTTGGTATATAGTGTAATTTGGTTTATAGTTTAGGGTAATAAAATATAATTTTCCCAAGAAAATGATAACCTGACAATTCATTTATTTATTTTATTATTGGGAAATGACAACTCATACATTTAGATATAAGACCATTGAGAACCCCATCCTCACATTCACATTAACTTGTTTATTTTAGTATAAAAACTTTTTTTGTTTTGAATTTTACCTAACCGCCTTTTGAAAGACCTTTCTAAACTTTATTTTATTAAAATATCATTTTTTTTCTTAACGATATTTTATGATATTTGGACTCCATTAGCTATATTTTATGCATTATTCCATTTTACATAAGGCTGTAAACAAGTCGAACTTTTCTAAGTAGTGCATGTTTGAGCTCGGCTTGTTAATAAATGTCAAGTGTTCAAGCTCGGCTCGGCTTGGTTTGATTAGTTAGTCGCTCGAGCTCATTATCAAGCTTTTGAGCTTGAAATCCAACAAAATTAAATTGTAAATGCTTAAATCTTGGAAAATTAAGTAAACAAGAATAACATACAGTTGATGATCATTTTTGGAAGCCCAATAGAGAGAAGAAGCCCAGCAACATGGGCAGAAAAGAGTTAGTTAGCGGATAGAAAAAACCATTAAGCCTAAATGGCAGGAAT
The DNA here is from genome assembly GCA_030021035.2 of Notholithocarpus densiflorus. NCBI lineage: Eukaryota > Viridiplantae > Streptophyta > Magnoliopsida > Fagales > Fagaceae > Notholithocarpus > Notholithocarpus densiflorus. The sequence goes on from JARYZH020000048.1 coordinate 2,576,666, forward strand.
AATGGATTGCAGGCCCATGAAATAAACAAATGGGCCTTGAAGAAGTAGACGGGCCTAAAGGAGCCCAGAAAGAGAGAAGAAGCAAACTCATGGGCAGTATGTGATGTAGAAAAGTGAGAATGGGCCACAGTAGGCCCGAAGTAATGAAAGTAAAGAAAGTAAGGGATTGATGGAAAGTTCGTGAACCCCAAGGATGAAGGATAAGGTAATTGGGTCAGGGAAGCCCAAAGGAATTAGTAAAAGCCCATGAGAATGCAGAGTTAGGAAAATGGCCAAAAGGGCCCAAAGAAAGTAAATGGGCCAAGGATGCCCAACTAACCAAAAAAGAAAGCTCAAATGACTATACTGAGTCATTGAGGGAAGAAAAAGCAACAAGACCAAAGAGGCCCAACAAGCTTGGGTCAAATAACGCCATGGCAGGAATGACAGAGTAATACGACAGGACACATAAAGACTGCAGAAAAGAACAAGAGAGTGGGCCGAAGGAGGAAAAGCCCACGGCCAAGCAAAAGCCCAGCCCCGAAAGGAGCAGGCTTTAAAGAATGAGGAGCCAGAAAAATGGTTCACGCCATAAGAAGCCAAGGATGGGTGGCAGGATGTGCAGACAAGTCTCCAGACCACGGCGGACGCGTGAGCAGCAGGCAGATTTTGGATATACATGGAAGTGAAGCACACGCAAGGCCCAGACATCACCAGCCTGTACCCAGCCAATACAAGAGGTGGTGAGGTCATGGGTCAGAGGTAAGAGGGCATGGTCTGGCGGTGGGGAGAGGGAAAAACCTATTCTGGGGTTCCTGCTCGGGCTCTTTTGGGGGATACGTCCTGCTGGAATGACATACCACCCAAAGGAAGCAAGGATGAGCTGGGACCACCAGGTACATGCCATGAGGGATAGGAAGAGAGAGAGAGAGCACTCACATTGTAGCACGGTAGGTAAACAAACAAAATAGCCTTCTTTGTTTGGTGTCACGGCCAACACAGGTAAGTGGTGGTGGCTGAGTGAATGGCAAACTAGTAAGTGGTCAGCAAGGACACCCAAACCAGACAAAGGTTGTTAAAGGCTAAAATAGTAAAATTCGGTCACAGCAGACACTATAAAAAGGGGCCTTGCCATGCACAGTAGGGGGGGAAGGAGGAGAGTCAGGATCAAAATCACAAACATTGTAATAGCAACCTCTAAGAGAGAATTGCAACAAAGTAAGATAACACTGAGAAAGAGAAGGAAGAAAAAAAGAAAGAAAGGAAAAACTAGGAAGGATAGAGATGATAGAATGGCAGGCATGCACCAATAGGTTGATCCCCTCTCTCCTTCTAAAGCCCTGCTCTCTATCAAAAAAAGACAGAGGATCCCCATTAAACATAAACCATTCAGGCCCATTCCCTCAAAGCAATTAATTTCTTTCCCCTCGGAGATTAGTCGCATTGAGGAAGTGGTTTACCTTCTTGGTTTTAGCTTCGCAGCATCACTTGGCATGGCAGACTGATTTTCCCCTCCTTAATTCAATAACCCCATTATTATTATTCCTCATTTATTTCTCTACTTTCGACCTACGGGGTGCCTCTTGTCGCTCCATTTTATTCATTTTGTCTACTATTTCTTGTATTGTCTTTATCATATTTGCTTGCCATAACTTACCTGCAGCAGCTTTGCCTGCCATGGGCCTGTGATCAAAGCCTAGCAAACTGGGCATAGTTTGTGCACAAGCTGAACCAAAGTGAGTTGTAGTTGGACCGATCCCGACTCCATTACTCAGAACATTTGGGCCCAATACCGTAGGAGGCAGCCCAGCCCAACATTGTAAAAAAGGCCCACTACACATACTAAATACATCATGCTTCTAATTACAAAACTAAGCTACTATCAAACAAATACAATCAATAAGATGTTATTGAGTTATATAGAAATTTCTGAAACAACCATAATCTAGAAATCAAGATGTTTCTGAGTAATAAAAAAAATTATAATGGCTAACAACTATAAAAATATGTAGTAATTTAAAAAAAAAAAAAGATTTATTTGGGGGTGAGTGAAGATTGTGAACGGCTTGGAGGTAGGAGAGTGAAGATGGTAGTGATTCTACATATGACACCAAATCTAAAGTCGTTGTGTGCCTTCGATTACATGATGGAAACCAAAGTCCAGCACTCTTTGCTAGCATCAATCTCATTGAAAAACTTATTTGTTTGGTTGAGAAGAAAATGAGAGGATGGAAAATGAAATTGGTATAAGTTACAATATATCCCCCATTAAATAAAACAAAAAAGTAACACATTTAAAAAAAAAAAAAAATAGCACAAGCCAAAGGAATATGAGCACCAAAAAAAAAAAAAAAAAAAAAAACAACAACAACAAAGAAGTAGAAAAAAAAAAAGAAGAAAGGAAAAAAAAGAAAAAAAGAAGAAGAAGCAAGTGCACAAGGGCATTTTGGTTAGCTCAACCTTAAGCTTTTCTCCACCCAAGTTTTCTCCCCATTTTGGGGTGAAAACATTTTGGTAAGGCCGGGTCACTTTTTTCCCCTCCCAACCAAACAACCACTAAAAATGCTATCTCCCCACTTTTCTCTCCTCAATTTTCCATCCCCCTTAAAATTCTTCCAAACAAACATATCCTAATAATGTGTTTAGTAGGGTGTATTTTAGGGAGGATGAAAAAAAAAAAAAGAGGAGAGAAAATGAGAAGGGAAAACTTTTTGGAGGGTGTTTGGTTAAGAGAGAAAGAGGGAAAAATGAGTGAAGCCCAACTAGGCCTGCCAAAAAGTTTTCTCTCTAAAATGGAGAGAAAACTTGATGGAGGAAAATTTGATAGGTGAAGGACAAAAATACCTATGTGCAAGTTGCACATGGGTTTCATCAGTACGTTTTGTTTCTGTTTTTGGATTTTTTTTTTTTTTTTTTTTTTTTTTTCATTTGCTTTCTTATGCTTCATACCCTTGTTAAGTGTTTCTTTTGTTCTCATTTCAGTTTATTTATTTATTTATTTTTAGATTTTCTAGATATGTTTTTTATTTTTTAATAAATTTGGATGATTGTATTTTTTTTGTCACTTTTTTGTTTCAATTGTGTATCTTTTTTTAACAAAGGTATATGAATAGATTTATATAAACTTACTTTTACCATTTCTCCACTTTTTCACCCCAACCAAACAAAAATAAAAAAAATTAAATTTTTTTCTATTTCCCTATTTTTCCATTTTTCCTACCAGATGGACACAAGGTGAGAGAGAAAAAAAGAATGCTTCTCAAAGAAGTTTATGACTTATTAAGGTAAGGAAACTTTATTGTTCTAGGCTGTAAGATATAGACCCTAGATAGAGACAATAAATAAAGGTAGAAGAAAGAAAAGAGAAAGCTTATCAAGGAAGCTTCTCTCTTATCAAGCAAGCTTATTGTTCTAGACTTCTAGGCTGTAAGATATAGATTCTAGATAAAGATGATAAGGTGACTGGGTTAAGAGGGGAATTTTTTTTTTTTTTTTTTTGAGATCCAAGATAGAAAATACTTTATTGATGAAATAAAACTCTATAACAGAATACATCTTTGGTCATGCAACACCAGACCACGTAAATTAACCAATTACATTTAATTTCGAAAAAGACAACCCCATTAATGTCTCTGTGCAGCGCCTATCTCTGTGAATTGCATAATCTGTTATACTCCTTTAGGTACCCAAGTGCCTCGCCAAGAATTCTTTTGGGGTGCCACTGAGTCTTTTCAAAATAAAATCTATTTCTTGCAGTCCATAACGCCCAACTCACCGTAGCCCACTTCTCCAGTTCCTCGCACTCCAATTTGTCCACCAGTAGCCGAAATAAAGAGAAGAAATCAGTGGCTGCATTGGAGCATTTTTGGAGCTTCCCCCTACATAATGCCCATACGTTTCTGGCAAAAGGGCAGGTCCACAATACATGCTCTGCTGTTTCTGAGTTCTGACAGCAGAAACCACACCCTGGCTCCACATGCAACTTCCTCCTATGTAGATTATCTCGGGTTGGTAGAATGTTAGAGCAGGCACGCCATAAAAAGTTCTTAACTTTGGGTGGTACTTTAAGGGACCATATTTTGTTCCAAATAGGCCTATCCCTTGCTGCTGTGGAGTGCTCAACACAGCCTTTTTGCTTCAACCTTGGTGCTACTTGATAGGCAGATTTGACACTGAAAACTTTTTCTTTATTCTCCTTCCAAATCAGCTTGTCTCTGCCTGCAACCCGTGCTAATGGTATGGCCATTATCTCCATCCGAGTGCGATATGCAAATAAATCAAAAAGCTTCTCCCTATTCCACTGCCGACGGTTTTCATCAATTAACTCACTTACCATCAGATTTGGCCGTGGCTCCCCAATGAACACAGGCTTGTGTGAGAGCCACTTGTGGGTGGAGACTTCAATGGTTCTTCCATCCCCCACCTGCCAGATTGACCCCTCCCTAATCAGCTCTCTAGCTGCCAGCAAGCTCCGCCACACATAGGATGGGTTGTTCCCAAGCCTTGCCTCCATGAAAGTGCATGTTGGGAAATATCTTGACTTGTACACCCTATAGAACAAGGAATGAGTATCTTGGATTAGCCTCCATGCCTGTTTTGCCAATAAAGCTAAGTTAAAGGCTTGGATGTGAATTGTGAGTAATGTGGGAGGGTAAGGTAATTTGGTTACATGTAAAGTTAACAGGAAGAACTAGAAACGCTAGTCTTTTTTTGTAACGTTTAATGGGAATGGATGGGAAGGAAATGATCATTGGTGGACATGTGGAACACAAGAGTCAAAATCTACTGTCTCAAACTCTCTATACCATTTTTATACTCCACGAATTAAAATGTGCCATGTGTCCACTAATTCCTAAATTCACGCTTCCTATTTCACTCAACAAAAAGAACTTTCTCTTCCTCAAAAAAAAAAAAAAAAAAACAAAAAGAACTTTCTAAAAAAAAAAAATTCACGTTATCCCATCAGGCCATCACCGGTCACCACCATCAACTCCGGCAACACCACTACTAAGAGACAACCACCACCAACTTCATTGGCACATCCTGGTTTGGCACGTCGGTTTCATCTTTAGACAGGATGTGCTCCTTGGTGGCATTGATGGCAAGAAGAAGAGGAGCAAATCAGAGGTGGTGGTGATGTTCTGAGAGCAAAGCAGATCCGACAGAGGTGGGGATGGGACTAGTATTGATGACAAGAAAACGAAGAGGCCGAGGTGGTGGCAGTGGGGGCAACCTATTGTACCTTTCTAAGAACAAGGCAGAGTGATCCACATGAACAAGGCAGAGCGATGGGCTCATGGGGGTTTCAGACCAGCTTTGATCCACATGAACCTAAAGGCGGAGCCATGGCTGTGACAGCCTTTGATGGCGTTGGCAAACTCACGTAAGTGGGATGAGATAATGTTGGGTGTTTTTTTTTTTTTTTTTTTTGGTAAGTGAAATAAGAAGCGAGAATTTAGGAATTGGTAGACACGTGGCATATTTTAATTCGTGGAGCATAGAGTGGTATAGAGAGTTTGAGACAGAAGATTTTGATTCGGAACACAAGGGTGCCACGAGTGTCTTGTGGAGTGGGACACAAAGGTACTTTTTGTTGAAAGTACGATAGATAAAGATAAAAATAAAAATTAGTTGAAATAATACAGTAGGACTATGAATAATATCAAAAAATATAATAAGACTCATAAATAGTAGAAAAAATAAGCTAAATAGTAAAATAAGCTGACAAAATTAATCATGCCAAACAGACATTTTTATTAAAAATACATAAATTATAACACAAGGATACCACGCGTGCCTAGTCAATGTAGAGGCAAAGGAAGGGGAAAAAAAAGGCTAATGGTAATTCGCAATTGGTACCTAGTGGTCCACGTTATTATTATTAAAATATTTGTAATGGACTTATATTAATTAAGCACGTATCAATTCCTCAACCAAAAAAAAAAAAAGTAGAAAGAAAAGGCACATACCAAGCCTACCAGGTTTATAAATAAGCCTAAACTTGGCTTGTTTTATATCAAACCCTAATATTCATGAGCTTGTTCACAAGCAATTTTTTTTTGTTTGGGCTCTACTTGTTTAATAAAAAAATCTAAACCTAAGGCTCAAGCGTAACTTGATTATAAACAAACGAATATGAATAAACTTTTTATCGAATTAAGCTCGAACTGTTTATAAACGGCTTGGTTCATTTACAGCCTTAATTTTACATAAGTAGATGCAAATACTTATTGGTCAGAGAGTCCCAACTTATTGTTGAACTAACAAAGTATTTGACTGTGATACTTCGATTACATAAAATGTTTTCTTTTTCTTACAGGAGCAATGCTTGGATCACAAACAATTACACAACTTTTATTATAACTCGCCACCTTGTAAGTTGTAAGTGGTGAACGTGTGGACTCACAACTTTTTCTTTACCACTCACAACTCGTCATGTGGTAAGTTATGTTAAAAGTTGTATGATTTTTTGTGGAACTACCATTTTCCTTCTTACATATTGACATATCATATTGGGAATTTTGTTAGTAAACATGCGTGCTTTGGAGTTGGACTACTTCAATCCTAAGAAATTGAAATTCTAAATAGATTGAGCTGGATTCTACCATAATTCTCAATCCAAAAAAAAAAAAAAAATTTACAAGTTAAGGCAAACCCTATATATAACAATTCTCCGGTTCACAATTTGAAATTTTGAACAAAAACTCTACAAGAGTTCCAAGAACAAGTAGGATGGGAGTAGTCAAAGGAAAGGACCAGGGAATTAGTAAGTTTCTAAATCAGGAGTATTTAGGAATAAAAACCTATCTAAAACATTATGAAAATGTTTATTTCCAAACTGTACATAGGAAAATCCTCTGACTTATTGTGTGGCAATGGATAAAATTAAAACTATCCTAGGTGTAGTCTAAGTAACGTGACCTATATATGCGTTCTGTGACTTGTTTGAAAAACACATGTACTTCGTCCAAAAATTATATATAACATTCCTCCAATAAATAAATAAAAAGCCACAAAATTGAATAAAACTCTGGAACTATGCTGTCAGTGTCTGAGTATAAGTAGACTAGAAATAGCCAAAGGAAATGACCATGAAATTAATTAGTAAATTTCTACACAGGCCAATAATACTTTAGGAATAACTACCGAGCCAAAGCACTATATATATAGAGAAAGAGAGAGAGACAGAGATTATGTGTGTGTGTGAGAGAGGGAGTTGGATATTGTCTTTTTCAAAAATACCCTCAAGATATATTTTCAAGTGCTCCTTTTCTTTCACGATCTTTCCTCAGTATTTTCATTTGGGTTTTGGTTTACGAGTCATGATTAGGATTTTCTTCAACAAATTATTATTATTCCTCATGGTCTTCTTTTCGACTGCCATCTTTTTATGCAAGGCACAGTGTTCTTCTACGTCCGAGTTTTCTAACTTTGCCTCATGCACAGATTTGGATGTGTTAAATTCAGTCCTTTATTGGAATTACAATATATCATCTAACAAGGTTGAAATTGCTTTTAGGCAATCGGGTATTTATAACTACTCAACTTGGATTTCTTGGGCCATCAATCCCACTTCAATTGGTATGATTGGCGCTCAAGCTTTTGTTGCACACCCAATAAGTGATGGGAGACTAATAGCCTATACATCTTCTATAACCAGTCGTGAAACAATTCTTGAAAATGGGAAGCTAAGTTTTCCTGTCTATGGTGTCTCAGCCATTTATGCAAATAACTCAATCACCATTTTTGCCACGTTAATGCTTAATAGCAGAACCTCCATGGTGAATCATGTGTGGCAACGAGGTCCAATGTCTATGGATAATGTTCCTAGCTGTCATGGTCATTCTAAAGACAATCTTCGGTCCTATGGTACTTTGAATTTTCTATCAGGAAAGACTGGAACAAGAGGAGCAGAAGGATTTATGGTAATGAAGAAAATTCATGGAGGCTTGAATGTCATTGGTTGGGGTATTATGTTGCCTCTAGGAGTTGTTATAGCAAGGTATATAAAGGTGTTCAAAACAACAGACTCGGCATGGTTCTATATTCATGTTATATGTCAATCTTTGGGGTACATTGTTGGTGTAATGGGCTGGACAACTGGACTCAACCTTGGTGTTCAACTATCTGGATTTAACCAAAAGGCGCATGGATACATTGGCATTAGTCTTTTTTGTCTTGCAACAACTCAGATTGGCTTGTTTTTAAGGCCAAAGGAGCTCAAGTTCAGGAAATATTGGAATATAATACATATCTGCCTTGGTTATGGAACAATCATTCTGAGTATCATTAATGTATTTATGGGGATTAATATTTTGAAGCCAGGAAAAAAGTGGAAAGAAGCCTATATTATCATACTTGCATTATTGGGTACTGTTGCTGTGCTACTGGAAATTGGTACTGCTTGTTATTTGTTTTTTAGTAGGAAAACTAAAAACCTAGAGACAACGGATGGAGCTAGTCCATTTAATTCATGAATAGCATGTATTTCTAAATTAATATGCTTACTTTACAATGTAATTTTTTTATGGGTAATTTAATAGTTAGAGAGTTAGTAGGATTTAAATTTTAAATGTCTTCTTTAGAATTTTGGAACACCTTAAAGTGTAGTTTGAACTACAAACATCTTTGGCATTTTCAATGTATTATTGACATTCAAATCATCCATTGTCGTATTATTATTACAACTCGTGGATATAAATTTTCATTCAATTGTTTTGCTCAAATTCATGGAATATTCATATCTCCTACGTATGTAAATTTTTTTTTTTTTTTTTTGAGATAGAAAAATGTTTAATTTGTACGTATGTAAATTTGAAGGATGTCCGAAATCAGCTTCAAAATATACTATGGCAATCATAAAAAAAAAAAAAAAAAAAAGAAGAAGAAGAAGAAGGAAAGATCAATTTAATTGAGCTCTAGGAATGTTAGAACCAAATAAAATCCCAAAAAAACTCAGCAAAAAATAATAGAGGCCTTTTTTTGGGGTTCAAAACTATCAAAATCTAAAATTCTATTATTGATGACCAAATTATGGGTTCTACCCACAATTTATGTGAAAAAGGGAAATACACATTTTTTATACTCCCAGAATATTTTATAATTACACAAATAACACTGCCAATATATTAATGAAGCACACACAATTTCTCTTCTAGTCGCTAAATGAAAGAAAACATCACGATGTTGCCTTCATGATACTAATCAAGGATCTTTTAAACCAATAGTATAACCTTGAGAATTATTATTCTAGTGGTACACTATTGTTAGGAACAATATCAATACCTACTAATTCCTAGTGACCTCAAGGTAAAAAACAAAAAACCTTACTGATAAATATTATGCAACTATCATGAATTCATGATGGAGTAACAAAAGAAATACTTTTCCATAAAATTTTATGATATCACTTTTTTTATAATAAAAGTTTATGATATTAGTCTTTTTACGTGATGTTATACTTTTCAATCCAAATTAATAACAAAGTTGACGTTATGGTGCAAAGTGTAACAATGGTCATAGTTTAGGTTGCAAAACATACTTTCGAAAAGTTTGAGTGCAAAGTGTAATCAATGGTATAATTTATGGTGATAAAGTATAATTTTTCCAATTTTTCACAAGTTGTAAAAGAAGAACTACCGATAAAGATTGTGGGATGAGATTCTCTGTCCCATCAATTCCATAGAAACAACTTTGGTGTCCTGATAAAAAAATGATGTATTAGTGAATGTGATGGTTCACCAATCACATTCACACCTATAATCAAGTTATAACAAATGGTGTGGTCCTAAAAGAACCGATGGAATAAATATATATTTCAAACTTTTTGCTGAGTAGTGTTACGGGTACAATATTTTCACAACAAAACTTAGGAGACAAGTTATTTCTAATTCTCATTTGGACCTATCTACGCTTTATTGTGAAAATATTGTGATTGGCCATATCTTATTCTTTGGTCAAACAACAAAGTATATGATTGTTTGATACATCGATGTAAACATTTACAGACATGCTTGTCAGGTTGAGAATTTTGTAGGTAACTAGGGGTGCTTTGGTCATTGTGTATGAAATAATATACGGGTTAGAGCATCTCCAATAGGTTCTCTAAAACCAATTTTGAAGAACAAACACACCAAAAAATCACTCCAACAGCTTCTCTAAAAGTAAAACTTTTCCAAATTTTTTTGAAGTTGCTACAGTAGTTCTCTTGATTTAGAGAACACTGTAGCAACTCCAAATGAATTTTTCTACTTAAAAAAAAAAAAAATCAAACAATTCAATAAAAAAAAAAAATTCTTTCTCTCTCCTCTCATCTCTTTGTTTTAGTTTCTTTGCTTCTTTCTCAAAGACTCAGATGTCTCACATAATCAAAATAGAAAACATAAAACAAAATCTATTTATTATTATAACAACAAATTTGAATCAGACCAAGAAAAAAAGAAAAAAAGAAAAAGAAAGAAGAGACAAGCCGATCTGTCTAGCGGTAGGTGTCGACGACCAGCCCAGAACGGAGAACCGTCAGGCCTTTGTTCGACCCCCCGCCGTGGCGACACTCCCGCGCGTGTGGGGCCCGTTGGAGGCCCCTCTCGATGATTTTGCATGGTTCATGCGGAGCTTCGAGTGCTCTCTCTCTCTCTCTCGGTGAAGGAAGGTAGGTTTACCTTTGGAGGTGTGGCAGGAATCTTAACCAAATTTTAAGGGAATTACCAAAGGTAAGTGAAGTCGCCACCAATCATTGGGTTTTTCTAAGGTGTGATTGGTCACCTGTTTTTAATTGATTTTATTACCAATCCTAGGCTAAGAAAAATGAAAATTTTCCTAATCTAATGTGGATGGTAAAAAATCTTGATTGTTGAGTCCGAAAGTTTGGTTACATGTGGGGAAGGTGTTAGGCACTCTACAACGTCTGTCCAAGGACAGTTCTTTGTTTTGATAAAACCTTAATTTTTGAAAATTGGCAGTAAAAACATGATTTTGGCATTGGCTTTCGGGGCTTTGCATGCATAGGGGCTTTGCATGCATAGGGGCTTTGAGGTTTGGCTTTTGAATGAGTGTGGTCACAATCTATGCTTCCCTAAGGCATTCGGGCAAAGTACTAGATTTCTACGGAGAAAATCCAGCGACATGTCACCTTACTTTTGCAGCAGAAACTAGGCATCGTTTTGCCTTAAGTGACATGGACTGTGACAATCACACCGAAAGGGGGCGAGCAGGTATGCATATACATACATCATGCACAATGTAAGCACACAGAGCAGGAATGTAAATGCCTACATCCTTAGAGCATGGCCCAAAATATAGGTGCAGGAAAATAAACAGGGGTCGCCATACTCTAGAGATGAGGACAAATGGTACATGACATGATATACCTAATACAACTCATCTAAGAGAGAAAGGAGGAAGGAAGGAATGTGATTTAAAAGAGTACATAACCAAATGGAAGAGGCTAGACCCCTAAATCTACCGAACATAGCTGCTTGGCTTATATCCATATACTCGCATCCTCGCCCTTTTTGCTTGCGCCTGAGAGATCGTGCCCTAACTGCATGTGTCCTCACTCCATGTGTGTACATACAAAGGCAAAGACATGAAACCAGCAGACAAGCAATGGAAAGAAAGAGATGCATAGATAATGCGCAATGGGTGTAAAGCAAACAAACATACAAGCGAAGCAAGCATAGCATGTGGCAGGAGACATGACAAGCAACAAGATAAGCAAGCAAACTAGTAGGCAAACAAATAAAGAAGCAAGCAAACAAGAAAGAAGGCAAACAAAAGATGGTGTCTGATAGGGACAAATGTAGGTTGGATCGAATATCCATAACTTCATTGTGTTAAAGCATGGACAACACACTAGCAAGCAAGACTCATGTATGGACATGTGAGCAAGCATGTAAAGATGCATAGAAAGCCAACGGGCGGCACAAACAAGCATGGTAAGCATATCATCGTACGGAGCGGAAAAGGAGAATGGTATGCATGAAGCAACCAACATCATGATGATGCATCCCAAATGGTTTCATCCAAATAGGGCCTCATGGGCGTCGGATGTAACCACGCAACCACAAACTCGCTAAAGGTGTCAAGTGTGGCAAAGCCTAGAACTAGAGAGGCTAACATGGAAGATAAAGCACAGAAGCAAGCAAACATAGACATGCAAATAAGGATGATCCAAACCCTTTTGATGTGGGCCTTGGTGTATGGACGATAACGAAGACCACAGGGTCTAGATCGAGTCCTAATCATTGGCCAAAACACAAGAAAATGTGATAAAAGGAACAAAAAGGCTATAGTAGCACATGGCATGACAAACAAGGTCTAGGCCTAAGCACATAAACATGGCGTGAAGCACGCAAGCTTATAGATGACGGCATAAAACATGTAGAGAACATAGATCCAAGCACATAGGCATGTGAAAACATCAAGACAAGTAGGCATAGAAACATACACATCAACATGTACAAGCCTAGCACATAAACATGGAAGAACATAAATCCAAGCATATAAGCTTGTGAAAACAAGGATCTAACCATATAGCATGGAAATACACACATAAATACATAGATCCAAGCAAGGCATAACCAACAACATCATGCAAGCATGTGAGCATGTAACCCTAACATCAACATAGAACAAAAAAGAGGGACAAAACATTGGAAAACATGGCGTAAAGCATAAAGCATGTAGATCAAGACAAATAGACATGTAAAAAAGTGTAGAAACATGTGGATCTAGCCAAAAAACACATGGGAAAGATAGATCTAGGCACAAACACATGGTATGAGACATGGATGCATGTGGATCTAAACATCAAAGACATAGAAAAGAGAAGATCTAAGCATAGAAAGCATGGCATAAAGCATAAAGCACGTAGATCAAGAAAAATAACACATAAATAAGCATGGAAGAACATGGATCTAAACTAAGAACATGCTAGGCGCAAGATAAAGCAAGAAACATGCTAAGAAAAGTAATAAATCATGTTATTAAGGCATAAAAGAGCAAGATAAACGCTAGAAAAAGATTTAGAAAGTTGGGGGTGTGGATAGTAGCTAAAAAGCTACATCCACACCTCTAAACCCCAAATCCAAGATGTAGGACGAAGGAAAAGAAGATTAGGTGTAAGAACAATAACTTGTATTTTTGGTGAAGAGAAGAATCAAGAGGCTTTGATGTGTTTTTTGTGTTTGGAAGAGGGGAGAAAGGTGTAGAAAACGTCTAGGCAGAGAGCAGGACCCCAGGAGTTTTTTTTTTTGTGGGTCTGGGGGTGCCTGGGGCCTTTTATAGCCTCAACACGCTTTACGACGTGACGACCCTTCAAGGGCCTCAACCTGTGAAGCTTCTCAAATGGGGTTGATCTTGACACCTTGGAAAGATCTTGACTTCCAATTTCTAAAAAGGTATGGAACATGAAAATGCAACGGTCGAATCAAAAGTTATGGCTCCCGGAAGTTAGGGGTGCATCGATCGGTGCGTTAACCCGATTGTCATGATATCTCAGCCGTTCTAACTCCGATTTCGACCCATGAATAGTCGTTGGATTGAGAATTTGATAATCTTCACAACGGCATTGGTTTCAACCTGTTTTGATGGCCGGATCAAAATTAGGGTTTTTGGGCCCGTTGGGAGTAAACTCCGAGTCAAACTTGCCAAAAAATCTCCGAGGAGCTCGGGTTTGATATAAAACTATGAAAAATGTTGTTTTGTGAGAATTTTGACATTGTTTGACCTTCAGTCAACCCAGGGTTGATTAAGGGCATTTTGGTTGAAAAATGCACTTTGGGTGCTCCGGTGTCCGAATGGGTTGCCCCACGATATTCTGGATGTTCTTGCGGCCCCATGAAGAGAAAATGATATTTTTGGATTTTTCGGGGTCCGGCACGAAAATCGAGGGCGAACAAAATACGGTATCAACATTAGGGAGGTGGACGAGGTGGTGCTACATGGTGACTCTGACGGCTTTGTCCCGGCTCAAGAAAACCTAAAAAATGAGGCCAAAACGCACCCAAACTTGAAAGCGGGATTGGCACATTCGGCACTTTTGGAGTGCCGATCGGCACTTTCAAAGTGCCAAATGGCACATATTAGGGTTTTGGCCCGACGGCATTCGGGTGACATTAAAATACATCATTTTAAATTTTTTAGCAATAAGGATGCGTCCCGGTTCGTATTCTGATCGTCTAAGCTATTTTTTTGAGTCTTCCAGCCTCTATAAATAGAGACTGGATCTCAATATTCAGCACACTTTTTGATGCTCTTAGATTTCTTCTCTTTCTGACTCCCTTTTCTAATATTCTCTCTCTTACGTTAAAGAGGTTCTGGAGGCTTTAGTCTTAAGAATTTCTTTTTTGTAAGTAAGGATTTTTAGGTTTCAAAGACAATTGCATAAATTTCTTTGAACCCTATAATATTCTCTCGAGAAAAAGAGTACGTCCATGCAAGAGGTAGCTTTTCTTTACTTCTTCTTCTATCTCCTTTAATTTTGTGATGCATGAATAAATATGTGTTTAGTTTTGATTTTGCAATGCTCATCTCATATGTTGTCGATATTTTCTTTATTATAATGTGTTTATGATGTTTTTATTGTTAAGATCTATTTTTTATTTCAAAAATCTGCTTGTTATCATATGTTTTCTCAAATCAAAAACTGATTTGCATCTTCATTAGATGCAGATCTGAATTTTTCTCAAATCAAAAACTGATTTTCATCTTCATTAGATGCAGATTTGATTTTTTTTTTTTTAAACAAAAAAACTGGTTTGTATCTTCCTTAGATACAAATCTGAATTTTTTTAAATCCAAAAAACTGATCTACATCTTCTTTAGATATAGATCTGATTTTTTTTTTTTTAACAAAGCAAATTTTGAAATAAAAAAGTCATGAGTAGTTTTGTTTGTTTGTTTAGTGCATGTAGCATAGGTTTATTTCATGAATAAAGTCCTCTTCTCAAAAAATCTTTTTCTTGTTTTTTTACGGATATAAAAACAAATCTGATTTTTCCTATATAGAAATCTAATTTTTTTGTTATAAAACGGATCTAATTCTTTTTATTACAAACTAAAAACCAATTTTTCTAGTTTTCAAAAACAGATCTGATATTTTTTTAAAACCAAAAGACTTTGTTTTATTTAATAAACACAAATCTGACTTTTCTATTCCAAAAACTATTTTTTTTACATATACAAAAAACAGATTTGATTTTTCTAAACCAAATCAAATTTTTTGTCAAAACACTACAAAAAAGATTGCTATTAGCGATGGTCAAAGTTCATCGCAACAACACAGAAAGCTGTCGCAGATTAGTATTGCCGACGGCAAAAGGCCGTCGACGGCCGTCGGAATAAGCCTTGTCGGTAATACTATATTACCGATGAGGCTGTTGCTAACACTCATTTTCGATAGCACAACTCCATCGTAAGTACTTGATAATTGCCGTCGTAGATTCAACTTCATACGAGGAAGTTGGACGACCAAATACCTTTTGCGATGACCTGAGGCCGTTGTTAATGCATCGTTTCAACGACAAAATGCCGTCGTAATTATTTCATTTGTCATTGACAATACAACTTCATATGAGGAAGTCGTATGACCAAATACTTTCTACAACGAACTAAGGCCATTGTTAATACCTTTTTTTGACGAATAAAAGCTGTCGTAATTACTTGGTTTGTCGTCGACACTATAACTTCATACGAGGAAGTCAAACGACCAAATACTTTTTACGACGAACTAAGGCCATTGTTAATGCCCTTGTTTTGACGAATAAAAGCCGTCGTAAGTACTTGGTTTGTTGTCGAAAATAACTTTTGTGATGAACTATAGTCATCGTTAATGTAGTTTTCCAACGACTAAAAGCCATCGTAAAATACTTGGTTTGTCATCAACAATACATTAACAATATGGCCATTTACCTTTTTTTGATAAACTTTGATTGTTATTGAAACATATTCACCACGTCACTAATACATTATTTGCAACAAAATAACTCTATCGATAATAAAAGATAGATCATTTCTAATATTTTAAATGTGAGGAAACATAAATCACCCAAAAGTTTCTCACTTCAAATAACAAGCACAAATCCATAATTGTCCAAAACTAGAAAGTGCATTATGCAATTAAAAAAATATCAAAACGTCTACAAAATAGAATCAAATGTTCATTAATACATGAAAACTATAATATCCTTCACCAAACTTGAAAATATAAATATTGGAAGATCAATCATCATCTAAGTCAGTATTCTCCTTCTGAGAGCCATCTGAGTCAGTATTTTCCTCTTAAGAGTCATCTTCTGTGTTTTCGTCCACATTTTGATTTCCTCCTCTAACATTGGTCTGCAATATTTTGATTAAACTAAATAAGTATACAAAAAAATAATTACTAGGCAAATTATATTTACAATACACAATAAAGATATTGAAACGTATTAATTTAACAACATCAACAACAATCCCCACAATGAATAACAATGGTATTATCAACATCAAAGAATACAAAATCATTACTAACAAGAACCTTGTAGTTCTCTTTTGCATGAGAACTTCAAAGAATAAATTTGCCACAAATAATCACATTAATAACATTTTCATAACAAACACTACAAATCATGTACTTTGCATGGATAGGTAAACAGATACTAATTTAAATAACATATTTTTAATCTAAATTTAGTGATCCAAATAATTGAAATCTATAATGAGCAACTTTACAACTTATTTCAACAACCTCAAGAAAATAGCAAAAAATATTAATGTTGATTATACTGGAAAATATATAAATATACCTGAGTAGTAAGTTCTTGCATAGAATTAAGGCCCATCTTTTTCAAAACATTTGCTATCATAAGAGGCATTTTCCTCTTTCAATCGATTGATTGTTCCCTCCAATTCCATTTTCTCAGCAAAACTTCTATCCTCTACTTCTTTCAAATGAAGCTCAAAATCAAGGACCATATTGGAAAAATCAATATAAAGAAAAAAATAATTTGTTCTCATTCATAATATGAAAATAAAATACAACTAAAAAACTAAATTAACAACACCACCTCTTAATATATTGTAAATTAACTAACATGAAAATCTTAATTAAATTTTAGAGGTCCACTAATTTAATTAAATAATTAAATACAAATAACATGCACAACTTCAACAAATTGCTAAAGTTACTTTTAAGTTAAATAAATAAGTAAAAAGAAAAAAGAACTATTCTGATACTTTTTATTTGCATGGTGCAAATCATTTTTATTTTTTTGTTTTATCAAATTGAAAAGTGGTCAATACTATTCTAGTCTCCACTTGTAGTTTTATAGAAAAAAAAAAATTCAACGGTCCCCACATCAATAGTTCTTTATTTCTTTTTTGGTAAAAATAGTTCTTTATTTCTTCTACCTGTAATTTTGCTCTTCTCTGAGCCTATTGTACTTTTATGCAAGCAATCACTGCTCGTCTAGTTTTCAATTTAACTCCAACTTTTTTTCATCTTTGTTTCGAAAATAATAGGAATAGGACAGCCATGGACACAACTACAAATACCTTAAAATGTACAAGCACAAATAATAGGAATAAGACAGCCATGGACAGCCATGTATAGTCACTTGTTTCACTCTGTAACCCCCTTTGACTAAATGAAATCACAAAACAAGAGAGAGAGAGAGAGAGAGAGAGAGAGTACCTAGCCAGCGGCAAGTAGGGGAGATGGTCGGCGGTGGGCTGCTAGAGGGTCTATGAGAAATAAAGAATGAGAGCAAACCCTTTTTTCTTAGAATCAAATGAGAGCAAACCTGATAGTGAGTTAGAGACCTAGAGGCTAGAATGACAATCGGCGCTTTTGTTTCTCTTCATTATTATTATTATTATTATCTTTGGCATTTAATGAGTTATTGTGACAAACATTATATCTGTTGTGGCAAACATTTTTGTCATTATAGGATATCCATTATAACAGTCGTGTAAAGCTGTCTCAAACTCAGCTATTGTGACAACAATTGTGCTTTGTCACAATAAATTCTTTTTATTTTTTTTAAAGACAACTAAAATTAGGAAAAATTGCAGTGGGAACTCTCCCTCTAGAACTTAAAAAAAAAATACAAATTTTAAAATATTTAGTACAACTTTTTCTTATTTTTTAGTTTTCAACAAGTTGTAAAGAGATTTGTTGTTACAAGTATTTTGGTGCTTGATAAACTTTGCATTATTATTCAAAAATTGTCAGTAATGTATGTACTAATCATTATTGAACTTTGGTAAAGAAGATTTTATAAAAAAGCATGAAAGTCGAGAAAACCCTAAAACACAAAAGAATACCTACAACCCACTCAAAATCTCCATAGTTAACCTAATGTGATCCTATCGAGTGGTCACAGACCTAACTTCGATGGTTGATCATGTTTGACCAAATATTGACCAATTTTGACAAAATTTTGCAAACTTTGACTACACATTTCTCACAACCCGACCGTCTGATTGTTGTCATACTTCACTAACACCAATATCTCACAACATTCTTCCAATCCAACGGTTGGATTTTGGATTGGACTCTAGAGCATTATGGACATGTGTTATTGTACCAACACACCAAAATTTTTTTGATTGGTCACGTTCTACTAATCCAACCATTTGATTGAGCTTAAAATTCATCAAAACCAATATTTTATCCTACTCTTTCAATTCAATGGTCAAATTTTAAATCTAACTATGGCATAAGATAGACTCGTGTCGTATCTACCTATAATGAAACTTCAATCACTAAAAATATCTAATACTCTACTAATTAAGAGAATTATACACTATATAAATATTACTAAGAATCAAGAAAATGATATGCAAAATACAACCAAAAACCTACAAAATGACCTCGAATGGATTTGCATATGACTTTTGACTTTGCCATTTTAAAACTTGAAACTGATAAAAGTATGAAAACCAAGAGAACCTTAAAACACTGATCAATACCCAATACCCAAAACACACTCAAAACCTCCCTACTTAACATAATTTGATCCTATCGAGTGGTCATAGACCCAACTTTGATGGTTAATCATGTTTGACCAAATATTCACCTAGTTTTGCAAACTTTGACTACTCATTTTTCACAATTTGACCGTCTAATTAATGTCATACTTCGCCAATACCAATATCTCACCACATTCTTTCAATCCAACGGTCGGATTTTGGATTTGAGTCTAGAGCATTATGGACATGTGCTATTGTACCAGCACACTAAGAATTTTTTATTGGCCACATTCTCCTAATCTAACCGTTTGATTGAGCTCAAAATTTATCAAAACCAATATTTTAGCCTACTTTTTCAATCCAATGGTCAAATTTTAAATTTGACTATGGCACAAAATGGACGCTTGTTGTATCTACCTATAATGAAACTTCAATCACTAAAAATTTCCAATACTTTACTAATTAAGAGAGTTATACACTATATAAGTATTACTAAGAATCGAGAAAATGATCTGCAAAATACAACCAAAAACCTACAAAATGACCTCGAATGGATTTGCATATGACTTTTGACTTTACCATTTTAAAACTTGAAACTAATAAAAGCATGAAAACCAAGAAAACCTTAATACACTGATCAATACCCAAAACCCACTTAAAACCTCCTTGAACAACCTAATTTGATCAAATCCAATGGTCTTAGAGCCAACTTTGAATTTTGACTGAAGATTGACCAAGTTTAATAGACTTTGACGAAGTTTTGCAAGATTTGACTACTCTGTTCTCACAATCTGACCATTTGATTATCATTGTAATTTACAAACACAAATATTTCACCACATTCTAGCAATCCAACAGTCAAATTTTGGATCTCCATCTGGTTTCATGGTGGACATATGTTGTTGTACCCACCCACTAGGAAACTTTGATTAATCCGTTGACACAATCCGACCATTCAAAATGGCATAAATACGCCATCAAAGCTAGGAAATGACCGAAATACCCATAAACTTCTAAAGTGATGAAAGTGCCCCTAAAAGTTTCAAAATGATCAAAATACGTTTTACTCCTGAAATGACCAAAATAGCCCTCATGTACTTGGAGGGTCTTTTCCAGATTTTTTTTGCTGTTTTCAAAATTAAGACAAAATTCTAGAGTTTTAAGACAAAATTGGGGAAAATTTACTATTCAAAGTAAATAATCATTTTTTACGGCCATATGTATGTTGGAAATTACTTTTATTGTGACAAATTTAACTTACCATTGTTAATACCCTTTTTTCTTAAGAAAGTTTTTACTATTAACAACGACCACAACGTCCATCGCAAATAACAATGCAATATATAGTGATGGAAAAAACCATCAAACACATGAAAAATAAGGGCATGATTTCCCCCTTTTTAAAAAATTACCAATGTCACTAGGTCCATCGCAAATATTATTTATTGGGAGGGATCCAATTCCATTACTATACATTCTTTCTTTTTAAGCAAATTAACTATTTACAACAGTCGGCATGTTCATTGTAAATACAAACTCAATTAGAAAAATAAAAAAATTAATTGTGATGGATAAATGTTGTCACAAATGTGGAAAGTAAGGGGGGAATTTTCCCTCCAAAATATTTTACCATTTTCGATGGCTTCATGTCTATCGCTAATACCCTTTTATATATATATATATATATATATATATATATATATATATATATATATATTTTTATGATGGAATAATGTTTGTTGCAAATAATAACACCATAAAAAATATATATTTTGTATTTTCGATGCACAAAAGCCGTCATAAGTGTTAATAGTGCCGACGGTGTTTCTTCTGTCGTCATAAATAATACCCTCTTTTATATTTACGATAGAAGATTGTTTTTTGTCGCAAATACTAACAACAAAAAATATATATATTTTGTATTTCCGACGTACCAAAGCCGTCAAAAGTGTTAAAAGTTCCGACGGTTTTTCTTCGGTCGTCGTAAATAATACTTTACTAGCAATGAAGATTTTTATGCCGTTGTAAAAAGTAAGGCGGGAACACTTCCCTCAAAAAAAAATCACATTTTCGACAAAAATAATAGGCATTTTCGACAAACTCATTTTGTTGTCACAAATATGTTAATATTTGACGAGTAATTGTCGACGGAAGAGATTTGCCGTCGAAAAAGCTAGTTTTTACTATGGCTTTTTGTAGTAGTCAAAAAAGTTTCGTCGCAAATAGCAATATTTTTTTAGTGCAACACAGATCTAAATTTTTTAACAAAGAAGAGGATGCATTCATAAATAGACTTATGTGATTTAGTTTTTCATGTGTGCAACATATCATTCATGTCATGCATAAAAGGGGTACATCGGTCATGAGAGTCTAGAAGACCAGACTCTGTCTAGGCAGAATGGGTATCTAACACCTTCTCATTCCATAACCTAGCCTCCGAATTTAGTGTCTTTGGATAGGTAGACCTAGCTAGGCTTTATCTTTATTTATTTATTTATTTATTTATTTTTAAGTAGATTGTAGCTAAGACAAAAAGCCATGTATCTTTGGTAGATTGTAACTAGGATCCAAAGCCATGTAATATTCAAATTTGTACTTTTTACTCAATCAATGAGAATGGAACAATTCAGTCATGTAAATTTGTATTTAATTTAATTTTTTTTGTATAAAAAATAAGTGGCAACTCTACACTACTTACCCAAAAAGAGAGTTGCCCTAAAAAAGTACCCAAATCTCTTTTTTGAGAGCACCTAATTTTCCCAGTCTCTCACAGGGATACATGGGTGGAGGAGAAAAAAAGAGATGAAAGAGGAGTGGTGAATGGAGATACGTGTGTGGAGGAGAAAAAAGAGATGAAAAAAGGGAAAAAAAAGAAAAAGAAAAGAAAAGAAGAAATCGTATAGTTGAAAAACAAATAATTAGAGGAATGGAAAAATAAAATAAAGAATAAGAAATTAAAATTGAGAAATACTACTATAATATTTTCACAATAATTTTATAATAAAACAAACAAAGAAAGATAAAAAAAAAATGAAAAAATAATATTTAAATGGGATAAATAAAAAGATAGAGAATCTGTTGGAAAGTATATTTGAAAAAGTAAGTAGCTCAAAGGTAAAAGGAACTGTTCACTTTCCAAACAGAACAAAAATTTGGAGATATTTATGGAGATGCTCTCACACTTGTAACATTATGGGCTGGCCATGTACTAGTCAGAGCATTCCCATTCAGAAAGGGAAAATAAAAAATAAAAATGCATTTCAAGTCACCAAAAAGTTACTTTATCTATTTAAGATAACCACTTTAATGCACATACCCTATATCTCTTTTTTTATTTTGCAATTTATCACAATAAAATACTCTATATTTATACACCAAAATAAATAAATAAATGCAATACCTTAACAACACCCAACCCAAGGTAGAGAGAGAGATACATATCATCTATATTCTATATATATCTAAAACCTGAAGCGTAACATTTATTGTTACTACGTTGTAGTTGAGCTATATCGGCGTCCACGTTATCATATTTTTTCTTTCTAATTTTCCTATAATTGTTTTTAACATTTATTTATTTTTAATATTTACACTTCTCTAACCTTTCTCCCCACCTATCTTTTCATCTCCTCACTACTTCTACAACCTTTATCCTTCCTTTGCCTTTTCATCTTCCCACTACCCTCTATATATATCTAAAAGCTGAAGCGTAACATTTATTATTACTACGCTCCAATTGAGCTACATCAGCGTCCACGTTATTACATTTTTTCTTTCCAATTTTCCTATAATTGTTTTTAACATTTATTTTTTTTAATATTTACACTCCTCCAACCTTTCTCTCCTCCCTTACCTTTTCATCTCCCCACTACTTCTCCAACCTTTCTTCCTCCTTTACCTTTTCATCTCCCCACTACCCTCTATATTAATATATTTCTTCCTCTTTTCCTTCATCTTCCTTTATTTTTGTCTCTTTTTATTCGCACCCTCTTCTATATATCTATATATATCTAAAAGCTAAAGCGTTATATTAAAAAAAAAAAAAACTGAAGCGTAATATTTATTGTTGTTACGCTTCAGTTAAGCCACATCGGCGTTCATATTATTATATTTTTTCTTTCCAATTTTCCTATAATTATTTTTAACATTTATTTTTTTTTAATATTTACACTTCTCCAACCTTTCTCCCTTCCCTTACTTTTTCATCTCCCCACTACTTCTCCAACATTTTTCCCTCTTTTACCTTTTCATCTCCCCACCCTCTATATTAATATCATTTTTCCTCTTTTCCTTCATCCTCCTTTATTTTTGTCTCTTCTTATTCATACCCTTTTACTATAAATCTGTTACTATCTCTTCCATTCTATGCATAATTTTCTCTCACAAAAAAGATTCTCTCTCTCTCTCTCTCTCAATTTTTTGGTGGATTTTTTTTTTCTTGCATTTATGCTTTAGGTTGATAATATTTAATATTCTTTAAAACTCTACTTTGGGCTAATGCGATTTTGTTTTGTTTTTTAAATTGTTGTTGTTTTTTGTTTTTGTTTTTTTTTGTTTTTTTTTTTTTTCTTTGATTGTTAAATGTTATCCTATTGCGTTATAAAGAATTAAATATAACATATAAAAATATAATATTATTCTATTATATAGCATGATTTGGATAATTTGGTATTTATTGTAATTTGATATTTATTCTATTACATAGCATGATTTTTTATAGTGCTCAATTTAGATGTTAAACTATGAAACTTTACTAATTTTTGTTTATTTTTTAATCCTTAGAGGTGGACAAAGTACTCTTAATAGTTGTATTAGAAGTACTCTATAATACCATTTATTTAGAGAAAAGTAAAGGTTAGCCAAATGAAAATAATCGGATGGGTGACAAATTTAAGCTTTTGCAATTTTATTTTAATAATAATTATTATTTTATAACAATGCATATATAGAAATTTAATTCTTAGATTTTTTTTTAATAATTGTTTATTTAATCATATGTTTTGGGTGGACGAAATTACAGTTTTTGCAAAAAAAAAAAAAAAAAATCTTAATAAATTATCAACAACAAATTGTTTTCCTAATTGGTCCAATTAATTATTGTTTTGTTTTATTAATTTTTTTAGTTACGTTTTTCGGTGTTTTGGATTATAGGTAGAAAAAATAAGGTTTGAGAAAGTTTGTTTAAAACTAAAAGAATAATTTCAAAATTTTATATTCTTTTTAATGATTCACAAAATGTTATAAATAACTTTTATTAAAAAATGAATATTTTCGTTAACTTGCCTTTTGAATTTTTGAAAAAATTGTATTATTTTCATTTTGGTACAACAAAATTTATATTTATGATTTATAATTGTTCCTATATTACATTTATGATTGTTCTTATATATAATAAATAAAAATATGAATACGAAATACATTACTCATTATTAAATTAGTTTAAATTGTAAAAAAAAAAAATTTAATAAAATCACCATAAAAATAATTATCACATGTAACGCGCGGGTTCGTGGCTAGTTAATTTA
Source organism: Notholithocarpus densiflorus (assembly GCA_030021035.2). Taxonomy (NCBI): domain Eukaryota; kingdom Viridiplantae; phylum Streptophyta; class Magnoliopsida; order Fagales; family Fagaceae; genus Notholithocarpus; species Notholithocarpus densiflorus. The sequence continues at coordinate 2,601,124 of JARYZH020000048.1, forward strand.
ATTGCGGGTCGAAAAAGATAATTGGGTTTAATTTTATACTTTATAGATGTTGCTATGGGGATAAGCAAATTTAGATGTTTAAGTGTCAATATGCAAAATTTTGAACAGGGATGGATAATGGGATGTGGGGTTGTTTTTGCTCTTTTAGGAAAACCGCCATATGAGAACGCTCTAGGTCCATCCAAAATCCCAGGACTACTTTACTTCCAAGAAGCGTGGGTATTGTCCAATTTCATACAGATACAAATTGTGAGCATTTTCACAAGTTGTAAACAAGAGACTGAATTCAATAAGGATAAGAGTCTTGTAGAGTTGTAGTTATAATTAAAAAAAAAAAAAAAAATGAAACCCATTTAAAAAATATCACACCCTGATTTAAATTCTAAACATTTTAAGCTTACCATAATTCTCCAATCCAAAATCCAAAAAACAACATTCACATGTTAAGCCAAACTCTTCTCTCAAAAAAAGAAAAAAAAAGAAAAGAAAAAGAAGTCGCAAATTGAACAACTATATTAGGAAAGGACCAGAAAATTAGAAAATTTCTAAATCAGGAGAACTTAGGAATAACCACTGACTCAAAACATTATATATAATAGTTTTATTCAATCCAACAATAGTTCTCCAATACAAAGAAAGTCACAAAATTGAATAAAACTCTGGGACAGTGCTGTCTGGGTAGAAATAGCCAAAGGAAATGTCCATGAAATTAGTAAATTTCTAAATAGACCATTAATACTCAAGGACTAACCACCGAGCCAAAACACTATATATAATATATATATATATATATATATAGAGAGAGAGAGAGAGAGAGAGAGAGAGAGAGAGTTAAGCAATTGTCTTTTTGAAAAATACCCTCAAGATATATTTTCAAGCTTTGCTCTTTTTCTTTAACCATCTTTTCAATTTGGTTTTGTGTGTGATTTGGTTTGCCAGTCATGGTTAGGATTTTCTTCAACAAATTATTACTATTATTCCTCATGGTCTTCTTTTCGAATGCCATCTTTTTATGCAAGGCACAGTGTTCTTTTAACTCCGAGTTTCCTCGCAAGAACTTTACCGCATGCTCAAATTTGCCTGTGTTAAATTCAACCCTTTATTGGAATTACAATATATCATCTGGCATGGTTGAGATTGCTTTTAGGCAACCGGGCATCGATATTTTCTCAACATGGATTTCATGGGGCATCAATCCCACCTCAATTGGTATGATTGACGCTCAAGCTTTTGTTGCATACACAAGAAATGATGGGAACCTAATAGCCTATACATCTCCTATAAGCAGTTATAGAACCTCTCTTAAAGAAGGGGCTCTAAGTTTTCCTGTCTATGATGTCTCAGCCATGTATGAAAATAACTCAATCACCATCTTTGCCACCTTACAGCTTCCTAGAGAAACCATCATGGTGGATCATGTGTGGCAAAAAGGTCCAATGTATGGGAATAATGTTCCTAAAATTCATAGTTTACTTAGACACGAGCTTCGCTCCTATGGTACTTTGAATTTTCTATCAGGAAATGTTAAACAAGGAAGAGGAGGAAAATTAATAGTATTGAAGAGCTTTCATGGAATCATATGTGGCATTAGTTGGGGTATTATGCTGCCTGTAGGAGTTCTTATAGCAAGGTATTTGAAGGTGTTCAAAACAACAGACCCGATATGGTTTAAGCTTCATGTTACATGTCAATCTTCGGGGTACATTATTGGTCTTTTTGGCTGGGCAACTGGACTCAACCTTGGTGCACAATTATCTGGATTGAGGTATAAAACTCATGGATGTATTGGCATTACTCTTTTTTGTCTCGCAACAATTCAGGTGATCGTTGGCCATTTTATTAGGCCGAAGGAGCGCAAGTACAGGATTATATGGAATATATTCCATTTCTTCGTTGGTTATGGAACAATTACTTTGGGTATCGTTAATGTCTTTATAGGGATTCATATTTTGGAGCCAGGACAGAGGTGGAAAGCAACCTATACTGGCATACTTGTATTATTGGGTTGTGTTACTGTGCTCCTGGAAACTCTTAGTACTTTTTATTTGTATTATCATGAAAAAAATGATAGCCTAGATACAATGGATGGAGCTACCCCATTTAATCCTTCATGAAAACATGTATTTATAAATCAATAGTGTGACTTTTTAGTGTAAATTTTTATTCTTTTGTAATTTGATACGTACGTAGTTAGAGAATAGAGATTTGAATTTTGAACATTTTTGTTATAAACACCCAAAAATGTAGATGAACTATAAACATCTTTGGTGTCATAAATTTATCTTAAATATTGATTTGACATTCAAATGATCCATAAAAAAAAAAAAAAAAATTTAATTCCATCATTGTATTATTATTACAACTCATGGGTATAAATTTTCATTCAAATCTCCTACGTATGTCAATTTGAAGGATGACCAAAATCAGCTTGAAAATAGACTGTGACAATTCATAAGAAAAGAAAAGAAAAAAGATCAATTTAATTGAGCTTTAGAGATGTTATAGAACCAAAAAAAAATCCCAAAAACTCCGCAAAGAAAGAGGCTATTTTTTGGGGGTTAAGATTATCAAAATCTAAAATTCTATCTTTGAAGCTTTGGTCCCAATTAAGCTAGAAGTTCGTGATATGGGAGTGTGCCAACAAGAGTGACAAATCAATTTTGAATCGACTGTAGGTAAACACAACGGTCTGTCTCAGTTCATCCACAGCGAAAACCACACATTCGTGCGTTTATTTTGGTTAGCTATTATTTGTTTGTGTATAAATCGTTAAATCCTAACCTTTATTTTTATTTTTAGGTATAATTGTCAAACTTTTAGCAAATAAGTAAGAGCAATGCTAATTACTAAGAATATTACGGACCTTACTATGTTAGCGTGTAGTAACCTAAAAATAAGCAAGAGTGATGTTAGAAATATTATCACTAAAGCATCCTTATCAAGAATGCTAAAATTTTTAGCATTTAACACTTCAAAAATCTACTTTATTTATTATACCATCCCACTTTAAAATACATCAAACATCAAAACTTCTATATTTTTTACCATTTCATTTAAATAATATAAACTACTCATTAAAATAATAATAAAACAACACAAACAACCAGCCAATCACCTCACCAACATGAGAATAAAAAACTATTTTTTTTTACAATTTAGGCTACAGTGAGCTTGTATTAATACAAGCTCACTGTGCAAGTATGCCAAAAATTTTACAATTTGAAAGTTTTGATAGAGTTGATTTTTTGGTGTTTTGATACTAAAATTTAGCATATACTCCTTAACGAGGATGCTCAATAGACTTATAATTAATGTGTCATCAACCTAGTTTGTTTGTACATACGAAACATTTAAAAAAACTCATGTTTGCCGCCTGTTTCCCAATGATAGGATAATATACACGTGTTTTTTAAACTAGGAGTAAGTGTCAGTTTGGATAAAAATTAAAAATTAAAAATATTTTACTATTCAGTTTATTTTTATTATTATTTATGGGTATTATTGCACTTTTTAATATTATTCATAGGTCTTACTGTACTATTTCAATTAACTTTTACCTTTATCTACAATACTTTCAATAATAATTTTCAATTTCAACGAAATAAACTATATCTAAATACATAAGATTATGTTTTTATACGTCAAACACGACAATAAAAAGGAGAAGATAGTCATCAAAACAGTAAAAAATGTACCAAACTTAATTATATTGTTCCACTGCACCCTACTATTCTATACGTCAAAACACATCTGCACACGCAGCATACCTATAGGCTACTATTCTAATAGTCAATTGGCATTTGCACAGAGCCTAATAAAAAAGGGGACCAGACCAGTCAACTCGATCAGTTCAATCGAGAATCGGGTACCAATTCAGTCCGGTAAAAATGCTAAATCCAGAAAAAATTGGTAACTGGAAGCAAATCCGATTTTGCCCCAGTCTAGTTTTTTAAAACGTCTAGTCTTTTATTGTCAAATTTTATTGTTTCTAAATTCTATTATTATTATTATTATTATTATTATTATTATTAGTTTTGCTAAATCTCTTCCATCTAATATTATATTTGCATCCATTCTCATGTACCTGCATATCATTTAGTATTATTTTATTGAATTTATTGTCTTTATTTATACAATATATTTGCATTTGTCCTGTAATGTGTTAGATTGTTAGGAAATTTCTATATGGTTATTGAAATAATTTTCTTTGTTAAGTAGATTATTTCTATATGATTGTAATTTGTTGGATTATATTAGTCATCTCCAAAAAAAAGCATATGATAAATATTTCTGTATTTTTTTTTTTTGGCGAAGTTTCAAAATATAAAAGTATTATACACGTACTATATATATACTGTTATTTTCCCATTTACGTATTTTTTTGCAAAATTTTAAAACATACTTTTTAAAAAGATGCCGAATTATATCAGTCCATATAATTATCGTATTATACTTGTAGCGTATTTTGCTAACTATGGTCATCAATTACAAAAAAAAAAAAAAATTAATATTTATTAATTAGGTTTTTTAAATCCACCAATCACATTTATGATAACATCAGTTTTTATTTATTATGTGATGAAATTTGTAATAAGTTTAATATTTTCTTATCGATTTGCAATATCAATAATTGTATATAGTCAAAGATTCAAATATTCTCATTAATTTTTTCTCCTTTGATGGCTTCCACTAAATTCTCTATGGGTGATGTTAGAGATACTATAAATTCGCTAAAATCCACAATCACCACACTACAACCCATAGACAAGAGAAGAGAGGTGAGAGTTTGGTGAGAGAGAGAATAAAAATAAAATAAATTTCTTTTCACCTTGAGTAGTTCTAGGGCCACAGATTATTCTACAACTTTTTTACCACAATATTGGCGTGTCAGACTGTGAGTAGTTAACCATCACTTATACATAAACCCATCATTTTTTTTGCACCAATCATACTCTGTCATGTCACAATTTAGACAAGAAGTTGTGAAAAAAATTTTGGTCCTAGATTTTTTCTTTCACCTCTTGCTACAATGTTGTGTATAAGCACTACAGCAAATTGTAAAAATTATTTGCAAATGCCTCACTGGATTTATGGGTGTTTTTGTGCATTTTTGTTAACGAAATTATCTATTTTGCGTTTTTATGGGTTTTACTTTACATCACCCTATAGGAATGCCTTAATATGATGGACACTAAAAAGATATCCAATTGGTTTTGCTGAAAGTAGAGTGAGTTATTATGAGTGCACATTTTTTTTCCTTGATAACTGTTATTTCGTTCAACAATAAAACAATTAGCAGTCACCATTCAAGCATCATCAATGACCTTAGGGAGACTACACTTATTGAAACAAAAGGACCAACTAGACTTAATGGAAAACTTTGCAGCCACATGCGCTGCAGAATTACAGCTCCTACTAGTTCAGCGAAACTGACAATTCAGTAAGGACTTTCTATGGTGAAGGATGTTACTAATAAAAGTTGCAATAGACCAGTCAAGTTGATATTCATTGGACTTTCTCCCTCAATGATGATCTGCTTCCAATTTTCACCAATATCAAGTTGGATCGCCCAAAGCACAGCTGCATCTTCTGCTTGTAAAAGAGCACACAGATCATGACTTATCGTCCAAATTAAACCATTAGGACATTGTCCTTTGTGATCTCTTTTCTATATTCCGGATGGTACCCAGCGAGTCTGCGTGGCCACCATTGTCCTTTGTGATCATCTTTAAGGAGCATAACCAGGAATCTTCTCCAATTGTGGATCTTTCCAAGCCAAAGAAGCTGGTTGGGTCCAAAACTAGTCTGACAATATCTTCATTAGAGGAAATTGGAATGCAATCAGATTTAAGACTCCAGTAGCTTGCAAACCAGATTGCTCTAGCAACAGTGCAGTTGAAAAAGAGGTGGCTGCTAGTTTCCATGCTATCCCCACAAAGAACACAGATTGTGTCTCCTGAGCCAATTCTTAGGAAAATGTCTTCTTTGGTAGGCAAAGTATCTTTGTTCTTTCTGTGGCTTTAAATATGCGTGCACAAATTTCTTTTCTTTTGGTCGATTTAATTTTGGAATTTGATTAAAAATTGAAAGGCAGAGATGGTATAGAAAGTATATATATATATATATACGAAATTGCAGGTATCTCAAATGATATGAGAGATTACATGGTAACTCAAATGAACTAAAAGTAAACAAAATTATATTCAATGCCCATGTTCACCTTCGTTTTCTTAATTAGATGGGATAAAACAAAAAAAAATTAGCATATTCTTCTATGAATTCATGACAACTATCATTTCCATTCATATGTTAATGCTATTTGCTGGCTTTGAGATTTTAGCTCAAAATTGCTATATCTCACTTCACTTCCTGCAAGGTTAATAGATTCTTCAATAATGGCCAAGAGCAGTTGGAAAATGTCTTCAAGATATAATATTAATTAGGCGTTCTTTCAGACAAGCTATTCCATTATTACCAAAAATGTTTCTAAGACGACATTAGTTCTAAGCACAATAAAAATTCTATGGGTTAAAAATCATGATTGAATAGTCAAGAAATCATATAATGAATTAAAGCCAGATGTTTTTTGTTTTTTTTTTTTTTGTTTTTGTTTTTGTTTTTTTGTTTTTTTTTTTTTTCAATCTCAAACACCGAGCATAATGTGTGCATTAGAGCAGTAGAAGAAAACATGTAGGTGAGATACTTAAAGTGCAGCTGCAAGTCTAGTGCACAAGAAATCTCAAACTTATATCCGTGTAGATCTCTTAGTAGGAGATAGGATCCTTCCTTTTTGTCATGTATTGAAAGAACAAACATATATTTTCTCAAAAAAGTTTGGAGAAAGTTTTGATTTAATAAATTATATGATTTAATACACATGAATAGTCTTATAAATCGTCACATAATGGAATTAGACAAGATTCATTCAACTCAGTTAGAGAAAAATTGTCCATTAATGTCAATTTATTGAATTGCATTTAGCTTTGGCCATGTTTAGCATGAAAAATCCTACTATGAAAAATCTGAAAATATCTAAAGATTATTTCTTTGTTGAACATCATGCATCTCTCTTATTGCAAATTTATGTGGTACAACAATTAAAAAATCATCAAATCTTCCATATATAAGAAAAAATGTGGGTGAATCGGCAATTGTTGTAGAGGGTGAACGGATTATGGCTGTTGTTGTTGCTGTTTTTTTGTTTTTCTTTTTGAGATAGGAATTTATATGTGTGTAAGTTATCCAAAAGGTAATGTGGTTATTCAAGAAAGGAGAAAACAACACTATAATTCAATAATTCATACATATATTTTAAATCCACGACAGACACCATTCTAAGGCTATCGTATAAGATAATGGCTTATGATCTTCTTCTGATTCTTAGTAGAGAACAAATGCCTTATCAATTTTTAAAATACCTTGCAGGCAACACAAAGAAAAATTACAGAATATATACTACAACATACTGATTTTGTTGTTACTTCTAAGACAAGTTTATTTAAAACCATGGCATAAATTAAACTAAAGAGAACGTCAAACTCACCAAATTAGAGCACCCCTTAAATGCAAAAATATCTTCTTTTCCTGGGTCTTTGATTACTCCTCATCTTTTCGTCTTGTTCTCCTTAACAAACCTTAGAAGCCATTTAGGATTTCCTCTTTTAAAGTTAAACACAACACATCCCATAGCTAATCCAAACAACAATCCACATCCATAGCCCATTAACACGACCTTCCAACCAAATCCACTAGCAAATATAGAATCATTATGTTCTTGCAATATTGATGGCAGTGGTGGTGATAGCAGCTCATTAGTGCTACAGTTCACTGACAATGGAAATCCACACAATCCCAAGTTCCCATCGTATGAGTTGTTCTCAAATGTATCAAATTGCTTGCCTTGAGGTATGGGTCCAATAAGCTGGTTTTGTGAAAGGTTTAACATGGCCAAAAATGTTAGACTTGTCAATTGGACAGGTATTTGTCCAGTGAGCCTATTTGAAGAAAGGTCCAAGGATTCAAGTCCTGATAAATTTGCCAATGATGATGGGATATGGCTGGTTAGGCTATTATGGGAAAGGTTAAGCAATCGAAGAACTATAAGCTTTCCAAGTACTTCGGGAATCTCACCTTCAAATTTGTTACTTGATAAATCAATTGTTGTGAAGATGGTTAAGATTCTCTTTAGTTTAATCTGCAGCCCTTTCACAATCAACACCACCGATTCTTGATAAGAACCATCACTCAAATATTGTGGTTCATGTTTATCTTCATCCTTGATCTTCATGGCATTCAAATTTTCAAAATAATTTATTGGTAAAGGACCAATAAACTTATTGTGAGAGAGGTCAAGAATTAGTAACTTAGAGAAAAATATCCCACTAGCGTTATGATTTCCTATAGGACCATGGAATCTGTTGGACTTCAAGACAAGAACATGTATGTTGTGAAGAGCTTCCAACCAATAGGGGAAGAAATCATTTATCTTGTTATTTCCGATGTCAAGAATTTGTAGGCCATTGAAAAATTTCCCACTGGTATTATGATTTCCTATAGGACCATGGAATTTGTTTGATTTCAAGACAAGAACTACTAAATTGGGAAGAGCTCCCAACCAATACGGGAAGAAATCACTTATCTTGTTATTTCCGAGGTCAAGAACTTCCAGAGTTTTACAGTTGACCAAAGATCTTGATAATGGCCCTTCTAAATCATTGTCACTGAAGGCAAGATATTGCAAAAAACTACTATTTGCCAATGTAATAGGGATGGTCCCGTGAAAGCTATTCATTTGCAAATCTAATTCCCGAAGATGATTGCTGAAGTTTCCCAAACATTGTGGAATTTTACCACTAAAACCATTATTAGAGATATCTAATCTTTCGAGGAAACTTACGTTGCAAATCATATGTGGGATCTCCCCAGTAAGTCTATTGTTTGAGATGATAAAGTATATTATAGAAGTTGGAAGTTGCACTAAACTGCCCGAAAGCCGATTATCACTCAGTTGAATAAACTTCAGTGATGTGACTTTTGAAATCTCTGCGGGTAATTCACCAGATAAGCAGTTGTGTCCCGCATATAACGTAGCAAGAGACTTGGCGTTTTTTATATCAGATGTAATTGGGCCTTCGATACTATTCAACTTGATATCAATATTAAGCAAATGTGGTAATCCCCAAATTCCAGTTGGAATGGTTCCCGAAAGGGAATTATTGTTGACCATGAAATCGAGTAGAGTGGAACAGTTGGCGTAACTGGCTGGAATTTCACCGGTGAGATTGTTGCCGAACATGGAAAGCACACTCAATGTACCTTGCTTGCACATATATGGCGGAATTTGGCCAGTGAAGAAATTCATGGACAACTAGACGAAATATAATTTTGCTGAGGAGCCAAGGTTCTGAGGCAGGGGACCTGTGAAGCTGTTATAACATAGAGAAAGGATCACAAGCTTCTTGAACTCACCAAACTCGACAGGCACTTGGCCAGATAGCTCATTTTCACATAGTCGTAGAGAAACCAAGTTATTCAAGAACCTCAACTCAGACAGATTGCCTTCAAGATTGTTTATTGAAAAATGAAACACCTCAAGCTTCGTGAGATTTCTTAAACCGACAGGAAGTTTTCCTATGAATGAGTTGTGGGAGAGGCTAAGCTTCCTGAGGTTGACTAGGTTCCCAATCTCAACCGGAATTTTCCCTGTCATGTTATTGCCCCAAAGCCCCAAGTAGATTAGCTCCTTAAGGTTTCCAATCTCTGCTGGAATTGTTCCGTGGATGCTGCAGTTGCATAGGTCAAGCCAAGTCAGGTTGGTTAGCTGTAACACCTCTTTTGGAAATGGAAAAGGATTAAAAGGATTATTGCCGAGGTATAGCTGAACAAGACCAGTCATGTTTTGAAGTGATTTCCATGGGAAAGTCTGGGACAATCCGCTTCCGTCCAAATACAGATACTGCAATTGGCTTAGAGAAGATATCTCTGCAGGAACCGACCACCCTGTGAACAAATTGTTGCTCAAATTCAAGTACTGCAGTTTGACATAGTTTTTCAAGTCGTCCATAATTGGACCGTTCAAGTCGTTGAACCCCAGCGAGAGCTTTTCCAATGATTGGAGCTGGCATATGAAATCAAGAGGAAGAACCCCTGTTAAATTTTGGTGTGAAAGTTTGATTTTTGTAACGGAACCCTGTGAATTGCAGGTGATTCCAATGAAATTGCACATGGAATTGCTGGATTCCCAAGAATCGAAGGCACTGGTGTTTGATGTTTGAAGAAGGGTGGATTTTAGTTTCAAGAGAATTTGAAGGTCATCGGATTGGATCCCGGAGAGAAGGGAGAAGAAGCAAAAAAGGAGATAGAAAGAGTAGAGAGGTGGACGCGACATAGATGCTACTACTTTTCTCAAGCACCTTTGGTTTTCTTGTACTGATAGCAGCCACGAAAGGTGTATGTATATACCATTGACTTCCAACAGAAACTTGAGGAATGAAATAATGACTGACAAGAGAACGGAAAAATTCAAATTAGAAACATTTGTGAGTTGTGACTTTGTGTTTCAAACAAACTGACAACAGTAGCATCGCACCAAGTAATGTTGAACTACTCAATTATCTTTAGAAAAAACAAAACGAAGTTTCAACCATGGACGAATGGGATAAGGTGACAATGGTTCTTTTTCCCATAAGGTGTGGATTTTTTGGGTCCCAAAAATGGTGAAAAATGGCCAAACTTGACTATGTAAATTGGTTTTGGACAAGTTGGTTGATTTCTTTTCTCTGGAAAATGGAACCCGAGGGAGGGAGGGGGTTTGAAGATAATCATAGTCTTAGCATTAGTGAAAATTGGTCATGTTATGATTACGAAGACTTGACTCACTAAAGAATCAGGGTTTCCAAAGCGGAGAAAATGGGGCATGAATAGCACATGTCAAGGGAAGCATGATGCTCTACTCCATAAACCCATACAGACTTTTTAAACACACTAAAAAAAATGCTATAATTATTATCAATTTTATTACAAAAGTCTTATAAATTATTGATATGATAAAGAATTTAATTAGTGTCATGTCAACCAAATTTAGTTATGTTTCTATTTTGAATATAGTATAAAAGATGTTATCTTCTACTAATACCAATTGAATAAAATAACATGTCGAATGTAACCACATGGTTGATATTTTCTTAATATTTTAGAATCACATAGTTGAACTTAATTAGGGAATCTAAGGTAAATTGCATGAAATTTTATCTAAAATTATTAATCATCCTTTTTATTTGTGTTCTTAGTAGTTATCAGATCCTATACAAGATCGATGAGATGGTCCTATGATTCTACTTTCTGCGCGCGCTCGCGCACACACACACATACAAAAAGAAGAAGAAGAAACTAAAAACAAAACAAACAAACAAACAGTAATGATAATATATATTAGCCAATCATTACTTTTTTTTTAAGTGTCTTGTTGTTGAATAAGAGATTTGGAGTTCGATCCTCGCCTATATCAAAAACCAATTGATATCTTCATCAGATGATAAAAAGTAATCATCAGGAGCAGACTTCATAGTTTCTCTCAAAAATGTTATACAATCATTAAAAAAAATTTTGACATAAAATACTTAAAAGTCCATAAATACTTTTTTTTTTTTTTAGAGGAAGAAAAGTCCATAAATACTTAGTACCAAATTTCCAAATATAAATAATCTGTTCCACTTTTTGTATTCTACTTTTTGCTCAACCAATTACAACTTTTGAAATGATTGATTTTTTTTTCCCATATTTATCTTTGGTTGTTTTAGAAGAAAAGTCAAATGAATACATAACAAGTTATGGTGAAGTATAAAGTGGAACACAAAATGTGTGATGTATGATTTGTATTCCCAAATTACCAACACACAGATAAATGACAAATATTCAAACTTCAAAGCTACAAGTTCCTACACTATAAAGTTACATAATTTTTCAAATAAACAACACAACAACACAAATATCTACTAAAAAGATGATGAATTTAATTATTTAATCATAATTGTAACAATCTTTTTATTTATCGGCAAATTTCTCCCCCATTCTTGGAATGAGTTCCCTTGGGTGTAAGGAGGAGCAATATGCCAACACCATGCCTGTTTTCCTCAAGCCACATCTGGGAGCTCCTCATTCCAAGAGAAGAAGCTACCCATATTCGAGCAGCCTTGCTCCATGATTTATGAACAACTAGAAAATAAATATTAGAAAAAGCCCTAAGGTAATCTCTAATATCATCTACCAATAGACAACATGCCATTGAAATTTGTGCCTGTTTGGAAACAATCTATCTAGCTTTTTGCTAAAATTATGTTAAAGTAAACTTATACTTCAAAAAAGTGAGGTTTTTAAAAACTATATATAAAAATTAAAAGCTAAACTTATAAGCTCAAGCCAAACGGACATTGTTTGTGTGGTCTATCATTATAGCTTCTTAAGCAACATGCTTCTTTAAGGGTATGTCTAGTTGAAGGTGGAATAGGGAGGATGAAAAATAAAGGAGAGAAAATAAGTTTGGGTATTGTTTTCATAAGGAGAGAAATGATGCTAATTTTTTGGTAGGGCCAAGCATTTTCTCCCCTAGTCTACTAAAAATTCATCTCTCCAAATTGGAGAGAAAACAAGAATGAAAATTCTTGCTCTAGCGCAATGACAAAATTGCCCCCAAATTTTAATGCTTCTCAAGAATCTTACCTACACTCACCCACTTCCTCACATGATCTACACACCTTTATGTCTTCCTTGTTTTGTTTGTCTGCATAGCTCATCAGTAATTCATCTCATCCTTTTTTTTGTCTTTTTTGTTGCTCTCTTTATTTTCCAGATCTTTTTTTGTTTGCTCTGTTTTTTTTTTTTTTTTTTTTTCCACCCAGCAACATGTCCAGATATATATATATATAATTTTTATATTATTTAATAAGCACAAATAAATTATTTCTTACATGTTATGTAATAAGGGTATTAAAGTAAATTTATATAAATTACATTTTCTATCCTCCCATTTTCCTTCTCAATCAAGAAAAAGAGTTTTCCATCCCTTTCACTTTTCTACCCTTTCAACCAAATACACACACACGAAGGAAAATTAAATTTTTTATCCTTCCACCAATTTTCTATTCTCCCACTTTTCCGTTCTCGTGACCAAACGTACCTTAATGGATTTATTTGAAGATGTTCTACAGACACTGCCACATCCCAACCCTGAAATTTTTATGACAAACACCATACTTGTTTTACAAAAAAATCATTTTCATGTCAAAAATGGGCTTATTTACATGGAACTTGTAACTGAATTAAATAAATAAAAGTGCCTAACCAAACATGAGCATCATAAAAAAATTTATAAGCCTTAAAAATGCCTCAGCCCATTCTATTCCTATGGGCCTAATTTCCAAAACCCAAGCCCTAAAACAATCATCTTATTCCACAATAAGTCAACAGTTGCCTGTAAATCATAACCGTATAGTGTCGAACCACAATGGAATCCAACGGCCTATATTTTACTAACTCAAAAAAAAATCATCTTGACTCATTTACCCTCAAACGCCTTTAACACATCGAGGACACAATAGTAATTACACCAAATTAGGGTTTAGAGTGTTAAACCTAGCTCGCCTCTCTTTACATTTCTCTTTCTTTCTCACACCCTATCTTTCTCGGCAGAGATATTGTGACTTCTAGGACAGAGAAACCCTAGAATTCCCACTCAGCCAAAATGGGTATCTCTCAATTTACTCTAATTTTTCGAATTCTCTCTTCAATTTTGGATTCAGGGTTTCAATTTTTTTATGCTAATTTATGGAGTTTGTGTGGATTTGTAGGTATCTCTCGTGATTCCATGCACAAGAGACGTGCCACTGGAGGAAAGAAGAAGGCTTGGAGGAAGAAGCGAAAGTAAATCTGAAAACCCAATTTAGTTTCCTGAATTTTATATTTTATTTTGATTTTTTTTTTCTGGTTCAATTATGGTGCTGTTTGGTTTCTGAGAAAGTGGAGAGGAATAATGAATGGGGCTTGTAAAGTTCTTTGCTTTATGTTCTATTTGCCTGAAAATGAAGATGATTTAATTGTTTTATAGCTGGGTAAGATGGGTCTTATAGATTTCTCTTACATACTTGTGATTTTAAACTTAAAGAGGCCTTTTTTTACAAAGGTCATTAGTTAATATGTTTGCTTTTTATATGATTTATGGGCTCAGTTTGATTCAGATAGAAAGTAACACTGTGCCCCCGTAAATGTCGAAGTCTTTATTATTCTGTGTTGGTTTTTGATTTGGTTTGTGGATTTGTTTTATATATTTTATGGAAAATGAGTCCCATCTCCTAGTATGCCAGATTTACTTTTAAACTGTAATTTGTTTATGTTTTTTTTTTGTTCTAAGGTACTTTAAATCTCTCCAACTTCCAGATCATGCTTGATTTTGCTTTATCTCTGCTTGTCACTTTGTCTTGTATTAGATGGAATAGAAGTATTTTACCATGATACCACGGCCTTAATCTATGCAGTGTTGCTCTCTTGCTCTTATGAATGTTTTCGATGTATAACTTAAATGAATGATTTTGATTGCATTTATAGTAGTATGTAAAAACCTCACGTTTCTGAGTTGTAAGTAGTCCACATATGTTTAGGATCTTCTTGTGTTTACATTTTGAAGGGAAATAGCTCCATAATTGTAGTATTATGAGGTTAATGTAAATTAGTAAATGTAATCTTTAATCAAGTCATTTCCTGTATGTATTTAATGGGTTTGCCTTGTTCTTTTAAGGTACGAGCTTGGAAGGCAACCTGCAAACACAAAGCTGTCAAGCAACAAGACAGTTAGAAGAATTAGGGTTCGAGGAGGAAACGTGAAGTGGCGTGCTCTGAGACTTGATACTGGTAACTTCTCGTGGGGGAGTGAGGCTGTGACCCGGAAGACACGTCTTCTTGATGTGGTCTACAATGCATCCAACAATGAGTTGGTTCGTACTCAGACTTTGGTGAAGAGTGCTATTGTTCAGGTTGATGCTGCACCATTCAAGCAGTGGTATCTCCAGCACTATGGAGTTGAAATTGGTCGCAAGAAGAAAACTACAGCTTCCACCAAGAAAGAAGGGGAGGTAAGGCGATATGTCTTAATTATATGTTGTTCTACTGTATTCCAGTACAAATATTCAGAGTTTATTTTTTACTTTTTTCTTATTATTTGTTGGATTCTTTTTATCAATGGTGGGGGTTGCACCATTTTCTGTGGTTGGTGTTAGATATTGTGGGATGTACGAAGTTATGGAGAGAGCAATTTTGTGTAATGTTGTACTTCATTATACTGTATATTATTGTTGTCTTTTTCTTTGGTGAATGAAAATTTGAAATTGTCTACAAGTGACATTGGACATCTGTGTCTTTCTCTTTACACTGTTACACTTCATTGTTTAATAGGAGGGTGAAGCTGCTGCTGCCACTACCACCACTGAGGAGGTGAAGAAGAGCAACCACGTGCAGAGAAAGCTGGAGAAGCGTCAACAGAATCGCAAGCTTGACTCACATATTGAAGAGCAATTTGGTGGTGGACGTTTGTTAGCTTGTATCTCATCACGACCTGGTCAGTGTGGCCGTGCTGATGGGTATGTGACTTTCCTACACTTCCTTTCTTTTCTGTCTGCAAAATGTCAAATTGTATTACAAATTTTTAGTGGTTTCTACACATCCCCTTGGCATAGAGAAGGAGCTGGATCTATAATTCACAATGGTTCATGGACCACACCTATCCTTACAATAATTTATCCCTCAGATATATGTAGTTTCCTATACATTTATGCTTGGTAGGTTATGTCAATAAGAAGCTAGTTGTTACTTTGAAAGCTGGATGAATATATCTTGTAATTTCTGATGAGAACTTTTCATTTTCCATATAAAGATGGTCGTATTTAATTTTTGTTAAAATTGCAAGAACTTACAGTGATCTTAAATGGATTTGCAACAGATATATCCTAGAAGGCAAAGAGCTTGAGTTCTACATGAAGAAGATCCAGAGGAAGAAGGGCAAGGCTGGTGCAGCTTAAATTTTGTTACTTGAACTACATCCTTCATAGCAGAATGTCTTTTTTGTTCACTTTATTTTATTTCTTCCCTAGACATTGAACTTAAGTTGAGATGCTCCATTTTGCCAGAAAGCCTTGTGCTTGTGTTAAGTTTGACTTAATTGGGATATTATTAGTTTTCTTTCTGTGATATGAACGTGTTATAACTATTACTGTTGTGATTAATACTTCAACCACCTTTAAATGGATGTCCCAGATTGTGTTTTCTGGGAGCTTTTCATCTGAAGTTGGGTTGGAATGGGCAGAAGATGGAAGTTATTTTGTGACTGAAATATTGATTAAGCATCATGACTCTAGGTCTAGTTGGGATTTTACCTGTTGCTGGTATTCTTAACTACCAAGGTAGCATGCCTCTAGGTCAAATAGGTCATGTTGTGAGATAACGGTTCAAATTCTGTTGGGATCAGAATTCCTTGTAGCCAAAAATTAGTGTGGGAATGTTCCTTGTTACACTAATAATATAACTCAGGTATTGGCTAGACAACTTATTATAAGGATGACACAATTCACCCACTCCTATAAAAGAGGCTGCCTAGCACCATCATTTCATAACTATAGTCGCTTATCCCTATGGTATATGGGGTAGTTTTCAGAAAAGGTAATATTTTAGCAAAGCAAAACAAATTCTCTGATGTGAGGAAATGAATGATGCATACTAGTGTAGTAGAGAGCCCATGGCTCGAATTTTTTCCCCCAAAAAACAAATTATTTACCGACAATTTTGGAAGTTTACTTTAGAACACGATCCTCTAGACTTTAAATTCTGTCCATTTTGTCATGGTTCAAATTTATTTTTTGGTGCGACAGTCTGTACACCTCTAGGTTCGTAAAATAAAATATGAACGATGAAATAGATAAGTTTTGAAATGGAGATAATCTTGTTTAATGGGCTTTAAAAACCTAGGAATCTTGTGCATTTCAAAGTGAGATGGAGAAAGTGTCTATTTAAGGTTATGATCTAAAGTGACATGTTGCTAACTCATTTAAAATTTAAATGTGGTAAAAATTTTATTGTGGTTAAACTTACTAGAGTTAATGAGTTGATAAAATCTAGACCATAGATTTATTACATTTTGAATCATGACCATGAAATGGACACTCCATTTTTGAAATGAAGAGAATCCAAATCAATCCTAGGTAGATTTGAAAAGAAGAATTTCTTTTTATTAATTTTTATAATCTAATTTATCAAAGACACCATTACAACTTCATTTAATAACAGAACCACCTATCAATCTTAATTTGTTAAAATGAAGACAAATTCACTATAGAATTTGATAAACTAATACTAATAAAATCAAGATTAATTTTATATTAAAAAAAATTAACTATCATGGGCACAAAAATAATACATTAAATTTTTAAAAAATCATATTATGTTAAATTTTCTGGCATGAGTTACCAATCAGTATTGTTATATCATCAAAAATTTTAGGGATAATTACACTTTACCCACCTGTAGTTTGCCTCTAATTTGATGTGCCTACCCATGGTTTAAATTTTGACACTTTACCCACCTGTGATTCCCACCGTTACTGTGCCGTAACCCACCTCTCCCTCAGCCGCTACTCTAACACAAAATATGTAAAAAAACAAAGGCCCAAACAGATCAAAACACTCTCACTCAAATCTTGAACATGAAGAACATGAAGAACATACCCAAAAATCTGAAAAATCACAGGAAGTTAAACCCAAAAACAATATCCAACACAGGCCCAATCCCTGAGCTGACCGACCAGCAAGAAAAACAAAACAAAAGAAAAGAAAAGAAAATAAGATCAAAACACGCTATTTCAAACTCAGGAATATGAATCTGGCTCAAATCAAATTTTTTTCAAACCTAGAACACAAACACAGCTGACCCATCGATGTCGGCCTATCACCACCTCATTCTGTTACCTATTACACTCCAAAACCACCGGTCTGCCCCAAAATTACATCAAAACATCACAAATTTTCCAATCGGGTCAATTGATCAAATACCCAACACAAAAAAAAAAAAAAAAAAAAAAAAGGCCTTTCTTTTCATTTATCTGACGCTGGGGTCTAACCAGGGGAAATTCGTTGAATGACGGTGAGCTTATAACACACTAGACCCACATAGCAAATCAAGACGAAAAATCCAAAATCCAAATCTTTGTAGGCTGAAAATGCTAGAAATGTATGCTCTGTATCATTTAAATAACGTAGAAATCACAAGCTAGTACACTTCCAGATTAGTGGCATTTACGACAACAACAGCAGCATTTATGTTAAGGTGACGAGCTCCAATTCCCAGACGACGTCGTCGTCGTCGTCCGTGACGATGCCAATGTCGTTTGACTGGTTCAATAGTGGGGATCATAAGAACATTCTCAAATCTCAAGCCTATGAATCCAAACAAAACTGTCAAGAGGATAGAAAAGATTGAAAAAGAAATTTGTGGTGTGTTTGATTTGGTTTTAATCTTTGGTTGCAGTGGCTATGGGTTATGTTCAAAATTTATGGGTTTAATTTTTAGTTAATTTTCAAGATTTCTGGGTTTAGTTTTTTGTTTGGGTTTATGTTCAAAAATTCTGGGTTCACTTGTTTTTTTTTTTTTTTGAGATAATAGACAAAACTATATTAATGTAAAAGAGTAACCGTATACAAATATACAAATATAAAGAAAAGAACAAACGCCTGGGCTTGCTCTAGTGAGCCAACTCAAGAGACAAATAGGAAAAGATAAAGTGCAAGTCATATTATGTTCTTCAGATTTTTGGGTATGTTCTTCATGTTCAAGATTTGAGTGAGAGTGTTTTGATCTGTTTGGGCTTTTGTTTTTTTACATATTTTGTGTTAGAGTAACGGCTGAAGGAGAGGTGAGTTACGGCACAGTAACGGTGGGAATCACAGGTGGGTAAAGTGTCAAAATTTAAACTAAGGATAGGCACATCAAATTAGAGGCGAACTACATGTGGGTAAAGTGTAATTATCCCTAAATTTTATAGCTCAATGGACAACTTTTAGTATTATTAATAAAAAAGAAAAAGAAAAAGAAAAACATATGTTGTTATATTAACTAAGCCCAAGATTATTTAGATCGATGGTCTAGCCCAATTTGACGGCAATACGAGCTTGTGTCACACTAGGTCTTACGCGAAAACAACCAATTAGGTTTATGCTTCCTTTCCTACATAAAAACAAACACAAAAAGATTCTAAAAAGTAACAGTTTAATCACATCAGCAAAATAGCTTTGTAAGAGGTATGTTGGGACTTCTTTCTTTTTCTTTTTCTTTTTTAAGCATTTTAATTCCACGATGTAAGTTTTCTTTTTTTTAGTTTTGCAATATATATCTTTTGTTGCTAACTTTGCTAATGGAGCAAAAAAAAAAAAAGCTCTCAGTTTTTTAATATCGATAAGGGGTTGTAGAACATGTTATGTTTTATGTTTTAGTATCTGAATTAATGAAACTTGTGCTCAAGAACTATAAATTAATTTTTCCTTGAAGTGTTTAAATAATATAATATTTCTTGTCTGACCATGATTACAATTTGTTATCCATCACATAAATTTTCATAGTTCTTGCACGTCAATGGCTCTAATTTCTTGTCCTAGCCTCCCAGAAGAGTTGCTGGAATTAATCTTACAGCGGGTAACGGACATTGTTGATCTTTACCAGTGTAGCAACGTTTGTCATTCATGGCGGTCCATTGCTAGGAAACAAATAGCTTTGTTACCTCCACAGTTGCTTGTCCTCAGAAATCAAAACAATGTTATAGACAAGATAAATATGATTAATATGTTCACTGGTAGCTCCAGTGTGTGCAAAATTCCAGAGTTCAACACTCGTGATGGTGTTCGATACATGCCCATGATTGTCGAGTCCTCACATGGTTGGCTAGTAATGAATTACAACACATCCAAGAGTAGGAAAGTAGAGGGTCACCTTAACTATATCTGTCTCTATAATCCATTGTCAAGGGAAGAGATTTGGCTCCCTCCTCTGCTACTTAATTTGGAAAACCCCAAGTTCATTTTATCATCTAAACCAACGAATCCAGGTTGCATTGTTTTAGTTCATCATGAGAAAAAGTTGGTGTTTCGGAGATTCGGAGATAAGAAGTGGACGTTTTTGAAGAATGTTGAGGATTAGATTAATGATATCATATGCTACAAAGATGAATTCCATGTACTTCAAATGAAGGGAAACCCCCCTTACCCTGAAGTTCCATACTTGTTACAAGTTAAATTCAGTCCTAAATGCCATGTCAAAGCATTCCTACTAAGTCGAATAGGTCATTTTATTTTGCATTTAATTATCTAGTGGAATCATTATGCGGGAATTTGTGGATGGTTTGTAGAGTGTTGGGAAATTTGGGCACTTTTACTTTGAAGTTTCAGTTATAAATTGCATTGGAAGATGATGAAATGGGAGAAGATTAAAAGCTTGGGTGATCAAGCAATTTTCTTGGCTTGTAATGATTCTGTGTGCGTACAAGCTGATGAATCTACGGTATACAAAAAGAACTGCATCTATTTTACTGACGATTTATGTAATGGACGCAGCCCTTCAAAGGAATTTGGGATGTAAGACCTGGGAAATGAGACTATGAATCATGATAAGCCATGCTACAGATGGTTCAAGCTAGACATATAGTATAATGATTAATGCATACTTCTTTGCTACTGCGTAGAGGCTACATAGCATTTTAATTTTATGTACCTCGAACTGTGCAAATGACAAAACCAATTTCATTGTTTTATTAACTAGTTCTAATGTAAGAAGCAGATCTTTTAATTGTCTTTTTTATTTTTGGGCATTTGAAGTTCAAATCAATTCCAAATGAATATATGCATTATCAACATGTCTGCATTAACCTTTCAATCATGATTCTTGGTCTTAATAGATCAGCATGCCTCAACCAGTTTATGCAATCATTTTGGTGCTACTTATAAGTGAAGACACAATGAAATGAAATTTGTGATATTTAGCTAGAGAATACTAGGTGTCTTTTTTTTTAGAGGAAACGATAGTAGACTTTATTAATTGAAAAATATATATATATACATACGCTGGGAAGAGAAATAGGGACATATGCCCTCCTTTTTCTCTTTTGCATCACTGGCATACGCTAGAAAAACATGGTTACATTGTAACAAAGAAAACAAAGAAAAAATTTGAATGCCCAAAAAACCGGAAAAAATGCCAAACGACACCTTCTTTGATTTACATGGACCTCAACATGATGAGTTTTTTTTTTTTTTTTTTTTTTTTTTTCAGAAGTGTCTTCATGTTGGGCATGGTTGCCTTGCAACCTCCATCGATCCCAAGGTTGGCACAATACCTTGCTCATTCTCCATAGTTCTACGTTTCTTTTCTCCCTTAACACCCGTAGCCTCCTTATTCATATTTTCTGCTTGCTTCCTTTTATGCCCAGGCTCCATGTCAGCAATTGAAGAATTGATAAAAGTCTGAGGTCTTGTGGTAAGCCTCTTCCAATTCATCATTGTTTTCGGGCTTTCAATTGTAGACTTCTCCATGGACTCAACTTTTTTTGGGCTAAGCAAGGATTGACTCACACCTTTATCTCTATCTCTATGACCACTTCTTTTGGGCCGGCCCTTATTGTTATTCTTGTTTCCTTTCACGTTACCACAACCAACCGTGAAAACCGATGGAGATATTCTTGATTCCTCAAAAACCAGTGGAGATATTTTCTCACTTTGTTTCCCCATTAAGTCACGATTAAGGATGACAGTATCCTCATCCATAACTGCCACCTCAATCAAGCCAGAGGAAATCACACTATTATCTGGCATACAGTCAATTGAAAACGTTTTTAAAATTGAAAATTTTGAATCGGTTTGGATGGCACGATCAGTCTCCGTAACCACCTCCTCAAAATCCGGGATGGGATTCTTCACAGCTATGTTTGTATCCTTCTCGACTGTGACGCCACCATCTGCCGAAGCAACGTTGAGTTTACCTCCTTCAGGTAACCTGTCCGCCTGTGTTGAACCACTTTCACATCCAATTGTTAGATAATCCTGCTCATTTTCCTTCCTTTGTGAAGAACTCCGATACCCTTGATTAGCTTGGTCATCCTCATTCCGCCGCCCCGGGCTACGACATGCTTTGTTTATATAACCATAATTTCTACGATGCCCTACCTTCAACCACTCCCCATAAGGAAGACTCCCCTGTTTTCGGTCCCTTTGAACAGAGCAATCCCTTACCTCATGACCAATCCAACCACACTGATAACAAAGCCCCACTAAACGTTTTTACTTGAAGCCAATACAAACCTTATCTCCTTCAAGACTTGCGACAACTCCTCCTCGACGTAATGGTTTATCTAACGGCAGCTCCACCCTTACTATGATAAAGTGAGCTTGGTCAGACGAAAATGCCTTCAAATTAACATCCAGTACTTCAGCCAAGCCACTGCCAATATCCCTGCCTACCTCTTCCAATAATAAATCAAAAGGTAAACCCCATACCTGAACCCACATCGCCATTGAAGTAAAACTAACCGACGTGGCTGTCATACCTCTCTCCCATCTTCGTAACGCCAGAGGGTGATCCTCAAAACTCCACGGACCATTTGCTAGCACCCACTTCAACTGACTCTCCATAGAAAATTTGAATTGAAAAAGATCATCCCCCATGTCAACAATGTGTAAATCCGAGCCCATCTTCCACACAGACCTTAGCAAATCCTTGGCCACACACTGGTTAAAAGCTCGTGTAGTGAGAAACCTTCCCAACAAACGTAGTGAACATTCTTCCAACACTCTTTCCCTTTGTGAGACCCCAACCTTAATGACTTCTCCCTCCTCTTCTGTCAAAGTTATCCTTTGCAACTTGTTTATAAAATCAGAATCCATCATGTGAAAAGGAAAACACTAATAGACCCCACTGATCTTGAACCAAGTTGCAGACAAACACTGAGAAGAACCTAGTCCTCACCCACAGTGTGAGAAGAAAATCTCTCCCTAGAGAGAAGAATAGAGAATACTAGGTGTCGATTCCATCGATTCAGCAAAAATAAATAAATAAATAGATGTTGACTCAATCACAATAGCCCACCATTATTCTCATTTACGCATGTGACAACAGTGAAATTAACATGAAAGATGTTAATCACGTTATTACCACACACACACCAAAAAAAAAAAAATGTTGCAAGGCATAAGGCAAAGAAAATGGGTTGCCAGTGATCGCCTACCAAACAGGACAACATGATTTGTATAGGAAACTCAATTGACATGAAGGATGGTTTCTATGATTTACTATGAATAGAAAACTGATTTATTTTGGTAAATGGGGAAAAAAAATTATTGAACAGAAAGGGTGACTTAGAGCAACAGTATCAATATCTACTAACGGCTCAAGAAAGAGATAGAGTTGACAGACTTGAGCCCACAAATCTTACAAAAGTAGACCCAATTGTGAGCCAATCCATTACTGGACATAAGGCCTAAAGAGAGAGAAAAAAAAAAAAAAAAAAAAAAAAAAAAAAAAAAAAAAAAAAACAATAAAATTGGAGAGTTGTGAGTATTATATTTATTGACTAGTTCAGTATATTCTACTTAAAAATTAAAAGGAAAAGACTGTTCACAGTATCATATATATTATAAGTACAAAAGGATACATCATGCTAAAGACATCACAGCAAGAAATCATTATTTATGTTTCGAATAATTCCAAATAAAATTGGTCACTGCATTAATTTATCGCAGAAAAAGACATTCTTGTCAGTAACAATGAATCAGTATACAAGCAAATAGTTATGACTCCTATCAGCCACTTTCCGAAAGGTTTGGTTAAATTGACCAAACAAGAATTATGGGTGTCACAATATGTCAATAACATACAAGACCTGCAGTGTATAATCCATCTACCTCTCAACGATAATGGTCCACTAAACTGCAGGGAGGAAAAAAACCACCCATAGGCTTTACAAATTAAGGCCAAACCATCTTATCTTCTCAAAAGATCTCTGAAGCAGCCCCTTTTGCATCGACTACAAACCACATCTAACATTCGAAGGTAACTTCCAGTATCTATCTCATCACCATAAGATTCCTACCGTAATCTTCTAACAGTGGCAGAAGCAAGTCATGCTCATTCTGTGGAAAAGACAAATGATGGTATATGAACTGACACTGGATGCAGACAATATTCCTTATCACTTCTACTTCCAGGCAACAAGATGAATCAAATTCAGCCAAAACCAAACCTTTCAGCATCCCAGGCTCCTCATTATGCTGCTAAGATTGTCAATAACAATTTTTGGATTGGCATGTGATCCATCAAGATTAATTGCATGATATTCCAACCCTTTCCACCGGGCTATCAAGGCAAAATGCGGCCGTCTGTAGTAACTACTAATAATCTCCAGGATGACAGTTTTTGGCAATGCAGATACTATGTGAGTTAGACCTGCACCATGAGCGCCAATAATAACTGAAGCATCTTGAATAGCTCGTACTTGCTCCTTCATGGACATGTGTGCAAACAATCCATTGACAAGGTTTACTTTGCACACATGATGATTAGATGCCCAGTTATTTAACGAATCAAACACTTCTTGTTCATTGCTAAGCCTCGATTCAACTTTACCACCATGACGAGGATGAGCTAAATAATCTTCACGCCGAACAAAGAGGACATTATAGCCTGAAACTGGCTTTTCAACGCGGTGTCTATTTAAATGAAACCCAAAAGAAGCTCTAATCATTTCCCCAAATTCAGATAATCGAGCAGTTTTCTGGTCATCAGGGTTTTGCCACAGATCCTGTGCAGATGCTCCATTACAATTTATTTCTTCAGAAAGTCCCTTAAATAGTGCAGTCTCATAACCCAAAGGTGAGAGAATAGCATGACGAAAACAAACTGGACCACTGAAGTTTTTAGCATATCGAATGCCAGAAAACAATGCCTTCCATGTTTCTTCCATGGGTGCCTGAAAATTTTCCACCAAAGGAATAGAAAGTGTTACTAAGATAACTAAACATTAGCTAGTAGTCTATTTCATTAGCAGAAAGATAAGCAGAAGAAACTCGGGAACAAATACACAGAAACAGATAGAAGAGCACATGCAAAATGAGATTCAAATGTTATGACCCGGAATGATGTGCTGAATATATAGTTATTTGAATTAGAAGTATTTAAATTTAGGCTTAGTGATTGATCTTTATCTGATTGATTCAGATTAGTATTGTTATTTGCTTGTATTCAGATTAATTCCTATGTTTTAGGATAGGATTGGTTTCTATTTTTTAGTATTTTTATAATTAAATAGTTGGAGGAGGGGGGATTTGAACCCTATATGTCTTCATAGGATTAGAGGATTTTCATACTAGGTTAATATCTTACAAAAACTACCATCCCATGAAAGGTTTCTACATAAAAAAATCAATGAGGTAAACTCTATACCCCTCTTATTGGTCCAGAACCTTTATCATTGCTTCTCCTAAAGTCCCCCTAGTCCTATTTTCACAACATGAAAACTTAAGCTCCGGTTTTGCTTCTCATTATTATCTACCCCATTGCTTACTCAACAAGTCACAAAATGACAGCAGTAGAACCAAGTAATCATATTAATATTATCACATGCACTTAAACAACAGGCATGAAACCAGTCTCCTATAAACAAAATGCAGAGCCTACATACCATACAATGGCCATCCACAAAAACCACATTAGGTCGATTAGGCAATCCAGTAACTCTTGAAGATACATATGCACTGTACCAATCGGTAATAGTGTGGAAAAGGTTTGCATACTCAAAGCGTGTCACCAGCAGCGTCGGCTCCTCAACCCACTGCAAGTAAAGCCTTTCATTTAGAAACACACAGAAAAATTGAGATAGTGATAGTGATGATGATGATGATTTTTTTTTTTTTTTGGGATACGTGATGATAATGATAATGATAATGATAACAACAACACAAAAAACCATAATTCTAGTCCAGCTGAATTAGTTTCATTTATGTTATATGCATTATATCATCCCTAGTTTTTATGGCATAGTTAATCCGAGTCTTTTAACTTACATGTTTTTGTAAGACTGATTCTTCATTCCATAATGCATTAAATCAACCACAATTAATCAGGGGAAAAAAAAATCAATCATTAATTTTCTTTAAAGAATAGCGGCATTGAATCCAACAGTTTCAAGTTTCAACACCGGACCCCAACAAATTTTGGTGATATGGTAAGATCTAATAGTTCTTCTACAACCACATACTTTGCCACAACGTTTGCCAAAACTTGATGATATGTGCAACTATGATTGATGAACCATCACTTACACATAGACTCAGCACTTTTTCTCTATCATTCATAGTCACACATGACACATCTCAGGGCTGCGGCAAGAGTCGTGGCACAAAAGTTGTGTCCATATACTTTCTTATCCATTCATTCCAAAATAAGAGAATAGGATTTTAGGAATTTTACAGTAGTGTTAACCTAATAACTCTAGAGGATCTTAATAACCTTGATGTGATTGTATCATGTTCTTCTCATGACACATCCTTGTAGTCATAACTGTATCTCGTCTTCATAACTGCTTTCGTAACCGCCTTCATCTTCATGTTAAACTGTTTACTTTGTTTCCTGCTGCATACTTCTGTCACTAAAAACTTCTTTTCTTACCCCCCCGGTTGTTGATTATAATGTTATCATTATTTGTTAGACTGTCTAGGGGCTTGGGTACAACCCTCAGATTGTTACAGATCTCCTTTATTTAAAGCAAAGGAGAACGTTCCCACAATCTTGTTCTTAATGGGTACAAGGCTGACAGAGGTTGGTGTTGGTATAGATCAGATTCAAGTTAATTTGAAGTATCAACATACCTTTACTGTCAAATAGGCCTTGAGCTCTCTTGCAAGATGATCATCTAGATCTTACTGTTATTTCCTATTCCCAGCATCAGCACTCCATATGGATATTTGTTAGAATTATAGTTAAGCGATTAAATTCACAATTTTCCAACAGCTTAAACGACGACCAGTAATTTATCATGGTTTCAAAGCAGGAGTTTCTGAGTTCGATCTCTGTCTCCACTTCACCTCCATTTAAATTGTTAAAAATCCCACGTATTCGGCTCCGCTTATTAATGGAGAGTTTAGGCCCACACTAGTGTTCAAATTATAGTTAAGTGATTAAATTCATAATTTTTTAACAATCAAGTTGCACTTGCTATTACTAATTATGTTTAAAAAATAAAAATTCAAAATCCATAACTAGAACACAAGATTAATTAAACAGATTAAGCAACTAAAATTTGCTAATTAAATTAAAATCTAATGCGAATGATCCATAATTAATTTAAAATAAATAAATAAATAACGAACCTTTGGGCAGTCGAAATGGGTCGACCCGACGACCTGGGCGGACTCGAGTAGACCTCTCATGGTGTGCATTGCAATCCCATTACGAGGCACGTACCGATCGAGGAACTCATCGCCGGCGAGCCTACGCGGCACGCCACGCAACCCGGGCCCACCGTCGACCTCAAACGCGCCGTCTTCAAACTTCGGCAATTCCTCCTCCTCCTTCCTCCCAATCACGTCCTCCAACCTCTCGCCTCCCTTCGACATCCTGACCCGACCCGGATCCATCCGGATCCGCCCGCCCTCGCAGACGGAGCTCCGAAGCGCGTCGCTGTGGAAGCACCTGAACCACCCATCGGCGCCGTGATTCGCGGGGGTGAGGAGATCCTGGCGGTCGGAAAAGCCGTTGCCGAAATAGGCCTCGCAGGAGCGCGACGGCGGAGGGGAGCCGTGGGACCAGGGGAGGTAAGAAGGGAGGATTGGCCAGGGTTTGAGAAAACGGTTGTTGTGACCGTTGAAAAGGTGGTTAGAGTGGGAATTGGAGAGAGTTTGGGAAGAGGGAAGAGGTGATTGTTTGGAGTGGGAAGTGAAGTAGAGGAAGAGAGTGAGGAAGTTTAAGGCGAAGAGGAATAGGACGATCTTCAGAAGCAATACGTTTCTCTTGCTCAACATTTTTTTTTTTTTGGGATTGTTTTTGGGGGGTTTTTATGTGTGTTTGTGTTTTTGGACTCTTTGGCAGGGTTAGAGAGTTGGGGAAGGTACAAATTATGAGAGAAATGGTAAAGTTATTGACTTATTTTTATGTGAATGGGAGATGAAAAGGAGACTTTGATTGGTATCGTGTTGCACACGAGATTTTGGACATTTTTTTATCTTTATTATTATTTTTTTTTAAAGGCTCTGTTTAGGATTCGCTTATTTTGTTGAAACTGAAAATTTTTTCTTGAAAGTACTGTATATAAAGGTAAAAGTTAGCTAAAATAGTATAATAGGACTTATAAATGGTACCAAAAAGGGCAGTAGAGTCATAAATAGTAGCAAAAATAAACTGAATAGTAAAATAAACTGACTTTTTAATTTAAAGCCAAACGCACACTTAGAAGGAGCTCAAATTATATTTTAAAAAAAGTTATATAGGCTTAGATTATAGTGTTGAGGTGTTGAAGAACGTCTTCTATTTACACTGAAATTGGAAAACAAAATGACATTAATAGTGAGTTTTAATTAGCTCAATTGATAAATTTTTTGGTGGTTAAATAAAAAATTTGAGATTCAAAGCTGATTGGTGTCTTAATCTAATGATAAAAAGCTATTAATCAGGAGCCAATACCATATGTTAAAACTCTTTAAAAAAAACATTAATAGGTAAAATAAATGAATTGCATTTTGTAAAAAAGAGAATATAATAGATCATTTATGAAAATTATGAAATAGAAATTTAGAAAGTGAATAAAAGTATAAAATCAAATGAGCAAAGAGAAATAAACAAAAGTGGGGAGAGCTTACGAAAGAAGAAAAGGAAAAAACCACGAATCTTATTGCATTGAGAATAACGAGTAGCAAACAGGAAAGTATTGAAGCCTGGCAAATGGAATAAAACAGGAAAAAAAGTAACAGGAAAGTATTAGAGCACAAACTACTTTGCTTCTCAGTTCCCCCACCTTATCGAAGATCTTGATACTCCTTCCTATGGGGGCTAAAATAATAGAAAAATAGAAATAGTGAAAGAGTGGCTTCTTTGACGGGGTCGGGATTCCAAAGAATTATTTTAAAGGGTGATTAGCCTCCAACAACAAATTATTCAAAAAAAAACCTACAGTTGAAAATGAAAATTGATTTTGGTCAATGGATATTAGCTTTACTATGTGTGAGGGTGGTTGATTGGGTTTTCATCAAGGCAATTCAATTGCCTTAATTCCATTCAATTTGTTGTTATAAAGCGATTGAATAAAGTTTCTCTCCAAACTAATTTAGAGAGAAATTCTTCAAACTTCTTATATATCTTTTTTTTTTTTTTTTTTTTTGTGAATTTTGAAAATTTAACCGTTGAATTTCATATTCCTTATGTTCTTATCATGCATATCAAATTTCGTTTAAATAAGATGTTATTTACTATTCGATTAATAAACTTATTTTTTATACATAATTTTATATCATAAAAACTTGAAATTTTAACATTTGTTTGATGACATAGCAATTGATCTTTGATCTTCTTGAAATTTTACAAGCATGAAAAATATAATAAGAATATGCAATCCAACGGTTAGATTTTCAAAATTCACTCTCAATATAAAAATATATGAGAAATTTATAGAGTTTCTCTCCAAACTAGTTTGGAGAGACTTTATTCAAAGAGATTGATGTCTTTTAAAAGTTCATGACAATCAATATTAATGGTGAGTGGGCTAATATTTATTATGGTGGCAGTTGTCAATTACATGATTTTGTCCAGTTGTTTGCTTCTATTTGGCTGGTAAGGCTTGAGTTTAATGTGATTTGTGCAATGGACCCAATACGAAATGGATACGTGACAAATAAATGAACACGTAGCCATATCGTATCTGGTTCAGTACATGAATGATGAAACAATAAACATAAGCGATGCCCGTGTCTAGTTAATGCACAATGCACTATTCATGTACTGATACATATAGTTCTTGTAAATGCTCCAAGCATATTTTCAAAATTGCTCATCGACTGTAAAAATAGATTTTTTTAAAAAAAATCCTCTCATAAAACAAACCAAAATTCCCAAATTTTCTCATGGGTTTACCGTGTGGACTTGGACCACATAGGGAAAAGATGAGGAGTAATATCACAGGTTCGGAACCTATTCAAGGAGTAGCCCCAATCGGGGTTCTTTTTTGGGCTGGACTAGAAATTTAGTAAAGATTATTTCATCTAGTGTTGAAGATTAGGCCTTTATTTGTATGCGGACCAAAGACGTGTGCTTTGTTTATTGCTGGGCCCATTTTCTTTGGGTTGTTAAAAATTGGCCCTGAACACCCTTGTATCATTTTTTTAAATTTTAAATTTTTTATATTTTGGTAAGACCCATGTATTGTATCAATTTCAAACATGAATGGCCGAGTTACGTTTATCGTAACTATCCATATGGCAGATTGTGCGATAACTATTCACGTGGCAGATTATGAGTAATGGAGAAAAAATGGTAAGTTCATATGAAAGTAATATATAGCTAATCATAGTTTAACATATAAGATAGTTGTGGTAAAAATTGTGTTATTTTATATGATACTAGAACTATTCCAGAAATAGGGTGCCTAAGTTGACAAGTTTGACCCTCCTCCTTACCTTATTAACCCCTCCCCCCCCCCCCAAAAAAAAGTGACCCTCTTGTTCTTGTGTTTAATATGTATACTAGAAGTTGACTGAGTTCCTATGTAGAAATGAATATATTTATTTAATATTTTTGTATAATCCAAACTTTAGAGAATAATAACGTGACCGGTTATCCATTATTTCTTAAGGATATATAAGTTTTAGAAGGAAAGCTACTCAAAGAGGACATGTACGGACAGTACGGTAGTGATACCATTAACTTGATGGCTAACCAGATCTCCTTCAATATTCAGGATCAAATTATTATGGTTAGCTTTCAATTGTAATTTCAGATTTGCAAAGAACACCAAAAAAAAGGTCAAAAACATGGTGTATGATCTAATTGAGTTGATGTTAAGAAAATGAGTTCATCAAATTAATGTTGGTACATTTTCTAAAACCTAAATTTTGAGAAACGAAATTATTAATTTCCCACTTTTGTAATCAACAAGTCAATTCTAAATAAAACAAGAGCTAAAAATAAGACATACTGCATGATCAAATGGAGTTGATGTTACGGAAATGAGTACATCAAATTTATGGTGGTTCATAAATCATAAATTTTGATGAACAAAATAATTTTGAGAAATAACATTTTATTAATTTCCTACTTTTGACATCAACAATTAAATTCCAAACAAAACAATAGCTAATAATCAAGACTAAGGTTGCTTTCTGATCTCCAATGCCTGGCTTTCTCAAATCCATTAACGTAATTCTCAAAATCATCAATGGTTTGGTCAATCTCTTCTTGTGTGTTCATCACAAGGGGTCCAAACTGCACTAGTGGCTCACCTAATGGTTCACCCCCAACTAGAATGAATCTGAGAGGTTTGGAGGACTTGTTCCATACCTCCAAGCCATCCCCAGTTCCTAGAAGAAGAAGGTGGTGAGCTGCGGTGGGTGAAGATTTTGTATTGCCAAAGATACCTTCACCTTCCAAGACATAGATAAAGGCATTCCATGATATTGGTATTGGTTGTTGAAGGTGAGCTCCTGGTTTGAGAGTGAAGTCCAGATACATAGTTGGGGTCCTAGTGTAGATTGGTGATTTAGTTCCCAAGGCCTCGCCGGCTATAACTCTAACCTTAATCCCATCTTTGATGGCTTCAGCAACATCCTTGCTCAGCATTTCTTGATACCTTGGTTCAATCCTGTGATCAAACAAAATTACAACTCAATTAGATGAAGTTTTGGATTTTGCTAGCTTATTGTACTTGTGTTGCAATTTCTTAGCAAAATCATGCCAGAGTCTTGCCTTTGAAAGGCATACAAAATACTCTCAAAATTTTAGTATTTGATCACTGTCACTAACCCACAAGAGTTATTCAAATTTTTCTAGAAGTTCAAAGCTACCAGGTGCTAGTATCATGACAGAAATTAACTTATCCACCATGGGATAATATGACTATAAAGGCAGTTGTTTAGGCTGACCATTTCTGGCTGGTATGCACACACCCTATTGAGCATTTCAAAAGCACCTTTGGAAAAGGTTCAATGATGACGAATCATCGTAGTAGTAGGAATCAGGATAGGAAAGTTGCATATTCTCTCATTAGAAAAGTTTGAAACTTATTTGACTATTTCATTGAGTGGATAGACCTGCCATAATATTCTGTTTTGTTTTTTTGAGGGGGGGACTATGTCCTATAATATTCTGGGTTAAAAAATAACCATATAGTGGCATAAAATGTATGTCATACTCATATCTATCTCTATGGTTAGGCTAACCTTTAGTGAGTGGTGTACTTACATTTTATGCTTGGAGGATAGGTTGATCCACAACTGTAGGCCCTTATGGGTTCCCTGGGCGGCAGGCATTTCTGAGTGAACAATACCTCTTCCTGCAGTCATCCATTGCAAGTCACCGGCTCCTATTGTCCCTTTGTGCCCCTCAAAATCTTCATGTATGAATGATCCCTGATGACACAAACAATTGAATTGCCTTCAACTTATGGTAATTGCAACTCACCTCTAAAAAGTTCAAATAGGGACCAAATCAATGAAAGCAAGTACAATAGGTCATATTTCTGCAACTATTTTTTTACAATCAACATCACTTTCACTGAAACCGTCAATAACACTATTTTTACTATAATCACAGTGTATTAATAAATATGAAAAATGTCTTGAAATTTACTGTGATTAGATTATTGACCATATTAAGCCAAAGTGTAAGGTTATTTTGTCTTCAAGACCTTTCCTGGCAGCCACCTGGTGCCTGAAAGGTCATGTCAACCTTGGACAGTTGTAGCATAGTGAACCGCATGCCTTGGGTCTGACTGGCTGACCAAAAAAGAAAATATGATGCCAGACAGCTGACAAATGCCAACAATGTAAATCTAAATGGGATGGAGATGCAATTACTTTTAATAGTTGAGATTGATATTTACAAAAAGCAACTTTCAATCTCAACCATTGATTAAAAAAAATAAAGAAAAATTCTATGAGAAATAAAAAATAAAAGTTAAAAAAAGTAAAAAGTGAAATTTTTTTGTGAGACAACTGAGTTGAATTGCACCGGATCCTAATCCATCTAAATGTTACCTTGGAAATTCCATTATTAACAATGAGTTGATAGTTGAAACTCGAGAAAAATTCTTAAGTATTCTTAGAGCACGGAGAAATGATGCTTCTTTTTTTCACATTCATGGTAAGATTCACCATAAATGTAAGAGGAGGAAACACAATTCTTTGTAATCCGAAAGTATTTAAGAATCACTCAAAACTTGAAAGTTGATACTACTAGATCTAAGGGTCATTGACTTAAAATGTCATTTCTATTCGAAAAATGCTAGGACGGCAAAAACCTTACAAAACTTTTGCCACAACTCGCCATGTAACGAGGTGTGAGCGGTGGAATCTATTCAGCTTATAAACTCAAGATATTGACTAATCAACTATATATTATATTTTTAGTTGAGAAAATATCTTGGATAAATTGAGATTAATAACAGAATTATTAATAAATCGACATCTATGGTAGTTAGAAACACGCATATCTTGTCTTTCTCTATCTCATTATTAAAATGACTACTGTGTGTCCCCCAATCATTTTAAACGTGGAATATGACATTTTCATGTTAATTATAACCATTATAGACAAATATCAAGTATGCTGTAGGTGTTTATGTATTTCATTTTTATTGACTATATATGTAAAATGAAGTAGTGATTATTTTTAGTTTGCTTGACCAAAAAGTTTGCATACACACAGGAAAAGAAAGGCCATGAGCTGCAATGGCCAATTGAAAATACCTGCAACATGTAGGTCACTGTCTCAAACCCTGCAAAGAGGAAAAAAGAAAAAAAAAAAAAATTAGAATCATCTTATGTTTATCCCAATTCTCAACAGTTAGATTTTAAATATTTTCAACGAGACTAAAGGTCAATAATCAAACCCCTATGTGGATGATCAGGAAATCCAGCTGGAGCAGTAACTGCAAAATTCAACAACTAACTCTTAAGAAAAATGAAACCACATGTATAGAGACCCAACACGTTTTCATGAAGCAACAGAGGAAAGCAGAGACAGCCCACCTGAGAATTCATCAAGTACAAGAAAGGGATCAAAGTATTTCAGCTCAAACCTGCAAAAAAAACCAAAACACCCATTAATCCAAACCTTCAAATTCTTCCAAAAGTTCATTCCTTTAAGTGAAAAGAACACCATTTAATTATCACTCTCTTACCTTCCTATGCTCCTTCTAACAATGGCCCCAAGTCCCTCATGTTGTGGTCTGGCTAAGAATTTCCTCACCACAAGACGAGGTTCTTTGAGAAGATTACAACTTTCTTTCTGGTCATGCATTTTTTTTCTCTTATGCGTCAACTTTCAAAAAAATGTAAATTTTCTCCAAATGTGTGTATCAAAGTAAGGCCTTTGATGCTATATATAGGAAGAGAGGGAGAGAGAGAGAGAGAGAGATTCAATTTGGCTTTGGAAGGTCAAAGGGAAATGTTGGCGGCCAAAGCAAAGGTAATTGCTTGTGCTCTGGGGACTTTTTGAATATATTCCTGTGCATAACGTCAGCATAGCGTTGTGTTGAGGTAGCCTGTGGATCGTGTATCCTAGCCGTTACTTGTGGCACGTGTCAGCTCATAATACTTTTTTTTTTGTGTGTGCGCGCGTGTGGGGTTATTGTTAACAAGTGCTATGAGTCACATGTTAAAGTTTAACAAATGCTCAATTATGACTTGTAAATTTGTAATATACACTTTTCAAAAAATAAAATAGCATGTAATATATGAATGGATGCATTTAAAAATAAACACATTTTTTTAATCATAAAAATATACATAATTGATTGACTTATTAAAATTCTTGCTTAAATTTAATACTACTTATAATAATTTCTATTCTAATTTTTAATAAGGTAGAAAGTGTGGTTATTTTTGTTGAGTAGATAATATAATTGATTTTTATTTGTATATTTTATTAATATTGAACTCTTAGTGTTTTGCAATCATTAACTCACTTGACACAAATATTAAAAAACTTTAGTGGACACATGGCACAAAATTAGCCCACAATTGATATCTAATTTGGAATTTAATTGAATTTTCTCTTAGTGTTGATTTTAAATATATATATATTTATATATATATGTAGATGTGTACGGTTTTACTTTATTTTTTTTATAAAAAAATTAAAACATTATTTAATAAATTATTAAATGTATCTTAACCGCCGTCCTTAGGTCATTCATATATAGGCTTGGCTTGGGTTTAGTGCATCCAATGCATTAGACCTATTAAGATAATGACATGTGTTACCATCGTAATGGATCTAGTGTAACTAGACACTAAATCCAAGCTTTGCCCTACGTATATATATAGTCATAGACACACAAATTTTCAACAATTGAAGTAAAATATTATAATTGGTGCATAATAAAAGTGATATTAGTGATAGGTTTATGTGAAAATTATGATATATCATTTACAACTTACCATCTTAAGCAAAAATTTAGGGGGAAAATTGTCTTTAGCTTAACTCAACACAATCTATTTAACACACCTTTTCACAATTTATTGAAGTCATACAATATTATTGGCAAAAGAAGAGGCAATGAAGACATTGTTTTATGTTCTTACCGATCACAACTTGTAAGGTCAATAAATTGTAAAAAAATTAAGAAAATATTAAAGCTTTTATAAATTTTACTACATAAACTAATAAACAAATGATAGCAACAACAAATGTGATTTGTGCGCTTCAAAAAAATTCTCTTAACTTGGCTAATTGTGATCTCCCCCCCCCTCTACTTGAGTCACAGTGCCTCAACAAATTGTGTTTGTTGGAATTTGGATAACAAAAATGATGGTGATGATGCCCATTATTTTACTGCTCCCAATTTTAAGTTATAAGATTCCAACCCTAAATGTCATTAAAAAAATTGTCCTTTTTTTTTTTTTTTTTGCAATTGAGTTAATGAATGATTAATAATTAGGGTAAAATACAGCCAACACCTTAGAGGATTAGGCTAATACCAATCAGGTTTAAGACATTTCAAAATTGACTAATTTGATCTAAATCACCGTAATAGAATAGAAAAATGAGTAACTGTTTAGAGACTAAGTTGATCAATTTTAGAATATTTTAAACCTAATTAATATTATCTCAAATATCAAGAGTGTTGACTATTTTGCCAATTATGATATATATCGTGTCTCTATAATACTATACTTTAAGGCAAAAGCCTACATCAACTAATATTTTGTACTGTTTCCTGCAAAGACGATCTAGACTAAATCCCCTTCTACCAACTAAAAAAAATCCTTCTCAAAAAAAAAGTACTAACTAAAAATTTTCTCAAAAAAAAAAAAGTACCAACTAAAAAAAAAAAATTCTATTTAACTTAAACGGAAAGAGAGAAAGTATCTCATGAGACGGTTTTATGAGATTTATATTTCAATGACATGTGGGTCCTATAAGTGTGAGATCCACATATCATTGAGACTTGTAAAACCCACATGTTATTGAGACATAAGTCTCATATGACGGTTTCATACAAGAATTTTTCCACCGAGGATGGGTTTTGTTCATTTTGAATTGAGTCATGGCGGTGTAGAATGTAGATCCAACGTGTAACACGGAGTGGACACATGCATGCGTCACGCTGATATGGTGGTGGGTCTAAAATCTGATGATACATATGTTGGCCCACAAGTATGAAAGTTGGACACATTGGATATTCTGCTCTGTTTTTATTTCAGAGGTATGGTTCTGTGCTTATCAAAAAAAAAAAAGGTATGGTTCTGTGAAGTTTCCCAATTATACATATGAATTTAGTCTCTCTCTTCTATTGAGTCAACTACAAGCATTTTCCTTGTAATTAATAACCAAGCACCCATTAGTCTAAACCTAAGAAAGAAAACATTTTCATATTCCATTTCCAAGCTCAAAATTAGAACACTATTTTACATTCTAAATCAACAAACAAACAAAAAAAACTTTGTAAAGATTTTTCATTAATAAATGAAATAAATCCAAGGATAGTATTGCCCTTTGTGCTCCAAATTTTTTAATGATTTCCAAAATCTTTGTTAAGAATTTTAGTTAATGGGAAAAAAAAATATATAAATATATATATATATATATTCATTCATTTTTCTTATGTATTTATCTAGTATAGATTTTGGAAGAAAGTCCTCTCATGACAACATTATGATTGTATTATTAACAAAAACACAGCCACAAATATCTAATATCACATCATTCATAGTGAACAAATTCAAAGTTGAAATTTGAAAATTTTCCATGAATGAAAATGCTACAACGTATTTTGATTAAGACCATATATAGTCCTAGTCATTTACTTGGAAAATGAAACAACCCTTGATTTCTTGCCTACTAACAACTAACTAAAAACGTAAGAAAATGCTTTCACTTTCTTGTTGGGGTTTTCTGGTTTCTCTTTTCTTGTTCACATGATCACTTTTGAGTTTTGACTGCATTTCCTTAATTTTACTTGGCATCCAAGAAGTTACATGGAACTTGCTTCGACAACTACATGCTTTGAAATTTATTTAATTTTAATGATAACAAACCAATTATTAAAATTAATGACATAACTTATATCAGACCTAGCAAATTAATGAAATTAAGTCTCTTTTTTTTTAAGATATACGCTCTTTTTTGTTTTTTTTTTTAATTATATTTTACAAACGATATACACTCATTAGAAGAAACTTATATAGGCACCATAAAAAAATGCATCAATAATCAATATAATGTAAGGTTTTTTTTTTTAATTTTTTTTTTTTATTAAGGGAAAAAAGTCAATATAAGGTGAGTTACAAGTGTGTTTGGTTTAGGTTTTTTATTTATTTATTTTTATTTATAATTTATTTAGTTTATGGACAAAAGTTAGGTACATTATATTAAGTTCCTAAATTAAATTCTCATATATATCCTTCTCAAAAAAAAAAAAAAAAAAAAACTCATATATACATTTTGTATTGAAAATAATTGTCTTTGAAAAAGAAAATATTTTTGTATTTCATTACTCAATACGATCATTTATTAGAATTTAATTAAGAAAACCTAATATAGTGCATTAATTTAAAATACCGTACCTAAACTTATTTTTTTTATACATATAACTTCTTAAAGTTTCAATATCCTTTTCAAAGTACAATAAGTATATTTTATCTTTAACAAATAGCCACACTAAG
The DNA here is from genome assembly GCA_030021035.2 of Notholithocarpus densiflorus. NCBI lineage: Eukaryota > Viridiplantae > Streptophyta > Magnoliopsida > Fagales > Fagaceae > Notholithocarpus > Notholithocarpus densiflorus. The sequence goes on from JARYZH020000048.1 coordinate 2,639,562, forward strand.
ACTACAAAATCATTATTAATGAGTGGTGTTTGCATTACATGCACAAGTATGCAACTTTAAGCGTGCCAATTATCGTAAACCAAGTAGATCAAATATGTGGGTTTCAATTAGGTCAATTGATAAAAAATTTTGTCCTTAAAATTAGCGTCTCAATCTAATAATAAAAAACAATTATTATAAATTTCGCCACCAAAAATTTCAAATGAAACATCCAAGATTTAATTCACTCTCCTCTTTATAACATTGATTTTTTTTTTTTTTTTTTTAAATCCTCGTGGAATTTTGTCTCCATCAAAATTTTATTTTCTTTAGGCTACTTTAATTAAAGAACTGAGATTTGAGCCCCGTGAATCTTTGGTGGGTTTGGGACCATATCCATTAATGACATCATGGATACAAAAGCATGACGGTAGAACAGGCCTTGGATAATAATAAAAAGTGCGTTTTGGTCTTTTAAAAAACAAACAAAGTGCATGAGTCAAACCATAGATGAGTCAGAACATTTTAAGTATTTAACTGTAATGCAATAACGTGTAGACTTTTTTGAAACCAGTCAGACAGATACTTAATTCTTTTTCTTTTTTAATTATTTTGTCTAAGCATTATTTTAGACAGTAGGATAATCTATGTTCCTTCCTTGCTTCCATGATGATTTATGGATTACGAATGATGATGCTTGCACCCTTTATACCCATTTAGTAATTACGAATTTTACTAGTGCTTTTCCATGAATATTTTATTATAAAAAAAAACACATGAAGAATAAAATTATATTGTATTTATTAAAAACAAAATTATTGCAGTTTTTCTGCATTCAAAACATTGCTTGGCCTCAAATTTTTTTCCCAATAAGATATTGGTTTCAAGATCATTGTTGTTGACTTGTCATATTTCCTTTTTTTTTTTTTTTTTTTGATAGGGACTTGTCATATTTCTTTGTCTTATAGTCTCACTCACGTATGTGCACATGAACTAGACCATGCTCTTCCTATATAATAAAAAAAGAATTATATCAGTACAAGGGTAACTTCAGGAATATATAAGCGCAAGACTTATGTGCTGTTTCTTAGGTTCTCATCTTAAAATTCTACCATGTGAATTTTTCCTCATGGGATGGAAGTGTATTTTTTAGTTAAATAGCCACATGGCTAAATCTTAAGTGGAGAATCTAAGGAACAACATCTAAGATATCGTACTTAAGTTTTGTCAAATATATAACGTATTACATATCATTCAAACAATTAATTAATAAATAAATAGATTATAAAAATAAATAAATAAATAAATGACCAGTATATATATTTAGTTAATTAATCACAAGAATCTTTACCTAATCCACAACTAACTACAACTAATTGAAGTGACATGTTGTGATTAGTGTGCAATAAAAATGATGTTAGTAGTGAAATTATATGAAAAAAAAATATTGCACTGCCCAAAAACACATTGCGAAACCAAATTTCAGATAAATTTAAAAATCTCTATTACTATTTGAATTCTCACGTCTGACAAAAACAAAACCAATCGCCATTAGTAATTTAGTACAATTCAAATTCAAACACCATGCGTTTCTAATTAATTTTAATTTCTTTCAGATCATGTTCCTCAACTTTTCCTTCATAATTTTTGCCATCCTTTTCTTCCTCACTCAAATGAAATCCAAGGGAAAAAAAAATCATATTTTGTGACGAAACAAAAGAGCACAACCAGAATTTAACATTTTCAGCATCAATATAAGTCATAACCCTGTAAAAGGAAAATGAATTAATAAATTGATAGACATGATAAACTAACCAATTATTGTCAAGAATCATGTAAGAAACTTCTTAAATGTTTGTGAGTATTACATTGTAATCATAGATTCAAGAATTTTTTGTATTTCCATTCTTTCTTCTTCCTCCTCTGTTTTTTCCTCTGGGGTCCGGAATTGATTTCATTAGCAAAAACATAGGAAAATAGAAATTTTCCGAGGAGGGAATTCAATGAACTCAAGTCATGGAACAAAATCAAAGAAACATCCACTATAATGAAAAGAAGTTTCAGATCTAGTACAAAACCTTTGTCCCTACACTCTACAATCCCCGTAGATGAACTCACAGCAGAAACCTTCTACCGCTTCAGAACCTCTGAACTCTTCAATATATGAACGCCACCCTTTGATGATGCACAAATCCCAATACGTAACTAACCAATTGCGCGGATCTCAGTACGCGACTTCAATCACCAACTAGAAGAAAATTGTTGGCTGCAAAGTTCTTCACTTCATCAATAATGAAGATCAAGAAGCACTTGGTTACAAAAACCTAAGGCACAAAGACGCAGTAGCTTCTTTCAGAGAGAATAAGGCACCAGTCACCTTTTGAATGCATTCTCCTTGTATTCTCTTATGTTACGGCCTCTAAAATAAGTCTTATATAGGTCTAGGGTTGTGAGAAAAGAAACCCTATACAAATACAAAAGCCTGGCCCAAAAATCAGATCTGAAAATTCTGATTTCCCGTAACCTCGATAGATAGTAGGTGTTGAGAAGGTGTCGAGTTTTAAAACATCAGACACAAGAGATGAGGCTCGATCGATCCACCAGGTGTCGAGAAGCTATCGAGAGAACAGGAGCTTTCTCGATTGATCCACCAGCTGTCAAGAAGGTGTCAAGATTGCGATAAGAAACACCTTAAGAAGCTCGATAGATAGCTAGCTGTCGAAAGGTGTTGAGCAGCTGTCGAGCTATCTGTCCGCAGGTGTCGAGCTATCTGTCCAGCTTTAATGAAGAGCTTTTCTTCACTTGTTTCTTGGTCCAATCTTCATGACTTTAATACTAGACTTGAACAACATGTTCCTTGAAGTATTAAACTCATCCTAGATTTACCCAAATACAAGTAAAGTGCGTTTTGTCAAAGGATTAGCCAATTACATAAAATCATGACATATGTTCTTAACATGTGAAACACATATGTCCTAACAGTTGGCTTTATTCCATGACAAAAAGTGTTGTAATTGCTTTAATTTCGTTCCTTGTATTTTGTGGGATTTTATTGTATTGGGTTTAGTATTAAGTTGGTGAAGACTCAAGCTTAAATGAAGAATCAGTGAATTTCAAGAGAAGCTCGCGAGAAGCTAAGCCGCGAAAGAGCACGTGAGGAGCACATGACTGGAAGCTGAAGAGTCGCGTCAGGCTGTCGATTTCGCGAGTGTCTCGCGGGTAAGGCCTTCCCGCGAGACAGTCGCGAAATGTTCTGCCTAGAGGATTTTTAAGTGAGACTTTCATACCCTTCACCCATACTATATATACCCTCATTACCCACAAATGCAATTGAGGCCATTCAGAGAAAAAAAACCCTAGATAGGTTTTCTACAACACACACCCATCTTTTAGAGAGAGAGCTACTCATCCTTAGTGAGAATTCATTGTAGCCTCTTCTCCTTCCCTCTCCCATTATCATACCTTGAGAGGAGATTTGTATCCAAACATAATCCACACCTTTATAGAGTGTAGTGAGTGTTTTTGGAGTTGCTGGGAAGCATTGGAAGAAGCTAAGAATGGCAGATGCAATATGGAGCTTGTTGCAGGATCTGGAGAGCTAGACAAGACACGGTTCCGAGAAGCCTTGTTGGAGTAGGAGCTTGGAGGGCTTAGGTACATCGGGTAGATTAGGCTTGGAGGGTTTCTTGCTAACCCATGTATCCCAACTAATTGTCTAGTGGATCGATTACCGCTTGGAGGGCGGCGGAGAGGTTTTACGCCGAGTACTTCGGTTTCCTCTTCAATAACACATCGGCATGTTATCTTGTATTTGCATCTTTCTTCCCTACTCTTTTACATTCCATTTTACTATTGTGTTGTCTTGATTATGAATTAGAGTAGCTTGTTTGTTTATCCGCTCGTTTTTACACTATTCCGCACTTAGTATTAAGTTAGTGTAAAATCTATCGAGCCATAACTTTAATTTGGGGGTCTAAACAGCTCTTGTGTTTTCAACACATTTTCGAGCTTTCATGAGATATGACATGAATTTAAATAGAGGTGTTAGCCTAGACTCCTAATCTTTAAACTCTTGATAGATTTTAAATTTAATGCCCACTTGTCTAGTAGAGATTTTTCATCACTTATGTAATGTAAAGTCATAGACTATAATTTGGAGAGAGGATAGAATTAGGAAGTGGAGGAAGAAGGAAGTGAAGAAGCTATTGCCATTGTCTATTGCAATGGATTCAAGCTAACCTTCTCTAGATATATTTTTTCTTTGAGATATGAAATCAGGGGCATAGGAGTCAAATTTGGGCAATAATGAATATCTAAAAAACTAAAGGCTAGGAAATGTTGATGATTTGGCGTTGTGGGTTTTGGAAAAATTGAATTGTGGTTGAGTTCAGTGACTGGAAGAATCATGTGACATTGTGGATGATACAAGGATATTCTCACCTTTATCACCATTATATATGTACTAGATGGAAGAATGGTGTGAATTTGTGGATGACACAAGGATGTCTACACTTTTGTCAAAATTCGAACTCGGAGCGTCTCGTGTCCAGCGTGGCACTGGCGGTGGAAGCCACGCTCAAGGAACGCGTCCACGACACCTTCGACGAGGCCCTCGGAAAGACGACGACGGGGGCGCCGTCCTTGTCTTCGCGACGCTCGCCGTTGCTGAAATGGAAGCATTTCATTTTTATATTTATTTTAAACTTGCAGAGCTTATTTTTGTTTGTCTTGATCAAGCAATTTTCTTTGCCAATCAATTGCCTAACTGGGCCTTAATCTATTAAAGTATGATTAGCCATTTGATCCCCTAGAGTAAAAAGGTTTTTGTTTTTTATTTTTATAAATAATTAGTATTTTAAATTTATGACATTCGTTCAATGATGATTGTTCTTCATTATTGTGCAAATCTTTTATTTGGCCACCAAAGCGCTTGGAAATGGAAGAAGGGTCCTTACAATTAATAGTGATAATTCCAAAAGATAAGTCATTTTCCCTAATTCATGGGGCATATAACTCAAATGATTATAATCACTATTATCAAGATGCTTGAAACTGATCAATTCTCTTGGTAATTGTTTAAGACTCTCACACCAAGTGAGATTTTTTTTTTTTTTTTTTTTTTACAAGATAGAAATTCTACTCTAGCATAATCTAAGTGTATATGTGTGTGAAGCTCCCTCCTGGAGACTTAAACCCCGGCCCTTGCTCCCTACGCCGAGTGAGATTTACTGCTTCCACATTCCACAGTGTATTAATAGAATTAAGAGAGTTTTAATAAATGCATTATTGAAAAGATCAAGGTACTTAATATGTATTAATTTCCCTATAGAATTTGACTCTTATAATATAGCGATGGTCCCTCCGCAAGTATAAGTTCTTGTGGGGTGTGGAGAGTAAGAGCCGAGGTTTAAGTTTTCAAGAGGGAGTTTCACACACATATATACTTAGATTATGCTAAAATAGAATTTCTAAAAGGAATATACATACATACATACATACATACATACATACATACATATATATAATGTTTAAGCCATGTAAATCTAATACACACAAGTATTTGAAACTCAAACTAAGTGTATTCAATGTTGACTTCCTAAGGTACAAGATCCATACTCGTGAGTTGTTAAAAGAAATGTACATACCTTGCCTGCTTTAACCAATGACCTCAAAGTTTCAATAAAATATGAGCCAATAATGAAAGGACACGATATACAACGACTTTTTTTAATTAATATTATTGCCATAAAAATCAGGGACCTTAAACTCAAATCCTGCAATTGATTTTGCAAGATCATGGATTAGATCATGAATCTTGTATTTTAAGACTCCAACTTCTTTTATTACTTTGTCAAAGAAATATCTTCAAATTAAATCATTGAAGTACTTATTAGAAACATCTTCTAATTGTTGGTTTATGCTTGATGATTGGATAAATGTGTGTGCTATTCATGGTTACTATTAGTGTTTTCTTACACATCTAATGATTTTTGGAAAATAAAGAACAAAAGGTGAAACAATTCTTTAAATTTGATGGGAGAGATGATCATAACTTAACTTTAGGATCTATTGGGAAATTTAGACCCCGGTTGATAGAATTAACAAGTTTGAAACCCAAGTTGTTAATTAGGTTTATTATGAATAAATCTTGTTAAAACAAACAAACATCAATATCATGTCACAAATAAATGCAACGGAAAAGTAAATAAGACAAGATATGATGACCCAGGAAAACCAATGAAACCAACTAGTTTCACAGTAAAAAACCTGGGGGAAAACCTTCCCGAAAAGCAATCCACTATAGTAAAGAGAAGTTTCAGATCTAGTACAAAACCTTTGTCCCTAGACTCTACAATCCCCGTAGATGAACTTACAGTAGAAACCTTCTACCGCTTCAGAACCTCTGAACTCTTCAATATATGAACGCCACCCTTTGATGATGCATGAATCCCAGTACGTGACTAACCAATTGCGCGGATCCCAGTACGCGACTTCAATCACCAACTAGAAGAAGATGTTGGCTGCAAAGTTCTTCACTTCATCATCAATGAAGATCTAAAATAAGGCATCGGTCAAAAGACACAGTAGCTTCTTTTAGAGAGAATAAGGCATCGGTCACCTTTTTCATATGTTCTCCTTGTATTCTCTTATGTGACGGCCTCTAAAATAAGCCTTATATAGGTCTAGGGTTATGAGAAAAGAAACCCTACACAAATACAAAAGCCTGGCCCAAAAATCAGATCTGGAAATCTGAATTCCCGTAACCTCGATAGATACCTCGATCGATCGGGAGGTGTCGAGCTTTAAACTTCAACAGATACAGCTATCGACTCATACGTAATTTTCAAGACTGACATCAACCCCGTCAATTAAATGCTACCTTAGTTTTTCTAGTATCTATAATCCAAAACTGGAAACTTTTAAAACGACAAACATGAAAGTCACATCCAAACAAGATAGATACCCAGCCTGCATTTTGTTAGAGAATTTTTGAGAAATTATGAGTGCTAAAGTAACTTGGGAGCATTCTCATCAGGTGTGCCAAATGCCAAATATTTGGCATTTGGCACACCAAACACCAAAAATCCTCTCTCAAGAGGTGTGCCAAATGCCAAAACATTTGGCACATATGAACAGTTCCATTCTAAAAATAGAACGGTACGGCCAGAAATGCTATATGCAAAAATTAAATTTTTAACGATTTTCTCTCTCCTCTCTGTCATTTTATCTCCTTTTTTTTTCTCTCTCTCTCTCTCGTCCGCCTCCCTCACTTTTCTCTCAGCCCTTCTCTCTCCTCTCTCTCTCTATCTCAGCCTCTCTCACAATCTGCCACAGTGATCTCTCCACCCACAGCTCACCTCCTCCACTCGCCAAGCAGCTCACCTCTCCTCCGACGCCAACGCCGCTCGCCTCCGCTGATGCCGCTCGCCACCGCTGATGCCGCTCGCCAAGCAGCCTGCTTCGCCTTCGCCAATGCCGCTCCAAGCAACCTGCCTCCGCCGAAATCTGCCCAATCTCACTAAGATCCAATTCACCTCCTCCACTCGCCAGCAACTCACCTCCTCCACTCGCCAAGCAGCTCGCCTCTCCTCCGGCGCCAACGCCGCTTGCCTCCGCCGATGCCGCTCGTCAAGCAGCTTGCTTCGCCTCCACTGATGCCACTCCAAGCAACCTGCCTCCGCCGAAATCTGCCTGATCTCACTAAGATCTGATTCCCCTTATTTGTTTGGATTGTTTATGGTTGATTTTAGGGATTGGATCTGGTTTGAGAAATTGGATTGGAGGATAACAATGATTTGGGATTGGATTGTTTGATTTGGGATGGGTTTTGAGGTTTGTGAATGTGGTGGGTTGTTATGGATTTTTTTTTTTTTCTGGTTGGGTTTTTTTTTTTTTTTTTTTTTTAAGGTGGCGTTGGTGGATGTGAGTTTGTGCCGGTAGTGGTTGTCGGTGTTGTTGCGGCAGTGGTTGTGCCGTTGTTGCTGGTGTTGTTACTGTTGATGATGGGAGGAATTAATATATTATTTTAATGTGTTGTAAATATTATTTTAATGTATAGAATTGAAGAATAGAACATCTGATAAATGAGATATTGTAAAATGATGTGATAAAATGATAAAGTAGGTTTTAGGTGTGTCAAAATGGCATTTTTTATAAGAGAGTTGATGAGAATGCTCTAACATAACCCATAAATTTCCTTATCTGACAGATAAGTAACGCAAGTTTAGATAGTTAATGAAATGAATATTGCTAGTCAAACAAAAAAAGAAAAAAGAAAAAAGAAAAAAAAAGATTTTGTTACCGAATGCCTAAAGGCAATTAAGATGTATTTAATGCTTTATTAAATAATATTTTTATATATTTTTCAAAAAAAAAAAAAAGTTAAGATTTACACATTGACATATATCTAAAAAAGCACACACAATTTTAGTGTGCGTTTGGATACAACTTATTTTGCTGAAAACTGAAAACATTAAAAAAATATTTTTTGGATTACTGTTCAGAAGAAAATTACTGTTCACTTATCTTCTTGCACTGTTCCCATGAATAGTGCAAGAGGCGCTGGGTTAGTAAAAAAAAAAAAAAAAGGGGCTGAAACATAGACGCCAATCCAAACCAACCTTTAGTATTAAAAAAAAAACACACACACACACATAATTACAATGAATTTGTGTGTGTAATTTTATAATTTTTTTTTACCTCCTAAAATAAAATTTTGAACATCTTGAGTCCCTAATTCTAAATCTTTTTTAAGTCCAAGTCTAAACGAAATAAACTTAAATATGATCCCCTTAACAATCTATTATTGCAAATAAAGTTACAATTAATTAAAACTATTGATTGAATTTATGAGTGGAGTAGCTGAATTTGAATGTGTTTTTAATTTTTTATTTGTTAAGTAAGGATTGGGGCATGGGCCAGCTAGTCAATCAGTAGTTAGTAAATGTGAACACTAAAAGACAATTAAACAATTAGACAATGGATGATTCTAAAAAAATTAAGGGAAAAAAAAAAACTATTTTGGTCATTACATTTTGGAGTCATAGTCAATTTGGTCCCCACATTTTGATAGCAGTCAATTTAGTCCATATTATTTTCAATTTGCAATCAAATTTGTCCCTACCGTTAAGTCATTAACAGAAAAAGTTTACATGGCAAACAATTTGCATTGTTGGCATGCTTAATATTAAAAAATTAAATAAGATGCTGACTTGTTTAAATTTTATGGCCATATCAGCACTGAGATGGCAAAAAAAGCCACATCATCTTTTAAAAATAATTTCTTTTTTTACCAATTTTTTTTTTCTTTTCTTTATTTTTTCTTTTAGTTTTCTCACAATTTCTTTGAAATTTTATTTTATTTTCTCACATTCTTCACTGTTCTTCTCCAAACCCAGATAAGGCTGTTGTCTCTCTCATTAATTGCTTGCACTCGTACTCTTTTTTGTACAGAGATGATTTGATTGAGCAAGCAATCAAACCTCTACAAAAGTTTCTCCAGCGTACCAACTCAAATTACTCAGTGAACCCAACTCCAAATTTCTCTTCTTTATCTTATAAAAATGTGAGCTTGGTGTCTTATCACTTTAGAGTCCATGAGAAAGCTTGCACTTTTTGAGCTAAAAAATTTCAATGCGTTAGTCAATAGTCCAAAAGAGAAAAAACCCATGAGCATAAGAAGCTATCTTTCATGGAGTCCAAGGCCAACCCCATTACCATAAATTGCTCAACCCCCACTTCACTATTCTGTTGGTTACTCTGTTCCTGCCATTGTGGCCAAAAACTCACATCCCCCACTTGCCCAAAAAATTTACAGATCTGGGTTCTAATACCCTAGTGCATAGTAGATCCTATCCCACTCCTCTCAAAGCACAAAACCTAAGTGGGTCACAAGCTTATGCTGATCTAATGAGTCCACCCTGTGAATCCTATCATCGCTAATGCCACTGCGCGATCTGTGCGACTTCCGTGCTCAGCTCATATTCCAGTCGCCACCCATAGAGGGTCACAATTTCCGGTCGATCTGTGAGAAGTTGCGATGGTGGTGAGGAATAATGTAAACTATATTAATGCTATTGACCGGTGGTTAAGGTGAGGAGGAGGAGATTGAGAGAGACGGAGGTCTTATCTGGGTTTGGAGAAGAACAGTGAAAAATGTTAGAAAATAAAAAGAAATTTTAAAGAAATTGTCAGAAAGCTAAAAGAAAAAATTGGTAAATAAGAGAAAATTATTTTTAAAAGATGATGCGGCTTTTTTACCATCTCAGTGCTGATGTGGCCATGAAATTTAAACAAGTCAACATCTTATATAATTTTTTTAATATTAAGCATGCCAACAATACAAATCGTTTACCATGACATTTTTTATTAGTAACTTAACGGTAGGGACCAAAATGATTGCAAGCTGAAAATAACAAAGACCAAATTGATTGCTGTCAAAATGTAGGGATCAAATTGATTATGACCAAAAAATGTAAGAACCAAAATAGTATTTTCGCCAAATTTCATTTATGTAAAACTCTCTGACCAGAAAATTTCAAACTCTTTGTAGTTCGTAAGCTTGTTTTAAACTCTATTTTTTGATAGTGAGTTTACACTATTTTATTTTTTGGAGTTTGAATTTCTAGGGACCAAAATGATTGCAAGCTGAAAATAGAAATGACCAAATTGACTGCTGTCAAAATGTAGGGATCAAATTGACTATGACCTCAAAAATGTAAGGACCAAAATAGTGTTTTCGCCAAATTTCATTTATGTAAAACTCTTTTACCAGAAATTTTCAAACTCTTTGTAGTTCGTAAGCTTGGTTATTTTTTTTACCATGATTGTTTTAAACTCTATTTTTTGATAGTGAGTTTACACTATTTTATTTTTTGGAGTTTGAATTTCTAAACAAGTGAAGGCATAACAATTTAGATATTCTAAACCATCTTCAATTATATCAAATGACAACCACCGCACACCCTTGGTCTTGGTGCGATGGTCACTCCACAAGTATAAGTGCTTGTGGGGTGTGGGGGGCAAGGATCGGGGTTTAAGTCTTCAGGAGAGAGCTTCACATACATATACACTTAGATTAGGCTAGAATATAAATTATATCTTATATCAAAAAAAAAAAAAAAAAAAAAATTATATCAAATGACAACATTAATTGAGTTGCATACCTCTAATAATAGTGAGTTATGAAAGTTAATAGAGATTTACAATTGGTATTAAGAGAGTCAATTTCATATCAGATGTTGTTTTGGTTTGGTTAGGAGAACAAAATATTTTAGTAGCGATTGATATTTGTGTATTGTTTTTGGAGTTACTGCTAATTATATACTTACACCTACACATATATGTTATTATTATTTATGTATATATGTATTTATTTATTTTTATGTTGGGTATATTACAAATTACATCCCTTAAGTTTGAGAGTGTTTAGATTTTACACTTTAAAGTTTTAAAATTTGGATTTTACCTCCTAAAGTTTGGGGGTGTTTGGATTTTACAACATAACGTTTCAGAATTTGAATTTTACACCTTAAAGTTTGGGGGTGTTTGGATTTTACACCCCTAAAATCTGAAACTTTAGGGTGTAAAATCCAAACACCCTCAAACTTTGGGGAGTAAATCCAAATACCCCTAAAATTTAGGGGGTAAAATATAAATTCTAAAATGTCATGGTGTAAAATCCAAACACCCCAAAACTTCAGGGGGTAAAATCCAAATTCTAAAACTTTAGGGTGTAAAATCCAAACACTCTCAAACTTTAAGGGTGTAATTTGCAATTTATCCTTTTATGTTTATTAACATATAATTCAAAATCCATATATTTTATAAGCACAAATATTTGCTTAAATACAATAATTCAATATATTAGTTTACATATAATGTAATATATATATATAGTTAAATTGTTAGTACTAGGTGCCTCCAATCAATAATTTTACCCTTAGCTGAAGCAGTTTTATTAGGAACATAACTACTGCAGAAAATCAAATATTTCTTCTTTTAGGCAAGATACAGAGATGTGACATGTAAGCTTAAATTTGATTGTATTATTACTCCTTTAAAAAAAGAACTACTTTGAATTGTATAATAGTCAAATTACAGCAAGAAATCATGTGAGTTTCTCATTTGTCTCCTTAATTTTGTTAGAGAGCAAGACGTAAAAATCATCAGGGTAGAAAAGAAAAAAAAGGGCAATATCCCCATAAAAAAGAAAAAAAGAAAATAATAAGAATAATAACAACCAAGTTTTAGCCTCAAATTTTAGGATTGGTTATAAATCCTCAACAAACTAGTTAAATTGGCTCCATTTATTCGAAGAAAAAAAAATATATGGTACATTTTTCTCACTCCTAAAAACAAAGAGCAGTATAAAACCTTATTATCTACTTTTGGTAGTGGACTGAACATTGTACATACAAATTTTCATATTTTTAGCAGGTATCTCTGTGAGCATTCTCCTAGGTACAACTACATCGACCCCAAGGGCCTGGTTGGTTGGTGTTCTTTTTTATAAAAAAATTTGTTATCAGTCTTAAAAAGAAATAATAATAATAATAATAAAACAGTTGGTTTATCTTGACAGTTTTCTTTGAGAAATTCCACCTTTTTCATTGATAGAACAATATTCAATAAATATTGAATCTTAGGCCAAAAATGGGATTCAAAACTTGAGCTTATGTAGTTGATGTTAGATTAGTGAATCATCTCTCACTGAAGAGCACTCAGCCAAGTGAGCTAGCAAGACTTACTCAACCAGACTATTCATCATGATACTTAAATTTCAAGTTGCAAGAACTTCAGAAGAGAATTGTCTTGGATCAGCTCCATGATGCTATACTGCTTTTTGGTTGCGACCTTTGTCATTTTATGAAGAATGGCATTACAAAAACTAAAACTAACATTTGAAGGTTCATTAACCAGTCAGTTATACAAGATTCCAAATGACAACCACTAGAAGAAATGGTGCTTGCAATAGAGGAAAAGTCTGTCTCCTGGGAATACATGAGGAAATTTCCATTTATAACCCAGATCAAAGCTTGCTCAAAGGTGAACCAAAGCATTAAAATGGACTTATATTGTCCCTTTTTATCTGCAATTTCACTCAAAGAAGGAGAATGTGATCTTTGGAAATCTTGTAACCTAAAGCATATGACAGCTGCAGTCAAGATGTTCAAGCATACCAATTATACTGGTACTGATGAATGAATCCTTTTTGCCTACTTGAAGAAACATTCTTATAATGTAACATTCATCTCTTCAGGATCTTAATAATTCTAATAACTTTCATTGAAAGTGTGGTCTGCGGGTATGATAACCATCAAAACCAATAAATACACAATTGAAATCTTAATCATAGATTAGTCTGCGGGTATGATAACCATCAAAACCAATAAACACATTCATGCATAGGTAATGTAAAGAGATGGATTAAGAATTTACAAATGTAGCAAAAGGAAACTTGTTTAATAGAAAAAGTAAAAACAGAAAGGTTAGGTGCAATGCCCAAACTTTGGCCAAGAGATACATAAATAAAGTCAATCAATAACATTAGAACTTGTAAAAATAAGATATAAGGGGAAAACTCTTGATTCTACAAGCCCTAAATTATAGAAACACCTAACAAAAAAACTGCTTCTAGAGTCATAGTACATACAAAAAATGAAGAAATACAATATATGGCAAGAAAGATGAGCCTGAAATCACAATTTGAACTCACAAAAGCAGTCAGGCAAAGCAGACCCTCTCCCCATGACATAATCCTCTAGATGAGCCTTCCATAGGGCTTGCATCAGATCTCTCCCACTAAAACCCTGTGAAGTGAACTCTGCGAAAGCTCTTCTGCTTAAGAAAAGGGTTTTGTACAAGCCCTTAAAAACTCGCATTGCTGCAACCATCTTATCCATATTTCCAAAATATGTAGCCACATAAGAATCACTATTAATAGACATAATAATCCAATGCAACTTTTGTGTTCCCGTGCATACTTGTGAAATCCTCATCATTTAGGAGGCTAGACTTGGTAACTACATTGGTGTAAACAGATGTCAAGCCTTCAATTTCCATCAGACCATCCCCAGCTGCCAAATATATATTTGTGTCTGTTGGAATGGAAAGTGATTGAAGTATGAAGGCCGTCTCATTAGGGGTAAGAGGATATTTTCCCCGTTTTCTCCAAACTTGGGCTAACTCTCCAGTCCATGGTTTTCTATCTCCTCGTGCTGCTTCAATGGCTTTGACAGAAGATGGAGAAAGACCTGAGTATTCGCATTGACTGTATGCTACCATGTCAGGTTCAAATCGAAGGTGAAGTGAGAGAAAGGGTTTGGGTATGGCTTCTAGGAGCTCAGAAGCCTTGTTCTCCAAGGATCTAGTCAGGCGTAACGCACTGTAACAAGCTTGACAAAGGGAAGCTTTTGCATACAGAGGATACCTACAAGAAAAAGTAAGTAGTCAGCAATAAACCATGAACATCAAAGATATGGTGGAATTTTTTTTTTTTTTAATCACTATTATTATTTTTTTAAAGCACATATATATGGAAGTTAAACCAATCTTGTTATACATCAAAACTCACATGAGAAAGACAAAGATGTTCAATCAACTTTCAATTTATCTTTCATTTTTTTTAAGTGAATAATTAACGCAAGTCAAGTACAAGGGTGCATATGGAGAAAAAAAAAAAAAAAAAAAAAAAAATTCAAACAAACAACATAGGCTAGAACATAGAACAGTTATAATCCCAGGGAGTCCATAAAATTTAGGAAACCCGCAATTGAAGAGGACATTCAACACAATTTCCACTCATATAGACTTCAAATACACATACTTCAACTCATCTGAGCTCCTGGCCCTCAAACCACCTTATCTTTCTCAGCACTAAATGAAAGTTTCCTAAAATATGAAACAGGTATATCCACAAGACCCAATCTAAGATATGTGGTCAGCGCCTCAAATTAACATGTTGAAACCAAACCACATATTGCATTTGATAGTTCAATTCTATATCATAAAACTAGTGGCCATTATACATCTCATTAATCAACCTTCTCCGAGTGGGATGAATTTCTCAGTCACAACGATATGGTTCCAGTGTCATCACTAAGCAAGAAATATAGAACTACAAGGTAATATCTATCTCTTCTTTGGCTCATTGCTGGTGTAATTGAAATATAATGATGTTCCAGCAAGGATGGAAGAACACTTTCAATGTAATCAAATTGGCCTCTGCGTTTGCTACAGTCTACTAGAAAAGGTTCTTTTGATGCAATTTCTGGTGGCAACTCTTTGACAACCTTAATAAATCCATTCATCTGTTGAATAAAGTAGTCAACGTCAAATACATCTGCAAAACCACTGAGGTGAAACCAAATGGTTATAAAAGGATACTGCATTAGTAAAAAGAAGATAAATTTTAAAAGATTATGAAAAATGAAAGAAGAATGATTTTTACTTATAAAAAAAAAAAAATTTAATTGAAAGAAGAAGAACAGCATTACTCTTGTTGCTTGGGGAAACCTTTTAGTCATTGACACATAATATCATACAATTAGAACCATTTTATAAGATCAAATCGTAGATAAAAGAAGGCTTATTCTATACAATTCATCAGACTAAACTGCTGAAATGAGAGAATGATCAGAATATAGGGATGAGAAAAACACCAATCAAACCATCTTGTTAGCCTTTGAGAGTTGAAAAAAATTTATAATTGAGGCCCAATTGATATGATTACGAAGGTCAAAGTAGAAGGAAAGTAAAATAATTTAGGAACCCAAAAAAAGGATATACAATATAATACTGGGTAAATTATTACTTTTGGTCCCTGAAAATTGAGGTAAGTTTGATTTTAGTTCCTTAAATTTAAAAAGCTTGATTTCGTCTCTCAGGTATTCAAAAGGTAACAATTTAGTCTCTTTCATTTATTTTCCATCCAGTTTTTGCATACGTGGCTAATATTATGCTGAGATGGCTTTCAAATATTACCAATCTAAGATTGGGAAAGTTGGGATTGGAGCTTGAAAGGTAATGTGGGTATTAGATAGTTTGTTATACTTGCTAAGTTACCCTGTGCTTGTTTGTGATAGTCTTGGTAGCTCAAAGTTGAAGAAATTTTGGGAGGAAAGTAATCCTTGTGAATGACAGGAGGTGTAAAGGAGTGGATTGGGTGAAAAACTGAAAATCCCACTAGGTGGTTTTGGGTCTCAGCTTGTGGATGTGTTGATGGTGTGTTCGGTTGTGGGTGGGTGGAGGCAAAGGCCAAGAGGGGTGGGGTCTGAGTCACCAGTGGCATGGGGTGTGCGACAGTGTTTTAGTTTGGAGGCATTCTAAGGTGGCTGTGGCTGGTGGTTGAGACGAGATTTGGAGACACCATTAAAGACATAGACAAAAGTTAGATGCAGATATTAAATTATTACATTTTAATTGTATTTTTTTATATAAGTAATGCAATTCTTATTGATATCAAAGAATAGTCACCCAAGTATACAGAGAGTATATAGCTGGGGGCCAACAATCAATCATGCAAATCACATGAATCTATCAAGTCAAAAACAGAACATAAAGGCTGACAATGTACAGCTGACATCCAAATCCAACAAAGTTCTAAAGAAAAATAATTTCAAATCAGGCATAGTTCTCTCTATGTCCTCTACTCTCTCCATGTACACCACACCAAACAATGCGGGGCAGCCATCTACAAATGACCATTCCGATGACGACAAAAAACGACTTGTCCAACAAGCTAACAACTCAACAACAGATTTCGGCATCACCCAACAAACTCCAACTTATGGAAAAAGAATGTGTGGCTTTTAGATTGGTGTATATGCAATGGGGAATCAGTTGACCATCTCTTACTTCACTGTCTTATTACATTTTAAAATTTTGAGTGACCAAAATCCAACTTACACCAAATTTCAAGAACCAAAAGTATAATTTTCCCTAAATTAATTCTATCAACTGTACAAAACAAAACAAAAGGAAAACTATAAATTATCTATGATATAATTATATAAAACAAGACATTATTCATATAGTCAATTCACAGTGAACAAATTCTTGAAACTTAAATAACAATTCTATCAGAGTTCATAGCTATCCCATCAACCTTGATAATTATAACCATAAATTACCTTGATTCATTCCAATATGCAGCCACTTCAAACTTTGGCAAAACCAAGGTTGCATTTAACAAGCAGGCAATACCAACACCATCACATAACTGCAGTCATCATAAATAATAAACCTTCTTTTATCAAAGAAATAAAATTGAGAATTTTCAAAATAGATCTCAAAGTTGCAAATACGAAATTCTCTTAAGCACTCACATCTCTTCTCATATGATTGAGCCCATCATAGCAATCAACTCGGATATATCCATTACTCTCAAATGGCAAAGCAGCAGCATTTCAACAAAAAACCAATGCAATTTTCTGCAACGAACATCAATTAAGATTGACTTAGAATATCACAAACCAAATGGAAACCCTATACCAACCATAATTTTCTCTCCTTCCCAAACATAATTACAGAGTTCAAATTCTTTGATTTTGCAAATCATTCCTTAGTGACTTTCCAAACTCAAAGATATACATGACAAAACAACTATACAAGGTCCAAGAACCCTTATCAAGTTCTCCATGTAAATTGCTTTCCTTCCTCTTCAATTTTAAATGACTATGCTCCATATTTGGCAAACAATTATTATATCCCAAAAAATTCATTTGTAGGCTATCTCCTAAATCCTATATGTATCCCATAGATCCACAAATTTTTGTCACAGACAGAGATTCAAACTTGAAGTTCCACTTACCACTTAGGTGTCCTTGTAGCCACCACTTGCAAGGCCTCCACTCCACCATCCTCCGAACAATCCATATGCCAGATTTCCCTCTGCATCCACAAATTCATATATCAGATGAAAAAAAAAATACACAATACCAACAAAACTGTGGAAATATTTAATTTTTTTTATATTTTATCTTATGCCCTACCCTGCTTATCAATTTCTAAACATTGACAACCTCCCCTCACCTAATAGGGAAATGCTAGGATCCTAGTACTCCAATTTCTTTTCTTTCCCATATTTTCTTAGGAAATGAACAAAAAAAAAGGAAAAGGAATTAACAATATTACGTTACTAAGAAACAAGAGAAGAATATCCATTCAATTAACTGACTTAGCATAAAGTTACTTATAAATAAAATATAAGTAAAAAACTGACACTTAGACACAAAGTTGTGGAGTAATTATTTCCTAAACAACCTGAGCATAATAAAAAACTTTTACAACAAAAAATTATAAATCTGCATTGAAAATCTTCTTTTCCTCTATTTTCCCACACTTTCCTGGAAACCAAACACAGCAGTAAAGAACCAAAAACAAAATAACACCCCTAAACTTGACACTTACAGTGTTGAATTGGAAGAAAGCACAGTCTGGGAAAATGGAGAGGGAGGCAAAAGCAAAACTATGGCGAGGGCGAGAGAGAGAGACACCACTAGGATGATAAACAAGGGTTTCACTGACAAAACCACCGTTTGATTTTTCTTCCTGAATTTCGAACTTGCATTAGATCTAAAAAAAGATGGACTTAGAGTATGAAGAAAAGTCAGAAAATTAAAATTTCTTGATGAAAACAGAGATCATAGAGGCTATCAAGTTTGAAAGTTCCTACAAAACTATGTTGGATGTATTAATTTTCAAAATAATTAAAAAAATAGCCCAATTAAAAAAAAAATAGCCGTTGGCTCACCGCCCTTGCGTCGACTACTATATAACGCATCATCTCATCGTCATTCTTTCCATCAAAATTCTCACGCTTTCTCTCTCTAAACATTCTCTCTCTCTCTCTCTCTCTGAGATACCCAGAAGAATACTTGAAAATAATTATAATTATTAAAATAATATTAATTAAAAAATAATTTTAAAAAATAGCCGTTGGCTCACCGCCCTTTCGCCGACTACTATATAAGCCATCATCGTACTTTCCATTAAAATTCTCACACTCTCTCTCTGAAATACCAAGAAGAATACCTGAAAATGAGTGTTTTCCGGCGGAGGCTACCTCTGCCTCTGCCACTGGGGGCGAAGTTTGAGCCCTCTGATGCAGTGTTAATTTCCAGTTACCTTTCTCCGAAAATTCGAAATGAGGTTTTGGTTTGGGACGTCATCGGTTTTTCTGATGAAATATATGATAAGATGATGAGAAACATTACTTCTTCACTATGTTAAAGAGGGGGAAGAATTGTGTGCTTCGTTCTGTTGGTTCCTATGGGACTTGGCATGAAAGTTCCACCAAGAAAATCTATGATTCTGGGTCTGGGCCTGGGTCTAGGAAGATGATTATTGGGTTCAACAAATTGTTGAATTTCAAGGTGAAGGGTGAGGGTAAGGAGATGAAGACCACTGATTGGTTAATGCATGAGTTTAGTCTTGCTGAAAAGGGCTCCGACTTAGTTCTATGTGTAATTTACAAAAAGAATAAGAAGAAGGAGGAGATGGCTTTGGCTTTGGCATTGGAAAGACCACCCTCTGTTGTTGATTCTAGTATTTTGGGTTCTCCAAAGAGTGTTTTTGATCAGGTGGATTTCTTTGACGGAATTGATGACATGGACATGGGGGGTCAAGACCCATATGATGATCAAGACCCATTTGATGAAAATCCCAGATTTGCTGCCATTGATGGTCATTCGCAATTCCAAGTCTTGGATTCACAAGAAGATGGGTTAACCAAGAACATGGGTTCTGAAGTTGAGGGACTTGATCAAGAGAAGAAGGGCATGGAGTGTTTACCACTGCCACTGTCTTTAGTAGATTTCGTTGATGCTCATCACCTGTTTGATGAAAATCCTAGCCCTGCTGCCCCGGGTGATCAAGAAGAGATAGCTGAGAAGATGGCCTATGAAGTTGTTGATGGAATTGATGAAGCTGAGATGGAGGGTCTTTTACTCAATCTTGCTGATGACACAGAGCCTTATTTTGACCCACTGTGTTTTCTAGATCTTCTGCTTGATTCTACTTCCACAGGTGATGAAATCCATGCCCTGCCCACGATGATCACTCTGAATTTCAAGTCTTGGATTCAGAAGAGGGAACCCGGCCAAGCAAGAAGATGCACTATGACTATGAATTTGATGATGCACACAACCTTGTTGATGACACATTCTCTGGCCTTTCTGATATCGATCATCAGCCACTGTCTAGTTTATATTTTAAACTTAATTCATGGATGGGATTGTACGCGGCTGACTTCTCTGATAGTGTACTTTTTTGATTTACTTACTTGTACTGGAGAGCAGAACTCCTGCCAACTCCAACTCCAAGCATTATTTGATAGAATAGGACAGTATCTTGTACTTATATTGTTTGTTCATTTTAATGTAATTCTCTTTATTTCTTTTATTTTGAAACAAAGTTATTGTTTAATGTTACTCTGATTGTGTATGTTATGATAGGCTTGCAAATGAAGTTCATCTTGCAATGTATAAGTTATTCAACATACCATGGCAAAAATTCAATTATAAATAAATTTATTGTCCTCTCCATTCTCTAACAAGAATGATTTTATATATTTTCATATAAGCACACAAAATAGTTAATATGACAAAACAAGGCCGCATGAAACAAACTCTTTATGTTGATGACTATATTGTGTAGTTGGAAGAAGTACCAAATTTTTTATAGATAAAATTTTAAAAAAGAAAAATTGACACAAAAAATTGTAATAGTCTCATGCATTGTGTAAGCCTACGACTAGTCGTACACCAATTCTCACACTATCGCATGTCTTGATGAGTGATGTTCACTAGTTGATCAAATTGCCTACTAGCGTTTTTGGAATCCCTTTTGAATGTATGTGCTGGTGTCATAGACGCAAAATCCCATGAGTTTGCATTAAAAGAGGGGCAAAATTCTTTGCAATTGGTATGAGTCCGAGGCCAATATCCACCAAGACTTGTATTCTAGTTTCATGGAGTAAACCTCAAGATGGGTTAGTTAAACTCGATACTGATGGTTCATCTCTTGGAAATCCAAGCAAATCGGGTGGAGGTGGTTTGCTAAGAAGTAGCAATGGTGATTGGATCAAAGGCATTGCCAGATATTCCAGTCACTAACCAGGGTTATGGTTGAATTTTGGGCTCTCCAGGATAGCCTTTTTTAGCCAAAGACCTTGGAACTTTTAACTTGGATGTAGAGTTGGATGCTTTGATTCATTGATTGTGGTTCATCTCATGAAAATTTTTATGGCCAATCATTCACTATAACCTTTCAAAGACCTTCCCTAATAGCCAAATTAAGCACACATTATGCAAAGCAAACTACTGTGCAGATGCTCTTGCTAAACTTGGAGTTTTTGTAATTAGTACTTATGTTTTATCCAATAACCCACTGCTTGTGGTGGAGAATTTGGTAACCCTTGATAAAGAGGGCAGATCTTGTAATAGACTTATAACTATTTAATTTCTATGCATATTCCTATTTTACCAAAAAAAATATGGATCTTTTTTTTTAGTCGAAAATACTATTTTGGTCCTTACATTTTGGAGTCATAGTCAATTTGGTCCCCACATTTTGATAGTAGTCAATTTGGTCCTTGTTATTTTCAACTTGCAATCAATTTGATTCCTACTGTTAAGTCACTAACGGAAAATGTCTACATGTCAAACAGTTTGCATTGTTGGCATGCTTAATATTAAAAAAATTAAATAAGATGCTGACTTGTTTAAATTTTATGGCCATATTAGCACTGAGATGGCAAAAAAAGCCACATCATCTTTAAAAAAAAAAAAAATTTACCATTTTTTTTCTTTATTTTTTCTTTTAGTTTTCTCACAATTTCTTTTAAAATTTTATTTTATTTTCTCACATTCTTCACTGTTCTTCTCCAAACCCAGATAAGGTCGTCATCTCTCTCATTAACTGCTTGCACTCATACTCTTCTTTGTACATAGATGATTTGGTTGAGAAAGCAATCAAACCTCTACAAAAGTTTCTCCAGCGTACCAACTCAAATTACTTAGTGAACCCAACTCCAAATTTCTCTTCTTTATCTTATAAAAGTGTGAGCTTGGTATCTTATCACATTAGAGTCCATGAGAAAGCTTGGACTTTTTGAGCTAAAAAATTTCAATGCGTTAGTCAATGGTCCAAAAGAGAAAAAACCCATGAGCACAAGAAGCTATCTTTCATGGAGTCCAAGCTTTGTAGATCCTTTCCCAACAAGGCCAACCCCATTACCATAAATTGCTCAACCCCCACTTCACTCTTCTGTTGGTTACTCTATTCCTGCCGATTGCTCTATTATGTGAATCGATTAATGAGGGAAAATAACTACTATTATCGGTTCTAAATCAACCAGATAGAAAACAGCTACTCCAAAATTGTTGACAAATCCTTTGATATACAACTTTTGGAATAAACACATTTTGCATCCCAAGAAACCAAGCATACAAAAATATTGGGATCATAAATGCCCCTACCTTTATGGAAACGAGGAAATTACATGTAACATGCAAAATTTGTTTGATTGACTTAGTGATGTAGAAGTTAGTCAACTGACTACGGTAGAATTAAGATTTTAACAATTAAATAAAACAATTATACAATAATAAAAAATTATGTTGTGATAAATATGATTATAAAATGCATTATTCTTCATTAAATTAGACCAAACTGAATAATAATAATAATAATAATAATAATAATAATAATAATAATAATAATAATTATTATTATTATTATTATTATTATTATTATTATTATTATTATAAGATCGCCTTACAAAAATTATCACGTGCAACACACCAGTTTGCAACTAGTTTTAAGATTGAGTAGCCCAAAAATACCCTCGTCAAAATTTGAATCTTAGAATTTATCAAAGACTAATTAGTGTCGATTGATGAATTGAAGACTAAGCCATAACTTAAAATTACGGTCAATCAAGGTGGAAGCACATCCATTTTTATGAAGAACACTTGAAAAGACAAAAGCTATTATTTTATGGCTAGATCCTAGAATTGGCCAAGTTTAATCAAGTTTGGCTAAGTTTAACCAAGGCTTGCCACCAAAATTCGACCGTTCGGTAGAAACAAACTTGTCGCCATTTTAAAGAGCATGGAAAAATCTTTGAATCAACTGTCCATGGACAGAAATCAAAGCACGAACAAGCAAGATGTTACAGGGTCAGTACGAAAATGACCAAAAAACTTGGATATTTTGCCACTAGGACTTAAGGCACAGAAGCTGATTTTGGGACAACATTTGTGCACAAATGTGCTTTACACCGCGAAAAATGGATCCCAAAAGCCGAGGCTTTCTTACCTCTTAAAATAGAAGAAATTCTCTATGACACTGTTGACTCAATTTGTCCATAGGAGGTCTAGATTAACGGAAATCACATAGGGAAAATAGGAAACTAATCAACTTTCATGTGAACCATGGCCAACTTCCTGAACGGGTAACTTTCTAACCAATGGTTGAAATGATGCAAGTCTGATGGCATTTGAAAGAAGAGTTCAAGAACTCTATGATGACACCAAAATCACTCAAATTGGATTAAGGAAAACCTCCAACCAAAACTATAGATTATTATTATTTAAATTATATAGATTTGGACTCCTCTGGACTTAAAATTATGAAAAATAAAAGACCCATTTATAATTGGGCCGAAACTTGAACTTGGAAGCTCGGTTTGTTGTTCTATTCTTCACGGCAGATACAAACCCAACGTAATATCGGAGATCAAAATCCCAAATCTGGTTGAATATCAATGGATGTCTTGACCTACGGAAAATCAAATCTTGTTGTACCAGCGTCTCCCTAACGAGGTTGTATTCGACATCATGACTTGGCTGCCAGTGAAATCCTTAATTCGATTTAAGTGCGTTTCCAAATCTTGTGTATGTTGTTTGCAACCGCACAATGACCGAGATTTCTAGGTTTCAAATCTCCATTTTTGATGTCTAGATAGTTGGCTTCTGTAACGCCATATTCTGCCTTGCCAATGTTGAAGATGAATATAGTGAAATAATATATTTGTGCAACCTTAGTAGAAAAATTAAGAAACTTGTAGCAAATGACAACAACATCATTCTAAGACTATTTTATAAAGAGTTTCCTGGACAAGAAGTAACGCCAGCTGAGGCTGAGGTAACACGCCAGATATTAAACACATGTTTCCTATTACCACTATACTACATGGTTGTTATTGTTTCTCTGCTTTTATAATGAATTTTTCATATAAAAAATGGAATAAAATAGCAATAAAACTAGGGACACAACAAAACTTCAGAATAATTTTACAACAATATTCCTAAATTAGCCTATCACCACACATGAGCCAGCCACAATCTGCAATTTAGTTTTTGTATTTTTTTAAATAGCCTATGTGTGAGGTGATATGATAATTTGAGAATATTGTAAATTTGTTATAAATTTTTGTTGTGTCCAGGACTCTAAAATCAAAACCACCCATGGTGTCATGTTGTCATATTTTGTTTATCAATCTTCCCACTTTTTCGTGTAAAAGAATTATACGTATGTATTCAATTGTTTCGTTTCTTGAGGGAAAAAAAAGTATACGTATTCAGTTAATCATAAGAATGCTTTCCTAATGGATTAGACTACACCGAAGACTAGCTAACCATAACTAGTATCGTTTGGCTAAAATGGTCACATAAGTCATAAAAGTGACATAACTATCAATACCCCATATATAAAGAGAAAACGTAGGTAAAACCAATATGCGAGACATTAAATATTTATTTATTTACTTTAATGAAAGAAATATTATAATTTTAATAAGTCTAATTGCACAAAAAATTTCATATCTTTTTTTTAAAAGTAACATATTGTGATTGGTACGCAACAAAAGTGATGTTAATGGACTATATGTTTAAAATACTATCATATTTATAAATAAATAAAAATATTAAAAATGATTTTAATAATAAAATCATGTAAAAAATAATATTACACCACTTAATATTTGACACATGCTTGCAAAAAAAAAAAAAAAAGAAAAAGATTGTTATCTAGAGTTGTGCATAGGATTTATTGCTTGAATAATAGTCATGCTAGGGACAAAGTATTTCTAAAAGAAAATTATTAAAGCAAAAGGTAATATAAAAAATATGAATGCCAAATTATAATTTTTTTTTTTTGAGAAAGTGTCAAATTATAAATTTGGTTGCATTAATTCATGAAACCCAAAATGAAATTAAAAAACACAATATCAAACTATATAAACATGAAGTAATTATTAAGTGACCAGGGCCTATTTGGATAAACTGTTTCAAAAAGTGCGTTTTTATTTTTAAAACACATGTTTTAAAAACACAAATTTTAAAATCACAAATAAGTATTTGGATAACATTAATATAAAATAGCAGTTTTGGATGTAAATTCTATAAAAGGATTTAACTAAATTGTTAAGTGGGTTCTAGTTAGCTCAACTGGTAAAGTCTCTGATGGTTAAATAAGAGATCTGGGGTTCAGTCTTTGCATACACCAAAAACTTATTGATGTCTTGGTCTGATAATAAAGAGCAATCATTAGGAGCGGATGCCATAGGTGAAACTCTCTCAAAAACTAAATTGTTAAGGATATATTGCCTTTTTTTATGTAATCAACGATTTTTTTTTTTAAGAAAAATATGTTATGAGACATTAACAATTGCATTAGTAATAATAACAATAATATTTTTTTCATTCATTCCAATTTAAGATTTACATGTTTTCTCATTAATGTTACGTATTTAGAATTTATAAGTGGATAAAACAATTTGAAAATTAACAGGAGAGTAATCCTATTTTTTAGACAATATTTTAGTGAGAGTTATAGTTGTATTTTTACCAAATTATCATTTAGTTGTGTTTACTTAAACATAAGGGTGTAGGAGCATTTTTGAACAAAAAAAATGAGGATCCCAAGCAGAGAAAGTCTCTTAAATAGCAGTATAGATAATAATTATTTTGTTTTTTTTTGGATAAAAATAACTATTTTGTTATACCCTTTTGCGATCTTTTAAGATATAAAATAATAATAATTTTTTATTTGATAGTGTAATGGCAACAAGCACACTCTCACTTTTTTTTCAAAAAAAAATTTATAAAAAAGTAGACATTTATTTATAAAAAAAAAAAAAAAAAAAAATTACAGGTTTAAATATATAAATGGCTATTTCTTACACGTTTAAGAGGCTTAGAGGCCCACCATATAGACCAGTACACCCCCACTCATTGTTTTATAATTAATACTATTTTTCCCATGTTCATCTCCTACCACTGTATCCATTTCCTGTTTATCATCTTTTCACTCTCTTCTTTTCAAGTCCCCATGACCGTAGGCGTGACTTCATACTGAAATTTTGCTCCAATTTTTGCCCGTGCCCACAAGATTTAGATCATGAAAAATGGTGAGGACAGTGGCAAGGAAATAACAAGCTAAAGAGGAGAGACAAACATTGCAAAGAAGATAGACAGCAGCAAGGCATGGTGACAATGCAATGGATTTTTGATAGGGTATTCTGGTCATTCTCTAATTAATTCGGAAACGCAGTTTGCGTTTTACACCAGTGTTTTATAAAAAGCTCCTCACTGCATTCCAAAACCGTGCCTTTTTGCTGTTTCCAAAAACATGATTTTTAATAAAACGCAAAGCCAAACACATGGCTTCAAGCATTTTCTTCCAATAATGCATGTTTTAGTTTAGAAAACGCGGGGCCAAATGGACCCTAAATGCTCTCTCCTCTTATATTCATAGTGTATCCCATTTAGGGTTGTAAACGAATCAAACTTTGTTAAATAGTGAATGTTTGAGCTTAGCTTAACAACAAAAGTAAAATGTTCAAGCTAGCTTAAGCTTGCAAGCCTACAAATAAAGATGTGGTGTATAACATGGGTTTTACACATCAACATTTTACAAAACAATGAATAGGGAGAGGCACACACAATCAATTCTAATCAATACCTTTTGCCCTCTCTTTATCCCTCTCTCTCTTTGCCCAAAGCCTCTCTAATCCGACCTCTGTTATCGATCGACCATGATAGCTACCGCTCGCCACCGCCATATTTGGAAGTGGTTCCCAAGCTTAATCACTCTCTCTCTATCTCAGCCTCTCTAGATCATCCTACGTTTTCCTTTAGAAATAAGCTCTCTTTGTCATTTAGTTTTTAAAAGAAAGATGTCATTCATTAATTTTGGTTGGAAATTTTATATGCAAGGGCTTAATACTACTAGGCATAGTGTCAATTTGGGTTCAGGTTGTAAATCTAGGATTGGGAAGAATGTTTTCTTGGAGGGTTCTGAGCTTTTGGTTGGGATATGGCTACTCTTATTTGCTGTTTTGAGATTGGAGTAATGGACAAGCAACAACATTCAAAGTCACCACTCTGAGTGAATAGTAGAGAGAGAAAGTTAGAGGGAGGAGGAAAGCAGTATCATCGTCGTTGATGGCGATGGCGAGTGGTTTTAGAGGGAGAGAGCGAGAGTGAGGTTTAAAGACAAAGGGAATGGGTTAGAAGAGAGAAAGCCACCACTGATGGGGGTGGTGCCGAATGGCGATGATAGAAGGGAGCAACGTATTTTGGAGGTCTAATCCAAGAGCATATGGATGTGGATGAGAAATTATTGTGTGTAGCACTTTCTATTTCTTATTTTATGAAATGTTAATATGACAAGCTCTTATTGGATGGTGTAAACTATGAGTTTTGCACTACATCCTTATCAAATTCTTTTTCTTTTCTTTTTTCTTTTTTTTTGTTAGCTTGGGCTTGGCTCGTAAACAAGCATAAACCTAAGGCTCAAGTTTGTCATGTTTATATACAAACAAATATAAACAAGCTTTTTATTGAGTCAAGCTCGAACTGTTTATAAACTGTTTGGTTTATTTACAGCCCTAATCTCACTAATCAAATTCTTGGTGAGATCCACCATAAATGTGAAAGGAATGAGCACCACGTCACCGTACTCTGAGATCACCCAATAATTTTTCATAAACATGATAACTTCAATAACACATTTCCTTGTTTGCAATCTTGCTCGTAATTACTCTCACATTTCATTGTGAAACAAGGCTTGGCACATGGCTAATAGCATCAATTTTGGTCAGAAAACCTTCGATCTCAAGACTCAAACACAATTTTGTTTCTAAATCATATCAATTACTGAAACAACCAAGAAAAAATATTTCTCCATTTTTCATTACATATTTACATTTAGAAATAGAGGTACCATCCAAATTTGCCGCCCATATATTCCTTCCTTTAGAAATAGCGGCACCTTCCCTATTTGACACCTATATATTCCTTCCATGAGTATATTGGATTGTTTTATGGCTTCATACAAGATCTACACTATGACAACATCAACATTGTGTTGATTTTTCTCTATATGCTCTAGAATTCATATGGGTTGAATAGATGGAGGCTCAGATCTACTTTGAATGTCTCCTGTTTAATGAAATTGAGAAAAACTTGGTTATACAGTACAAATGGTAATTCCTCTCTTTGAAAATCCTATCTAAGAATGGCTTATGATGTCCTTTAAATAGCACAACAAACAAATCACGAATCGGGCTTGAACCGAGCAAGTTATGGGCTTTTTTGCCTTTCAAATTTTTGCTGATTGCACAATCTCGACAAGTCAAACTAGGTATCAAGCTAGAATTGAACTTATCTCAACTAGTCAAACTTGCAATTGAAATTACAAAAACTTTGTTTTTCTTACGCTAAACTTGAGTTGAACTTGGATCTTTGTCTTGGAATTTAAAATACACACACGACTCACCAAAAACACTATAAATTGATTACATTTAATCATGGTTTGCCAACCTAAAAATATAGACTCTACAAACCAAGCGGACTAGGTAGAACACAAAATTGCTCACTACCCACATGAAAGCAAACAAAAGGTTCAGTGGAATCAAGTGCAATTGTAGGATTGGTCATCCAGTGAAGGACTCCATTGAGAAAAACTGCAGGATATTTTGCAGCAATAGGATGTGGCACATTCCCAATGCTCCTCCACCCCTTAGACTCACACTCAAGTGTGTATATCTCACCCACCAACTCAAATTTGCAATCCATATCTATGAAAGTAAACGAAACCACAACCTCACAACCTAATACTCATCATTCAAAGGGTCATATCCAAATCCAATAGGAGCACGATATTGAGTGATCTCGGAAATTGGGGAAAGGGTAGTGTACTTTCAAGAACAGGATTACAAACATAGGAAGGGCCATCATAATCGGAACGAGACAAACAAAGCAAGCCATTTCATGACCCCGCAAGTTGAAGTGTCCTATTACACCCATCAAATGGTGTTTTCAAAACTGAGGTCCTTGTTGGAATCAAGAAACATTTGGTAAAACTTCAGGGTTTTCTTGTTCAACCAACCTGCTAGCTAAGTTTGCCAAGTTCAGCCATTATGATGCTCATACTAGTACTACTACAGTGTTTGTCAACATGTAACTTAGCCAAACAAGGTGAGTGATTCTTGTTTGCCAAGTTTTGCAGACATACCTGCACTGAGAGAGGGTTTTGATGGGAAGCTTGGAGAGAATGTCCAAGATTATCTCATCTGGAAGATCTGATATTGTTGATGGTCCCCTAGTTTTCATCAGATTTGATATTTTCTTCTTGTGTGGACTAATGTGTGTTACCAGTATAAAGAGATAGAAGAGAAAGTTAAAGGATGGGTGAGAGAGGTGCAGGAGATTACTACTAAAAGAAGAATATATATGAAGCAAAAGTTGTATATATGAACTTGATCAATAATTTGGTGGGGTTCACAATGAGGTTGGGAGAGACTTTTAACATAGGAACCAGGTATTGTAGGGGTATTTTAATATTAGAATGATTAAATAAGTTAATAAATGAGTTAAGTTAGATTTTTTTTTTTGGTAGTTAATAATGTTGTAAGTGTTAGATGTTTTTAGGCACGTAAAACACAGAATAATCATTCCCCTTCAAAACACCTGGAAGTTTTCTCCTTTAATTAGTAGTGTAACATTAACGCAGAAACCATTCCCAAAAAAAAAAAAAAGGTGTCCAATTCCAAATCAGAAGATCAAGAGTGTAATTATAGAAAACCTTAGGAGAGATTAGAGCCATTTTTCCTATAAGATATTATTACTCCACATTATACAAAGAATGAACACGTCACCATAAATAGGTTCTACAACCATAAATTTCAAAGGCAGTTTTTCATTTTATTTTTTAGAATCAAATTTCAAAGGCACTTCGAATTTTCAAATACGAAGTTTACATTACCGCTTACAACATTTCTTGTAGACAAGCCTTAATATCAAGCACAAAGCAGTATTGTCAAAAGAGTTGAAGTATTAAACTTTATGTCTTGATTTCAATAAAGGTGCTGCAAGGAGTGATATATGCAAGATGGGGGTTGTTGTTGACCAATAGCAATACCTTTGGCATTAGAACATAACGATGTCGCAGGTCCTCCAGCACCATTGTAAGTTAGGTTGATGTTGTTGAGCTCAATATTCTCACAAGGTTTGCTTTTGCTACAATCAAAAGCAACTGCAATTTTTGAGCTAGAGGTGCCCGTAATGTTTCTGAACTTAACATCGCGAATTTGAACTTGGGAGTCACCCTGCGGATAAAAAAATATCACCAACATGGTAAATCAAGTTTTATATAACATACATTTTAATCATGAACATAGTCCCACTTTAACCCAGAAAACTGAGTCTAAAAGCACCAATATGTTATGACCAGACTCGCTCAAACCACAAACTTTTGCAAAAAGCACAAGCATATGTAACTTTATTTGAACAAGAGCTACTAGGTACCTTTTTACAATTCCGAAGTGGACAATATTGTTGATCAATGATGATGGGGTTGTCGACATTCTCCATGATGATATTTTCAAAGGTAAGATTGAAAACATTGTTTGAGTAAGGCCTAGCCCATGTTTTAACCCTCAAGCCATTTTGAGTGCCAATAAAGGTGGAATGTGTCACCGTTAATCCACTAACATCTTCTTCATTTGGTACCCCACCAAGACTTCCAACGCTGATTCCATGGCCCGGGCCACACTTAACGTCCTGAATGTTTATGTCTTTGGATCCAGGACTCAGCGATACACAATCATCTCCGGTGGCTATAATTGAATTGAAGATATCAATATTACTAGACGAACCAATGTGTATTCCATCGGTATTGGGGCTATCTTTGGGTGCTATTATATGGATGTGATCAAATCTCACATGTTCGCATGCGAAAACGTTCACATGGGCACTCTTGCTGTTGATTGAAGATAGGTGACTGATTCTTGAATTGGTGACAAAATCTAATCTCAAAGACTGAAAGAAACACACAATGTGAATAATATGTAACTCAAACAGGATTACAATTTAAAAAGTGTTCAGATTAAATTTTGTGAAATGGGAATTGTTTTAAATAAGTTTACAATTCGTATCTAAAAAAAATGTAACCACTAAGTTAGCAAATCAAATATACCTAATAAATAAATATACCAAATACGTCAATTTATTAAAAAAATAAAAGTAACCAGACTTCAAAACATTGGAGATAGGACATTAAGAAATTAAGTGGTAAAATTTTATAGTCTTTTTTTTTTTTTTGACAAAAAAGACAGATAAAATTTTATAGTTGAAGAGGAAAGAAACTGATATATTTTTTTTAAGAAACATAGTCTCTTTTTTTTTTTTAATAGATTTTAAAGAACATAATGTAAGTACAATGAAAAGAAAAACAGATTATAGAATTATGAAGTTATATGACGTATAGAAAAGTCTATTGGGTAGAAGGATAGAAAAAAAGAAAACTAAGAATGATTCATGACAAATGACCCTAGCACATGATAATGGGCTACACGATTTTCTAACCCAATTTAAGATGGATTTTCGAAACATGAACTTACAATGGGAAGAGCTTTGCAGTTTGGATCTACATTGCAAGTATACACATTCCAAGCAGCGAGACCTTGTCCATCCAATTTCCCACCACCCGTGAGGATCAACTGGTCTATGTATTGGAAGGCGATCCAATAATAAACATTAACTGTAGATGCTTTTTCTGTAGGAGCCTTCAGGGTCCCTTTGATTTGAAATTCCACTTGACCCTTGCAAGGCCCTTTCAACATTATAGGCCACAACATATATGTTCCTCGTGGGATTAATACAAGATTTATCCCTTCAGATTGACAAGCTTTGTTAAATACATATTCAAAAACCTACAAAGACAGACACACACAATAACAAACTTGTAAAACAATTACATTTCTTTATTAAAACGCTTCAATGTTATTGATTCAAGAAAAGATTCTTGGCTTTCATAATTTTATTGAGTGAAAATTACCTTACTGTTATCAGTATTTCCATCGGCAACAGCACCATAGTTCATCACATTAAAAACCATTTTTCCATACCCAACTTTGGAAATACATGTTAATAAAAACATTAGGTACACACAATGAAAAATTGAACTCATGTTTTCTTCTTCACATACTACTACTTGATTTTTTTTTTTTTTCTCTGCTTTTATAATGATTTTTATAGATAAGAATGGAATAAGAGTAATACTAAAACTAGAGATACAACTAAATTTCACAAAAATTTAATAATAATATTCCTAAATTAGCCTACCACCTCACACATGACACATGTCCACCACAATTGGCAACGTTTCTCATATGTTGGCATCCATTTGTTTCGACATTAACATTTTCTTGAAAATGAATCATTTTTCCATGTTTGGTAGCAATCTTAAAATGAGTTGGAAAACTATCTTTTAACTTTCCTTACTTAACTTGGCATGAGATAGAGTTGTTTTCCATTTCTATGTCACTCCAAGCCTTCTGGGAAATAACTCTCTCTTATGGCAAGCTAAATAAGGGAAGTTAAGAGATAGTTTTCCTTTTACCCATTTTTTCAAAATAGTAATACCAAACACTAGAAAATGCATAATCTATCTTCACATAGGGTGTGGGTTCCAGTTAGCTCAACTGTTAAAGTCTCTGATGGTTGTATAAGAGATTTGGGGTTCAATCCCCGCCTACACCAAAAACTGATTAGTGTTTTAATCTGATGATAAAGAGATATCATCATAAGCAGACGCCATAAGTTGAAACTTTCTAAAAAAAAAAAAAAATCTTCACATAAGGTTTTTCATCGAAACAAACGAAATGTTACAATATAATAAAGGAAGCTCAGTAATTAATTTTTATATTCTTTCATTGCGCCGCATCAACCAGCTATTTTCAAACCTCTCTGCTCCTATTAGACACTTCTCCTCTTGAATATTCCAACCTTACCGTTACACTTTCTCTAACTTTTCTCTTCCATCTATATATTTTTTTCTTTCCATTATTTCCCACCTCACCATTACTCTTCCTCCAACCTTTCTTCTCTTTCTTTATTTCTTTTTTTTTTTTCTTTTTTTCTTTTTTTTTTCTTTTTTTTTTTCTTTTTTTTTTCTTCTTCTTCCCATGCTCTTTTCTATAAATTTGATATTCTCTTTCCCTCTCAATTCATATTTTTCTCACACATAAAAAGGAGATTACTTTCTCTCTCCCAATTTTTTTTCCCTTTTGGTGGGTTTTTATTCTTTCTTGTACTTTTTGGGTTGATAATTTTTTATTTTTTTTAGCTTCACTTCGGGTTGATTGCTTTTGGTGTTTTGGTGTTGTGTTCTTTCTTTCTTTTTTTTTTTTTTTTTTTTGAGCAAATGGTGTCGTGTTCTTTTATTTCTCCATTATAAATCCTCTTTCTCTCTCATATGGCTTTGGTTTGATTTTAGTTTGGATTAGTACTTAGTTTTTTTGGAAGTGAGAATTCGGGTTCATATCAAAAACACAATCTAAGTGGCTAAATATTTAGATGTCCCTAGCAACTGTGATTAATAAATTATTGTAAATTATATCTTTTATGCCTTTAATATAGTTTAGGGAGGTAAAGTATAAAAAGAGTTGTAATTTAGGGGGGGTAAAGTGTAATTTCTCTTTAAATTTTAGTTAAGATAAGAGAATAATATATTTTAATAATACATTTTAAACTTAGAAAATTCAATTGAATGGAAGAAAGTTTAGGAAAACATAATGCACTATGACACAAGTTAGAAGAATATTGACCATCTCAACAATTATTTCCTTTGGCTATGTGAGTCTAATTCTTCTAAAAATGACTAAACCTAATATATTATCTTTAGAAAATTTTAATGAATGAATTATACATTATACCATAATTATATAATGTTAGGGACACAACAAAACTTTACAATAATTTTTGAAAGCTAAGAGAATTGGTAGTAGATACCTAAAATGGGTGAATGAGTGAATATGGGTAATCAGACACCCAAAAACCTTCCACATCAGCTTACCCATACCCATTTAAGCTACCGGTGTTACTTATATTTGGGGAATTTGACGTGGTTATCCCTTTAAAAGAAATAGGTTTTAGAATAGGAAATCTGGTGTGTTTGAAAAGGAAAAGAGTGCCTAAAATAGGAAAAGTAACAATTTGGGAGAAAAATATAAGTAAACTGCTCCTATTGCTCTAACAAGGTTTTAAGAAGCTAAGGGTCCGTTTGGTTGGAGGGGTGGAAAAGTGGAGGAATAGAAAATGGTGGGAGGATATAAAAGATTTAAATTTCCCTCCTTTTTGTTTGGTTAGGAGTGGAAAAATGGAGAGATGGAAAAAGTGAGTTTATATAAATTTACTCATATACCCTTTTAAAAAATAATGTCCAATTAAAACAAAACAAAAAAAAAAAAAATTGACAAACAACCAAAAAAATATGAGCAATCACCCAAATTTATTAAAAAAAATAATCACGTCTAAACAAAAAAAAGAAAAAAAGAAAAAAAAGAACAGAACAGAACAAAGCATCCACGACCTCATAAAATCAAAAGGAAAAAAAAAGGACGAGGCAACTGGAACTGAAAAATATTTATATATATATATATTTGGTCATTTTTGTCATTTAATAATCACACTTCCCCCACTTAATTTTCTTTCCATTTTAGAGAAAAAACTTTTTGATAAGCCAAGAGAGAAAACACACAGATCTCACCATTATTTTCCCCTCTCCCCCTCCCAACCAAACACCATCCAAAATGTTTTCCCACCTTATTTTCTCTCCTTTTTTTTTCCATCTTCCCTAAAATCCACTCTACCAAACACACCCTAAAGGATGAGAGAGAGGTGCAAGAGATTAGTATTAAAAGAAGAATGTACGAAGCATAAGTTGTATATATGAACTTGAATAATTTGGTCATTTGGTGTAGTTCTCAATGAGGTTGGGAGAGAGTTTTGTGAATAAGAGAACGAAGGTATGGAGAGTTTTTCGATGTAAAAAGTTAAAAACACCACGCATGCCCCTATTTATTTTTTCTTCTCCTCCAAGGATTACGAATTTAGGATAAATTAACATGACGTAATTTTTGGTCTTTCCAATTCCATGCGTTTAAAAAAAAAAAAAAGCCTTATTAAACACAAAAAGGATTCCCAAAAAAAAAAAACACAAAAAGGAGATGGATTATTTTTCTTTTGAAAAAGGAAATAGTATATGTTTGAGAAATTAAATTCAATATGAACGTGGTGCAAAAGTCCATGTACAGGCTGCCAGAGATGCCTTTGGTGACGTTGGAGTCAGAATATACACCGGAGCTGTCATGGCCGTGGTTGACTTCGATTTCAATTTCAATATAGAGACCTGTTTTTCAACGAACTTTGTATTTCCATTTTTTTTTTAAAATTTATTTTGAATGGTTTGGAGCTTTGAGCAGACCCGGAAGAAGACAGTAGATAGAGGATCCGAAGAAAAAAAAAATCCTTCGGAATATTGGACAAGAATGTTGGGCAATGCCAGTTCAAGGTGTTGTGGGGCCTGAGACGATTACTTTAAGTGAATGTTTGGATAGCGCGTCCAGCGTCAGCGTTGCGCGTCCAAGCGTTTTTTGGTTGGTCTCATGCACTGTTCACGGGACCCGCAAGTACTTTTTTTTCAAAAAAAACAACTTTAAAACTGGGTCCCATGGTACTATTCACACATTTAAAAATTATTTTGTTACAGTGTTTTCAGTTTTCAATTTTCAGTTTTCCGCAATAAACGATATTCAAACAAACCCTAAGTGAAGGTTATTCTTATATTTTGAATATTAATAAAATTTTTATTAAAATTTTTTTTTCTTTTAAAATCTTTTTTTTGGATGCAAAATTTCGAATTACAATGAATAAATGAGTTCTTTCAACATTTGTGTGTGGAAAATTAATGAGTTCTATACTCTAAAATTGAAAGAAAAAAAAAACAAAAAACAAAAAACAAAAACAAAAACAAAAACAAAAACAAAAAATAAAAAACAAAAACGAATAGTCATTGTCATATTCAATGAAGAATCTTTATTTTTTTGAATTTGTTGTGAAATTATTGTAAACATAGCATTTCTCTTTTATTTATTGTTGAATATTTGGGACTTAAATAATAGGCAAAAATGCAAAACTGACCCTTTAACTTTCAATCTTTTTCATTTCAGTGCTCTAACTTTCAATTTTGTCATTTCAGTCCTCTAACTTTCAATTGTTGTCAATTTGGTATTCCGTTAAACCCCAGTTATATCTTACCGTTAATTAAGCCAAAACGACGTCGTTTTGGCTTTTTTTAAAAAAAATTTTTTTTTTTTATAATAAATTTCGGAATTAAAAGAAAATTAAAAAAAAAAACTAATATTAAAAAAAAAACTTATATGAATCAGTTTGAGAGACTGAATCGATGATGGAGTTTTGATGAAGGTGAGGATGGTCACATTGTGATGTTCCGAAAGCTGTTCCAATTGACCCTGAGGGAAGTACACCACCACACTACCTTTCTTCGGCGGAGATATCAGTGGGCCTGCACACCCATGCCGTAGCTCCAAACACA
The DNA here is from genome assembly GCA_030021035.2 of Notholithocarpus densiflorus. NCBI lineage: Eukaryota > Viridiplantae > Streptophyta > Magnoliopsida > Fagales > Fagaceae > Notholithocarpus > Notholithocarpus densiflorus. The sequence goes on from JARYZH020000048.1 coordinate 2,676,450, forward strand.
CCGAAGACGAAGACGAAGCCGAAGCTGATGCTGATGCACCCACCACCAAATTCAAACCCGACCCACCACTGGTATTCAACCCAGCTACAGAGAACGACGATGAAGATGTTGAAGATGAGCTCGACGACGGCATTTCGTCCTCCTCGGTGGTGTTTAGATCAATTAGATAAGTGTTTTGAAACAGTAAAGAAGATGGTGTTCAGATCGATTAGATAATTATTAAGTGTTTTGAAACAGTAAAGAAGAAGAAGAAATAGTTTTGTTTGGGAAGAAGAAAGTGAGTCCCAGTGTAATCGTTTCCCCAAATTCTCTAAGTTTGGGATTTGGGTATGGAATGATTCTCGGTTTTTACCGAGTAAATGTTTTCTTTTTCTTTTTCTTTTCTTTTTTTTTTTTTAATATCAGTTTTTTAAAAAAAAATTCTTTTAATTCCAATTTTTTTTTTTATTTTAAAAAAGAGCCAAAACGACGTCGTTTTGGCTCAATTAACGGCAGGACATAACTAGGGTTTAACGAAGTACCAAATTGACAACAATTGAAAGTTAGAGGACTGAAATGACAAAACTGAAAGTTAAAGGATTGAAATGAAAAAGACTGAAAGTTAGATGGTCAGTTTTACATTTTTGCCTAAATAATACTCCTGTTAGTACAAGGATATCTCTGTTGGTAAAAATTTGGGGGTCTTCTTTTATTGGGTGGCCTGAGGCAGTATTAAGCTGGCTTTACTGATGTTGGGTTAATACCAAAACTTCCAGATTTGGCCTAAAACCACCATGTACACAGTACACAGCAGCTCTTTTATTGACTCCAACATCGTCAGTGAAAGCTTCCCCTCCCAGCGGATCTGCAGCAGCTTGTAGAGGAAGAAGTTTGGTTTGGCTTTTGATTTTCTAATAGAGGAAGTGTGATCATGCGTGGCAGCATCTAATCTCCTGTTTGTAAAAATTTGATGTGGTACAATATTATTAAAAAAGAGATTAGATGCTACCACACACACAATCCTTTTGATAACGTCTCTTATTTGATAAGTCCACTTTTACACTATTTCTTTATTAAATTTAGATTCTTATTCTAATATTAGAACGATTAAATAAGTTAAGTATGTTGGAGGTTTTTTTGCGGTTAATAAGTCTTTTAAAGTGAGGAGCTTTTGTTGTAAAAACATACTAAAATCCCACCGGAGTGAGAATTCTTAGTAATTTATAAGTGTTTGATGTTTTTAGGGACATAAATGATAAAACACGGCATAATTATTCCCCTTCAAAACACATGGAAGTTTATTCCTTTAATTAGAAGTTTAACACTAACTCAAAAGCCACTCCAAATTAAAAAAAAAAAAAAACACTTATTTACTTCACATTATAGAGAGAATTAAAAGAATAAGAGTGAAATTATAAAAAAACCTTAGGAGAGATTAGAGCCATTTTCCTATTATTATTAGTCCAAGGAAGTTATACCGTACCTGAATTGGCCATATCGGGAAAATATACCATACCGGTCATTAAATTAGTACCGGTATTCATCCAAAATGTACAGGATAAAATACCAGGTTGTAACGACTTGTACCAGGATATTTCAAATGTTTCGGCTGGTACAATAAAAATAAATAAATGTTAAAAAAATTAAAAATAAGTTGTTATTAAAAACTTATTTTAAAATAATATATTGAGTTAATGTACTTGGGCTAATATTTAGGCTTATAAAATATGTAACTTTTAAATTTTATGTTGATAAACATAAAAAATCCATAAATTCATACTTATATAAATAAATAAATGGTACACTTCTATCAATTGGTATCAAAATATTTTGTTCCCCTGCCCATACTGAAACGGCCTCCGATATGAAATTGACCCCCTTAATTATTACACAAACAGAAGCTACTTATTTACTCCACATTATACAGAGAATGGACACAACCTTAGAATCAAATTTCAAAAGCACTTACAATTTACAAATACAAAGTGGAATACATCACAGCTTACAATATTTCTTATAGAAAAGAATTCAAATCAAGTACAAAACAATACTGTCAAAAGAATGTAGGTTAAGTGCTAAATTACTAAAGTTCAATTTGTCTTAATTTTATACAAGGTGCTGTAAGTAGGAGTGCTATATGCAAGATCTGGGTTGTAGTTGACCATTAGCAATACCTTTGGAATTAGAACATGAGGATGCCACAGCTCTTTCAGCACCATGGTAAGTTAGGTTAATGTTGTTGAAATCAATCTTCTCACAAGGTTTGCCTTTGCTACATTCAAAAGCAAATTCAATTTTTGAGCTAGAGGTGCCCATAATGTTTCTGTACTTAACATAGCGAATCTGAACTTAAGAGTCACCCAATAGATAAATACACTGAAAATCTGATATTGAACCCATGCTTTCTGCTACTACCACTACTTTTTTTCTTCTTCTTTTTTTGAGAGAGGATACTACTACTACTTGATTGTTGTGGTTTCTCTGTTTTTATAATGAATTTTCATAGATAAAAATGGAATAAAGCTAACAAGAAAGCTAGGGACACAAAAATACTTTACAATGTTTTTAGAACAAAATTAGTCTATTTCCAAACATGAGCTCACCACAATTTGCAATTTAGTTTTTCTTTTTTAATAGCCTATGTGTGAGGTGATAGATTAATTTGGGAATATTGTGAATTTTTGTTGTATTCCTAGAAGGACTCTAAATCAAACCCCATGACCATGTTTTCATACTTCATATTTTGTTTGTCAATCATCCCACTTATGTGTGTATGAGAATTATGTCATGTAAGTTACTTTGGAAATATATAACGTATTCAATTAATCATAAGAACACTCTCAAAAAAAAAAAAATAATAATAATCATAAGAATGTTTACCTAATTATTTAAACCACACTGAAGACTAACTATAAACGAGTATCGTTTGGCTAAATGGTCAAATAAGTGACATAACTATCAATATTCAATACCGGATTCTTAAAAACTATCAATACCCAACATTAATTGGGCTATGGTGTCAACCACTGTAGAGGATATATAAATAGTTTACATTTTAAGTAACCTATGCTTCTAAATCCAAATTAGAGGAATAGAGAGTGTATTTATAGAAAACCATAGGAGAGAGAGATCGGAGCATTATTCACTTTAGGATATTTTACATAAACACAAAGCCAGTAATTGCTCCACGATATATAGAGAATCGACACATCGCCTAAAATAGGCTATATAGCAATAAATTTCAAAGGAACTGATTACAAAAAATACGAAGTGAGCATTATTAAATCTTGAATTTGTCTTGATATCAAGCAGGGTGCTACAAGCAAGAGTGCTATAAGCAAGATCGGGGCTGTTGTTGACCAATAGTAGTACCTTTGGCATTAGAACATGATGATGCTGCATGTCCTACACTTTTGTAAGTTAGGTTGATGTCATTGAGCTCAATATTCTCACAAGGTTTACTTTTGCTACAATCAAAAGTAACTGCAAGTTTTGAGTAAGAGGTGCCCCTAATGTTTATGTACTTAACATCTTGAATCTGAACTTGGGAGTTGCCCTGTAGATAAAAAAAAGGATCACCAACATGATAAATCCAGTTTTATATAACATATATTTTTTTTCAATCCCTAACCCAAAAAATTGAGTCTAAAAGCACTAGTAAGTTATGACCATAATAGCTCAAAACCAAAAACCTATGCAAAATGCACAAGCATACGTAAAATTATTTTGAACAGTACCTTTTGACTCAAAACCAAAAACCTATGCAAAAGGCACACGCATGTGTAACATTATATAAACAGTACCTTTTGACAATTCGCACGTGGACAATATTGTTGATCAATGATGATGGGGTTGTTGACATTATCCATGATGATGTCTTCAAAGGTAAGATTGAAAACATTACTTGAATAAGGCGTAGCCCATGTTTTAACCCTCAAGCCATTTTGGGTGCCAATGAAGGTGCAATTTGTCACCCATAATCCACTAACATCTTTTTCATTAGGCAACCTACCAAGGCTTCCAACACTGATTCCATGGCCCGGGCCACACTTAACGTTCTGAATGATTATATCTGTAGAACCAGGACTCATTGCTACACAATCATCTCCGGTGGCTATTATCGAATTCAAGATTTCAATATTACTAGATGAACCAATGCGTATTCCATCAGTATTGGGGCTATCTTTGGGTGCTATTATATGAATGTGATTAAGTTTCATATGTTTGCATCCCCAAATGTTCACATGGGCTTCCTTGCTATTGATTGAATGTAGGTAACTGATCCTTGCATTGTTGACGAAATTAAATCTCAACGACTGAAAAGCATAACGGAAACACAATGTGAATAATATGCAACTCAAACAGGTTTGCAATTTAAAAAGTGTTCTGATTAAATTTTGTGGTTTATTTAACTTATTTTGAAAAATGGGAATTTTTTTAATAAGTTTATAAGTCATACCTAAAAAAATTGTACCAAATAAGTTAATAAATAAAATATACCTAATAAGTAAATATGCTAAATAGTTCAACTTCATTAAAAAAAAAAAACAAAGAATGGTTCATGACATTGGAAATAGACCAATTAAAAATAAATTGGTACAATTTTATAGTTGAAGAGGGAAGAAACTAATTTTTTAAATAAATAAATAAAACCTAATCTAAGTACATGGAAAAGAAAAATAGATTATAAAATTGTGAAGTTAAATGACCTATAGCGAAATAGAATGCAAAAAATGAATCATGACAAATGGCCCATGTAAATGATCATGGGCTACACCATTTTTTTAACCCAATTCAAGATGGATTTGTTGATATAAAAACTTACAATGGGAAGAGTTTTGCAGTTTGGATCTTTACTGCAATTATTCTCATTCCAAGCAGAGGGACCTTGGCCATCCAATTTCCCACCACCCGTGATTGTCAACCCATCTATGTGTTGGAAGGTGATCCAATGATCAACATTAATTGAAAATACTTTATCTGTGGGAGCTTTTAGGGTCCCTATAATCACAAATTCCAGTAGGCCGTTGCATGGGCCATTCAACACTATAGGCCATAACAAATAGATTCCCCATGGGATTAATACAAGATTTATTCCTTCAGATTGACAAGCTATGTTAAATACATATTCAAACACCTGCAAAGACAAACACACAATAAAAAATACTTCAATGCTACACAACCAAGAAGAGATCCTTGGATATCATAATTTTATTAAGCGAAAATTACCTTACTGTTATCAGTATTTCCATTGGCAATAGCACCATAGTTCATCACATTAAAAACCGTTTTTCCATACCCAACTTCAAAAATACAAGCTAATATAAAGATTATGTACACACAACGAAAAAATAATATTGAATTCATGTTTTGATCTTCACGTACTACTACTTGATTGTTTTGGTTTCTCTGCTTTTATAATGATTCTTATAGATAAGAATCGAATAAAAGTAATAGTAACCCTAGGGATATATACAACTAAACTTCACAACAATTATAGAACAAAATTCCCAAATTAGAGTACCACCTCACACATGAGCCCCACCACAATATACAATGTTTCTCTTATGTTGGCATTCATTTGCCTCTGCATTAACATTTTCTGGCATATTAATCATTTTCCAAAAAAATATTTTTTAGAAAACTATCTCATTTTCCTATAATTGGTAGTAAGCTTAAAATGAGTTGGAATATTCGTTTGACTTCCCTTGTTATCTTGGTGTGAGATAGAATTGTTTTCCACATTTGGAAAATAATTAACTATATCTCACACCAAGATAACAAGGGAAGTCAAACGAATATTCCAACTCATTAAAATGAGTTGGAATATTCGTTTGACTTCCCTTGTTATCTTGGTGTGAGATATAGTTAATTATTTTCCAAATGTGGAAAACAATTCTATCTCACTCCAGGCCTTCTTGGAAACAGCTCTATTTTCAAGTCAAGCTAAATAAGAGAAGTCAAGAGATAATTTTCCTTTAACCAATTTTTGTTCTGATAGTACTACCAAACACAGAAAAACGCAAAAAATTATCTTCACTTAAAGTTTTCCAATGAAACAAATAGAACATTACAATATAATAATGGAAGCTTGGCAATTAATTTTTATATTCTTTCATTGTGTTACATCAGCCACCTATTTTCAATCCATATTTTTCTCACAAGTAAAAAGGAGATTACTCCCCCCCCCCCCTTTTTTTTTCTTTTGGTGCTTTTTATTCTTTCTTGTAATTTTGGTTAGCGTTTTTGATACCTCCACTTTGGGTTGATGCGTTCAGTGTTTTGGTTTTGTGTTCTTTTAATTCTCCATTACAAATCCTCTTTCTCTCTCATATGGCTTTGATTTGATTTGATTTTGGATTAATACTTGGTTGTTTTGGAAGTAAAAATTTGAGTTCATATCAAAACACAATCTACATTACTGTATATTTAGATGTCCCTAGCAATTGTGAGCAATGGCTACTCTTTTTTTTGGGGGGGGGGGGGGGGGGAGGTCAATAAGATTACAAATTTATCCATGGAACTGGGGAAAAAAAAAACAAAAGATAAACTTTAAGTCTATTTGATATATTATTTCTTAATACAATGAACATAATAATTATTGTTGCTAAGATTAGATTTTGAAAATCATCTATTATTTCTAAATACACTAAACACTTTATGACCATGAATAGATTAATTACATTTGTAAGTCAAATTAAGTAAAGAAGACATAAATGGGCTTTTCTTGAAGAGTAAGATCAACCATTTTTCTAATTTTGATGCTGGGCTTACTATTTCCCCCCCCCCCCCAAAAAAAAAAATTAAGAACAAATTGGTTTGTTGTTGGCCTTTTTTTTTTTTTTGCATCTAAAAAGGCTAAGATATTGTCAAGAAGATCATATTAATGCTTATTTCAGTTGGACATACAAAAAATTAGAATTAGGTGGTTCAAATTTTATTTTAGAAAGTCAAAAAATAATTATTTTAAAAATATTAATATAATATATATATTTTTTTTTTTTTGGCCAGCTCAAGGGATTCACACCCTCAACTTAACTTGGCGCTGCTCCTAATTGTGTGTAATAAATTATTGTAAAGTCAATCTTTTATACTTTTATGTTTTTTTTTTTTAATTAAGATAAGAGAATAAAAAATTTGAAACTTAGAAAGTTCAATCGTATGGAAGAAAATTTAGGCAAACATAATGCACTATGACACAATTTAAAAGAATATGATCCATCTCAACGATTATCTCCTTTAGATACACGAGTCTAATTCTTCTAAAAACAACTAAACCTAATATATTATCTTTGGAAAATTTTAAAGAATGAATTATACGTTATACTACATTACAAAATAATTGTATAAAATTAGAGACACAATAAAACTTTACAATATTTTAGAAAGATAAGAACATTGGTAGCAAATTACCTAAAATGGGTAAATGAGTGAATATATGTCACCAAACACCCAAAAACCTTCCAGTTCAGCTTTTCCATAACCATTTAAGCTATAGTGGTTTCCTATATTTGGGGAATCTGATGTGGTTACCCATTTAAATGAAATAGGTTGATCCTACTCTCTTCTCAATGGTCATTTGGGCGGTGTGGAATAGAAGAAACAATATACGCCTGGCTGAACAAACGATTACACTGAGATAGCTTCTGCAATAGGCTAAGGATCGGGTTCAGGAATTCTTAGTATTGCTAGCAAACCCAGCTCCACTTTAGATCCCTCCAGTAGCTTCTTGGCAATCTCCAAATGCATCGTGGTACAAAATTAATTTTCATGGCACCCTCTTTGACAAAGAAAACTGTGCTGGAATCGGGGTAGTGATAAGGAATGAGCAAGGCTTGGTGATGGCATCCCTCTCCCATTCGCAGTCATAGAGGTGGAAGCACTTGCAGCTCGAAAAGCAGTGGAATTTGCTGCAGAACTTGGTTTGGATTGAGTTGTATTAGAAGGGGATTCTCAAACTCTCATCAACACCTTATGAAGTGAATGTAGATCGCTATCACAGTTTGGCCACATAGCAACTGATGTGCAGTACATTGCCTCCCAGTTTTTCAGTGATTTTAGTTTTTCTTATGTACGTAGGCTTTGTAATACTGTTGCACACTCACTTGCACGGAGAGCTATTCGTTCTTCCCATACAATAGTTTGGATGAAAGATGTTCTACAAAACGTTGTTCCTATTCTTCAAACTGATTTCAATAGCCTTCCTTAATAATAATACGCACTGTCTTTCTTCTCATAAAAAAATGAAATAGGTTTTAGAATAGGAAATCTGATATGAGTGAAAAAGAATAGAGGTTACCTAAAATAAAGGAAAAATAAAAAATTGAGAGAAAAATATAAGTAAGCTGCTATTATTGCTCTAAAAAGGCTTTAAAAAGCTAAAGGATGAAGCATAAGTAGGGCTTTTTTCTTTTTTTCTTTTTCTTTTTTTTGTGTGGCCAGCTCAAGGGGTTTGAACCCCCTCATATTAACTTGGCATCACTCCTCACTGTGAGTAATAATTATTGTAAAGTCAATCTTTTATGTCTTTAGGTTTTTTTTTTTTTTAGTAAAGATAAGAGAATAAAAATTTTGAAAATTAGAAAGTTCAATGTATGGAAGAAAATTTAGGAAAACATAATGCACTATGACACAAGTTAGAAGAATATGAACCATCTCAACAATTATCTCCTTTAGTTACATGAGTCTAATTCTTCTAAAAATGAATAACATAATATATTATCTCCAGCAAATTTTAAGGAACGAATTTTAAATTATACCAAATTACAAAATAAATACATAAAGCTAAGGACACAACAAAACTTAACAATAATTTTAAAAAGCTAACAAGGTTTTGAAAAGCTAAAGGATGGGTGAGAGAGGTGCAAGAGATTACTGCTAGAAGAAGAATTATATATATATGAAGCAAAAGTTGTATAAATGAACTTGAATAATTCGGTGGGGTTCTCGATAAGGTTGGGAGAGTTTTGTGAGTAAAAGAAGGAAGGTATATCAATTAAGGTTATATATAGGAAGCAGATATAAAAACAACTCCACCCAGACAATGCAAGGAAGTAGAACAAAAGTTCCATTAGAAATCTCATTATCGAAGGAGATTCGCTGCCAGTTGGTTTGGATGGAGGTGGTTCCCTCCTTTGTCCATGTCCAAATGGTGTTGACTCAGATGCTTCAGATTTTTTTTTTTTTTTTTTTTGATAAAAAGGTACAGGAATTTTATTAACTTAAATCTTTTTGGAGTACATTCTCCAAATCAAATGGTTGTTTTTCTACCCAAACATCAAAACTTGCAGATGAAACTACTCTTCGCAAAGGTCATGGGCTAAACAATTGCCCTCCCTCCTAACATGCTTAAAAATAAACCAATGTGCTAAGAGTTTTATCTCCTCTAGCTATAAAATGCCGGTGTATAGAATTTGATGATCGACTATCCTACAAGGCTGAAATGACGAGAAGAGAATCACCTTTAAACTCGAGATTATGAATGCAAAAATCTTTGGCAAACTGAAGAGCAGTACTTGCAGAATCCATTGACTCAACGCCCCTATGATTAGACCGTTGCAGTCTCAGAATAACCACTCCGATGCCTGTCATGGGATTAATCATTGAAAATAGAACCATTAAAGTTGGCTTTATTAGGTGCTTGGGAAGGTGTAGACCATTTTAGGCTTCAAAAAAGAAATTTGTCCCTTCCCAATTTCCATGCTTTTTTTCTTCCTTAAGGGGTATTAAGTGTTTGATGTTATAGGCTTAAGTGTTTCTCCTATGTTGGCATCCGATTATTTTGACATTAACATTTTTTGAAAAATGAATAATTTTTCAAAAGCATTTTTTAGAAAACTATCTCATTTTCTATAATTAGTAGTGATAATAACCTTAAAATGAGTTTGAAAATTATCATTTGACTTCCTTATTTAACTTTATTAAAATGCTTCAATGCTACTCATCCAAGAAGAGATTCTTGGTTATCATAATTTTATTGAGCGAAAATTAACTTACTAATATTAGTATTTCCTTCAACAACACCACCATAGTTCATCACATTAAAAACCATTTTCCCATACCCAACTTCAGAAATACATGCTAATATAAACATTAGATACACACAACGAAAAAATGATATTGAACCCATCTTTTCTTCTTCACATACTACTACTTGATTGTTTTGGTTTCTCTGCTTTTATAATGCTTTTTATAGATAAGAATGGAATAAAAGTAATAGTAACACTAGGGATACAACTAAACTTCACAAAAAATTTATAACAGTATTCTTAAATTAGCCTACCACCTCACACATGAGCCCACCACAACTTGCACCATTTCTCCTATGTAGGCATACATTTGTTTTGACATTAATATTTTTCTGGAAATGAATCAATTTCCAAAAATATTTTTTAAGAAAACTATCTCATTTTCCTACAATTGGTAGCAACCTTAAAATGAGTTGGAAATTATCGTTTGACTTCCCCTATTTACCTTGGTGTGAGATAGAGTTGGTTTCCACGTTGTTTTCCAAAAGTGGAAAACAACTCTATCTCACTCCAAGTCTTCTAGAAAACAACTCTATTTTCATGCCAAGCTAAATAAGGAAAGTCAAGAGATAATTTCCTGTAACTCATTTTTTTCTGAATAGTACTACCAAACACAGGTAAATATGGAAAACTATGTTCACATAAGATTTTCCATTGAAACAAACTGAAGATTACCTTATAATAATGGAAACTTAGTAATTAATTTTTATATTCTTTCATTGTGCCACATTAGGCACCTATTTTCAATCCATATTTTTCTCATACGTAAGAAGGAGATTTCTCTCTCTCTCTCTCTCTCTCTCTCTCTCTCTCTCTTCTTTTTGTTTCTTTTGGTGGATTTTTGTTCTTTTTTTGTAGTTTTGGGTTGATGCGTGTACATGCAAGTTAGGTTTCACAAAGGTTCAAGTGTTTGTTATCTAATCCCTAATAGTACATTTGGGTGTCATGCTTGTTAGAGCAATTGCATCAGCCAGTAGAAAGTTTTGCAAAATAGAAAAAAGTACTCCTTTTACACATTTTGGCCCAAAAAAACACCCACATCAGTGGGTGTAAAATTGTGCATTTATGCACAATTGCTACAGTAACCGTGTATATATGCACGATTACTGTAGCACTTGTATAAATATTTTAGTAATTTTTTCTCTCTCTTTGTCTTTGTTGCTCTCGCCTCACTCTCCATGATCAACATCATCACACCACTGCCGCACGAAGAAATCGCCTGATCAACATCACACCACTGCCGTCGATCAACATCACACCACTGCCGCCAATCAACATCAAACCACACGCCGCCTGATCAAATCGTCGCCGATCACTCTCCCCTCACTCTCCGTTTTTCTCATTTGATCAAGATCAAACCATTGCCGCCGATCAACTCGCTGATCAAGATCAAACCACTGCCGCCGATCAACATCAAACCACTGCTGCACGAAGCCTGATCAAATCGCTGCCGGTCAACTCACTAATTCTCGTTGTTTGATCAGTGGGTTTCGGGTTGGGTGGGTGATGATTTGGCTTTTGGATTGAGTGGGTTTCGGCCTAAATGGGTTTTTGATTTTGGGTTGGTTTGATCTTGAATGGTTTTCTGATCTTGGGTTGGTTTGATCTTTAGTGGTTCGCTGATCGGGTAGTGATGATGATGGTGGTTGGGTCTGAGAGGGAGAGAGAGGTAGTGAAGAAAATAAGTGAAGAAAATAATAAAAAATGGTAAAAAAAAATGAATATTTTATTTGAATAAAGGTGTATAATAGACAAACTGATGTGGGTGTTTTGTAAAAATGGAAGTGTAAAACAGAAAAAGTAAGTTTTAGATGTGCAAAATGGAAAAAAATTTGCATCAACTGATCCAATTGCTCTTAAGTATTAAAAATACATTTTTATAGTAAAACTGAAAAAGAGGAAAAATGGCATCAGTAGAGAAATACATAGTGTGTTCATGGAAAACCCCATTAATAGGGATAAAAAACCATAATGGGATGAAGGATGGGTTATCCTTATCCCTATGAAACTATGCAATATTAAGAGAAAAAGCTGAGTATTACACAGTATTCTTACTTCCCTCCACCCTTACACTTTTTCTGCCCTTTTCTTTCTACCTAGATTTCTTCCTCTCTTAGCAACCTCCCTTTTTCTGCTTAGCAACATTCCCCTCTTATAGTATGAGGAATGTTACTGGCTATACAAAGATAGGTGTCCCAACCCCATTGCTTGTTACAAACCCAAATATAGCTACAAGCCTACAACTTGTACCATTCCGCAGCTGGAAGAGAGAAAAACTATATCTACCAAGGTAGTTGGCTGAAAGGCGGCTTTATACTATGTTAAGGACAACCAGAGAGGAAGAGAGGGAAAGCGTGAGGCCTGAGGATGTTACATGTGTCCTGGGCGGTGGTCTGAACTCATACTATCCAATGAGAAGTGTCTTGCAGCACCTGCTGACTGAAAGGAGTTGATTCTCTCTCATGGTAGTGCTCAGTGGCCATGCTAGATTGCACACCTTTCTTCCTCTAATGGCACTCACACTGTTGGCACGAGCCAAAGGCATGACTCTCCTCACCAAACTATGTTCTTTTGTAACTCAAAGTCATCCACATGGAGGGTCAGGATGTAGCCAAGTCTATGTGCTTATTTTCACCTGCTTATGTATTGTACAATGTGTTTAATTAGTGTTTTTGATACCTCCACTTAGGGTTGATGTGTTCAATTTTTTGGTGTTGTATTTTTTTTAGTTCTCCATTACAAATCCTCTTTCTCTCTCATATGACTTTGGTTTGATTTTAGTTTGGATTAATAGTTTAGTTCTTAGTTGTTCTGAAACTAAGAATTTGAGTTCATATCAAATCACAATCTACATGGCTATGTATTTAGATGTCCCTAGCAATTGTGAGTAATAAATTATTGTAAAGTCTAGCTTTTATGCTTTTAGTTTCTTTTTTTTTTATAGTTAAGATAAGAGAATAAGAAATTCTAATAATATATTAAATTTCAATTGTATGGAAGAAAATTTAGGAAAACATAATGCACTATGACACAAGTTATAAGAATATGGATCATCTCAACAATTATACCCTTTGACTACATGAGTCTAATTCTTCTAAAAACAACTAAACTAAATATATTGTTTTCAGCAAATTGTAAGAAATGAATTATACATTATATTACATTACAAAATAATTATATAAAGCAAGGGACACAACAAAGCTTTACAATAATTTTAGAAAAGCTAAGAGCATTGGTAGCAGATTACCTAAAATGGGTAAATGAGTTAATATAGATAATCAAACACCCAAAAACCTTCCACGTCTACTTACCCTTCAACTTACCCATGCCATTTAAGCTACCGTGGTTACCTATATTTAGGGAATCTAATGTGGTTACTCATTTAAATGAAATATATTTTAGAATTAGAAATCTAAGGTTGGTGAAAAGGGAAAGTGGTTACCTAAAATAGGGCAAGTAACAAATTGGGAGAAAAATATAAGTAAGCTTCTACTATTGCTCTAACAAGATTTTAAATAGCTAAAGGACGGATGAGAGAGGTGCAAGAGATTAGTATTAAAAGAAGAATGTATATGAAGCAAAAGTTGTCTATATAAACTTGAATAATATGGTGGGGTTCTCAATGAGGTTGGGAGAGTTTTTGAATAAGAGAATCAAGGTATTTAGTTTATATATAGGAATCAGATATAAAAACCCCCTGTTTATTTTCTCTTCTCCTCCAAGGATTAGGATAAATTTACATGAAGTAATTTTTGGCCTTTCAAATATCCATGCTTTTAAAAAATTAAATAATAATAATAATAATACAACCTTACCAAACACAAAAACAAGATGGATTAGAGTATGAAAAAAAAATAGTGTATGGGTATTTATTTTAATATTAGAATAATTAAATAAGTAAAGTGAGTTGGAGGTTTTTTGTGGTTAATAAAGGCACGTTTGGTATACTGTAACGGTAATTACATAGGAATAGAATAGGTATTACAAGGAATACAAGACAATGTAATGTAATGCTTATTACTATTCATTTGTTTGGTGACAACACAATAATAGAATCCTGAAAATAATAGAATGAAAGCATTTTAAAACAAACTTAAGATATATTTTAGGAAATATCTTGCTTATATAATTATATTTTCTAAAAGATAATATTTTTAAATTTGAAAGAGAGATTAGTTATTTTTTTATTTTTATAATTGTTATGTGCATATGGAAAATTTGTTTATTTGGAAATATGTTAATTTTAAAAATTAATAAACCTATTAAGAAATAGCTACTACGTCCATTTTAGAGGTAAACAGTTATTTATCATTTTAAAGAATGACTATTCATAAGAAATGACTATTCATTGTTATAAAAATATAATCAAATTACTAAATAGTTAAACCATAGGAATAATTATTATATTACAATGCATATTATAGTCTACCAAACTTACCCCTAGTCTTTTTAAGTGAGGAGTTAATGTTGTAAAAGCATACTAAATCCCACTAGAGAGAGGATTCTTAGTAATTTATAAGTGGTTGATGTTTTTAGGCATATAAAGTGATAAAACACAGCATAATCATTCCCCTTCAAAACACCTGGAAGTTTTCTCCTTTAATTAGAAGTGTAACACTAACTCAGAAACCACCCCACAACAACAACAAAAAAAAAACAAAAAACACTCTTATTTACAGCACATTATCCAAAGAATTAAAAGAATAAGAGTGAAATTATAGAAAACTTTAGGAGAGATTAGTGCCATTTTCCTATAAGATATTATTACATGCAAATAAAGCTACTTATTTACTCCGCTGTCCACACTATACAAAGAATGGACACATCACCTTAAAATTTCAAGGGCACCTTTTTTTAGAATCAAATTTCAAAACAACTGACAATTTACAAATACGAAGTGGAATACACCGCCTACAACATTTCTTGTAGGTAAGCATTCAAATCGAGTACAAAACAATATACTGTCAAAAGAATGTAGGTTAAGAGTGCTAGATTATTCATCTTCAATTTGTCTTGATTTCAAGCGAGGTGCTGCAACTAGGAGTGCTATATGCAAGATTGGGGTTGTTGTAAACCATTAGCAATACCTTTGGCATTGACACATGAGGATGCCACAGGTCCTTCAACACCATGATAACTTAGGTTAATCTCGTTGAGCTCAATCTTCTCACAAGGTTTGTTTTTGCTACAATCAAAAGCAACTGCAAGTTTTGAACTAGAGGTGCCTCTAATGTTTCTGTACTTAACATCGTGAATCTGAACTTGGGAGTCACCCTGTAGATAAAAAAGATCACCAACATGGTAAAAGAAGTTTTATATAACATATGATTTAATCAAGAAAATAGTCACTCAAACCAAAAACCTATGCAAAAGGAACAAGCATATGTAAAATCATTTGAAAAAGAGCTTGGTACCTTTTCACATTTGCGAGATGGGCAATATTGTTGATCAATGATGATGGGGTTGTTGACATTCTCCATGATGATGTCTTCAAATGTAAGGTTGAAAACATTGCCTGGATAAGGTTTAGCCCATGTTTTGACCCTCAAGCCATTTTGCGTGCCAATGAGGGTGCAATTAGTCACTGTTAATCCACTAACATCTTCTTCATTAGGTCCCCCACCAAGGCTTCCAACACTAATTCCATGACCCGGGCCACATGTTACATTCCTAATGTGTATGTTTTTAGAACCAGGACTCATTGATACACAATCATCTCCGGTGGCTATTGTCGAATCCGTGATTTCAATATTGCTAGATGAACCAATGTGTATTCCATCGGTATTGGGGCTATCTTCGGGTGCTATTATATGTATGTAATGAAATTCTATACCTTTGGATCCAAAAACGTTCATGTGGGCATTCTTGCTGTTGATTAAGGTTAGGCTAGTAATCTTTGAATTGGTGACAAAATCAAATCTCAACGACTGAAAGGCATAAAAAAAAAACACAATGTGAATAATATGCATCTCAAACACAATTACAATTTAAAGTGTTTTGATTAAATTTTGTGGTTTATTTGACCTATTATATATATATATATTTATATATATATATATATAACAAAAGGGAATTGTTATAATAAGTAAATAAGACGTACCTAATTGCTTAATAAACTAAATAAGTAAATTTCGTTATAATTATTATTATTATTATTATTTTATAAAGGGGTAACACAACCACAAAACATTAGATAGTAAAGAAAGAAATTAGATTGAAAATTTTTCTAATGAGGAAAGAAAATGAAATCAGTTTTTAAAACGAACATTTTCTAAGTACAAGGAAAAAAAAATAGATTATGGAAATGTGAAACTATATGACCTATAGAAAAGTCTACTGGATGAAAAAAACCAAAGGATGCAAAAATGAATGATTCAAGACAAAACACATGATTATGGGCAATACCATTTTTTAGCCCAATTTAAGAAGGATTTGTTGAAACAAGAACTTACAATGGGAAGAGATTTGCAGTTTGGATCTTTAATGCAAGTATTGTCATCCCAAGCAGAGGGACCTTGGCCATCCAATTTTCCACCACCGCCGAGTATCAACTGGTCTATATATTGGAAGGTGATCCAATGGTCAACATTAATTGTAGATTCTTTATCTGTAGGAGCTTGTAGGGTCCCTATGATTTGAAATTCCACTTGGCCCTTGCATGGGCCTTTCAACACTATAGGCCGCAACATATATGTTCCTTGTGGGATTAATACAATATTTTTTCCTTCAGATTGGCAAGCTTTGTTAAATACATTTTCAAAAACCTACAAAGACAAACACACACAATAACAAAATTATAAAACAATTACATTGCTCTGTTAATATACTTCAATGCTGCTGACCTAAGAAAAGATTCAAGATTATCCTAATTCTCTTGAGCAAAAATTACCTTACTGTTATCAGTTTTTCCATCGGCAATAGCACCATCTTCCATCACATTAAAAACTGTATTTCCTAACCCAACTTCAGAAATGCATGCTAATAAGAACATTAGGTAAACACAACGAATAACTGATATTGAACCCATATTTTTTTTACTTTTGCTACTACTACTGCTATTTGATTGTTACGGTTTTTCAGTATTTATAATGAATTTTTGTAGATAAAAATGGAATAAAATTAACAATAAAGAATGCACAATAATTTTTCAACAATATTCCTAAATTATCCTATCTTCTCACAGTTGAGCCCATCACAAATCTATATATGCTATTTTTAGAATGAAGAGAAATGAAGGGGAAGGATAGGAGAATAAAAAGGAAAGTGGCTGGAGTGTACTAAAATTTAGTTTTAATAGTCTTCTATTCTCCTCTTCTTTTCCCTCCCTTTATCTCCTTCCATCCAAAGATAAAGTTAGTTTCTTTTTTTTTCTTTTTCTTTTTTGTTAATGGTCCATGTGTGAGGTGATAGTTTAATTTTGAAATGTTGTGAAATTGTTGTAAATTTATGTTGTGCCCCTTAGGGTATTATACCTAAATTTTTCCTTTTAGCAACGTAATCAAACTGCTTGCAATGTGTTGTATACCACTAGCATTATCACCCGCCAATGGAACCAGTTATGTTTTTCATTTTCTATTTTGGACCATATTAATTCAAATCAAAGAATTAGGAATTAGAATCCACTCAATAAAAGTTAAACCATCAGCACCATCTTTTTTGTGAAGCCCACTTTAGGCCAGATGCATGATCGGCCCTAATAATTCAGCAATAATTGATGGGTTAGAAATTATGTGGATGATTTTTTGTTTAACTCAATAAGGTTGGGAGAGAGTTTTCTGAATAAGAGAAGGAAGGTATTAAGGAGGAGGATAACTTTTATCATCTTCTCCTTCAAAGATTAGGATAAATTTACATGACGTAATTTTGAGATCGACTTTCCAATTTCTATGCGTTAAAAAATAAAAAATAAAAACAGTGTAGGGGTATTTTAATATTAGAATGATGAATAATAAATAAATTAATGAGATAATAAGTTAAGTATTTTTTAAGTGAGAAGTTAGTGTTTTAATCAAACTAGTTGTTGAAATATTAAAATTCAAAAATTTTAATTTTTTGTTAAAGAATCATTTTCTTTTTAATTTACAAATACTATAAGTAGACATATTTCTAAAAAGTTTTTTTTTTTTTTTTGGTAAGTTCTAAAAAGTATTTGTTATTTAAAAGAAGAAGTATTAAATAATTTTTTTTTTTAACGCCATTTTTGTTTTGTTTTTGGAGAGAGAATATTACAGGGAAACTAAGATAAACAAAAACAGAAATTCAACGGAAACAAAAAAAATATATATATATATATTTATATGAAGCTGGTTTACCAACCTTTTCCAATCGAATATTTTATGAGTTGTTTTTCGTTTACTTTTTGTTCAAGAGTCAACTGGCATGAGGTTTGTGTTGATGATACACCTAATAATCTCCACTAATTACCCTAATGTATTGAAACCCATGACAAGTTTAGACCACTATTACTCAACTTCCATTTCAATTTCAGTAATTACAAAGTAGGATTTAATATACATTTTAAAATTCAAATTATATTTGACTAATTTGATGCATATTTATCATTGTGCTATGTCTACTCTCCACTAATTACCCATGGCTTCTTCTCAAAAAAAAAAAAAAAAAATTACCCATGGCAATTTTCAACTACTATTACTCACCTTCCATTTTAATTTAAGTAACAATAATAACAAAGTAAGACTTAACATGCATTTCAAGACTCAAATTATGTTAACTAATTTAATGCATATTTATTATAGTGATATGTCTACTCTCCACTAATTACCCCAATTTATTCTTACGTACCCATCATAATTCTCACACTTCCATAACAAACTCAGACATTATATACATTTTCAAAATTCAAATTTTGTTGACTAATTTAGCTCATATGTGACGTGTCAAATTGTTTCATATTTAAAATATTATTAATTTTTTGGCTTGAGTTATATACAATATTATTAATCATTATATAAAATAAAGGGAATAAAACAACATAGGTACCCCGTATAAAATAGTTTATTAACCCTAGAGGATAGTAATATACTAATGTACTTTATTAGTGATTATGTTGAATGGTTGATTATAATATAATAAAGACTATAATTACTATTTTTTTTTTTAATGTCCATTTTTAAAAATAGAAAAATTCTTTTCTAAATGCAATTTCTTTCTTGATTGATTTGAATGAAAATTCATTTTGAATTACTATTTAATGCATGTTTGGTAGACTGTAATAGGCGTTGTAATGTAATAGTTATTCCTATGGTTTAGTTATTCTTTAGTTTAGTTATGTTTTTATTACAAGGAATAGTTATTCCTTATGAATAACTATTCTTCAAAATGAGGAATAACTATTCCTCTTTAAAAGGTGGTATTAGTTATTCCTTAAAAAGTGCAATAATTTCAAAACTTAATATATTTCCAAATAAACAAACTTTCCATATACATCTAACAATTATAAAAATAAAAAATCATAAAAAATAATACATATCTCTCTTAAATTTAAAAATAACAATTTTTAAGGTGATATAATTGTATGAGTAAGATATTTCCTAAAATAAATGTTAAGTTTCATTCTAATGTTATAACTCACAACCAAACTAATGAATATGTTTAGTTATTACATTACAACACACTTTATTACTAGTAATAAAGATTACAATTCCTGTCGTAATCCTCATTCAATATACCAAACGTACCCTTAATATCATATCTATGCAAGACGGTGCAAAGTGAAGTGGATCAGGCGAGTTGGGCATATTAAATGGATTGTTGCACAAGCCTACAAGTAACTATTAATGGGATTTTTTTGATATGCTCAAATACATTATTTTATTTCTTTCGTATCATTATCAAAATAATATAAAAATATTTCAAATAATATAAAAATTAAATGATCATTTGTTAAAATCAAAATAGTGTTTTCGTTCATTTAAATATGAAAACAAAACTCACTGCAACAATTTGAAACAAAATAGTAAAAAACCAAAACGTTCACTTTCTCTTATCAATCTTCTTTTTCTTCATATCATTCTCTTAAATAGGCTATATAGCATTCAAAGGAACTTTTTATTTTTTTAGAATCAAATTTCAAAGTCAATTACAATTTACAAATACGAAGTGGAGTACATCACAGCTTACAACATTTCTTGTAGATAAGCATTAATATCAAGTAAAACACAATATATACTGGTATCAAAGAACATAGTTTAAATAAATGATTATTTAACTTGAATTGTCTTCATTTCAAGAAAGACGATGCAAACAGGAGTGCTATATGCAAGATCCGGGTTGTTGTTGGCCATTAGCAATTCCTTTGGCATTAGAACATGAGGATGCCACAACTCCTTCAGCACCATGGTAAGTTAGGTTAATGTTGTTGAGCTCAATATTCTCACAAGGTTTTCCTTTGCTACATTCAAAAGCAACTGCAACTTTTGAGCTAGAGGTGCCTCTAATGTTTCTGTACTTAACATCTCGAATTTGAACTTGGGAGTCACCCTGTAGACAAAAAAAAATCACCAATATGGTAAATTAAGTATTATACAACATATATTTTAATCAAGAACAAGCACACAGAACAATATTTGAACAAGAGATTTGTACCTTTTCACAATTGCGAGATGGGCAATATTGTTGATCAATGATGATGGGGTTGTTGACATTATCCATGATGATGTCTTCAAAGATAAGATTGAAAACATTGCTTGCATAAGACCTAGCCCATGTTTTGACCCTCAAGCCATTTTGAGTGCCAATGAAAGTGCAATTAGTAACTGTTAATCCACTAACATCTTCTTCATTAGGTCCCCCACCAAGGCTTCCAACACTGATTCCATGACCTGGGCCACATGTTACGTTCCTAATGTTTATGTTTTTAGAACCAGGACTCATTGATACACAATCATCTCCAGTGGCAATTGTTGAATCCAATATTTGAATATTATTGGACGAACCAATGTGTATCCCATCAGTATTGGGGCTATCTTTGGGTGCAATTATATGGATTTGATCAAATTTCATATCTTTGCATGCAAAAACATTCACGTGGGCATTCTTGCTGTTGATTGAAGTTAGGTGAGTAATCCTTGAATTGGTGACGAAATCAAATCTTAATGACTGAAAAGCATAAGGAAAACACACTATATGAATAATATGCATTTCAAACATAATTACAATTTAAAAAGTGTTCAAATTAAATTATGTGGTTTATTTAACTTATTTTTAAAAATGGGAATCGATTTAATAAGTTTATTAGTCGTAAATAAAAAATGTTCCCAGCAAGTTAATACATCAAAGATACACCAAAAAATAAATATACTAATTACTAAATAAGTCAACTTCTTTTTTTAAAAGAAAGAGTGGGGGTAACACAACCTCAAAACATATCTATATATCTATATCTATTTATATAAATATATATATAATAATAATAATAATAATAATAATAATAATAATAATAATAATAATAGTAGTAGGTAAAGCAGAGAGAAAATCTTATTAAGTTTCAAATTGGAATTTAATTAGAGTCTAATTTTGCACCATGTGTAAATTCTAATCTAAATTTTAAAATTTTGTGCTAAGTGAGTTAATTTAGTGTAAAAATTGAATTTCAATTATAGTTTAATTTTGCACCACGTGTCCCATCTTATCTAAATTTTTAAATTTTTGTGAACGATAAGTCCAATATAATAAACCATAAAAAACATAATCATATAACTAAAAAAAAATTCAAATTTATAAGTCATCTATAAATATATATATATATATTAATAGGTAAAGTTTAGAGAAAATTGAATTAGAATTTGAAATTATAATCCAATTTTGCGCCATGTGTCTAAATTTATGTGGGAACTACACCATAATTATCCACTTAAGCTTGTGCTATGTGTCTACTTAAGTTTTTTAATCTTTGTGTCAAGTGAGTTAATGAATGCAAAATACTAAGAATCTAATATTAATAAACTATAAAATTAAAAAAAAAAAAAAAAAAAAAAAAAAAAAAAAAACAATCACATATACTCAATAAAAATCACCACATGTTTCTCAAAAAAAAATAAAATAAAAATTATCACATAACAAAAATCACCACATGTTCTATCTTATTAAAAATTAGAAAAAAAAAATGATCATAAGTAGTATTAAATTTAGATCTAATTACGTTTACTTTAAAAAAATTAATTTAACTAATTATCTATATTTTATGATAAAAATTATGTTTAATTTTAAATGTATCTATATGTATGCATGAATGCATGTGTTACATGCTTTAAAAAAATTAATTTGACTAATTTTTATATTTTTATAATAAAAATTTTGTTTAATTTTAAATGCATTCATACATTTGCATGGAGTTACATGCTAGTTGGAGATAATAAGAAAGAAATTAAATTGTAAAATTTTATAATTGAAGAGGAAAGAATTTTTTTTATATTTATTTTTAAGGAACATAATCTAAGTACAAGGGAAAAAATAGATTATAGAATTGTGAAGTTATATAACTTTATTTATAGAATTGTGAATATAATCTGAAGGATGGAAGCATAGTAAAAACGAAAACTAAAAATGACTCATAACAAAAGGCCCAAGAACATGATCATGGGCTACTCCATTTTTTAGCCCAATTTAAGATGGATTTGTTGAAATAATAACTTCCAATGGGAAGAGCTTTGCAATTTGGATTTTTACTGCAATTATTGTCATCCCAGGCAGAGGCACCTTGGCCATCCAATTTCCCACCACCCCTGAGTACCAACCGGTCTATGTATTGAAAGGTGATCCAATGGTTAACATTAATTGTAGATACTTTGTTTGTAAGAGCTTTTAGGGTCCCTATGATCTGAATTTCCACTTGACCTTTGCATGGTCCTTTGAACACTATAGGCCCCAGCATATATGTTCCTCGTGGGATCAACATAAGATTCCTTCCTTCAGATTGACAAGCTTTGTTAAATACATTTTCAAAAACCTACAAAGACAAACACACACAAAAATTATAAAACCATTACATAGCTTTTTAAAAATGCTTTAATGCTACTCATCCAAGAAAAGATTCATGGTTATCATAATTTTATTGAGCAAAACATACCTTACTGTTATCAGTATTTCCATCTGCAATAGCACCATCATCCATCACATTAAAAACCATTTTTCCAAACCCAATTTCAGAAATGAATGCTAATAAGAACACCAAGTAAACACAACGAAAAACTGATATTGAACCCATGTTTTCCACTAGTACTAAGAGCATTCACAGCAGTGGTTGTAAAATTTTAGCTATTTAGCTACACAAAAAGTCACTTTATCTATTTTACCTACACACATGCTACAGCAGTGGATCTATTTTAGCTTTTAACACAATAAAATAATATAAACATCACAATAAAATAATATACTCAATACAATAAAATAATATATCCCTCCAACAAATGCAGCCACAACCACAACCACAACCACCATCAACACCACCATCACAGCAGTCCACAACAGGAAAAAAAAAAAAAAAAAAAAACCCAAATCTCCAATCTTTTTCCTCACAACCACAGCCACAACCACAACCACAACCACCATCAACACCACCACCACCACCACCACCACCACCAGTTCACAGCAGGAAAAAAAAAAAAAAAAAATCCAAATCTTCGATCGGCGGCATGATACAAAAGGAGGCGTGAGAGAGTGAGCTTGAGAATAGAGAGATGGGCGGCAGCGGTGGATCGGAGGCTTGGGAGGCGTGGGCCAGTGGATCGGAGAATCGGAGGCGTGTGTCGGCGGAGGCTTGGATCGGTGACGTTGAGGCCGGCGGAGGCGTGGGTCGGAGGGTCGGGGCTTGGGCCGGTGACGTTGGGCCGGTGACGGAGTGACTGAGAGAGGCGAGAGTGACAGAGAGGCGAGAGTGACTGAGGAAGAAAGAAAGAAGAAAGAAGAAAGAAGAAAGAAGAAAGAAGAAAAAGAAAAAAGAGAAGCCGGAGAGAGAGTGAGAGAATGTGATTATTTTAATGAGAGAAGAGAGAGAGTGTAATAAAAAAGTATTTTTTTTTTTTACCTTTGAGCTACAGTGCACATCTAAAGATAGATGTGCACTGTAGCTGAACATCTATATTTTTTGCTTATGCCTCCACTGCTGCAGCATGGTTTTTATGATCAGTGGTGCTAAAAAATAGCATTATAGCTATTTAGCACCACTGCTGTGAGTGCTCTAACTTCTTTCTTTCTTTCTTTCTCTCTCTTTTTTTTTTTTTAAATAAAATGATAATAGAATTTTATTGAGTAAAAAACTAGACAATAGATACACTACAAAACTTCAGAACAAGGACTCTTCCACCCAATACTTTACAATATGGTTTCTCTGTTTTATAATGAATTTTCATAGATAAAAATGGAATAAAATTAACAATAAAGTTAAGGACAAAACAAAATTCCACTGCAATTTTATAACAATATTCCTAAATTAGCCTATCACCTTACACATGAGCCCACTACAATTTGCAATTTAATTTAATTTATTTTTAATGGCTCATGTGTGAAGTGATAGTCTAATTTAGGAATGTATCAAGTAAACACAATACATTTTTTATATTAAACCCATGTTTTCAACTACTACCACTTGATTGTTATGGTTTCTCTACTTTTTTTTTCTTTTTCTTTTTTTTTTAGAAAAAGTTCAATGCATATTATTAAGGTAGACTATTTAAATCAACCTGAAATACAGATAGAAAATCTGGTGGTACTTCTTCCATCCAGACTAACATTTGAGGAGGAGAGGTTGCTCTGCTTTAATAATGAATTTTATTAGATAAAATAGAATAAAATTATCAATAAAATTAGGGACACAACAAAACTTCACAACAATTTTACAACAATATTCTTAAATTAGCCTACCACCACACGAGCCCACCACAATATGTCATTTAGATTTCTATTTTTATTAATAGCTCATATGTGAATTGATAGGTTAATTTAGGAGTATTGTGAATTTGTTGTAAATTTGTGTAACGTCCTAAACGGACTCTAAAATCAGAAAATTTTATTTAGTACATTTGAAGGATCACCTCATCAATGTTCAATGGTTATCCCACTCAAATACCATAAGGCTTAAGGTTCATCCTAATGTGAGGACAATATGTCTCAAACTTTAAAGGTCCTTGATAAGCAGCAATGCACAAATGGTATCTGAATAAAAAATGGAAGAGAGAGAAATGAAAATCCTATGGTTCTTATATGGAGTGTGGACCTACAATAACAAGTCTTGACACATTGCTAATTATGAGGCTACATTCAAGACGTGTTTCTAGTTTCTATACTTCTCATAACAGGTCTTGACATACTGCATGCATTACATGTAGAGTTCAAAGTTGAAACCTTCGAATATAGGAGCATTGGAGATTCTATGAATTGGTCCTTTTTTTATTTTTTATAACGACGACATTATTTCAAACCTATAGCGTTTTTTTTTTTTTTTTTTTCTTGGGGTAAAATAAGGATTGCATTTACAAAAACTTAGGAACAAATATAGTCTCAGGAGAGTCAGGACACTTCCTGCTTAAATACAAGCCATTAAACTCGGCATTAAAAGTACTAAGTACGTCCACAGGTGGACACAAAAAGAGATTAAATTGACTCTCTTGCACAGCTCCCATCCTGGCCAGCCTATCTGCACTTCTATTTGCTTCTCGAAAGCAATGCTTAAAACGGATTTGGTGAATTTGAGTAGCCAGTAGCCTGCAGTCATTCACCAGAGGAGAAACCAAACTGTTAGTGCAGTTTGAAGAGGACAGAACATCAATAATAGCTTAAGCATCTAACTCTACTTCAACAGCATTAAAATTTCTATTTATGCAGAGTACAAGCCCATCCTGTGATGCCCATAATTCGGCTAAGTAGCTGGATGTAATTCCTATATTTCTCGCAAATCCCACAATCCAGGGGCCCTCTTCATCACGAATGACTCCCCCACCTCCCGCTGGTCCGGGATTCCCAAGAGAGGATCCGTCAGTGTTCAACTTAACCCATCCATGGCTCGGTCTTTTCCATCGAATCTGCTTAACAACGAGTTGAGATAGAGTTTTTTGGGAAATAAGCACAATAGAATAACTCCATAGCTCTATGTACTACCTCTTTAGCTAGCATGCGATTGATTCTTTTGTTCTTGAAAACCACCTGATTCCTATTGTTCCAGATGGTTCAAACGGTAAATGGAAACACAATTTTCCAAGGAATTGGGAGCCGAGAATCTGCCTTGTCAATAGCACAATTATTGACAGCCACATGTGGAGGTTTTGCGTGAAGAAGGAGCCATTATTTGCAGATATTCCTAGTTGGAACCAGGTGGCCTTGATGGCGGGGCAATCTCAAAGGGCATGGAAAATCGTTTCTACACCAGCCTGACACAATGGACAAGTAACATCTGCCTCTTGATGCTAATCGCTCTCTAACTCCAATGCTGTTATGGCAACATTTCCGTAGGAAGGTCTGAACCTAGGAAGGATTTTAAGATCCCATACCCAATTTCCATGGAAAGGCTCAGGGGGGCCCAGCTCCGCTGCAAGCCTGTAAGCACTTTTAAGATCAAATTCTCCATGCTTTGCCCCCACCCAAGTCAGTCTGTCTTGGCTTCTTGAAGTTATCGCAAACGGGATTGATTGGAGCGCTTACTTGCAATTCAGAGGAACATCGAATGGAATCAAGGACCAATTCCATCCCGCATTGTTCCATGATAATTGTTCTTTATTCTTTAGACGTTTGAATCCTAAATCCCTTATTAACCAACAAATGACTTTACTGGTTAAACTAACTAGTAACTAAAACCTACAATATGGTCAGTTGATCAAAGAATATTTGGAAATTGGAATATGCACAATGGACCTCATATATTTGAATTTTAAATTTTAAATTTGGCAGATTTTGACCTAATTTTACTGGCAATAATTTCTGCATAGCTATGAGAGATTATGATCAAATTAGTTGAGTCATTATGGTCCTTGTCTAGGAATTGAATTTTGAACTTAAATGCATATTGATTTTTGGTGAGTTGACGATTTGGTGTGTTTTTGACTCTTGGCTAATGCAACTGACACTAATTTCAGCATTACACATTGGTCAAATTAGCTTTTGCTCTTACCAAACGAGGCTTACACTAATTTTATTGATCCTTATCTATACGTTAACGGCTCGCTGCTACAGCCAAATCATCCATTATTTCAGTACAAGTGTGAACAGCTTACAGCTTCAATGGCGTGAAAACAATTGAAAGAGAAATTATTCATTCGTCCATTATTTCTTCTTTTCTTTTCTTTTCTTTTTGGACATTCATCCATTGTTTCATTTCTTGTATTTTTACCCGCTCTTCCTCTTTGCCTAAGAAAGTGCTTAAACAATTAGCCAGGTGTTGCAACTTGCAACCTTCCAAGCAATGTGAATCCTCGACGGTTGATTGCTCACTATGGAAATTAGCAACAGACCAACAGTTGAGAACAATCTGCTGTTCCATGCATTTGCTTAATGCAGTTCTTAACTCCACTACTTATGTCATACACAATGCACACCAAAGAATAATTATGTGTATATTTTACAACAAAACAGAAATACAAATTGCATACTCAGAATAAATCCATCATCACATCTAGGATCTACCTCTCAAGAATTTGTATTCTCAAATTACAAGGGGAAGAATGAACATACCTACAATGTTCAAAAAAGAAGAAAGAATTCACTGCTGTTTAGGAAAAATTTGGAACCTTGTTGCCATGCAGCAAAGAAGGGTGATCGTGTAACAATTTTCAAACTAGAAAAAGAGCAGAAAGGAGCATTGCAAGATATGGAAGGAAGAAGCATGAAGCAATTTTAGACTGCCCATTCCGTTGAGTTGGAGCAATTGTTGTATTTACACCACCTGGGCTGGAAGATGGTGCTGTCGCTGTCGCTTGAACAGGTGGCATAGGTGGCTCCATCACATCACTCTCAGTCAGGACAGGGTACGGAGCCTCAGCTGGTGGCAGGTACCCAGGAGTAATGACTTGCATGAGACTCCCAGCTTCAACAGGGGTCATATAAGAAGGTGTGTTATTGCCCAATAAACATAGATTCCCTGCATTACATTGAAGCGTGTCATTGTATCAGTAACTAGAGACAAACTTGAACTGCTCTATAGGACCATGCCAGGGGAGAAACAAAATGCTTCATAGGAAACAGAATTGAATCAACTGATTATGAAAAGTTCCTGGAGGATTTAAATGAGAAGAGGCAAGATGAAATGAATGTCTGTTGGATGCAATATTGTATTAACATTTTTGTCCAGCTGCATTTTGTTACTGAGACCTGTGATTACAAAGCATTTATGTTCTAATAAGCATGCAAACGGTGGCCAGGTTGTTAATCTATTAATCTAGTGGTATAGAGTTGTGTCAAAAATTTCTAGAAACCTAAGAATAATGCCAATGCAATTCTTAGTTTTGGTGTTTAACATGTATTTCTGCATCATTTAAATTAAGAGAACCAATAAAAGTATCCTGTATCCACTTACTTTTGTATCTGGCAGCTGTCTTGGGGTAGTCAGTGATGACACCATCAACATTGGCTCCCATGACATATGAGTTGATCTCCACAGTTGCATCTGAGAAGAAGTCCCATGCTTGAGACACAAACTCATTGCTGAAGATTTCAACATAAACAGGGAGTTTAAATGATTTTAGCTTCAATACAGTATCGGTAACACCAGTAAGGAATGCATTATTTTCAGGAAAGACAGAGGTCTTGCTGACAACCACAGCATGAGCAAATGTTTTAATATCCCCAACGGCTGAGTTTGCAGCATCACGAATATTCTCATCAACCTTGTATACAAGCTCATAATTCGTTTTGTCCTTGAATTGCTGTAGAACTGAGCTGTTAGTGGACTGAATCATGACTTTTAGTGCTACCTGATTATCATAACTAGCTTTACTCAATGCATCCTTCACTGCCTGGATTACATCTAATCCCTGTGCCTCTGCAAGGTAGGCCGCATTCTGAAAGGAACAGAACATAATGAAATGGCATCATCAACATAAATAGTCAAGTCAGGGAAAGAAGAATTTTTATGTCTCAATTGGCAATGCTACATCCAAACATTCTTGACCAATATGAAACACAGTGGTTTCTGCATTGGCACCAGCATAACTTTTGAGAAGGAATGCACGGCAGTTAGTGTCAACCTAAAGCAGAGTCATCAAGCATGACAGATCACACTCTATACAAGAGTGGACACCTACAAATTATTGACTAAGAGAATTTCGAAAGAAAACAACTGAAAATCATTGCAGACATACCTCACCCCCCTCCCTAACCCCCAAAAATTTGATAGAACAAAGAAAACACATGTTACACCAATAAAAATGTTCAGTCTGTAGCAGGCATGATGTCTGATAAATTACTAATCATGGATTTCTGGTTTAAAATATCTTTTCTTATAAAGTTTTCTTAGCATCTAAAAAGATGCAGGCATAGCAAATACTCACCTCTATGCTGATCAAGACACCAGTAAGAGAGCCAGCTTTCTTTGACAAGGTCAGAAAGTCAGCCAATGTTAGATATTTTCCAGCATTTTTGGACTTTGGATTCCGGAACAATCTGTAGCCTGCATAGGGGTTTGCTATGGACGCTGCAGGAATTTAGAAAAAAAATGCAGGGATGTTAAATATGATTCTAGGAGTAACTTTGCTATTCATTGTATTCACAAAAACAGAACAGCATATGCCAGTCAAATAACATAATCAAAATGCACAAGAAGATATAGAACAAGGAAAGCAGATGAATTGTCATGAGAAAGGGCCCTCTCAACACATAAGAATTTACGATGTCTCAATTTATGTTCCCTCTCTAAGGTCCAAAAATCTTTTCCAAAATGTTACAACATCCCAAAAGTTTAAGTGAAAGATTTACAATTTCAGACTAAAGTTGACTAAATCAACCTGTAAAGTTGTAGTAACATTTACTTCCTTTTTTTTATATACGTTTGAATTGGGGGAGGGGCGGGATTTGAACTTAGTCGTCTCCATTAGAAACACCAAGAGAAGCCATTTGAGCTAAAGCCTAAAGGTCATTGGCAATAACAAGTACTTTCTGACTCTTCCTTGTACCTCCTGAATTTTCTACATAGATGTATGGTTCAACACTCCAGTAGTTCTCAAAGAGTTTACATAGAAAGTTTGGACGTGTGGCTTACTACATTTACGCTCCACGTAGTTGCATGGCCTATGTGATGACCCAAATCACTAATAAAATCAAGAAACAGTCATGCTCCAATTAATGAGAATACTGATGAAAATATAGTTATAAGATATTCACCAGTGATGTGTTAACCAATAATCAGAAGTTAGTAACATTTCCTTCAGTTATAATTTTGAAAGAAATTAGGTAGGATGTTTCTCTCTTAGAAATAACAAAAGCTGTGTTTGGCAAAAAAATTTTAAAAAAACATTCTAAATATTACATTTACACCACAGGATATGTAAATGACAACCAAATTCAACTTACGTGTCAAAGATTGAATCTGACTCCATGTCAGGCTAAAGGTAAATATTCCACTGCCAGACTTGATAGCTGGAATGCTTTTTGTAAGGTTGCTGAAAATTGACTGAGCAACTGTTGTGCTATCTATCAGATTTATTGAGCTTAAGCAAAATGGAGTCCCATCCTTCGCCAATTGAACTGGACAGTCAAGTATATCTACATGATCCTCAATAGCTTTCCTATATGCTAAGTTCGTACAACCAGGGTAATCTCCACTTGCTCCATATTTAGAGATGACCAAAGCCTTTGCTGGAGAATGAAAAGGTGAAAGAAAAAGGTCAACAATAATATTCTAAAAAATAATGTTGTCATATAAATACAGTTAGACAAGCTCATCGATCAGTTACAAACAGAAAAGAATCAAAGCTTTTATTAGAAGCAATATGCAATAGTGATATACCTTGTGCTGAAGCATTTTGACCTAGATGAGCAAAGCAACCTGCAATGTGAGAAGAGAAATCAGCATCTTGAAGAAATTATCATTGAAATAAGCAGGCAATAATCTATCATAGATAAAATTAACTGATTATGTCCGAATCATCAAGACAATACTGTTAAATGAAATGCAACTATAAGCAATGGTATTTTAATCCTTCAGTTCTTAAAATGTAATTGTGGCCTGTGACACACAAAAACATTTGCAAGTACTAATAGAACAAAATCCAGTTTCACTTCTATAATAACCTGATCAAGGACCTCTGTATTAAAGGTAGTCCCAGGACTAGAAATGAAATTGAAAAGTCTCCAAAAATCATGGTGAGTTTTAGTAAATTAAAAAAAAATATATATATATTGATAAACTTCAACTTCTCATGAAGTGGTAGGATGAATCATGAATGCATCTGTATGAAGCTAGAAATAGCAAGAATTTAGAAAAAAAAAATGCAGGTAAGTTGTTCAAGGTTATCTGGAGATGCACACTGATATTCACATGATTGCACTGATGAAGAGTAAATCAGTTCACATTGAATGTCCTACAAGGTCAAGCAATGAGCAAAGGAGAAATTTATCAAGGAGTCCTGGTAGACAGACCCAAGGAAATTGGAATTAGAAGCTTTATTGATTTGATCATTAGAAATCTAACGCATCTGTCAGAGGGTTCAGGTAGGCAGCACAACTTAAGTTTTTATGAAAATTTACATAACTCAAAACAGCTAGAGAAACTTTATACTGAACTAATACCATTAAGTTTTTAGGTATGCATGATAATTAGGTGAACACCATCTTTAAAAGGTGGAAAAAAAAATTACCTATAGCCTCTGATGGAGTAATTGGGAAGTCGGCCAGCACACCATCAACAGAGAAGTCGCCATTGTCAAAGTAATTTAAGAACTCAGTTACGGGATCGTAACTATAATTGAAGCTAAATGGAACATCATTCGAAAAATCTGATACAAAAACCTCTAGCCCTTCTTTATGAGCATCCAAAACAACAGACGTATGAGGTAGTAAATAATTATTTGCATCTACAGGCCATATGTAAGACTTGGGAACCATAATTCCAGAGGCAAATGTCTTGATAAATGTAAGATTCTTTAAGAGAGAACCATAAGTCTGGTTGGTTGAAGGGTCAGTCTCATCTTGTCCTAGAAACCGGAAGACCAGTTTTGTCGTTTTTGGATTAAATCGTGCCATAATACTTTTTAGGAAAGCAACCTCTGGTGATGAAATATAACTAACAATTACAGATTTTGATACAGAAATTACAAAGCTTCTCATACTCAAATTGTGTTGCGTGAAGAATTGATCATGCTGCACAAGTATGAGAACAAAAAGGTTGGTCAAAATGATAGCTGTGCGACCAGCTCCTACATGTTTAGAGAAACACCTTACCAAGAAGAAGAGGAGAGATCAACCAAATTTTAAGACAGAATTATAATCTTTTATTTACCTGAACGTTCAACCAGAAACCTGGTGGCTTATACGTTGAAGCCACATCTTGAACAGTGAGAATTAGGAAGCCATTGCCATCAAACTTATTAGTTCGAGAATAGACTCCTTGAGTTACTGGTTAGAAATACAGAAACTGTCATTAATTGTTGATACAAAAAAAAAATATTTCAAATAAGCAACAACAAAGCCTGATAGAAACTGTAAACTGTCATTTGAAGCAATATTTTAATGTTTAAAATGCATTTTTAATGTCATATATCGTTGTAATAATAGCTGTGGACAATTATGATATCCAACCATATGTAAAGAAAAATTTGGTATCAATCATTATATTCTGGTTCACAAGACATCCACGTAGCCAACAGCAAATTCAAAGAAACAACGTTTAAAACAACTCAGACTTACAGGCAACAGTCGTTAGCTCCTTGAAGGTGAAATCCACAGAAAACCATCCATTGGTAGGGACCCCATTAACCAGGTAAGCCTTATTCCTTTTTTTGAAAATATCCGCAATGTCAGAACTGTTACTTAGCAGGAGATCTGGCGCGCAAATCCCAACTCCATCCTTTGTTAATTGAACATCACACCATAAGACCACATCGGGTACACTAACCATCATTGCCAAATTATACGCATATGAAGTAGAACTAGGAAAAATCCCCGAAAATCCACCGTTTGCAATGACCTTAGGTGGATTACCTAGAAGGCAAATCATATTCGTTAGAAGATGAAGCCAAAAAATTGTTGGGTATACAGGCGTGAGTAAAAGCCCCACATGAATAGAAAAAGAAAACAAAAAAACAACTTGCGAAATTAATATAACATATAATTGGGTACAAATGTCCAATATCCCAAACCTATTTCCTTACACTTTGGGGTTAAGTAGTGTGTCACGAAAAACAACACTTTCTAAAATTTCTACAAAAGGGTCTAAAATAAAAATTCAGGAAATGTTTTTAGAAAACACTTTTCAAAAACACTATACCCCAAATCCAAATGCAATAACTGCATCATTTTCATTCTTTCTCTTTCTGAAATCAGAAAGATTATTCAAATTTCAACTTCCATGGCTTCAATTAATAACAAAATCACAGTTAAAAGTTCACAAAAAGTTAACCCAAATAAAATTATAGCTTACAAGGTGAGATCATTAATGAACATGAGCACATTATATTGATGAAAATCCCCCAAAAAAAATTGCAATAAAACTATATGATGGATCTAGCTAATCAGCATCAGACTTTTATAAAATGAAAAACCT
Organism: Notholithocarpus densiflorus; assembly: GCA_030021035.2. Lineage (NCBI taxonomy): Eukaryota > Viridiplantae > Streptophyta > Magnoliopsida > Fagales > Fagaceae > Notholithocarpus > Notholithocarpus densiflorus. The sequence continues at coordinate 2,710,158 of JARYZH020000048.1, forward strand.
TTCCATATTAGTTTAAAGTTAGGTAACTGCTTTCACTTCAACTAATACAACTTGTTAACTGAATTTATTTGAGATTACATGCATTAAGACTTTTAGATTCAAAATGGTTTTTCTCATAGACAAAGCAGAAAATCAGAGAGAGAGAGAGAGAGAGATCTATTTGGATGTAGAGGAAAAAATGTAAGAAAAATTAAAAGAATTAACTAAAATAGAAAAGAAAAACAAATTATAAATAAATAAAATCCTCTGCATCAAGCTTAATCAACTACTCTGCTCAGTTCTATAAGCCAAAAAAATTTCAAAAACGAAGAACTAAAAAGCTGGTCAAGTTAATAAGTTACCATAAATGAGTTTTTCACCTTTCCAGAACCAAAGCAGCACAAAATTCATTATTAAAAAATATATATATATACAAAATTTTCATTTCCCTTCACTTCTTTCTCAGCAACCAAACATAGTTTAAAAAATTAGTAACAAAAAAGCTACAGAGACAGAGACAGAGAAGAAGATTCACCGCTAAGTGTAGACCATTTAGATCCCTGAGCAGAGACCAGAGGTGCTAGCAGCACCGAGTGAAGAAGTAGAAGCAGAAAGAGAGTTTGAGCGCGTGAGTTATACATTGCCGGAAAATCAATACAGTTGGTCGTCGGAGACTCAGTTCGGAACTTCCGGCGATCAAGTTTTCTCGGAAAACGAATTCAGATTCAGTACTATTTGTAAGAGAGAGAGTTGAGCTTTGAGCTCTGTTGCTTTTACGGGCTGAACTGACATATATTTATAATTTTATTTTTATTTTTATTTTTGTTGTTAATGTAATATATTTAAACTAGTTAATTAACAAGAAAATAATGGGGTTTTGGTAATGAATGAGAGGGACGGTGTAGTTAAATACGCGTACCCACGTCTGTGTCTTATGATCATATTATTGTTGTCAAACGTAAGCGGCTCGACTCAGCCGGTTTCTCTTACAACTAACTACTCTTTGTCCTAAGGAAGCCTATGTAGACTAGTTACCATTATCTTTCTATCAAGATCAAGAGCATGGATAAACGGTGTTTTTTCCTTTCATATTTACTTTGAATTTTATCATAAATTTAAATTTAACGAGTGAACTTTATTATAAATATGAAAGGAATGAGTATTATTCTCTGTACTGTGAAAGTACCTAAGTATTACTCGTACTTAGGACGGTTTGGTTGGAGATTTTTAGTATCATTATTTAAAATGATATGAAAATTATAGATTAAAAAGTGTTGTGAAAATACATATTTACCGTATTCATAAAAAAAAATGTGTTTGGTACCATGTTTCAGTGTGTGAAAAAGCATATTATGTGTTTGGTATGTGTATGTGTTTTTTTTTAAAGCTAACAAACACAGGACAATTTAATAATTTTTTTATTTGAAGAGAGAGAAGTCAGTTTATGTGTTGTCTAATCAAGTAGGCCTCATTCCCTCGAGTTTGTGTAATTTGAGCTATTATATAAAAAGTGAGAATGTTAACAAGTATCATGCGATGCTTGTCAAGGTTGGACTAATGCAGGTCTTAATTAATAAAAAAATTAGATAAATAGAAAAGAAAAAAAAGACATAAAACTAGCCTCACAGTTTTTTTTTTTTCTTTTTTTTTTTTCTATAAAGCTGACCCATAACATATAAAATTGAAAGAAAAAAATGACATAAAGTTACCAAAAAGACAAAAAGCTTTAAAAAAAAAAAGTAAAAAAAACTGGTGTTAATGGGTAACCGTTAACACAACCCTATAAAAAAAATTAAAAAAAAAAAAATTCCATTATGAGTGGTCCTAAGATAATAACTTTTTTTTAATGAGATAGTTCATTACTAAATAAGGGGGGAGGTTTTACTCAAAAAAAAAATAAATAAATAAATAAGGGGGAGGTATTAACTACTAACTCATTTCTATCTTCTTAAACGAAACGCAAGAGGGGGAAGAGAGGATATGATAAAGAGTCCATTCCAAGTCCAAAGAGAAGCCTAGCGGGATGTGGTCCTAAGACTATATATATGTATAATCCCTTGTTCCACACAGAATACATTATTATTATTATTATTATTTAAATTAAAAATTTTAAAAAAATTAATTTAAAAAAAAAAAAAAAAAGCCCATGTTGGTGGTCCTAAGATGGCAACTTTTTTTTTTTTTTTTTTGGATAATTATAGGAGGGAGTAGAGCACTAACTCATCCCTACCTTTTTGAATAAAAATCCGAAAGGGAAGAGAGAAGATGGTATAGGGCCATTCCATGTACAGGAAGAGGCCTAGCAGGATGTGGAACATTACTTTCTATGTAATTTTTTAGGTAGAAAGGAAAATTCATTAAACAACCAAACTAAGGGGGAAAGGGAGGATCAGCAACGGTCCTGTTAATATACAAGCCAGATCTGTCACTTTCTATGTAATTAAAACTTAGAGATTTACTCCTTTGTAATTAGTACAACATTACTTTTATTAATGGCTGCGCCACATTGACTTGGGGGGTTCAATTGAAACCCCAGACTTGGAACCAAAAAAAATTATATATAATAATTTTATAATTTTTTGGTTATGACCACCTTAAAATAAAAACTTGAACCTCTTAAAAGAAACTCAATAACAAAGTAATTCCTATAAAAAAAAATAAATAAAAAAACAATTCAACACCAACCTTTATCTTGACATTTTTAAACTAAAAGAAAAAAAAATCCTACAACAAACCAATTTGATTTAAAATTTTGGGAAAAAATAGCAATTTCAACAACAAAAATTAGTAATTTGTTGATTTTAAATCTCAGAAAAAGATAATTAAGGGAGCAGTAAAGTGTAAACCCTACAAGACAATTAAGTGTGAGGTAATGAAAGTGAGGTGTGGGATAGTGGGGAGTGAAGACATTTTTTTTTTTAATGATTGCATTGTTGTGTTGAATTTTTAATAGAGTAATGTAAAAGGCACAACAAAAATTCTTTTTAATGAATTACAAAGACAAATAAGCTTTCATAGTTGAGCCGAATTGTTAAATAAAGAATTGAAAAGAGTAAAGATAAAAACTAATAAATAATAAACTAAAATATTCTAAGAAACAATAATTAAAGTTCACTTAACAACAATAATTAATAACTTTATTATACTACTTAATAATAAGGATTTCTAAGGTTTAATCTTAGCAGAAATAATTAATATTTTCATTATATTAAAAAAAATATGTCTAATAAACTTATAGTTTATCCTTTATTCTCTTACCAGTACTATGGATAACTTTTTAATAAGAAAATCACATATTTTCACAATATTCATTTCCTACCTAAAACTTATCTTCTAAAAGAACTTGGTGCTAACTTGAAAAATCTTCCTTCGGATCATGGGTTATGACTTATGAGAAAATGTCTATCTTATTATCCTAATGATTAAGATGAAATAAGAAAATATTATTTATAAAGAGGTTATTGTCAACCTCTTCAACACGAATTTGAATGAACCCCCTAAAAAATATTCTTGGAGCCGCCACCGACTTTCACACGAGATATTTAGTGACATTATTTTTCATAAAAATGCTAAAACTACTTTAGAAAACTTATAAAGTGATTTGACAAGAATATGATTAGTATCATCTTAATAAAATAATAAATGAATATTTTAAGGGTCCAGTGAACAAATGTCATTTGTTAATGCCTAATGGACCATTTTAAGAAATTTTTTAAAATATTGCAACGGACTTATTGGGCCCTGTGTACCAATTCGTTACGCTACAACTTTCATGAGAAATATTAAAAAGTTATATAAAAAAAAAAATCAATTATATTTTTTTTCTTTTCCAATAAAAAGTTTCTGAAATTATTTTTTAAATCAATATTTTTAGGGCATCCGTTAACTTTTTTTCATATTATAATTACTTTTACTTTTTTATGCTTGGCAACTCGTCAAGATATTTTTTCAAGCTCTCAAAAAAAAATCAAGATATTTTTATCCGTGTTTATTTCTTGAAGCTTAGCAGGGTAGGAATGGATATTCTAATGCTTAGAGTATTTTGAAATATAGAAAAAGAAATCTAGATATTTTTCATCGTGCTCATTTCTTGAAGCCTCACGGATTAGGAATGAATCAAATGCTAATGGTGTATTTTTAAAGATAGAAAAGAGAAGTCGAGATATTTTTTGCCCATTTCTCGAAGCCTCACGGGGTTGGAAAAGTAATACATGAGGACACTAATCGGAGAATAAGAAATGGGAAGAAAGGTTAAAAACTAGTTCGACAAGTGGCTATCAAATTCCCTATATTGGCTCATTGTAATATACATTGCATATAGCACAAGTGTAATCGTCAAGGACCTCTTCTTTTTTCTTTTTTCTTTTTTTTTTTTAATCTTAATCCTCAAGGACTTTGTTTACTATTAAACCCAACTACGTAAATTCCCATTATTTTTCTTTATTTCTCTTGCTTCTAGGGTATTATTATTTTATTCTTTCTTTTTTTACATAACAAAAAGGGCAGAGTTTTTCTATAAAATTGGATGTAGCATAAGGCTATAACTTTACTCAATAAAATAAATATTACTATATATTTTGAAAATCTAACTGTTGAATTACATGTTTTTTACGCTCTTAATACACATGTCAGGATTTTGTTCTAGCCCCTGCAAGCTCTTTGTCCTCTTTGGGGGGCCAAACTCGCAAGATTTTGTTCTCAGTACCAAGTATGGGAAGACTTTGAGTGCAGTCCCACATCGGCAAGAGATGCACCCCACCAATGCCTTATAAGCTTTTGGAGCATCAGCATGGTGTACCACTAACACACATGTGTGTTAGTGGTACACTCATGCTACGCCCAAGAGCTTATAAGGCATGAGTGGGGCGCATCTCTTGCTGATGTGGGACAGAATCCAAAGGCTTTCCAAAAATGGGTCGAACCCGAGGAGGAAACTCACATCGCTTGAGAACAAAACCGTGCGGGCTTGGCTCTCCAAAGCGGACAAATAGCTTGTACGGGAAATCCCCTACAAAAAAGGCGCTTTGGAAGGACAATGCCCAACAAGGTATTGTCCGCTTTGAGGTCAGGGGGCCCTCACAGATTTGTTACCCATTTAGGGCACGCCTCCCCACTAGCACAGCAAGTGCGTCTCTAGGTCCTGCCCTGTTACACATGTGTGTTAGTGGTACACCATGCTGATGCTCCAAGAGCTTATAAGGCATTGGTGGGGTGCATCTCTTGCCGATGTGGGACAGAATCCAAAGGCTTCCCAAAAATGGGTTGAACCCGAGAAGGAAATTCACGCCGCTTGAGAACAAAATCGTGCGGGCTTGGCTCCCCAAAGCGGACAAATAGCTTGTGCGGGAAATCCCCCACACACTTATATTTTATGCATAATTTTAAACTACAAAAACTTGCAATTAAAAATTTATTGATAGCATAGCTATTGATTTTTAATTTTCTAAAAAGCATGGTGGATATAAAAAGAAGATGTAATCCAATAGTAAATTTGTCAAAATTCACCTCCAATAAAAAGATATTAAGGTTGGCTATAACCAATTTTGTGGCCTAACTTTGTCCTAACAAAGAACTATGTTCCATCTTTTCTCACATTAACCTTTATTATTGATCTACTACAAATTGATGTATTAGTGTTTTATTCTAAAAAAGAAAATCTTCTATAAATAGAAGTTAAAAGTCTCTGCACATCAATGAATCCCTTAACAGCTCTTCTACATAGAAGTAAAATTATTAGAAAATCAATATGCTACAACAAATTTTATAAACAATTAATGTAACAAATTATTGGTGTACAATAAAAATAACATTAATAACAGTTACATATTTGAAGATGATATTACATTAGTTACAATCCGCCATCAATAAAACTGTGGAATCTGTCATGTATGTAGTATTGTTGTTAGAAAATTTTGTCTTTTAGGCCTTTGTTAATAGCACCTAGTAAGGTTATATTAAATATACTAAAATACCTTAATTTTATGAGATCAAGAAAAAAAAAGTTTTAAGTGCACATGCCTGTCATAAAAGTATAAAAAACTTAAATAAGTTGCATTAAATGCTTCCTTATTAAATGCATTAGGGCACCGCATTAATCGAATTTTGACACGGTCTTTTTTTTTTTTGAGAAACAAACACACACAGGGGAGAGGGAAATGGGTTCTAACACAAAGACACACCACAACTTCACTCAAAAGTCATGGTAACTTTTAAGGGAGGATGGAACAAGTTATAAATAGTGTAAAGAAAGTGATTAATTTATATGAAAGTGATTGTCCATCATGCATGATTGATCATTTTAACAAATTGTGGCAGAAACTATAGTAAATAATATGAATCTTATTAGAAGAATTATTTTTACCACAGTTGTGACATGATGGATAAGAATGATATAGAAAAAGTGTTAAGTTAATGTATTCAAACTTGATAACTTTGGCAAAAGTGGTAACAAATATGATAAAATAGTCAAGGCGTAAATGCACTTTTAGTTCTTACATTTTGACTTTTTTTTCATTTTAGTCCCTACATTTTAATTTTACCACTTTTAGTCCCTAAACCAATTAATGCGTGTTATTTTCGTCCTTTCCGTCAGTCAACCGACGGAAATAGCTGAGTTGGCAGACGGAGGAATTAAAATATTATAAAAATGCCACATCACCCATGATACATCAGCATATAAATTTTAAAAATTAATTTATTAATTTTAACAAAATTTAAAAACATAAAAACAAAATTTAAAACATAAAAATACATGATTTAAGATCTAAAAGTTTCTTGAACAAGAACACCAACCCAAAAATTTTTAAACCCAAAAAATTAACATAACATCCAAACCTGAGCACACCAAACTCAAATCGGCCACACACTTTCATCTCAAACTCAAACTCTATTCTCTCATCTGAAACTCAAACTACACAACCACACACTATTCTCTCATCTCAAACTCTCTCTTCTCTCATGGCTCATACCCAAGCACTCTCTCCTCTCATGGCCGATCCATGGTCGAAGACCCATGGAGAAAAGCTTTAACACGGAAGCTAAAAACGGAAGAGAGCGAGGGATCTAGAAGAATCGGACCCGCATATTGCACTTAACGAGATCGAGAGGAGTGACGGCCATGTGAGTGAGACCACAGCTGAGAATACCATCGGCGGTACAGGCGGCGTAGAAGGCTGGCGAGTACATCTCGATCTTGCCGAGCTCACTCGGCGCCGAAACCAAAGGCAAGTAGATTTGCTTACCGAAAAAATCAAACCCAGAACAAATACCAAAACCCATAAAATCAAACCCGAAAATCAAATACCCAAACCCAAAAAATGAAACCAGAAAAAAAAAAAAAAAATCAAATTCGGATTACAAGGGCTTGTTGTTCGTTCTCTTCTTCGTCGTCGGTGGTTCCGGATTCAGACAAGCCAAGCATTAAAGATACAACACCTCCCTCTCTTTGTCTCACAATGTTGAATATGTTGGAGTTGTGGGATCTATGATAGCTAATTTGAGTTTAGATCTGTTATGGTTTGGTTGGGCTTGCTGTTGTTGTGAGCCAAATTGGCTGGGTTTTTTCTGGGTTTGTGTGTTTATTTGATTCAATGAGCCGAGTTGGCTAGGTTGGTTGATTTTGTTGTTGATTGTTTGAAATAAACTGGGTTTTGTTTGAGTTTTTGGGTTTCTGGGTTTTTAAGTGTTTGAGATTTCTAGGTTTTCTTTGATTTTATGATTTTAGCTATGAATCTTTGGGGAAGAATGAGAAAAACTGATGGGTTTTCAGCATGGGTCTTTCAGCATTGGTCTTTGTTCTTTTCTCAAATTTTATTACATTATTGATTCGATTTTAAGTGGGAAAGGAAGTTGATTCAATGGGTTTAATTTTGAATTCGTGTTCTTAGGTTTGATTTTCTGGGTTTGTGTTCTTGTTTTCATAGGCATTTGATTTTATTGTTTTTAATTCTGTTTTTTCTTTTTTTATTTAGTTAAAATTGACAAATTATTTAAAAAAAAAAATTAAATGCTGATGTGGCATTTTTTATAATATTTTAATTCCTCCGGCTGCCACCTCAGCTATTTCTGTTGGTTGACTGACGGAAAGGACGAAAATAACACATGTTAATTGGTTTAGGGACTAAAAGTGGTAAAATTAAAATGTAGAGACTAAAATGAAAAAAAAAAAGTCAAAATGTAAGGACTAAAAGTGCATTTACGCCTTATAGTCAAATAGACAAATAATGTACTATTTTGAACTCTCTCTTTTTTTTTTTTTTTTTTTTTTTTTTTGGCGAAAACACCATTTTGGTCCTTACATTTTAGGGTCATAGTCAATTTAGTCCCTACATTTTCGTAACAATCAATATGATCCCTGTTATTTTCAACTTGTAATCAATTTAGTCTTTACTGTTAAATCACTAATGAAAAACGCCTATGTGGCAAACAACGTGCACTGTTGACATACTTTAAGCTTATGTGGCAATTAAAATAATAATATTACATGCAACATCATCTGGAAAAAATTTAATTTATCAATTTTAAAAAAAGAAAAAAAAAAGAAATTAAGATCTGGGAAGAACGTGAACCCAGAAAAAATCCAACCCAAATTCACTTCTAGCATATTCTTTAAGCAAATCCAAAAATAAGATCAAACAAATATCAAATGGTTAACCTCACGAAAGATTTGGCTTTGTGGTTTCAACTTCACAAACGTTCACAGTGAGATTGACATAAGTGGGTTAATACAATGGGTATTTTATTGAGCACTTGGCAGTTGGCACTTGGTTAAGAAGCAAAGGCTTAGAAAGAAGAGATGAGATTTTTCTGTATTGTTCAAGCACACAAATCTATTAGTTGTTCAATGAGCCAAGAACAAAAGAAATGAGAGAAAGGTTTTTCAACCTAAATGGGTTCTCTATATTTTGCTATCACTGTACTGTCAACTGTGTGTTTTTCGTTTTGGCTAAGGTGCTGCAAAGAAGAAAACTATCTCAGTGCTCTATTGTTAACCATTTTTATATTTGTTTGGTTTTATTTTGGATTTGCTTAAAGAATATGCTGGAAGTGGATTTTGGTTGGATTTTTTTGGGTTCACGTTCTTCCTAGATCTGAATTTTTTTTTTCTTTTTTGTTTCTTTAAAACTGATAAATTAAATTTTTTTCTGGATGATGTGACATATAATATTATGAAAAATATTATGTTTATAACATTTTTACAACAAATTCTAAGTAGCAGGTTGTTACTGGTTGTTATTGTTGGGGCAAAAATATAATCTTAGTGTTAGGTTCAAATTTGAACCAATAACAACTAACCATCTATGATTTGTTATAAAAATGTTGTAGAAATAGCACCTCTCTAATATTATTATTTTAGTTATCACTAAGTTTAAAGGGGGCCAACAATTAAAGGGTGCCAACAATACACACTGTTTGTTATGTAGTCATTTTCTGTTAATGAGTTAACGGTAAAGACCAAATTGACTGCAAACTGAAAATAATAGGAATCAGATTAATTGCTACGAAATGTAAGGACTAAATTGACTGTGACCCTAAAATGTAAGCAATATTTTTTTTTCTTTCAAGTGTCAACGTCGTCCACAGTGTATGCGCCCTCCACTGTCACATGTGTGAGTCAATGGACTGAGTCAATGGGTAGACAATACATATTGAGCTCTGGCTGGCTGGATGGCTCGAGCCGCAGCGCAACCCAAGCTGACCTGTGGTGGCGTGGGGGGTCACAATTACTGATTGTTTGACAGCTAAATCGGGCCCACGACATGGGCATCACAAACTGGCAAATTCCGATCTGGCCTCAACTGATTGGGTTGAGTACAATATGATATCACAAAACGCGCAAAATGACCTCGTCTAATATTGAGCACAAAGTTTAGGATCATGGGACCCTCAACTACATACATATTACTGTATTATAGACTTCCTAGCTAGTACGGACAGTTTAAACTTTATTATTCTAACAAAAATTATATATATGTAAACTTTTTTTTTTTTTTTTTTTTGAGAAACATATATATGTAAACTTTATTTCCATTTTTTGTGAATGAGAGAGTATTTAAATGAATGTAGTGTGTTTGGCAAAAATTACTTTTGCCATATTATTTTACTATTCACCTTATTTTTACTATTATTTATGGGTTTACTGTACTTTTTGGTACTATTTATAAGTCTCACTGTACTATTTCAGCTAACTTTTATCTTTATCTATAGTATTTTCAGTAAAAAGTTTTTAATTTCACTAAAATAAGCGGATTCCAAACAGACCCGTAATATCCACTTTTTGTTAAAAAAAATTTTTTAAGAGGGCATTATTATTATTATTTTTTTTTTGAGAAACAAACACACACACAAGGGAGGGGGAAAATGTGTTTTAACACAAAGACAAACCACAACTCCATTCAATTAATAATAAGTTACTGAGATAGTTGAATTTTTTATCTTATGAATTGCATAGTTGTCAAAGTTGCATACTTTTTATCTTATTATCTTTTATTTTGAATGATTTTTCCCCTTATGTGAAGCTTTGGGAATCAAATCTCATATATAATAAGTTCTCTTCAAAAAAAAAAAAAAAAAATCTGATATAATAATTGCCTGTGTGGACACGATTTTTTTGGGTACAATTTTTTTTCAAATAGCATATTTTCAAAAATCCTTTAAAAAAAATATATATATTCAATGTATATTAAGTTATAACAAAAGTAGAGGTGCCATTAGATTGAAAGAGTGTTGACATTTTAAAGTAAGAATTCTTAAAAGTGGACATAATGTAAATCTCAATTTACACCTCTTCAAACTCACAAGTCACAATACACCTATTCAAAACCCCCTTTAAAAAAATAAACCAAAAAAAAAAAAATGACAATACAATAGTAACAATACCCCCACAACTTTTTTTTTTTGGTAGAAAAGGATATAACATTAAACTAAGGAGCAAACACAGGATCAGTACATAGCCTGTTTACAAATAATCCACGACAATCAGCCTCATAAAAAGGAAGAATGTCCATAGGTGGACAAGAAAACACAGCAAAATCGCTACCCATAGAAGATCCTAGTTTGGCCAAATGATCCGCACACCTATTTGCTTCTCTGTATACATGTATAAATCTCACTTGAGGAATCTGTGCAACCAGCTGTCTGCAATCATCCATAAGAGAAGAAATAATAACATTTTAGTTCCCCTGCTGAGTAAAGGCATCAACTATGACTTTGGCATCCATTTCTATAACTACTGCTTGAGTATGTGACTGTAAACAAAGTAAGAGCCCATCTCGGAGCGCCCAAAGCTCGGCAAGGAAGCTGTTTGCTGCGCCAATTTTTCTAGCATATTCAATCACCCATTTTCCCTCTTCATCTCTAATCACGCCTCCACCTCCAGCCAACATGAGAGTCCGAACAGATGAACCGTTTGTATTAAGCTTCCTCCATCCCACATTAGGCTTCTCCCATCTGATACTTCTCAGAATCAGCTTTTTGATTGCTGTGGGGTTGCACGCACATTGATTATACTCCATAGCTCTATCCATAATTACTTTGGCAACATTCGGATTTCGAGTTCTATCCTTGAAGATAAAAATATTTCTATTCTTCCATATCAACCAAATAGCAAACAAAAACACCTGTGACCACGACAACTGTCCTATTCTGTGCTTTGGATCAGCATTACAATTAGAATACAACCAGTCCTTTAAGTTCACAACGAAGAAGGAGGGGTCTAAATGCTGAACTCCGAGTTGAAGCCAGGTAGCTTTAGCCGAGGGGCAGTCACGCAAGGCATGGAGAATATTTTCAGGACCATTCTGACAGATTGGGCAAGCATTATCTATTAAGATGCCTCTTGCCTTAAGGCAGTCTTTGACACCAATGCTCTGATGCATACATTGCCAGATAAAGGTTTGGATTCTAGGTAAGGTTTTTAATTTCCAAATCCACTTCCCCTTAAAAGGAACTTCCATATCAGATCCCAACGTCAATAAATAGGCTGATTTCAAATCAAAGTCTCCTTTTGGTGAAAGCTTCTAGGCCAACTTATCTTCTGCTCTAACTGATAATGGGATGGGAATGGCTTGGATGACCCTTTAGACATCACTAGCTAACTCCATTTGGATCTTCTCCCAGTTCCACCCACCTGGATGGCCAACATCCTTGACTTTAAACCTGGTAGATTCTTGGGTTAGGGGGCCGTGAATGGCTTGTCTTAGGGGGGCTAATCGCCGACCAATTATCTTGCCAGAAGTCCAAGTTGCTATCAGACCCTAGAACCCATCCGATGCCTTGCTTAAAAATGTCTTCACCTTCCTTCAAACTTTTCCACACTCTAGAGCCAGGTAATTTATTTTCATTCCTAGATCTCACCCCGTTGATGATTGCAATACTTCATTCTAAGCACTCTTGCTCACTGAGCATTTTTCTCAGTGTGGAATCGCCAATTTAACTTTGCAAGTAATGCGGTGTTCCTACCCTTAGCCGTTTGGAAACCCAAACCCCCATCTTCTTTTGGTCTAGTAACCTTCCTCCAACCTACCCAATGCATCTTTTTACTACTATTTGAAGAACCCCATAGGAAATTCCTATTAACTTTATCAATGTCCTCAAGCACCTTTCCAGGAAGCATGTAGCTCTGCATAATATAAGACGGAATGGTCGAGGGTGAAGCTTGAATAAGTACTGACCTCTCTGCCATAGAGAGGAGGTTTGCCTTCCACCCGGCTAATTTCTTCTTCACTTTGTCCAACACAAAATTAAAATCCTGATTGGAACCTCCACAGTGTTTAATAGGAAAACCAAGATACTTCCCCAACCAGCTTGTAGACTGAAAACCGAGGGTCGAGGCAAAAATCTCCGCATCATCTTGCTCCACATTCGGGGAGAAGAGTACTCTCGACTTAACCGAGCAAATAGTCTGACCTGAATCTTTACAAAATCTGTCAAGTACCTCCTTTATAACCCTACAATTCTCCATAGAAGCTTTGGCAAAAAGGACCAAGTCATCGGCAAAGAAAAGATGGGAGAAGGAGGGACCACTTCTTGAAGCTGTAACTGGTTTCCACAAACCTTCTTCGCATTTTCCTTGGATTAACTGACCTATGTATTCCATGCACATGATAAAGATATACGGGAATAAAGGGTCACCCTGCCTTATTCCTCTAGACGGGGAGAAAGGTTCAAGACTCCTCGTTAAAGAGATTGGAGGTTGTAACAGTGGTGATGCAGCTCATGATAATCTCAATGAGGTTCTCTGGAAGATTGAATCTTATCAACATACTTCTAATAAAACTCCATTTGAGTTTATCATATGCCTTTTCCAAATCAATCTTAAGAGCCATGTAACCCACTTTCCCTCTCGTTTTGCCAATAGTATGGATGACTTCTTGAACTATAATTGCATTGTCCACCCCCCTTCTCCCCGGAACGAAGGCTGTTTGACAAGGGGAAATAAGCTTATCCAAAAAAGGTTTAATCCTTCCAACCAACACTTTGGATATGATTTTATAGACAGAATTGCAAAGACTTATGGGGCGGTAGCTTCCAATAGTCTCAGGCCCTTGCACCTTAGGAATAAGAACAATATTAGTGCTATTAAGATATTCAGGAACTTTCTTTTCCCTAAACATCTTCTTGACCTCTTCCTTGACCGAATCCCCAACAGTGATCCAAAAACGCTGGTAAAATCCAGTATGAAGACCATCTGGTCCTAGAGCCTTAAAAGCCTTTAAAGACCATAAAGCAGCTGAAATTTCCTCCTCGGTCACCAAGTGGCTTATCCCATCTTTCTCTTCCTCCGAAAGTTTAGCCTGCCATTGAGAGTGGTAGTTCAGTTCCCATGTGGCCAAGACCTGGCTGGTTGTATACAAATTATAGAACCCCTTTCTAAAATAATTCATAACTTCCCTTTCCTCCAAAATCCAGTACCCTGCCCCATTTTTAACTGACGTAATCTGGTTCCGCTTCCTTCTCGTCAAAGCTAAAATATGATAGAAAGAAGTGTTACGGTCCCCCAACACCAGCCAATTAATTCTGGCTTTTAATGCCCACAGCTCTATTTCTTGCCCATTCACCATATCCAAATCCAAGAGAAGTTGATTTTCCAACTGGATCAGAGAGGGAGAGGGGTTGTTTGCCATTGCCCTTTGAACCCCATCCAAGCAAGCCATGAGTCTTTTTTTCTTAGCAAAAATATTCCCAAAATGATTCTTATTCCACAGACTAGCCTCCTTTGCAAAATTTTCTATATTCTCCGATAAGTTCCTAGTATTCCTCCAAGACTAATTAACTACTTTCGGAAAAGAAGGATCAGAGAGCCAAAAACTTTGAAATCGGAAAGGCCTATTAAGATGAATCGATCTTCTAGGCAACGTTTCCAGGAGCACCGGGCAGTGATTCGAGTGACATCTCGTGAGGTGGGACACCCTAGCTTCTGGGTACAAAAGACACCAACTTGGATTCATGAAATATCTGTCTATTCTTTCCTGAATGAAGCAGTTGGCATCTCTTTTATTTGTCCACGTGAACCTTGGCCCATTAAAACCTATATCCACCATATTACATCCGTCTAAGCACTCCTTAAAAAGAAGGGACCTGTTAATGCTCACTGGTCTGCCCCCAAGTTTATCCTCGCCGATGAGGGGTTCATTGAAGTCGCCAGCTATCACCCAAGGTTTATTGTGCAACTCCGCTACTTTGGACAGATTATTCCATAAAATGCTTCTCTCTTCGCTTCTAGGACTTGCATAAATTGCGGAAAATAACCAAGAAAGGTTAGAGGAATGTACCTTAACTTCTACATGAATCTCTTGCTTCGTGGTAGCAAGTTGATCAACTTCCACCATATCTAAATTCCACAGGAGCCACAAACCTCCAGTAAACCTGATTGTTTCCGTGTGAATTGCTACGTCGAATGGAAGTTTGTCTGTAATCTCCCTAGCTCTATCTCCCCCTAGGCGGGTTTCCATAATCACCATAATAGCATGATTGTGATTCCTAGCCAACTCCTTAACATGCTTTCTGAAAATTGGGCTTCAGAACGCCCCTACTATTCCAAATAATAATATTCATGGTAAACTAGTGGTTCAAGGTTGAGGCACTTATCAAGAAGGCGCATCAACTCTGCCTCCATTAGGAATGGCAGTGGCGGGTCGGGTTTTTCCATACCCGGACCCAACCCACAGGCCAAGACCCGCGACCCGGACCTGGCCTGTTTACTAAATGGATTTTTTTTTTCTGGGGCCCGGCGCGGGCTCCACGGGCCCCGTTAGGCCATGGTACTTCAAGGCCCATTCTGTGGCCCAATTAAAAAAAAAAATGTTTGCCTGATATTGATTTTCTCAGCAACCAAATAGGAGGGGAAAAAGAACACTCAAGAAAACTCATTATTTTCTCAGCAAACCAACAGATCTGAACAATCGGAAACCAACAAAACCCATTATTTTCTCAACAACCAACAGATCGGAAACCCTTTTTTTTTCATTACAATATTTTCCCACATCAAAAGTAAAAACAAGAATTAACATACAAACCCTAGGTCTGAACAATAAGACCCTACAAAATCAAATCAAACACACTGATCCTATTCAACCAAAATAGCACTAAAACTAGAAATTACAAATTTGATTCTTTGAACAAAAAGAACGATTTTCATTGCAAAAGCTTGAGTTCACAACGAGGTGAGGGAGATGAGAAAGTTGCCGCCTTGTGAGGTGGAGGGCCTGGCAAGGTGAGGGAGGAGCAGCGGGGAGGAAAGCCAAGGTGAAAGAGGCAGGGAGGAAACAAAGGGTCGGACGTTGTAGTGGTAGAGGCGTGCCTTGCTCTCCTGAGAGGCAACAAAACCGTGCAGATGTTGCGAAGCATGCCACCCAAAGGGTTGGACGTTGCAAGCATGCCCAAAGCGGACAATAACTGGAGATGGGCACTGCCCTCAAAAGCGCCTTTTTGTGGTAACACAATCTATTTGTCTGCTTTGGGCATGCTTTGCAACGTCCGACCCTTTGGGTGGCATGCTTAGGCAACGTCCTCACGGCTTTGTCCCCTAGCAGACATGGGAAGCTTGTCCCATATCGACTAGAGAAGCGCCCCCCTTATGCCTTATAAGCATGAGCTCAAGGCATAAGGGTACCATTACAAATAGATTGTGTTACCACATGGGATCGTATAAAAAGCCGAGGGACGTTGCACAATAAGCATGCCTGGAGCAAAAAATACCCCCACAAAAGTAATTAATGATATTCAAATATGTAACACCAAAATTCTTGATTATATAAAAAATACTAGATTATTTTTCCAAAAGTATAACCACTAACAAAATTTTACTTGCAATAATTGTTATAGTTTTTTTTTAGTTTTTTTTTTTTAATAATCAAAATGGATAAAATCCTACTTTAGATCAATTAAAATAGTTATATTATCAATTAAAAAGGAGATGCTAACAAAACCTAAATACAAAAACTTAATTAATAATTTTGTATCTCAAGAAGCCAGAAACATAGAACCTTATTTAATTATCGTGTTAGACCTCAGACAGTATTAAATTGACCTTGCAATGATTGATAAATATGTGTCCAATTACGTATGAGAAACCAATAGTTGTGCAGATAAACTAACTAGTGTTTCTAGGTCGGAATTCTTTTGAAAGATCATTTGGTATGTTGCTACAGTCCTATTTTCTTTTTCTTTTTTCTTTAAACCAATTTTTGGGAAAGGAAATATACTCTGTTTCGGGTGTATGCTTTCTCCCACTCACAACTGGTAGGTTCTACCAGCTGTGAGTGTGAAGAAATATACACTGAAAACATGGTGTATTTTCTCTTTTTGGGGTGGCCTTTTTTATTGTTTGATGAAAAGCAAGAAATTTTTTTAGGTGACTTATGATACGACAAAATTTAGCTGCAAACTTGCTTTTAGCCAATAGCTACAACTCCAATCAATATCTTTTTATTGAAAGTAAATTTTGTAAAATCCACTATTGGATTACATTTTTTTCTTATATCTTCCATATTTGCAAAATTTTCAAAAGATAAAAAATCAATAGTTATATCATCAATCAAATGTTTAAATTTCAAGTTTTTGTAGTCTAAAAAATTATGCATAAATAATAAGTTTATGAATCGAATAGTAAATAATATCTGATTGGCAAAAAATTTAACATATGTATTAAAAATATAAAGAACATGCAGTCTAACAAATATATTTTCAAAATATATAGTCATGTTAATTTTTTTAGTAGAAATTATCGTAACTAACTACAACCAAAATTGTAGCCAAAATTTATCCCTTGCAATCATGGACGGAGCCATCATTGGACTAGGGGAGGCAATCCCCCCCCCCACCCTCCCCCATTTTTTTTAAAATTATTATTATATGTATGTGTATTAATTTTAGCAATTTTGTTCTATAAAATTACATTTTGTTTTCCTTAAACAATATCATCAAATCTTTTAAGAGTAATATTATACTCACAAACTTTTTTACAACATTTTTACAAACTGTTTTGGTAGCAAATAATTATTAGTTCGCATATAGGCACACTACTCACATCATTTTTTTACTTACCAGTAATTACTAATTACATCAGTACTTTATAAATTTTTTTGTAACTTTAGAATTTTCCTCATTTTAGTGACCATAAAAAAAATTTATAGATTTAAAATCTAAAACAAAATATATAAGTCCAAAAAAATAGCTGAACAATAAAAATTACAATAGTAAAACTAAAAAAAATTAAGCTCCATTAACCAATTTTATCTAAAATAAACAACCCTGCCCTTTAAAAAATTTTAAACAAAAATAATTTTGTTCTTACCCATACAAAAAAAAAAAAAAAAAAATCTCAACAGCTAAGTAATAGTTGAGTCAGAGGTTGAAACCGCCACACACGGCCAATAGTAAAACTGCCCTCCTAACTCAAAGTTCTGGCTCCATCTCTGCTTGTAATAAAACTGTCCTCCGCATTATATATTATATATATGTCGCTCATGATATAAAAAGAAAAAGTTTAACACAAAGAACAAGTAAAACTATATATATATATATATATATATATATATATATATAAAGGTTTACAATAATAAATTATCTAGTGAATATCAAAAAACAAATTTTATTAATTTCATTTAAAACTAGAATAGAGTCAATGCATAGAAACAAATTAGTAAACGGGCTTGTTTGATTATGACGACCCCTAATGTGATGTTTCGCAATATTCTTGCATACCTTTCAGTATTGAGTCTTTGTAACTTAGCTTATGCTAATATGCTATGATAGTATTTTGACTTACACAAACTATCTTTTTTCCAAAATTTTATGCATACGTTGATGTGAATCATGTGACGACAGCCGTAGAATTTCATGTAATCTCACATATAATCTTCTGTTTAGTGCGTTTAAGTTTAACACAAAGAACAAGTTATTAGTAATTGACATGCCAACCACTTACATAGTTCATAACCACATGGACCCAAAAACATTATTATCACAAATTATAAAAATCATAAGTCCAAGAAGATCATATTAGCCACAACCTGCTGGGGAAAAAAAAATCCTAAGCCATAGTTTTTTTTTCTTTTGGCTTAAGTTTAAACCAATGAAGAAATACATGTACAACAATTTATAATAAAATGCAGGAAATTTTTTTCCCTCTCATTTACTAGGGTGATTAAACAAGGTAATACTTCTCGTTCTGTAAATCAAACAGGACACTAAGTGACACATAATATTTTATAGGTGTTACACACATGATGTTGTGTATTGAAGTATTGAATGCAAACCAAATTTCTATGTATTTTGAGATATGGGAGTGACACAGTCAACTCTTTATAGGTCTTTCATGTTAGATATCGCAAATTGGAGTATTGAATGTGGGTTCAGCTTCTGTGGCCACTGGACCCGTCAGAATATGAACACGTGTCCGCAATCCAACGTGTCCAGTGGCACTAGCCACTGGACAGAAGCCGGATCCTATTGAATGCAAGCCAAACTCGTAATTCAAAACTTTCATTTATTTGAGCAAATACTTTTTCAAATGAACTTGGAAAATATTGGGTACCAAACAGGTTTTTAATTTTATTCCTCTGAATGATTCAAACATCAATTACAATCAGTGAAGAAACGCGGAAAGTTAGAAAATGACTTTAGGCTTTAGCAAAGCAAGTGGTTGGGAAGGAGGGACCGAAGGCCAGGAGAAAAGGTTGTCTCTTTTCTTTAAGTGAAATGGAAAGTGAGAAAAGGTTTGTGAGAGATACCCTCATTCCAAGCCACAATTCTAAGTCTTTATTAGTCTTTAGCCACTATTCTTAGTCTTTAGTCTTTTATTATTATTATAGGTAGCTTTTAATTTATGGAAAAAGGTTTAGGAAAATAATTTTTTTAGCCTAAAGTTTTTTTAAAAAAGTGGTGTGAATGATTCACTACATATCCTGAAAACAAATTTCCATGCCCAAAAGTTCTTAATGATTCGTTTTAGTGCTTACGTGCCATGACCGTGGTAGGGCATGTTTATGAACTAATTAACATAAAAAGACAACTTTCTGTGTTTGTGTGTGTTTTTTTTTTGGTTGCTACTAAAACAAAAACTTTGTTTCAGGCTTTTAGCAAAGCTTGTAGGGTAGATGCATGAATACAAATAATAAAGAATCACCTGGTCCATTTGGTGGCATGGAAATCATAAGAAGATATTAGTTTAGAAATTCTCAATTATTTTACATTTTTTTTAAAAAGCTGTAACTTTTATTATGCAAGAACAACCAAATCGACTAGAATTACAGCATTAATGTGTAGATGAACATTCTCCATCCACACCAAATAACTACTAACATATTTAGTATAGTAGCATGTCTAACAAGGTTGTGAGCAACACTATTCCCTTGTCTTCTAATGTGAGAAAATTACAAGCAACAAAGGAATTAGTAAGTTTCAATCATTGCATTTGATCTATTAAAATTTGGATTAAAATGAAAATATTAGGGTTTGTGCCTAAATTAACATATTTTGCATTTTTTTGGACAAAAAAAAAATGACCCATTATCTTTTGACCCAATCACAATTAATTCTACAAATTTTTTCAATAGTTACATTTTGATTTCCTAATCCTAAGGATTAGATTAAAAATGCTAAGGTTACTTTCAATGAAACTCTCTAACAATTTTAATTTAGGCCAAAGTTCAAGGGATTAAATGTAGTAGTTGAAGATTTGTGGACTATATTGTGATAATTTCCAACCACATAGAGGTAAATTATAATTTACCACACACAAAAAAAATCACATATATGACAAAGTTATGCAAACTTTTTTTTATTTTTATTTTATGAATAAGAATAATAATATAAATAGGAAATTAACAAGATATGGTCCCAACCCATTTCATTCTTCTAGAGAAAAAGACCCAAGAAGAAAGAGATGAGATGAAAATGAGTCCCTTCCAATTATAAAAAGCAACCCAATGGGCTAAATTGCGAGAAAGAAAATTTAACATCTCTAGTTGCAAATAAAAAACTCCAACAGGAAAGAGACTTAAAGGTTGACTTCAACTCTGAGAGGGAAGGGGCTATGAACCAGGGAGGGGTAGCATGTAGATTTTGTAGGGCTTCAATTACACCTTCGGAGTCCCCCTCAAACATCACATAGTTGTGCAAATTACATGATAAATTATTAAGTTTGTTGGCTATATAATTTGCTAAAAATACGATTCTCTTCAAAAGTGGCTTTGAAGTAAATGATATTTAATTTAGATAAAATCAAAACTAGAATTTGAATGTGCTACAGCCCATTTCTGCTATTTTATTAATTACTAGGAATTCATCTCTTCATTTTTTATGAATAAATTAGGTATTCATCTCCTATACGCAAATAGTTGAAGAAAAGAGATTGATGGTACATATCAAGTTATTCATTATCAATTTAATTATTATTATTTATCAAATTTAATGTCTTCTCTAACATATAAAATAATCTTTTTAAAGTCAGAAAATGCATATAATATAAAATTTTCCGAATATAATCTCACAACCTGGCTGTCTAAGGGCAAGAAAAACGTTTAAAACACCCATTTGATGGAACTAAGGTTACTGACAAGAAAACCATATGCATGATCAAGACAAAATCAATCTCTCTGAGATGGTCAAATGTGAATCAAGACTCAGTATATATGAATTGCATTGTCTGTAGTAGTTGAATTTTTTTTTAATCAATTTGAATCGAAATGCTTTACAGTTCACAGCCAGATTTTCTTTGCGTTTGGTTCCTTCCAATCTAATATAGTTCTAAATCCTCACCAAATCAATATTATAAATTAAACAATTAGGGATAATGTGAATGCCAAAACCCCATAGTCAAATGCAGAGAGAGTAAACCAAGAACACTGTCCATTTCATTACTGATTTAACAAATACAAATAGCCTCAGATCACTAGCTAAACATTAATTAAATATAAGGGGAAAGTTCCAATCACATAGTTTACAAAAATCTATGAGCCTTTTGTCCTATTACAAATTTACAATATAATTGGGGCAGGAAGTTTCTCTGGCCAATAAGCCCATATGGTATTGGTAGCACACGGAGAGGACCATGATGAAAATAGACAGAGGGTCTATGATTGGTCCACGTCAGCAAAACATTTTGGTAGGATCTGACTGTATAATTGAGAGAAGTTGATCTTCTGTAAATGGCTGATGTACACAGCACTAAAGTCTAAAAGCCGCGTATAAGGGTCACAGAAGAATTGTTCAAAGTGAAAAATGTACAATGAGATTTTGGCATATACGTTTGTATGCTGATCATGACCTTTTTTTTGTTCAAACTTCAAACATTGGAACTATGTGAAACAATGTTCTAAGCTATTGTGTTTGCTTGTTTATTGAGCAAAGAACAAAAACAGGGACTTGGTTAGTCCATATCAGACCCAACATGGCATTAAAAATATCATTCTAAATCCTTCTATTCAACATTCATGTGAATCACATATGATGATAAGCCTAAGCAGTGGCCAATGTTATGCTGCTGGTCAAAGTTTATGAGCATGTAGTTTTTAACCTATTACAAGAGATATAATTTTTCTTCAAATCAATTTAGCGAAACTTTTTCTTTTCTATAACCCACAATGTGAACAATTCACATGTTCAACTACGTGTACTTCTTTCTCAAAAAAAAAAAAAAAAAAAAAAACTACGTGTACTTTTAATTACAGTCTCTTTAATTGTCATGTAAAATATTTAGATAGCTTAATGAGTTATATAATTAAAATAAACATGAATTAGTGAATGATCATTTAAATTGTCACATAATAAATTGGAAGAAATTATTTCAAACTAATTTTGAGATATTTTTGTCTAATAATAATAATAATAATAATTAGTGGTTATAACAGCTAGTTTATTTTACTAGCAATATGTTTGAATTGAAGTCAACAATTAAGGAAGGGATATTAGTTTATTGAGGAGTTGATCCAAGCACATTGATAGTTTCTAAATAGTTATAATTCATAGCACATTTGGAAGGCAGGTTAGTGATCCAAGCACATATATATTTTCTTCAACCCACTTAGCACATTTGGAGGGCAGGAAATTAGTGATCCAACCACACATATATTTTCTTCCACCCACTTAGCACAATTGGAGGGCAGGAAATTAGTGATCCAACCACATATATATATTTTCTCCAACCCACTTAGCACATTTAGGTTTCATTTTTTGAGCTCAAAACACAATAGCATTTCATAAACGCATATATTTGGTGTTTGGTAAGTCTTACAAAATCGCACTTAACCGCTCATTATCGTGATTTTATGCTTTAACACATTGCACCCTCTAAGTTGAGATTGCAAAACGCAGCTATAAAAGCAAGTTTTCAAAATGCCCAAAAACATGAACTTGAACCAAACTAACTTCTAGTGATCCAAGGATGTTGATATATATTGATTATT
The DNA here is from genome assembly GCA_030021035.2 of Notholithocarpus densiflorus. Taxonomy (NCBI): domain Eukaryota; kingdom Viridiplantae; phylum Streptophyta; class Magnoliopsida; order Fagales; family Fagaceae; genus Notholithocarpus; species Notholithocarpus densiflorus. The sequence continues at coordinate 2,733,044 of JARYZH020000048.1, forward strand.
TTTTTCAATCCACCTTGCATAATTGGCAAGTGAGATTGCATAATGACAAATTCCCTAGTTTTGGCGTCTTCTACATTAAAAAAAAAAAAAAAATTTGCATTGAAGCCTGCTACATTTTTCAGGTTCTCGACTTTTAGGGGGTTTAGAGATAAAGACAGCATTAGAAAATTAATTTATGTGCTAGGCCCATGTGCAAATTTAGCTCTATATAGATATAATTCACACTTCTCAGGGTGTGGCACATGAGAAAATAATGTGATTAGTGATCACTAATTACCATAGTGTAAAAAGTGTTGACTACTTTGGCAGAGTGCTCAAAAAATGTGGCACTCTTCCCTAAGTGGAGATAATTACACCAAGGTCCATTTTACTTTTTTTTTTATATTTTTTTTTGAGAAGGAGGTCCATTTTACTTGGTTTGGCAGAATGACCAACAATGCAACTCATAGCTCTCTTTTAAAAAAAAAATTTATCTCAATTTTGAGAAGGAGGTCCATTTTACTTGGTTTGGCAGAATGACCAACAATGCAACTCATAGCTCTTTTTTTTTTTTTTTTTTTTTTTTAATTTTTTAATTTTTTATCTCAATGTGTGTGTATGTGTTTGTGTGTAACTTAAGGCGCCTCCTTATTAACAGTAGAACATTTCATCATTGCGTTTATACATTGATTTTCTAGTCCAATCTAAATTAGAAAAACCTTTCAAAAATTTTCACATTGATTGAATGGTGTGGTTGTTTATGTTTAGGTGCCCAACAGAGAAGCGTGGCTTGGAAATTGGACTGTGTTATGATGTTATCACTTTGAAAAGGTGAGCAATTGAGAGCATCCTCCAAAAATTTCCCTTCTTTCATACTCTGTCATATAAATATACCATGTATGTAATAATATTAATGTGGGGTCTAATTATAACCAAAGCAGCAGTAAACACCAACAGGCCTTCCCACTTGGGAAAAGCAAGAAGGCCTACACATTTGCCCTCAAAAGCAATAACTACTAGTATGTGGACAATGATAGCCAAACCAATTAAAGAACCAAGTCAGACTGTGGTTGAGCAAATGCAAATGGGTTAGATGATTTTTTGAAATACTTGTTACACACATCTTGTTGCACACATATTTACACATATGCATAAATTAACCTGAAAATTTAACTTATAATTATAATTTTTACTTGAAAATCGTGACTTCAAGTCATATTTTTAGTGCAATTTTTGCTTAGGTAAAGATGCATGTAACAAATGATATGTAATAAACACTGCTCTTTAGCTGATAAGATTGTGTAGCTTGCGACAAAACCAAGCAAGTTAGGTCGGGTAATTATTAAGTACTTTCAGAGTACTATAAATGCGTATTATCTATTCTCACATAAATATGGGTCTCACTAATTAAATTTATGGTGGGACCCATAATTCATGTGAAAGGAAGAATTACGCATTTATAATACTTCTGGAGTATTCAATAATTTTCCGTTAAGGTAACTTTGATTTTGGTAATTCTGGAATATTGGATTCTGTTATAGACAGACCATAAAAGAACCAATCAAACAAGCAGGTCAAGGTCAAGGTCACTTTGCCGAGCCTGGTGCTAAGCTAAGACGTGCAACCCACGTATTGTCACCAATTTGCTGATGTGAGTACTCCACCTGGATATTGGATACCATTCCAAGCCAATCTTTGCCACCAAAAATATAGTGACATACCTAGTTTGACCTTGGCCTTCGAGAACATATATATCCAAGTTCTTTAACTTCACCAAGATTGCATCGAGTTGTACCAAGTTATATTCGTTTTATATATTATTATTGTTTGGAAGATTGAGCTCCAAAATTATTTTTATTTTACCAAGTATTGAGAATGAAAATAAGTATTGACTCTCAAAAGAAACTTAAGCTGATATAAGGCCAAGTGGCCAACATTCTTTGAGATCTTTAGTAATAAATATATATATATATAAATATATATATATATATATTTATACTAATAGGTAGATAGTGTTAGAGGAGAGATGGGGATTAAATCACATATATGAGATACCTTAAAAGATGTTATCACTTAAATGAATACAAATTTTCTGTCTTACTTTATATGTTCTACTTTATGCTCCACCAATCATGGTATGCTATATGGTTAATTTTTTCCATTTTAAACTTTAATATTTTATAAGAAAAGTCAAATGAATACATGAAAAGTTACGATTGTTAGAGTATAAGATAAAACATAAAAGGTGGGATAGGAGATTTGTATTTCTCCAACGGTAGAAAATATTGTCACATAACATTAGTCAAGGATATTGAGGACTAGTAGATTGTAATCCTTATTGAACCCGGGCCTATTCAAATCAACCCTCCCCCCTTCCCCCAACAACCTAACATACATGTACGTAGAGGGTTGGTCCAGCACGATCTAAGGAATTGTCTATGCCTAAACCCACTCCAAGTTGGATTGTTGGATTGGTATCTTCTAATGGTGAAGTTCCAATTTCAACAATAGTTTTTCCTGATTTGTGAATTGTTACTGATAAAGCTTATTTACTAACAAACACATATCATCAATTATAAAAAGATTCACATATTTTTTGAGGATTCAAAGTTAGTTAAGAATAAGAAACTTCATTATATTTTCACTAAATTGATCATTTGATCCTTGAATTGAGAATTTATTTTATTATACAAAATATCTAATCAACAACGATGCTCAATTATGAAGTCCTCTTACTCTTACTAATGGCCAAAAGAACACCCAAATATATCCTTAAAATAGAGCTAGACAACACAGAAGCACACTAATTCCAAAGTTCCACACTTTTAATTTTGGATTCCAAATAAGCCAACCACCAAAATGTCATATGAAACACATAGTTATAATACTTACATTATTTGCATTCTTTTAGTGGACATTATAGGATTTGTTTTTGTTTTGATAGTAAAAAATTATTTATATTTTTGTTTTGGAAGGGGGCCATCATATATGAACTAAGCGAGCACTTTAACCTTCTTGGTTTCTGGAAGACTAATTTCCAAATTTAGATGGGCTCAAATATGAAAATTTAAAAAACTTCATATAACATCTCTTATCGTATATTAATAAAGAAATGCTCCCTAATCTAAGCATGGATGGTTCCTTCTCTGCATATAAGGTCAAGTTTCTTCGTGCTATTTGGCAATGTACATTTTTTTTTTTTTTTTTTTGGATTAGCAGATTGGGGGAAAATAGGGATCGAATCATAAATATGAGACACCATAAAATATACCATCGTTCTATCACTTATATCCCTTTAATCCCCTCTAGCAACGTACAATTAAAAGAACCCTTAATAGGGTTATTTTATTTTATTTTATTTTTCTAAGTCATAATTAATTAAGAAGGACGCCAAAATAAAAAAAATAAAAAAAAGGTTAAGTTTTGACTTTTGAACATGATCTTAGCAAACGACTATGCCTAAACTCACTCCTTGGGCTGGTATCTTCTATATGGGCTTAGCCCATTTCATTAGAGGAGTGACTTCAGCAACGATAAGGACCAATTACACCTAGCTCATTTTTTCTTGGGCAGTTGCCTTTATGAAAGACTGCATTAATGAACTCCTTAACCCATATATTTGGTAAAAGAGTTCATTTTATTTTAAACATGAAATTTGAATGTGATGTTATCCTCAACTTGGATGAGTTTATCTGTGGAAATTTACTAGAAAATATTAGCGTTTTCATTGTTGAACATGGTGAATCAGGCCTAGTTCAGTTGATTTTGATACTGTTTTATAATCTGGTCATTTTGCAGTTTGCACTGTTTTGGAACCAAGTTGATGCTTTCCAACTTTATGTTGTTCTCTTGAACTCCCTGTAGTGTAGTGGTTACAAATTAAAGAGTATTTATATCATGCTTGGATTGGATTTATTGTAAGTGCTCGTTTATCACTGAGCAATATTTGGCTTAATTTTTCAAATGACATGATATGGAAGTTGAATGAGTAAAATTGATTTCACTGCATTATAAGTGAACCTACTTTCTATCAAAAATCATCATTTCCATTATTTTATTAATGAAAACATGTAACATTTGGATAAATCTACTCCATTAGCCTAGTTCTTTAGTATTATCATCCCTTAATGATTTTTTGTAGCGTTTCATTGTTGCAAATTGCATTTTGAATAAAGTTTGTTGTCTCAAACCATAGAATTGTTTCTATGCCGAGCTAGGAGCTACTTGCATACATGCTTGCCCTGTGAACTAAAAAGGCGAAATTAGAACATTAACACATGGATGATGATCATTTAGGTATGAACCTGTTATAATTGCAATGTTCAACGTTTGGGAAATGAGAGGAAAGTCTCATGATATTACATCCTAGATGCTAAACATTGCAGTCAGAATAGGTGCATTCATCATTCACATGTTAATGTTATAATTTCACCTTTTTAGTTCACTACACAGGGTAAACATGTATGTAAGCTAAGCAGCTCCTAGATAGGCAGAGAAACAATTATATGGTTTGAGACAAACTTATTCAAAATGCAATTTACAACAATGGAAAGATACAAAGAAATCAATAAAGGGGTGATAATATTAAAGAACTAGACTAATAATGGAGTAATTTTATCCAAATGTTACATGATTTTATTAAAAAATAATGAAAATAATGGCTTTGATAAAAAGTAGGCTCACTTATGATATAGTGAAAAAATTTTACTCATTCAACTTGCAAATCATGTAATTTAAAAAACTAAGCTAAATATTTCTCGGTGATAAATGAGCACTTACCATGAACCTAGCCCACGTGTTCTAGTATTTTCATACAAGAAATCGGGAGAAATTGACAATACACACATATCCGAAATAGGGCAACTACGTACATAATCAATATTTTGAAAAAATAATTGTGTAGCGCTCAAGTGCTATAGTTGTTTCGTGTCATCTTCATCCTGTGAAAATTCCTAATGCCTTAAGGATATCTTAATCTCAAAACTTTACTAAGCATGATGCTTTATGAGGTTAAAGAGAAGTTGCATTACTCCTTGGTTTGAGTTTGTTTCGATGCTAGCAGCAGCAAGGTCAGATGACTTGTTTGGGTTTGGGTCAAATTGGGTTCAGATAAAAAACGAATGGTCCTAAATGGGTTGCATAAGGGTATAGTCAATTACGTTATAGGTCGATTTAATCAGGTTATGAGTTAATCTTTATTTTTTCATATGCAAAAAATAATAAAGTAGTTTTGATCATATTGTCTTTGTCTCTCTTTCAGTACAAATAAGATAACAAATTACAAAATACTTAAAAATAAAAGGTTAAATAATACATTAATTTTTAAGTTTACACAATCTCCAAAGTTCATAAATATTATCAACACCATTTAAGAACAGAAGAAAAAAAAAACCAGATGTTGGGGATCATATGAAGTTAAATACCAGCAAGCAAGTTAGATACTAAAATCATGGAAGTGTAGCCATGGGGTTACACAAGTCCCAGAGATTTGCAGTGGGAGAAATTACTTTTCAGTCAAACAAGAGACTTGCCATGTTTTATTCAGTAACATTGTTTGAAGTAATCATAATGAGCATGCATTGCATCTATAATGGATCATGCAATTCTGCCGTAAAATGTCTTAAGTTATGTATTTGAGAATACTCAGAGATATAAGCATGTCATGGGCTTTATAATACGATGCATAGACAAACATCCAAGATATAGAAGACTAGTTCCAGTACTTCCCTTGTTTGAAGCAGACAGTGGTTAAAGGAAAGCTTTAAAGTTTAAAGGGGTTGCTGCAACTTCTTGAAAAATAGGCTATACGAGCACTTCAATTGTGCACTGAAAATCATCTCTAAACTGCTACTAGGAGATGTATAGCATCAAACTTTAGCTCAGCACCTGATCTTCCATCACTTCTCATGGTCCTCAACAATAAGTTGGAAGTACATATGTTAGTTCCACAGCAATGAAAACAATAACTATCATAAGGCAATGAACGAGATGATGTATATGGGTGAAGTTATATATGGTATAAGCTTATGTGATCCCAGAGTTTTACCATAGATTATTAACTGCCGCTAGCGCATAAATTTTCTGCTGACAGCACTACGTAGTATTCTTTAAAATTCACAAAGGGTGGTTAAAACATATTAACCACTATGAGTGAAACCCACAATCTTATATAACAATTATAACAAATACAAATCAAACAATCCAATCCCATAACTCATAGAGGCAATATACCAAACACATGGCATGCAACAAGCATAATGTTTACATTCATATATGTTAAAACCATCTCAAATGCAAAGGAACACACTTTTTAAAACAAACTTATTTCAACAAAAGAAACAACAAAACCCATTTGATTGCTCTAGGAAACTAACCCTCAAATAACCATTAGAAAATTAGACAACCAAATTCTTCTATCAAATAAAAGTCCCTATATGAAATGGAATTTCGGAATTTTAGCAAAACCCTTGTTACCCAAATCCTCATAATCCTCAAATCTTCTATTATTCACCAAACCCATCAAGTATTAACCATAAACATCATAAAACAACAAAACCCAAAAGATTTCATAGAATAAATTAAGAGAAAACTTAGATTTTTACCTTGGGTTTCATCTACTTCAAAATCTCATGGAATTTGGCTACTAGGAGGATTAATGGAGAGAACTAACTCCTCACTACCTTGGAGGACTTGACTTGAGAGAGGAAAAATGAGGAAGGAGACATTATTCTCATTGAAAATTTTCTTTTTTAATAGACTGTCATTGCTATCTATGGGATTATTCCCCAAGGCAATTGTATCAAACGGGAGAGCAGCTATGGCATTACTAGAAAAAACTAAGGCAGGGTGGTGTTTATTATACACACAAGTTTAAACCCACCCAGCAGATAAACTGAAATAGTTTCAGTTCAGTTTATGATTGTGTGTAAACTTGTATTTAACATAATGAAATTCCTGATTGAGTAAACATGTGCGCAGTTCAAAAGAAGCTGAATATGTACATAAATGGACAAGATTAACATTCCCACTGCAACAGGGAAAAATTGCAAACTAATATCAATTCTTAAACAATTTTGTTAATTAGCATTGTTTCCAAACTATTTAGGAAATTAACGTCTCAAATGTATAAGGCTTGATTTTGGTGTGCTAAATCGAGTATAAACAACTCGATTTCAAGTGGAACTCGAGTAAATCAAGCCCTCAAAACTCAAGACAGTTCTTCCCATAAAATAATGATCTCAAGAGCGAAGCAAAAGGACTTTTTTTGAAAATAACTATAAAAGCCAAACTATTTTATTAGTTAGCAAGGTTTCTAAATTATTTAGGAAACTAACAACTCGAGTTTAATAAACTCAAGTTTTTTGTAGCAAATCGATTCTCTAATACTCGATTTTGGAATGAAATCGTAGAACTTGACTTTTTTAAACTCGAGTTCCAGCCAGTCCCTTTCTTCCTTCTTTTTTCCTTCTCCAAACCAAATCACACCCAAACCTTTGCCATGGAAGTTCAGAGAGAAGAGGTTGAGATCGGACCACCGCCATTGTTGGAGCCTGCGCCACCGCTGCCTGGGTTTGTTGTTGCTTCGTTGTTTTCCATGGAAGTTCAGAGAGTGGTTGAGATCGGACCACCGCTACGCTACCTGGGTTTGTTACGTTTGTTGTTTTTCTTGCAAGTTCATTCTTTTTCTTGCATTGCCGTTTTCTCCAAAGGTTTGTTGCTGCTTGCTGCTGTCTTTCGGGTGTCGTGTTTTGTTTCATTCTGGTTTGCTTTGTGGGTTATGGAACTTGAGTGTAGAACACTTGATTTCCAATTGAAAATCGTTGAAAATCGACTCCTGTTCGCTCGATTTCAAAGAGTAAAATTGAGTTCCTTGGACTCGATTTGTTAGATATCAAAATAGTTTCAAACCTTGGCTAACTAATAATATAGTTTGGCTTTTATAGTTATTTTAAAAAAAAATCTGAAGGAAAAACCCAAACCCAAACCCTTAAAATAACTATTTCAGAATCGAAGCAGAAAAACCCAAACCTAAAAATTGCGATCTTGGCCCTGGGTTTGACAATCTCGGCACTAGAGCTACTTGAGTTTGATGATCTTAGCTTGGGTTTGACGATCTCGGCATCGGAGCTTGGATTTGTTGATCTCGGCACCAAAGGTTTGTTGATCCGGGTTGTGTTTTTTGGTTCGTTCTCTGGGTTGTGTTTTTCGATTTGTTTTCTGTGTTGTGTTCTCTAGGTTGGTCTGCGGTGGGAAATGGGTTTGAAGAAACTCAAGTCTTATAGAATTGAGTTCCACATTGAACTCGATTTGCTACAGTGATCTCGAGCCTTAAAGACTCGAGATGCTAGTTTTCTAAATAATTTGGAAACATTGCTAATTAACGAAATTGTTCGAGGAATGGTGTTATTTTGCAATTTTTCCCTGGGATATGTCATAAAAGGTTTTGTTTTTATTAAACATTCTAGCTCTTTTTTTTTTTTTTTCATTTTTTTTTTGGGAACCAAACAGAGCATTGAAAAAAATAAGATAAGAGATTTACTTTTTCAAGAACCACTCATCCACCACAACTGAGATGCATTTCAAGAAGGGGATTCCCCATACCCAAGCCAGGAATCCCTTGTACGTCACTTGATTAGGTTTTTTTCTTTATTTTGATAGTTTTTCTATGCATAAGCAGAGATAATTTTCTTAATACTCAATTTTTTTTTTATGTTTTATTGCTCACATATTTGTATGTCTGTCTTTATTTTACACAAGTAATAGATCTGAAAAGATATTTTCCCTAACGTTCTTTACGTGTTCAAACTTGAAACACTCTTTCTACACTATAATTGGTATATATTTCAAATTGTCATTTTGTATATATAAATACAAAGAAAAAAACAGTCAATGCAGTATAGAAATACAAATAATTTTTTAATTAAAAAAAAAAAGAGCTTCAGAACATGTGTGTAACATATGTAGTTGCATTGAGTTGGGTTTGTGGGTTTTTTGAGTACCAACCCAACCCTAATAATAAAGGTTTGTAATTTTTTTTTTCAAAAAGAGAATGGGGTTAGATTTGGGTTCATATTTTTAAATTTATTAAAATTTTAGTTCTATATCTAGGTTTCTGAACTTGAAACCAGTTAATTAGTTTTAATATATTCATAAATTACCTTTATTTTTAATTTTCTTTACATAAAAAGTAGGATTTCTATAATAAAAGTAAGTGTGCCTCTTTCTCTCCTTAAAATATTACTTAATTTACTGTAAAAATGGTTACTTATACTTAAATTCTATCAAGTAATATACTATATGTTCAATTTTAGAATAACTTGAGCTAATTTAACCCATTTGACGTAATTCATGATAAGGTAAATCAACAAATTCGATACTGATCTGAGATTTTCAAATGTAAATGAGATGATTTTAAAAAAGGATTTTATGAAAGTTTGGTATTTAAAATAGTTAAAGGGTTTGGGTTTGAAAAACTATTTTCGTCCCAAATTCGAACTGTTTCTATTCTTATAAATGCCAAAAACCCATTGATATTAAGTGTCTATTTGGCAAAAATTATTTTTGTTTATTTTACTATTCAGTTTATTTTTGCTACTATGCATGGGTCACATTGCACTTTTTGGTACTATTCATGAATCTTACTTTGCTGTTTCAGCTAACTTTTACTTTTATTTACAGTACTTTCAGCAAAAAGTATACGTTTTTAGATCCCTTAACACAAGTTGTTTAACCTAGTTATTTAGCCAAGTGATTACTTAGATAAATTATTCAGATCTAGGTTAACACAATAAAATCATATTATGTAAATAATGCGGAAATATAAAGAACACAACGATATGATAACCCAGTAAAACCTAATTGGTAAAAAACCTGGGGAGAATTTAACCTAGCTATCCTCAAGGTAAAACAGATATACTATGAAAGAATTGAAGTTTTTATAATAGAACTTAAATCTCTAACATCCTATTGCTACCTCGAGTAAAAAACTTACTACCACGATTATGTGATAGCTCCGAGTCCACAAACTACTTCTTTCTTTGATCCACTGCAACCACAAGTTCTCCTACTTGTGACTTTGAGACTTTACTCAAAGGTTTCAGATCTTCTTTAAGTTCTTTAAGCAGCAATTGAAAAGATCATCAAATTCTTGACGCGAATCTTGATCTTGATAACTCTATGTGTGTGTATGAAGGTAAACACCTCTAGATCTCACAAAAGATTCAACACAACACACCAAAAAGGCTTCTAAAATGTAGCTAGGATTTTTCCTTTTATATTTGGAGTAAAACACAAAATCCTACACGTCAAACGAGCTTGGGCTGAGTTGGAATTTCTGTAGAAAAATAAATCTGCACGTGGTTTAATCAATCAAGCCTAATTTTCAATCGATCGAGCCTTGCAGATTTTGTCCAATAAATTCTGCAATCACTCGATTCCAATTTTACAAATAAACACTCTTTGAGCAAACCTAAACCTAGACTCTATGTTTTGATCATGATTTGCCAACATAATACAAATTGAAGTTCTAATATATTAGTTCCTAAAGTCTTGAAACCTAACAAAAAATTTTCAGTTTCAGCAAAATAAGCGAATCTCAAACAGGCCTTAAATTTATATATAAAGAATTTATTAGCATTCAAACATGTACCCCCTCCCCCTCACCCCCATAGCCTAGTGGGGTTATCTAGGTAGTGATTTATTAGTCTAGGGTGTGATATATATAAACCTGAAAATCGCAGGTTTAAAAACCCACCCAAAGTGTGGAAACTAGAAATATGTCTTGAATGAAGCCCTCATAATTAGCAATATGTCAAGGCTTGTTATCGTAGGTCCAAACTCCATATAAGAACCCTAGTGTATAGGATTTTCATTCTCTCTTCTATTTTGCATTGCTAATATTGTAGGTCCATGCTCCATATAAGAACCCTATGGCATAGAATTTTCATTCTCTATTCCATTTTGCATTGCGACATATCGTGGACCATTTAAGTTTAAGGTTTATTGTCCTCACAATAGGATAAACCTTAAGTCATATCCTTGAAAAACCCTAATCATTCATGGGGTTCAGTTGTACACATGGCATTGTAGTATTTGAATGGGAGGACTACTAGGACATTGATGAGGTGGTTCTCCATATGCACTGAATAATATTTCTGATTTTAGAGTCCTTCTAGGACATAAAACAAATTTATAATAAATTCATAACATTCTCAAATTAACCTATCACCTCACAAATGTGTTATTAAAAAAAAAAAACAAAACTAAATGATAAATTGTAGTGAGCTCATGTGTGGTGGTTGGCTAATTTAAGAATATTGTTGTAAAATCGTTGAGTTTTGTTTGTCTCCCTAGTTTTATTGTTAATTTTATTCCATTTTTATCTAAGAAAAGTCATCATTAAAAGTAGAGAAACTGTAACAATCAAGTAGTATTAGTAGAAAACATGGGTTTAATATCATTTCTTCTTTGTGTTTACCTAACATATCTTAAATTAGACTATCACTTCACACATGGGCCATTAAAAAGAAAGAAAAAAAACTAAATTGCAGATTGTAGTGGGCTCATGTGTGAGATGGTAGGCTAATTTAGGAATATTGTTTTCAATTGCTGTGAAGTTTTTTGTGTCCTTAACTTTATTGTTGATTTTAGTCTATTTTTATCTATGAAAATTTATTATAAAAGAAGAGAAACTAAAATGTAAAGCATTGGGTTAAAGAGTCTTTGTTGTGAAGTTTGTATAGTATTGGGTGGAAGAGTTTTTGTTGTGAAGTATTGTTGTATATCTACAGTTTAGTTTTTAACTCAATAAAATTCTATTATCGCTTTATCAAAAAAAGAAAGAAGGTATTAATGGTAGAAAACATGGGTTCAATATCAGTTTTTCCTTGTGTTTACTTGATGTTCTTATTAGCATGCATTTCTGAAGTTGGGTTTGGAAAAATGGTTTTTAATGTGATGAAGGATGGTGCTATTGCTGATGGAAATACTGATAACAGTAAGGTAATTTTCACTCAATAGAATTATGATACCATTAATCTTTTCTTAGATGAGTAGCATTAAGCATTCTAACAAAACAATATAATTGTTTTATAATTTTGTTATTGTGTGTGATTGTATTTGTAGGTTTTTCAAAATGTTTTTAACAAAGCTTGTCAATCTGAAGGAAGGAATCTTGTATTAATCCCACGAGGGACATATATTTTAGCGCCTATTGTGTTGAAAGGACCATGCAAGGGCCAAGTGGAATTTCATATCATAGGGACACTAAAAGCTCTTATAGATGAAACATCTACTATTGATATTAACCATTGGATCACCTTCCAATACGTAGACCGATTGGTACTAAGTGGTGGTGGGAAACTGGATGGCCAAGGTCCCTCTGCTTGGGATGACAATACTTGCAGTAAAAATCCAAACTGCAAAGCTCTTCCCATTGTAAGTTCTTGTTTCAACAAATCCATCTTAAAGTAGGCTAAAAATGGAGTTGCCCATGATCATGTGGTTGGGCCATTTTTCACGAGTCATTCATAATTTTTTTTTTACTATGCTTCCATTTAATAGACTTTTCTATCGGTCGTATAGCTTCACAATTCTAGTTATAATTTTTTTTTCATTGTACTTAGATTATGCTCCTTAATTAAAAATAAATAAAAAAATTTCTTTCCTCTTCTAAAAAATAAGCTAACCCTGGCTTCAATTTTGGCTGGGGTGGTCATGGTGGAAGTGGTGGAAGGTCTTTTAGCCTTTTCCCTGAATTTTATCAGTTCTCGTCCCCAAGCCAATGACATTGTCATGTCTGTGTTGGAGAGAGCCATTGCCAATGAGCCAAGGATAGCTGCTTCTTTGCTTAGGGTCCGCTTCCATGACTGCTTTGTCCAGGTTTTAGAATTATTCCATTGGCTCCAAAAGCACAAACATATAAAAAATGAAAAAATTTCACAATTTCTTTTACATTTTTTTTTTTGAGGTGTCAAATTGTAATAATAAAATTTTACAATTTAATTTCTTTCATACTATCTCCAATGTTTAGAGATTGTGTTAACCCAAACCCCCCCCCCCCCCCCCCCGGTCGTCTTTCTATAAAAGAAGTTGACTTATTTAGTAAATTTATTTTTTAGGTATAGATTTGATTTATTAATTTACTGTGCACATTTTTCATTTACAAATAATAAAATTACTAAAACAATTTCCATTTTTTAAAATAAGTCAAATAAACCACAAAAATTTAATTTGAACACTTTTTAAATTGTAATTAATTCTGTTTATAATGCATATTATTCACATTGTGTGTTTCCCTTATTCTTTTCAGTCATTGAGATTTGATTTCGTCACCAATTCAAGGATTACTCAACTAACTTCAATGAACAGCAAGAACGCCCACGTGAATGTATTTGCATGCAAAGATATGAAATTCGATCACATCCATATAATAGCACCCAAAGATAGCCCCAACACCGATGGAATACACATTGGTTCATCCAGCAATATTCAAATCTTGGATTCAACAATATCCACCGGAGATGATTGTGTATCAATGAGTCCTGGTTCTAAAAACATAAACATTAGGAACGTAACGTGTGGCCCGGGTCATGGAATTAGTGTTGGAAGCCTTGGTGGGGGACCTAATGAAGAAGATGTCAGTGGATTAACGGTAACTAATTGCACTTTCATTGGCACTCAAAATGGCCTGAGGGTCAAAACATGGGCTAGGTCTTATGCTAGTAGTGTTTTCAATCTTACCTTTGAAGACATCATCATGGATAATGTCAACAACCCCATCATCATTGATCAACAATATTGCCCATCTCGCAATTGTGAAAAGGTACCTAACTCTTGTTCAAATATTGTTATATGTGCTTGTTCTTGATTAAATTATATATTGTATAAAACTTGATTTACCTTGATGATCTTTTATTTTTTTATTTTATTTTTTTATCTACAGGGTGAATCCCAAGTTCAAATTCGAGATGTGAAGTACAGAAACATCAGAGGCACCTCTAGCTCAAAAATTGCTGTTGCTTTTGATTGTAGCAAAGGCAAACCTTGTGAGAAGATTGAGCTCAACAACATTAACCTAACTTACCATGGTGCTGAAGGAGCTGTGGCATCCTCATGTTCTAATGTCAAAGGTATTGCTAATGGTCAACAACAACCCGGATCTTGCATATAGCACTCCTGCTTGCAGCACAATTCTTGAAATCCAGACAAATTCAAGTTTAATAATCCAACACTCAACCTACGTTCTATTGACAATATTGTTTTGTACTTGATATTAATGCTTATCCACAAGAAATGTTGTACGCTATGATGTATAACACTTTCCTATCTGTAAGTGACTTTGAAATTAAATATTCTTAAAAAGAAAGTTCATTTGAAACTTACAGCTATATTTAAGGTGATGAGTCCATTTTATGTTTAATGTGGAGCAATAACTAGCTTTGTGTCCATGTAATAATATCTTAAAGGGAAAATTGCTCTAATCTCTCTAAGGTTTTCCATAATTACACTTGCTATTTTTCTATTATGCAATTAGACACTTAAGTCCCATAACATGCAAAGTATTTACAGTAATCCTTATCAAAAAAAAAAAAAAAAAGTATTTACAGTAATCTTCCGTAGAGTGGTTTTAAGTAGATTTTTTTTGAGAAACGTGTATCAAAAAACAGGCCTTACTTCAGTACTCATTATAAAAAACGTACACCATTCACTATGAAATGTACTTTCAATGCAAGTTAAATGCACCATTCACTAAAACAAGGTATCAAAAAACAGCTCCTTACTTCAAAAAAAAAACAGCTCCTTACTTCAAAACTCATTATAGAGAAATAGATTCAATTATCAGATGGGAAAATTGATCTTCTCCATTTAAAATGAATTTATTTCATAGTTTAGATTGAATATTATAAATTTAAAGGTGTATCTACATATCATTTAAAATTTATTTTAATGGGTATCTCATTATTTAAAACTTTAAATAAAATCTTGAAAATAAAATCTTAACAGGCTATCACTCCAAAATGTAGGTAAACAGGAAAAAAAAAAAAAAAAAAATCAGAACTTGTGATTCTTACCAGTTGATTTTTTTTTTCTTTTTTGAGAAACTAATATAAAATAAACCAACATTTATTATCCACATTTTTTTAACAACCCAACAAACCAAATGACAATTAGCATTTTCTCAACAAAATAAAAAGAAAAAAAAATTGACAGTTAGCATCAAATAATGTGCAGATCTATCACGGCAAGCAAATCCAGAATAAGTGTATTCATATTTATGCCACCCCACCCCCATAAAACTATATAGCAATGGAAATGGAAGGACAAGCAATACATGAAAATCACCATAATACTACAAAAAAAGAAAGAAACCCTAGAACAGAAAAGAACACCAAAACAGTTTAACATTCTCACGTCAATATATGTCATAAAGTTTTCGTTTTTATTAAACATTCCTGCTTTATTTTTTTTGTTCTCTGGGCAACCAAACAGAGTGTAGAAAAAAGATAAAATAGAGACTTAGGGCCTGTTTGGTTTGCTCCTAACTCAATACTCAGTTCTCATATCTCATTTCTCATCACTCAAACTCAGTTTCCATATCTCATATCTCTATCTCTAGTTTTTCTTTAACTCTATCCAATTTTTGTTTGGTTCCAAATCTTGGGTGCATGTCTCAGTGCCTAACTCAAAATTTTGACAAAATGGTGAAGTCCACATTCTGTGCAGATCAGAACAGTAACACTGTGCAGATCAGAACGGTAACATTGAAACCCTTTCTCCTTTCATTTTCGGCCTCTCTCTCCTCAAGAATTAGATGGTGTGATTCCCAGCTAACCTCGCCTCCACCACCATTGACAACCCACAAATCCACCACCGTACAATTCACAAAAAATCAAACCCATCCAAGATCCATTCACACCACCAAAATCTTCAACACCATAACAAATTCTTATATATAAAAATAAAATTAGAAAGAAATAAAGAAGAAGAAGAAGCTGAGAAAGAAAAAAAAACACCACAACAAATTACCCCATAAAACCCATAAACTCAGCCATCTCTGCCATCATTGCGTGAAGAAAAAAGAAGAAGAAGAAGAAGAAGAAGAAGAAGAAGCAGCTAAGAGAAGAAACCAGAGTGAAGAAGAAAGAAAGAAAGAAAAGAAAAAAAGAAAAGAGAGAAGAAACTAAGAGCAAAAACCCAACTTGAAGAAGAAAAGAAACAAAAGAGAAAAAAGGAAAGAAAAAGATAAAAGTAAAAGAAAAAAGAAGAAGAAAGCATTAGACATCACTTTAGTACATTGAGAGATAAAAAGTGAACAAGAAAAAGAGAGAAAGTGTGGTGGAGCACGTGTGGTTTGACCGTGGGTCCCACATAACACTATATATTTACAATAATGCCCTCGTATCTCAGTTTCCAAATTATGGAAACTCCTCAAACTTGTTTCAAATCTCATCACTCTAACTCTTTTTTTTTTAGTTTTGAGTTATGGAAACTCAACTCAAAAACTAAATCAAACAACATACTTTTAAGCAGGTCTTACAATTTTTGAGTTTTGGGTGATGAAAATTGAGTTATATAACTCAAAACTCATCAAACCAAACAGGCCCTTACTTTTTCAAGAATTACTTGTCCACCACAATTAAGATCTCAAGAAGGAAATTCCCAATACTCATGCCAGGATTCCCTAGTACGCCATTTAACTAGGGTTTTTCTTTATTTTGACAGTTCAGAGAGATGATAGATTTTCAGTATCTCTCAGCTTCTTCAATCTGAGATTGAGAGATACCCAAGACCCAACTTTTATTTATTATATAGATACCCAACACAAAACCTAACCTTAGCTTCTCAAATCCCATTCACATGAACTATCAAAACAAAGAAAAAAAGGAGCTCATGAGAGAATAGCCAAAACCTTGCCATAGGTTCTGTGCTTTAAAAAGTACTGGACCAAGTAATACGGAAGTTGGGTTTAAAGTTCATAATCTTTCAATAACAAAATCAAAAACTAATGGTCCGTTTGGATTGAAAAAAAAGGAAGGAGGAGCAAAAGGGAGTAGAGTAGAGTTAAATAAAAATTAGCTTAATTTTAGTCAACTCTATTCTCCTTTCTCAACCTTCCTCTCTCCTCAAACAAAACAGGCCATATGTAATATGGAAGTTGTGTGATTTGTGTGAAACTTCAGCTAAAGAGGAGGATCTAGGGAGTAAGGACGGAGTTATATTGAGATTAAGGAGAGCCTAGCCCCAATAATATTTAATCCTGTAATTGTTATGTGTTTCAAACAAAGTAATCCTATTCAAATGAGTTGGCTTGAAATATTGGTTGTATTTTATTTTTGGTTACAATGGGTAGAGACACTTCTTGATTGAACAACTTCTCACATTGATGGATGTTTGGCTTCCCAAATTGGGCTTCAAACAAACCGACCCTATTTAAATGAGTTGGCTTCTATTGGTTATATTTTATTGGACAAGGATTTCCTACAAACATGTTTGTAGAAGTTACTGCAGACAATGTTATGTTGCAGCTTCTGAAGCTAACATCTGTCTTGGACCATGTGCATGTCACGTGACCAGCCAAAGTCACCAAATTCACTTAACCACAGTCAGCACCAGGCCACCAACCCTCTGCCCCTCCCTCTCTCTCTCTCTCTCTCTCTCTCTCTCTCTTTCTCTCTTAACCAACCCAAGTAAAATAAAACCCCAACTATTTCTCTCTTTTCCAGCCAGCCCCTCACTCTTTCTCTCTACCACCGTTTGTCGCCACCGCCAATTCTTGGCAGCAACACCATCAATGAACTTGACTCAACTAAGCCATTCTCTCTCTAATTATTCTTACTCTCTTACAAAAATGGAAAAAAAGAAAAGAAAAGAGGAAATATTTTAAGATCTGAAAAAATTCGTGACTCAATATGCATGCACAATACTCAAATCTGATTACTAAGTGGACCACATCAGAAATTATAGCCAAAAGAATTTCACATAGAAAACTGAAGCTAAAGGTTTACAACAAATAAAACAAAAGAAATATCAAATTTTTTATCTCCATGCTTCCCAAAAAAAAAAAAAAAACTTCTGGGCATCCAAAATATTCTCTCCAACTCACAATATACCTTCTTAGGACCAGCAAAACTCGACTTCCTCTACAATAGTTTACAAATCAAATTTGTCTTTCAAACAAGAAACAAACTGGCCCATGTGTACTCTCAGTCCCCATTTCAAGCCAAACTTCTCAAAAATAAATCTTTTCTTTTTACCTTGATAGTTCTAAACACAAATTCCACATATACATCCAATTAAACCATGGGTCAATCACAACCAAAAAGAATATTTTTTGTTTTCCCATTTTTGTAAGAGATTTAAGACTAAATGGAGAGAGAAAGGAGTGTTTTTGCTGAGTTGAGCCAACTTGACCGAGGTATCACCGCCAAGAAATAATGGTAGTGACAAATGGTGGTGAAATGAGAAAGAGAGAGAGAGAGAGAAAGTAGTGGACCAGCAAATAGAAATGGTTGGGATTTTGTTTTGTTTTACTTGGTTTGGGGTTGTGGTTAAGTGCCAACTGTGGTTAAGTGAATTTGGTGACTTTGGTTGGTCACGTGAAATGCACATGGTCCAGGACAGATGTTAGCTTCAGAAGCTGCCACATAACACTATCTGCAGTAACTCCTACAAACATGTTTGTAGGAAATCCTTGTCCTATTTTATTTTGGGTAGAGAGTAGATGTTAGAGACTCTTCTTGAAAGGGCGACTAAAACCAAGAACATTTTTGAAGTGTAAAACAAGTTTTTGCCTATTATAATTACCCGTGCATTGATTGGTTAACTTGGACATTGAACTAACTTATTTGCTTTTTGATTATCTTTTTTTTTTCCTTTAAATATATTATAGTTATTAATATTGCCTTTTGGTTGGAAGAGGGATTTTGATTTTGATTTTCTTCTGTCACTCTCAAATATACTACTAAGTACTAAGGGCACGTTTGATACACTATAATGATTATTACATGGGAATAGGAATAAGTATTACAAGGAATACATTAAGTTGGAATGTAATAACTATTACTATTCATTAGTTTGGTGACTATTTAGGAATAGAATCCCGAATATGCATCCACAATTTAGTAGAGTATAAAAAGAATGTGTAATTAAATCATTTTTAAGTCAAATTTCCTAAAATACGCTTATTTTAGGGTGTTCAAAATAGAGCTAATAATTAATAACAAAGAAAATTTATTTTCTTTCCTTTTGAAAATGTGGCAACTAATGGCTTTTTAGGAAATTTTAAAAAAAAGTTATTACATAAGGTGAAGGAATAGATATTCAGTACTTTTGATAAGGATTAGTTATTCCTCATTTTGAAGAATAGTTATTCATAAGGAATAACTATTCATTGTAATAAAAACATAATCAAACAACCGAATAGTTATACCAAAGGAATATCTATTACATTACAATGTCTATTACAGTCTACCAAACGTGCAAAGTGTGCGTTTGACATTGGTTTAAAAAGTTAGTTTTTTTACTATTTAACTTAATTTTGCTACTATTCATGGGTCTCATTGCACTCTTTGGTACTATTCATAAGTTTCATTATACTATTTCAGCTACTTTTTAGCTTTATCTACAACACTTTCAGCAAAAAGTTTTCAATTTCAGCTAAATAATCTGTTCCTAAATAGATACTAAGATTAATGCCCCCATTTCTATACAAATGACTCCCGACCCATTTCTGGGTGCTCATTGTTTCAAATTTTTTTTTGGTAAAAGGGAAATATTATTAAGCACAAAAGGAAAACTACACAGCAGCAGAAGCCATACTGGCAGCAGCAAGTCTACAATAGTACAACCCATTAATGTCCTTAGCTAATAAAGTTTCTAAATCAGCTGTAAAAGGAAGATCAAAGACAGCAAAGTCTTCCTGCATAGAACAGCCCCATTTTGCCAGCCAATCGGCACATTTATTGGCTTCTCTAAACACGTGAACCACCCGAACTTGAGGAAACTTGTCTAGGAAGTATCTGCAATCAAATAACAGAGGAGCATAAGCTGAGTTAGGATTCTTTTTTGACTTTAGCAGCCCAACAATCACCATAGCATCTAGTTCTACTTCCAGTTGTCGAATTCCAAGTTGATTGGCAAGTCTCAACCCATCTCTCAAAGCCCATAGTTCAGCCATGATGCTTGAGGTAAAGCCAATTGATCTTGCATAGCCCTTAACCCATGCTCCTTGACTATCTCTAATGATCCCTCCACCCCCTGCCTTACCCGGATTTCCAAATGATGCACCATCTGAATTAAGTTTGAACCACCCCTCTCTTGGCTTATTCCAACCAACAGGTATTACAATCTTTGCATTAGTTTTCTTTCCTTTACTCACACAAAAATGGTACTCTCTAGCTTGATTAATACAATCAGTAGGCAGTCTCGGGTTGGGAATAGAATTGTCAAACACAATCTTGTTTCTATTCTTCCAAACAGCCCGAATAGTGAATAAAAAGACCATGCACCATGGAATACCAGATATGTGTAAAACAGAATTCACATTATTTGAGTGCAGCCAATCCTCTAAACTACCAATGAAAGTGTTAACACATTCTGGAGGGACCTCAATACTTCTCCAATAATTGTGAGTTAACTCACAGTCACGGAGAAGATGAGTAATGGATTCATCATGGGACTTGCAAATTGGACACTTACCATCACAATTTCTACCCCTTGCTGCTAGAATACTCTTAACAGGAACACTGTTTGTGGAAACACAACCAATGAAACATAATAATTTTGGGCAATATATCAATTTTCCATATCCATTGCCCCATAAAAGGGACTCCAGTGGGCTCATTCTCAATGCTTAGTAAGTAGGCTGAGTTTGTGGAGAACTCTCCATCTCTAGTATATTTCCACATAAGAGAATCCTCTCTATGGCCAAATTCCTACAGAGGAAGAGCTTTAATTTTATTCTTAATGGTATCTGGCAAATCAAAGGATATTAAATCCCATTTCCAGCCACCCACATCTCTTAACTCTTCAATAGTAAGAGAATTATCCCTTATGCTTAGAGGCCCCTGAATCATTTCTCTTAGGGATTCTCCCTTCAGCCACCTATCTAGCCAAACTTTAGTCCTTGCTCCAGTCCCTACATACCAATAGATTCCACTAGAAAAAATAGTGAATCCCGCTTTAATGGCCTTCCAGTTAGGGGAAGAGGGGAGAGCATCCGGATCCCTTGCTCTCACTCTCGATGAGGAGCAATATTTCTTCAAGATGACTTGAGCCCACAAGGCATCCTTCTCTTGATACATTCTCCAATTCAATTTAGCAAGTAAGGCTAAATTTTTAGCTTTGGCTGCTTGGATTCCGAGTCCCCCATCCTTCTTAGGCTTCACAATCTTGCTCCAACCAACAAGGTGCAACTTTCTCTTTTCACTCGTGGATCCCCATAGAAAATCTCTATTCACTTTATCAAGTTTATCACAAATATGTGTTGGAAAAGCCACCCCTTGCATAATATGATTAGGAATGGCTGACATGACAGATTTAATTAAGATAGCCCTACCAGCAAAAGACAGGAATTTAGCTTTCCAACCCGAAAGCTTATTCATGACTCTCTCCACCACAAAGTTATATTGTCTCATATTTGCCCCTCTATGCCTCAAAGGAAACCCCAAATATTTGCCAATACTACGAGTTTCCTGTATGCCTAACAAATCACACACTTCCATTTTCTCCTCTTCCTTGACATTAGGAGAGAAGTAAATTCGAGATTTCTCCAAGCTAATCTTTTGGCCTGACTCTGAGCAAAATTTATTTAATACATCAGAAATAGCAGCACAAGCATCATGCCCCACTTTGCAAAACAAAATTATATCATCCGCAAAGAGGAGGTGAGAAAATCCTAAATTATCCCGAGATGCCTTAAGGGGAATCCACGAACCTTCCACACACTTTTACTCAACGAGATGGCTTAAATATTCCATACACAATATAAATATGTATGGAGATAACGGATCTCCTTGCCTTATACCCCTAAAAGGTTCAAAGGGTTCAAGCATTCCTCCGTTCACCAAAATGGAGATATTAGTAGATGAAATGCAGCTCATAATAACCCGAGTCTGCTTAGGAGGAAAATGAAAAGCCTATAACACTTTGTGGATAAAATTCCATTCTAGCCTATCATAGGCTTTCTCTAAATCCAGTTTAATCGCCATGAACCCTATTTTTCCTTTCTTCCCATCTATAGAATGAAATAGCTCTTGAGCGATGATAGTATTGTCAAGACCCCTTCTTCCTGGAACAAAGGCAGACAGAATTGGAGAAATCAAATTAGCAAGAAGAGGTCTAATACGAGCCACAATAATCTTTGAAATGATTTTATATACAGAATTACAAAGACTAATAGGCCTGTAATTATTTAAGGTCTCAGGACTTTGGCATTTTAGAATCAAAGTAACAAGGGTTTCATTAAGGAAACTCGGAATGACTCCTTTGATGAAAACTTCCTTGATCTCATTACAAACCGAGTTTTTCACATCTGCCCAAAAATGTTGAAAGAAACCCACATGTAATCCATCCGGTCCAAGGGCTTTAAAAGCTTTAAGAGACCACAGACCAGCCCTTATTTCTTCTTTTGTTACTTCAGTTTCAATTCTAGTGCTATCCTCCTCTGATAAAAAGC
Organism: Notholithocarpus densiflorus; assembly: GCA_030021035.2. NCBI lineage: Eukaryota > Viridiplantae > Streptophyta > Magnoliopsida > Fagales > Fagaceae > Notholithocarpus > Notholithocarpus densiflorus. Next base: position 2,755,698 of record JARYZH020000048.1, read on the forward strand.
TGCAGGCAAACTCGGAGACATCCGACTTAATTGGAGAAAAGGAGGATTCAGTGGAGTACAATATTTGAAACCAGATTTAATGTGATCCTTTACCTCCAAATCATTTAGGATCCAGTTTCCAACAGAATCTTTAATACATCTAATTTTATTTCTGTGACGTCTCACCACAGTAGTGACATGAAAAAATGAAGTGTTACGATCCCCAAAATTAGCTGCATTTAATCTTGACTTAAGAGCCTAGAATTCCTCTTCCTGGAGCAAAATAAGAGAATAATCCTCAATCAACTTCTTTTCCAAATCCAGTAAGAAATCATTGGGATTTTCAAAGCTTTTTGAGCCCCGTTCAATCTGGCAAGGGTTCTTCTCTTTCTAGCAAACAAATTTCCAAACACTTCAGCATTCCATTTTTTTGCTCTGTTAGTAAAATCTGAAATGGCCATATGTAATCTTCTATTGTCTAGCCATGCTTGTTGCACCACTGAAGGGAATTCCGGATGCAGTAACCACATTGTGTGAAATCGAAATGGTTTAATAAGATGACCCACTTCTTGCCTACATAACTCCAAAAGAGCCGGGCAATGATCTGACCAGGTTCTAGGTAAGTGAGTCACTGTGGCATTCCGGATGCAGTAACCACATTGTTTCAAATTACCATGCAGATTGTAGAAATTGAATACAAGTTATTTGAATTTATAAATGAATAGACAAAAAAACTTGTCATTGTGAGCATTCGCATCCGAAATCTTCAAACTATTCTATTTTACCATCTCAAAACCTACTTTATTATTTATACCATACCATTTTACAACACTCCTAACTTCCCAACTTTTATTTTCCTCTTATACTCATTAAAATAATATTTCTACACAATAAAATAATATATCCCAAAATCACCATCATTTACAATGAAACACATTATTTATTCTTTCTCTCTCATTCTTTCTGTTCAAGAACAACCACAAATTTACTGAAACCATTGTCGCCACAAGCCCACCATTGTTGCACTACACACACCTAACACCACCACCAAAAGCAAAACCATATAAAATTAAAAATAAAAACCCATTAACAGAGCCATCGGAGCCAATCACAACGCCACAGCCACCACAGCTCCACATCGATTTCCACCACACCGGACAACAAATCTCCACACACAACCCATGCCAAACAAAACCCACCACCTGAACCATGCCTCCGAAGAAACCCACGCCAAAACAACCCATGCCGATCTGCCAAAACCCACCACCGATCTGCCATGATCTCCACCACTAACCCACCACAAACCCACTTAATCTTCACCCACAAACAACACAAATACCCACCAATGCATGACCCACCACCACCACAAGATTTAACACCACAGTACTTACCACCACAGCCACGGCGAGATCAACCTCCACCTGGTTTGTGAGCATCGCACTGTGAGAGACCCTCCACGCCACTAGTCACGATCCTCCATGCCACGCCGATCCCCGTGAGAGACCATCACCAGACCCATCGAAGCCACATCGAACCCATTGGAGCAAAACATCGATACGCGGCCTGGGGTTGGCGTTGCTGGGCAATGGTGGCCAACGGTGGCTTGAGGGAGAGCAAAGGGAGAGAGAGAAATCATTGAGAGAGAGGAAAGGGAGAGGGAGAAATCTGAAAGAGAGAGACGTGGGAGACAGAGTTGAGAGAGTGTTGAGAGAGTGGGAGAGTCAGGAGTAGATGAGAGAGAAAAGGAATAAAATAATATTTTTATTTTTACAATTGAGCTACAATGCAATTCTACATGTAGAATTGCACTGTAGCACAATTGCAAATTTTTTTGCAATAGTCTACATTTACAATTCCAGATGCTGAGCTCTTCTGAGCTTGAAATACCAAATTTTCCTTACATTTGGCATTTGCAATCCTAGTGCGAATGCTCTAAGGAGGCTTGAATTGGTAAAAGCTAGTTCCGTACAGGGCAGCAAGAGGGCAGCAAGAATAATTGATCTAGCCTTTGGCAGACCTACGTTGTCAAATTTGATGAGATTTAAGAAGAAACACCAACCGACTTTGACAAATATATATAAAAATTTTTGTATCTTTGTCTAATTGCAAAATAGAGTAGAGTAATAGAAATTTGTTAGTTCTTTATTTTCTGTTAGATATATATATATATATATTTTTTTGGAATTAAATTTTGGGTCTTGTAAAAACTATCTCAGTATTATCTATATATATTTGATTAGTAAATTTTTTTCCTCAACATTACCTAGGGACGTAGAATTAAGGTTGGACCATGTAAATCTATAGCGTTCTCTCTTGTGTTGTGTGTGGAAGTTTATTTTTCTTTTGGATTTTCATCGCTCCTATCATTTGCTTGTGAGATATTTCTCAATCCCTAAGATTTTCACAATAGATGGTCCTGATCTCAATGCATTGAACAAGCTAGCTATTCCATATTGTTGGACTGGTATCTTCTATATATGGGCTCAGCCCCATGACAGTAGATAACTTCAAGAATGTGGAATGAATGAATGATAATGGCCAATTACTCGTAGGCTCGTAGCTCACATTTCAGTATTTTATATTCAAGCCTTCAATGTTAATTGAACAAGTACACCGCATACAAACTATATTCTCTAATTAAAAGTCTAACATATTCACCTATATATCTTCTTCTTTTTTTAAATTTTATTTTCATGTGGAATATAAAAATGGTTATTAGGATTTTAGTTTTATATCTAGGATTCCAAACTTGACCCAGTTGTTAATCTTATTATGTTCATCAGTTACCTTTATTTTTAATTTTCTTTACATTAAAAGTACGATTTTTATATATAATAAAGTAAGTGTACCTCTTTCTCCCCTTAAAATATTACTTAATTTACTGTAAACATGGTTACTTATACTTAAATATTGTTAAGTAATGTATTAGATGTTCAATTTTAGAATAACTTGAGCTAATTTGGTCCATTTGACCTAATTCATTGATAAGGTAAACCAACAAATTCGGTACAGATTTGGGTTTTTCAAATATAAATGAGATGATTTTAAAACAAGATTTTATGAAAGTTAGGTATGTAAAATAGTTAGAGGGTTTGGGTTTGAAAAAACACTCTTCGTCCCAAATCTAATATGTTTCTATATTCTTATAACATCCAAAGAACCCACATTTAAATCCATATTGAAAGAATTTATTGACATTCAAAAAATGTACCCCCAGCCCTGTGGGGGTATCCGGGTAGTGATTTATTGGTTTGAGGTGGTGATATAAACCCAAAAATCACAGTTTTAAAAATTCACCCTAAGTGTAGAATCTAGAAATGTCTTGCATGTAGCCTCATAATTATCTATGTATCAAGGCTTGTTATCGTAGGTCTATACTCCATGTAAGAACCCTAGGGCATAGGATTTTCATTCTCTCTTCCATTCTGCACTGCCGCATATCGAGGACCAACGATAACCTTAATTTGTCGAATCCCTTTACCTCTTAACGTCCGTTCGGATAAATGGATATTGACCAAATCAGTATCTGGAGAGCTGTCTATTAAGTCAGCTTATTGGCTTGGTAGAAGCTCTAACCCTCCTCCAAACCAAGACTTGCTGAGAGGCCAAATTTGGAAGACCAGAATTCATGAAAGATTGAAGATGGTTTTATGGAGAGTACCTGCAAATTGTCTCCCCAAGAAGGATCAAAGGCTGAGGTATGATGCCAATGCAGACACTAGTTGCCACCTATGTAATACTGGGCAAGAGTCAACTATCCATCTTTTTATCAATTGCCCTCTAGCTAGAGCATTATGGTTAAGTAGTCAATGGGGAATAAGGATTGATAATTGCGAGCTGTCCACCCCGGCCCAATTCATCCATTTTCTGCTTGATCCTCCTTTCCAAGAGGCTAGTGAGGACTTGCTTCTTTTTGGGGCCGTACTTTGTGATTTGATTTGGAGACTAAGGAATGAGGCTCTATTTGAGGGTAGAGTAGCCAGTTATGAAGATTTAAGAGCCAAAATTATTACACTGTTTGCAGAGCATCGTAAAGTCAGATCCTCTCCTCAGATTCGAGGCATTAGAGTTCCAGCTAAATGGTTGAAGCCTAGGAATGGCTCTTTTAAAATAAATGTCGACGCTGCTGTAGGCACCCATCATTCTACTGTTGCAGTCATAGCTAGGGACTGGAGAGGGGAGTTGGTATTTGCTTGCTCCAAAAAAGTGAACACCACCCTCCCTCTCCAAGTAGAAGCAGAGGCTCATTTATGGGCTTTGCAACTTGCTGAGCCTTTAAATTCAGCCCCAATCATGTTAGAAGGCGACTCTCAGGTTTGCTACAAATCAATCACAGTGCAAGGTATGGACATCCCATGGACTATTGAGAATGTCATTCAAAGTTTAAAGTATCTAGCCTCCAAATTCCCTTTTTTGTCTTTTAGGTGGGTCCCTAGAGAAGCCAATGAGGCCGCCCATTCTCTTGCTAAATGGAGTTTGATGTATAGTTTGTATGGTTCTTTTGATTTTGGTAACAACCCTTCCAGTTTTGTTAAGGTTATCAGGAAGGAGGCTGGCTGCCTTGTTGGTTTGCAGTTGCTTTCTCTTTGAATAAAATTATTCATTCATAAAAAAAATTATTGAGGACCATTTAAGTTTAAGGCATATTGTACGCACAATGGGATGAACCTTAAGTCACATCCTTGAAAGACCCTAATCATTTATGGGGTTCTATTGTACAAATGCCATTATAGTATTTTGAGTGGGAGGACTACTAGACAGTGATGAGATGGTCCTAAATATGTACTAAATAATATTTTTGATCTTAGAGTCCTAAGACAACACAAATTTACAACAAATTCATAATATTCTCAAATTAAGATATCACCTCACACATGTGCTATTAAAATAATAACTAAATGATAGATTGTGGTGGGCTCATGTGTGGTAGTATAGGCCAATTTAAGAATATTGTTGTAAAATTGTTGTCAAGTTTTGTTGTCTCCCTAGTTTTATTGTTAATTTTATTCCATTTTTATCTATATATAAAAAAAAAAATTATTATTAAAGGCAGAGAAACTATAACAATCAAGTAGTAGTAGTAGAAAATATGGGTTCGATATCAAAAAAATTTTGTATTTACCTAACATTCCTTAAATTAGATTATCACTTCTAGGCCATTAAAAAAAAAAAACTAAATTGCAGATTGTAATGGGCTCATGTGAGATGGTAGGCTAATTTAGGAATATTGTTTTAAATTGCTGTGAAGTTTTTTTTGTGTCCTTAACTTTATTGTTGATTTTATTCTATTTTTATCTATGAAAATTTATTATAAAAGCAGAGAAACCAAAATGTAAAGCATTGGGTTAAAGAGTCTTTGTTGTGAAGTTTGTATAGTATTGGGTGGAAGAGTTTTTGTTGTGAAGTATTGTTGCATATCTACAGTTTAGTTTTTAACTCAATAAAATACTATTATCGCTTTATCAAAAAAAAAAAAAAGGAGGTATTAATAGTAGAAAACATGGGTTCAATATCAGTTTTTCCTTGTGTTTACTTGATGTTCTTATTAGCTTGCATTTATTCTGAAGTTGGGTTTGGAAAAATGGTTTTTAATGTGATGAAGGATGGTGCTATTGCTGATGGAAATACTGATAACAGTAAGGTAATTTTCACTCAATAGAATTATAATACCATTAATCTTTTCTTAGATGAATAGCATTAATCATTCTAACAAAACAATATAATTGTTTTATAATTTTGTTATTGTGTGTGATTGTATTTGTAGGTTTTTCAAAATGTATTTAACAAAGCTTGTCAATCTGAAGGAAGGAATCTTGTATTAATCCCACAAGGGACATATATGTTGGCGCCTATTGTGATGAAAGGACCATGCAAGGGCCAAGTGGAATTTCATATCATAGGGACACTAAAAGCTCTTATAGATGAAACATCTACTATTGATATTAACCATTGGATCACCTTCCAATACGTAGACCGATTGGTACTAAGTGGTGGTGGGAAACTGGATGGCCAAGGTCCCTCTGCTTGGGATGACAATACTTGCAGTAAAAATCCAAACTGCAAAGCTCTTCCCATTGTAAGTTCTTGTTTCAACAAATCCATCTTAAATTAGGCTGTAAATGGAATTGCCCATGATCATGTGGTTGGACCATTTTTCATGAGTCATTCATAATTTTATTTTTTACTATGCTTCCATTTAATAGACTTTTCTATCGGTCGTATAGCTTCACAATTCTAGCTATAATGTTTTTCCCTTGTGCTTAGATTATGCTCCTTAAAAATAAATAAAAAATTTTCTTTCCTCTTCTAAAAAAATAATAATAATAAAATTTTACAATTTAATTTCTTTCATACTATCTCCAATGTTTAGAGATTGTGTTAACCCAAACACCCCCCCCCCCCCCCCCCTCGTCTTTTTATAAAAGAAGTTGACTTATTTAGTAAATTTATTTTTTAGGTATAGATTTGATTTATTAATTTACTGTGCACATTTTTCATTTACAAATAATAAAATTACTAAAACAATTCCCATTTTTTAAAATAAGTCAAATAAACCACAAAAATTTAATTTGAACATTTTTTAAATTGTAATTAATTCTGTTTATAATGCATATTATTCACATTGTGTGTTTCCTTATTCTTTTCAGTCGTTGAGATTTGATTTTGTCACCAATTCAAGGATTACTCAACTAACTTCAATGAACAGCAAGAACGCCCACGTGAATGTATTTGCATGTAAAGATATAAAATTCGATCACATCCATATAATAGCACCCAAAGATAGCCCCAACACGGATGGAATACACATTGGTTCATCCAGCAATATTCAAATCTTGGATTCAACAATAGCCACCGGAGATGATTGTGTATCAATGAGTCCTGGTTCTAAAAACATAAACATTAGGAACGTAACGTGTGGCCCGGGTCATGGAATTAGTGTTGGAAGCCTTGGTGGGGGACCTAATGAAGAAGATGTCAGTGGATTAATGGTAACTAATTGCACTTTCATCGGCACTCAAAATGGCTTGAGGGTCAAAACATGGGCTAGGTCTTATGCTAGTAGTGTTTTCAACCTTACCTTTGAAGACATCATCATGGATAATGTCAACAACCCCATCATCATTGATCAACAATATTGCCCATCTCGCAATTGTGAAAAGGTACCTAGCTCTTGTTCAAATATTGTTATATGTGCTTGTTCTAGATTAAATTATATGTTGTATAAAACTTGATTTACCATGATGGTCATTCTTTTTTATCTACAGGGTGACTCCCAAGTTCAAATTCGAGATGTGAAGTACGGAAACATCAGAGGCACCTCTAGCTCAAAAATTGCAGTTGCTTTTGATTGTAGCAAAGGCAAACCTTGTGAGAAGATTGAGCTCAACAATATTAACCTTACTTACCATGGTGCTGAAGGAGCTGTAGCATCCTCATGTTCTAATGTCAAAGGTATTGCTAATGGTCAACAACAACCCGGATCTTGCATATAGCACTCCTGCTTGCAGCACAATTCTTGAAATCAAGACAAATTCAAGTTTAATAATCCAACACTCGACCTACGTTCTATTGACAGTATTGATTTGTACTTGATATTATTGCTTACCCACAAGAAACGTTGTAAGCTGTGATGTATTCTACTTCGTATTTGTAAGTGACTTTGAAATTCAATTCTTAAAAAGAAATTCCCTTTGAAAGTTACAGCTATATAGCTTATTTAAGGTGATGAGTCCATTTTATGTTTAATGTGGAGCAATAAGTGGCTTTGTGTCCATGTAATAATATCTTAAAGGGAAAATTGCTCTAATCTCTCTAAAATTTTCCATAATTACATTCGCTATTTTTCTATTATGTTAGACACTTAAGTCCCTTAATATGCAAAGTATTTATACTGATCTTCCCTATGGTGGTTTTTAGTAGATTTTATTTTGGTTGTGGTTTTATGGTTTGTGTAACATTTCTAAATTTGTAATTAATTAAAGGAGAAAACTTCCAAGTATTTTGAAGGAGAATGGTATGCTGTGTTATATGTGCTGTTTTCTTGCTTGTATGTGCTATTATATTTGTTTAGGCCTACACATTATCTTCTCAAAAAAATACTCTTATACATTATCAATCTATAGAATTTTTTAAATCTCTCATAGATAAGGAGTGAAATAATTTAGCTAAAGATTGATACCACTTCCTCCTTTGAAAGGAGAAAAAAAAATTGTATTGGAGAGTCTTTTTGACATAATAACAACTTATTGAGCTGTCTCAAAAATTATTTTTAGGAACGCCTTTATTTATTAAAAAAAAAAAAGAGGCATTTATTAAGTCTATTTTGTTTGCCTTGAAAACTTTAATTTCCGCCACTACAAAGTGTGTACAACGATGAGTTTGAAAAACAGTGAACGGTTACAGCTTTACTGAATTAAGGGAAGGCAAAAACGACGACGGTTCTGTTGTTCACATACAATTCACCACGTGTTACCCTTTGCATGCAGCTTTTCCTACGTGTCAGTTCCTACTACAAACACTCAACACACTCAGTCTCACTCTGTGTGTGCATGAGATTTATGTTGCCCACAATTATTTCAACTCTTACTAGTTTACTTTTGTCACAACGTGTGTCGTGGAGATTAAGATTGCAGAGCTCAAAGGAACAACAACAACAAAATAGAATGATGGTGTTTGATTATGTAAGAAACCTTGGTAATCAAGAACACCCACAGGTGCTTCTCATAACGGTGTTCGTGGCCGTTCTTTGTCTTTGCTTAATCATCGGTCACTTGCTTGAAGAGAACCGCTGGGTTAACGAGTCCATCACTGCCATTTTGACTGTAACCTCTCTCTCTCTCTCTCTCTCTCTCTCTCTCTCTCTCTCTCTCTCACATGTAACAAATAAACAAGTTGAATTATATATGGCTGGCTTTTAGATAAGTTGTATTATATGGTTGAATTTAATCTTGTTTTAGGTGCTTAATTAAGCAATTATAAAATGAACTATTTAGTTATTTACTCAATAATACTCATCATTTTAACACTTCTCTCTCACATTTGATTGTATGGATTCTCTCCTTAATAAATGGATCCAATTCATTTGGATTTTTAACTTTTTAAATAGGAGGTAGAGCAGAAAAATGGTTTGAATTTTGATAATAAATAATCAATTGTTCTAAAAGCTAAAGTTGTTCTAGGATGATAAATTTAATAATTTAATTAGGATTCCAATGTTGGACAACGAGTCTCAATGTATGTGAGAGAAATGTTACATCTGTTATAAGGTATTATATTTTTTTAAAATGTGTTTGTCTCTGTTTTTTGGGACTAAGGCTTGTTGAAATTAAAGTGAGATAGAAAAATATTGTAATGAGATTGTAGAGATATACTTAGGCAGAAGGAAAGAGAAGAAAGAATAATAGTACACAAGGAAATTTCTTTTAGTATTTTTGTATCATTAAAGGACTTAGGAGATGAAAAATTGTTCTTATAGAAATATGAAAGTTAGAGGAGAATTATTTTTGCTTTTTAATGCGTTTGATAACTTCAATGGGAATGTGAAAAATTAATGGTTACGAATTTTTTTTTTTTTACTTTAATAATTATTTATGTCACTAAATATGTTCAGTTTAAATAGGGATGCATAGCTGGAACAGTAATCTTGTTTCTGAGCAAAGGGAAAAGTTCTCACATCCTTACCTTCAACGAGGAATTGTTCTTCATATATCTCCTTCCACCAATAATATTTAATGCTGGGTAATGTTATGCTATCTTTCTTTACTCTTTTTTTTTTTTTTTTTGGTAATCACTATCTTTCTTTACTCTTGAATGGTAACGATATTATCAATTTTACTACAAAAGATTTACAAATTGATGTGCCAAGAGATAATAAATAAATGTTTGAATTACATTTTTATGATTAGTGACACATCAGTAATTTGTAAGGATTATATAGTAATATTTGTAGTGTCCTAGCATTACTTTTCTTGAATTATTTCGGATGAATTTTTATATATATATTAAATTGCTTGACTCTTCTATATACTACAGATTTCAGGTCAAGAAAAAACAGTTCTTCCAAAACTTCCTTACTATCATGTTCTTTGGGGTGTTTGGTGTTTTCATTTCTGCTGTAGTTATCACAGCCGGTAAAATTTAAATCTTTCCTTTATTTTCTAGTCAATTCCATGTTCTATTTCCTGTTTGAATTTCCATGAATTCACTACTAAATTTCTGCATACTATCATTGGAATAGGCAGCTGGTGGCTGTTTCCTAAGCTGGGATTTGTTGGTCTGACTGCACGAGAATATCTGGGTGAGATTATTGTCTTTGTTACCTCTTATATATCTATAACTTGGAACACCTTTTTATTACGCCTTTCTTTTCCTTTTTTGGTAGTTAACAAACATCACTTGCAAATAAATTTTTGTTTTTTTGATTCAGCTATAGGAACAATATTTTCATCAACTGATACAGTGTGTACACTGCAGGTTGGTTGGATTAGTAATTATTCTCTTTCTTTTAATTGCAGCGGGCTGCATTGAATGTTGGATGTTCTATGATACTATATATACATGTAGGTTCTCCATCAAGATGAAACTCCTTTGCTATACAGCCTAGTTTTTGGGGAAGGAGTTGTGAATGACGCGACATCAGTTGTTCTATTTAATGCAATTCAAAAGCTTGATGTTTCAAGAGTAGATGGCAGGATTGTGCTTCATGTTATTGGAGATTTCTTTTACCTTTTCATAACTAGTACTGCTCTTGGAGTCATTGTAAGTCTCAATGGTTGAAATGTGCTAGCATGATGTTTTGATTAATGAGTTGACCTAATACATATATTACGATGCCATCCTATTTTTATGTAACCTGTGACTGAATAATGTTGCTGTAAAATGAATATTGTTGCATGCTTTTTGGTTGAATTTGTTACTTCTACTTTATAAGGTTTGATGTGCTTGGAGCACATCTCAAAAATACAAATGTCATGTGATGCGTAGGATGGGTTTCCCTTAAGAAATATTTACTTTGATGAACGCTACGATCATGTAAATTTAAATCATTGTGCATTTAAAGGAAAACCACCAAAGTTATTCATAAAAGAGCAAAACTACCAAAGATTGGCCATAACATACTGGTTTTACCTTTTCCTTAGTGAAGTATTGTAAATAAATCTGCTCTTAAATGTACCTTCTCATAAATTTCATTACTTAAAAAAAAAAAAAAAAAAAAATTAGATGCAGTGTTAAACAACCTATTTGATGCTTTCTACCTATGGAAATGCTTTTTCGGGAACTTTGATAGGGTATTGAATTAAATAACGACAGATTTGAACTTACACAGTCTAAATTGACAAGTCACCTGAAGGCAACAACCACAATTTCAGTTTTTTTTTTTTTTTTTTTTTTTTTCTAACCCATATCAGTGTCCTAATTATTGCACCTGTAAATAATTCCGGTCTCAATTATTTTGCTTATCCAACGTCCAAAACACAGCATTTGCAAAATTACTATTAATTTATACTTTTGAAGTACATGTTATTGATACATAACACTAGATAATATATCTTTTATATCGTTGCATATATGAATGCCAATAATAAATTATGTATATGTTGGAGAGGATATCATTTCTTACAACTTTATTGCAGGCTGGACTTGTGGCAGCATATATTCTTAAAACCTTATACTTTGGAAGGTAAGTGCTTCTTTCATAAAATGGCCTTGAGGAGTACTTTTTTTAGTAGTTATAATTTGAATGACAGAGTTCACGCCATTTTCTAAATCTGGAGGCAAAGTGCAATTTGGTTTGACAGTGACCTTAATGAAAATCCTTTCCTCTGCTTACAGACACTCAAGCATCCGCGAAATTTCTTTGATGATTTTAATAGCATATCTGTCCTACATGTTGGCAGAGGTAATTGCATGTATTTAAATGGCCACTCACTTTTTATGTTAATTATATCTACGCTAGTGCAAAACTTCTAGATTCTTGATTCTGAATTTTGATTTGTATGGTGAGCTAAATATTATCGCTAAAATTGATGTCTCTGTCCAACATAATGAACATGAATTTTTGTCAACTAACATCTGAATAGAAAATTTGTGTCATTGAGGAATTTTATGTGATTGCTTGAGGTTAAATAGGAAGAAGGAAACTACTATAGTCAATGTCATGAAAGTGATGATCTTGAACTTCTCTTTAAGATGTACAACATTGGCCTTTACTACAATTTTGACGTCATCAACTTGTGATAAATAATGTGCAATGATGATGTTTTTACCATTCAAGTGACTATCATCTCTCCATTTTGAAAATTTTTCTTTTGGCTATTCCTATTTTGCCAATGTCTTTTTTTTTTGGTGTGTGTGTTGGGGGGGGGGGGGGGGGTGTGGTGTTTGGTGGTTTTGCAAGATAAGCTGATTAGCCTTCTTGCTGTTTACTTTCATAGGAGCTAACTAGCAGCTTTGGATATGGATCAAATAGAATACATGATTTCCATTGAAGCATGTGCAAAATTTCCCATTGATCTATATTAACTGCCAATTGCTTGTGCAGCTACTGCAACTTAGTGGAATTCTCACTGTTTTCTTTTGTGGGATTCTGATGTCACACTATGCATGGTATGATGTGACTGATAGTTCAAGAATCACAACCAGGTATATATAAAAGGATTATTTGGATTATAGTTGTATCATGGGTCATACACTCATGCTTAATTATGAGCAATACATTTCCTCTTGCAGGCATGTATTTGCAACAATGTCATTTATTGCAGAGACATTCATTTTTCTTTATGTGGGAATGGATGCTCTTGACATTGAAAAGTGGAAGATGACTAAATTAAGGTACTAATTCTCTCCTCTTACAATTCAGCTTGGTTATATTACCAGAATTTACTAATAAGAATGGTCAGCTATAATAAAATAAATTATCGATAAAAATTTAAATTGTTGTTCATCCAATTGAGTTTTAAGTGACTATATTCTGAGAAGCATGTTGCAGTACCTTGTATGTACTCCATGTACATGTAGTCAATAAACAACTATTTATGGGTTGTGCCTTCATATATAACATATATATGCACTTTTAACAAAAAATTTAAGGCTTTTTATTCAATCGAATTACAGACTTCAGTAATAAGAATGGTTGAAAAGTGTGCCTCTCCGAAGTTTTTTATTTTTTATTTTATTTTATGGAATATAAATCAATGAAATGCTTGTTGCTAATTATGAACAGCCAATTTTAAGGTTCATATATTCTCCTCCAAACTCTCAATACCAACTTATAAACTCACAATCCCAAAACCTCAATATGCATCATAGTGCTCTGCCACTCAAACAATAGACAAACTTAACTTATACACACAACTATCTTTTAACCTCAAAAGAATTATCAATTACTATTCGAAGAAACTCATTTATGTTTTTCTAAAAGTGTTAATTCTTTCCCCATATGGAAGAACTTCTTGGGCCAAAGCCACCAAACATTTATAGTGTTGTCTATATAAGACTTTAACTTCTCTTCCTTAGTGTACAAGAAATACTATTTTACTTCTTTGACAAGGAAAAAACTTTCCTTTCACAACATATTCACAATAAATGCTACTCTCTCTCTCTCTCTCTCTCTCTCTCTCTCTCTCTCTCTCTCTCTCTCTCTCTCTCATTTTTTAAGAGTTTATTTTTTAAAGAAAAATTGGTTAAGTTAGTGACATTTTTTAGGGATCTTCTTTGGTCAAGTTTGAAGTAGAATGCAACCACTGACATGGATTTTAGTTTAGGTTAAAATATAATGCTTAGAAATAAATCTTTGTCACAATATCCTTTAGCTTCTTTGGAATAATGGCAGGTGTCTTTTGTATAAAATATGTTCTTTTGATGTTCTGTTGGTTGCAGTTTTGGGACTTTAATGGCCATCTATAGCACCTTAATCTTTCTAATATTGCTTGGGCGTGCTGCATTTGTATTCCCTCTCTCCGCTCTTTCCAATTACTTGAACAGAAAGGCCGAGAGAACAGAAGTAATCACATTTAAACACCAGGTTAGTATTACAATGTTTGCCCTGATAAACTTTAACGCATACAAGGGAAGGGAATGGAGTTGCACTATTTGACAGTCTCTGGATTTTGAAATTAACATGTATATAGATAATAATTTGGTGGGCTGGGCTTATGAGAGGGGCAGTCTCTATTGCATTGGCTTTTAAACAGGTATATGCGAGTTTTCTGTTTATCACAGTTCATGAAAGTTTGGTAGAGATAATCCTATGTTTTGGGTTACCAATTCTATAATAATTGGAGAGACGCTCTAAATTAATTCTCTCTTGGTTTGTGAAGTTCACATATTCGGGTGTTACGTGGGATCCAATTAGTGCCACAATGATCACCAACACCATAATCGTAGTCCTCTTCAGTACATTGGTATGTTGGTTTATCCCTTTAAATTAGATTCCTTTTACAATGGGTGTCAAAATTTTAGGTTTTTGTATCAACCATCTTACAGTTATGTTACTATGAGGTTATTAGTTTTGTTCTATTTACTATCTCCTTGTCAGTTGGGAGCATAAAACATTATGTTACATCACAAAACATCAATATTCATATGTTTTTAGGTGTCATTTTTGTTAACTCTATTGATGTTGACTAATGTATTAGTTGCCAAGAGTAGGAACATTGCACAATCCTATTACTTCCAAAGATTTGATAGTATCATTCAATGATTGCAGGTGTTTGGTTTTATAACAAAGCCTCTAATAAGCTATCTAATTCCTCACCGTGAGACTATCAAAATCAGGCATGGAGAATCAGCTGTTCCAAAAGATGACTTGAATGTGCCTTTGCTCTCATTCGAAGAATCTACTGCAACAAACATTGGCCGTGCAAAGGATAGTTTATCCCTTCTTATAGAAAGGCCTATTTCCACCATACATTCCTACTGGAGGAAGTTTGATGATAGCTATATGAGACCCATATTTGGAGGGCCAGTTACCAATCAGTCGCAATGTTAAAGGAACAATGGCAAGTGAATTAGATAGCAGCAAGGTGCCAAGATATCCTGATGGTAATTCATTTGAGTCCTGTGTTGGAAATGGGAAAATTTACTTTCAGCTCAGTTGACATTTGTAATGCTATTCTATAGGTGAGGAGATGTCGTTTCTTGGTGTTGAACATCAGGTCCACTTTTCATCAAACTAGGCAGTTTCAACTTTCAAATGTCACTGGGAATACAGAAGCACAATGAGTTTAAGTCGTGAGGTAGCAGTTTGCTAATCTATCAGATGAGTCAAGTTTGACCTCATTTCCTGACTATGCAAAGTTTTGTTATTATACTTTAACTCTCTACTCCTCTGGAAAGTTTACTGATAGACTTTTTGTATGTAGGCTTCATCTATAAGTGTAATGAGAGATTAAACTAGAATCTTGTTCTAGGTTGTGACCTTGTCAGTTTTTTTTTTAATCCCCAGTCTTCTTTTTGGTATTTCTACAATACCTACAAAAGGATGCAATTCCTTTTTCAAGAAAACAACTGAGGCTTGTTGAGTTATATTTTGTGCACCCTATCAGTTGTAAGTACTTATATTGGAAAAGTTTTATTACTTTTCTGTAGACCTTTGAGAAAGCACATGATCAAAAGATCACAGGAAGTAACATCATATGATTTTGGCATGTTTCTTAGGCAATGCCAAGGTGTGGAATGTATGGTTTTCAAATCATGTCTAGACCTTCTGGTCTAATAGGTTTAGCCAGAAACTGGGACTTAACCAGTAAGGTCCGACTCATAAAACCAGGAAATTTAAAAAACAAGTCAATAGGTTTTAAGTGATTTTTACCAGCCTTGGGCATCTTCTCTTTCCCCAGTAGCCCCAAATAAAAGACTGCCTAAATTGCTTTCTGCCTAGTTGGGATGTGAATATGCATGTGTGTGTGTGTTTTTTTTCCTTAGATGTTCTCTTGTTCTTAGGTATGTCATACGTATGCTTAAACCAACTAAAAAGGCTAATCAGTTCCATAGAGAACAATCGTTTCATCCAATCAGTATGAGAATTGAAGATATTTCTAACTTGTCGTTTATCCTTTTAAAATCTTTAAAAAAAATGTCTTAATGTTAAAATTCGGATAAGATCAACCAATTTAACCTAATTCTTTTTTAGGTTTGGTTGATTTATTTGCTTAAGATGAGACAAAAAGTGATTTTTAAGTAAATCAAGTGTTTTTAAGTAAAATAAGCCTACAAAAAGTCAATTTTTAAGTAAATCAAGTGTTTTTAAGCAAAATAAGCCAACTTCTTGTTTAAAGTTAATTTTTTATCTCACATTTAAACATAAACAAATAGGTCAAAAATAAAAATAAGGCCAACAAATGTACAACTTTCTTAAGTGTTTATGGATCACATTTTACTATAATTGAAAATAAAAGAACTTAAGTGGTAAAATATCTTGCGGTCAAATAATGAATTTTTTTTTTGGGAAGGGTCAATAATGAACTTGAGTCTGAGTGGTAGAAAAATAGTGGTATGTTACAAAAATTGTTGTTAGTAGTGTGTGGTGACCAAAAGTTTTGTAACTCAAGTGGCACTTTTATCCATTACAAAGAAGTCTTAGGATCACATCTTCTTCTCTCGTCTTTGTAAATACCAAATTATCATATATATATATATATATATATATATAATGTTGTTAGTGAAATTTTCATTATATTGTTCTAATCCTTAGTAAATTAATATAATAAAAATTATGGAAAAAAAAGTTGAATCCTAGAAAATATTTTTCTAACAAATTTTATTTAAGTAAGTTTAGAGATACAAATAAAAATAGTTTCTCAAAAAAAAAAAAAAAATTTAGAGGTACAAAATTTTTCGTTTTTATTTATTTATTTTTCAAATTTGTTTGTTTAGTAGAATTATTATTATACCACATAGTCACATAGACACATACCCTCTCGACTCCAGTCTCCACTTTCATGGAAATAGTTTTTGTTTTTCTTTCTTCTTCTCTCTTACAGCCTACGGGCTACCCTCTGCCGTTCTCTCACCTCAAGTCTAAAACCCCTCTCTTTCTCTCTCTGTATTTCAATGGCAGACCCTGCTATGTCGTGTAGAGAAATGAAAGCTTAGCAGTACCAAACCAGTCACAGTCTTCCCCTACTTCACATTCACAGGTAATCTCTCTCTCTCTCTCCCCCAGTTATTTTTTTTCCTCTTCAATTTGTTTGTTCTAATTTTAACGAATTTTGGTTAACGGAAAAAGGAGAATTGGACTGAGTTTTATTTTCGTATTGTCATTTTCTTTTCTGGGTTTTGTTCCATTTTTTGTTTGGTTGCTGAAAACGAAGCAAATTTCATATCTTTCATCTGTTTGGGTTCATCCTAGGTGGTTGGGTATAATTGTGATAAAATTTAGCTGACTTGATTTAGTTTCAGTCTTTCAGATTGTGTTTGTATCAGTAAAATGTTATATATCTCATTCAGTTAAGTTACTTTTTAACAGATAATGATTGGTTGGAACTATGGTACCTTCTTTCGAATCATCTTCTATTTTTGAGTTCTGTTTTGTGGTTAAAGATGTTAATGTGTGAGGTTTGGTGCTTGACTTTTCACCTGGCCAAGGTTAGCCTTTGTCCAACATGAGGATCTTTTGGTGATGATGTATATATCTAAGAATGGCACTAGCATTGGCCAGAGAAGTTCTAGTGCAACCCCGCTTCACCGTGAGTTATTCATTGGGATTTCGTGTGGCTGCGACTGTTCTGAGGACCATTTTCATTAATCACAATAGAGAATTTATTAGGAAAAATGTTGGGACTTATCAAATATCAGGTGTTTACTACAGATGGTATCAGAACCCATATCTTCAAAAAATTTCTACTAGCACTCACCCTGAAAAGATATGTTGGGAAGGTTCCTCGCATGCAGTTCTGCTGAGAAAGCTTGAAACTGCCTTGAAGGATCACCAATTGGATGAAGTATGGGAATCTTTTAATGATTTTAAAAACTTGTATGGATTCCCTAAGGGTATTCTTTTTGGTAAGTTGATCAATGAACTGTCATATTCATCTGACCCACACTGGCTTCAGAAGGCATGTGATTTAGTCTTGCTGGTTTTGAAAGAGGAATTGGGTTTACTTCAATCGGATACCCTAATTAAGTTGTCCCTTTCCTTAGCAAGATCTCAAATGCCTATCCCTGCCTCAATGATTCTTAGAGTGATGCTGGAGAAAGAGACTTTACCCCCAATGAATGTATTGTGGTTAGTTGTTCTGCATATGGTGAAGACAGAGATTGGGACATACATTGCTTCAAATTTCTTGGTTCAGATTAGTGATTGTTTCCAACACTTATATGTGAATAAAAATGACCGGGCGAAGCTGATAAAACCAGATACAATGATCTTTAACTTAGTGCTTCATGCTTGTGTGAGGTTTGAATTGTCTTTTAAAGGCCAACAGATCATTGAATTGATGTCTCAGACAGGGGTTGTAGCTGATGCACATTCAATCACTATTATTGCCCAGATTCATGAGATGAATGGTCAGAGGGATGAGCTGAAGAAATTTAAAGACCACATTGATCGAGTTTCAGCTCCATTTGTTTTTCATTATCGGCAGTTCTATGATAGTTTGTTGAGCTTGCACTTCAAGTTTAATGACATTGATTCTGCTGCTGATCTTGTGTTGTATATATATAGAGACCGGGAATCTTTTCCCATTCAAAATGTTAGGAAGGAACTACAAAAGCCTCATTTTGTTCCATTGGGATCTGACAATCTCAAGACGGGGTTGAAGATACAGATTGTACCTGAGATGCTGCAGAAGGATTCTATCCTCAAAGTGGAAGGTAAACAAGAACTTGTTACTTTTAGGAATGGGAAACTCACCCTTAGCAATAAGGCCCTGGCCAAGCTCATTAATGGATACAAGAGAGTTGGGAAGATTAGTGACATATCAAAATTTTTACTTAGCATTCAGAAGAAGTCACATTCATTGGAGGTATCCAGATTGTGCTCTGACGTGATTGATGCTTGCATTAAATTGCACTGGCTTGAAACTGCTCATGACATTTTGGATGACATGGAATCCGCTGGAGCTCCCATGGGCTGTACTACTTACTTGTCACTCTTGGCTGCCTACGACAAGGAAAAGATGTTTAGGGAAGCAAAGGCACTGCTTAAACAAATGAGAAAAGCAGCTGGTATGGTCTTAAATTTCTCTGATGAGATGGTTGTTTCCATCTGTCGATCAGAAGCAGTAGATAAAAATGCCATGCTCGCCTCATCAACGGTGATCAGTAAATCAGATCTGGCTGAGTTTTTGGTTCGAGAAATGAGAGAGGAGAATGCTGTTCCTCCTACTGTTTATGTGTTCAATTCTTCTATTTACTTCTTCTTCAAGGCCAAAATGTTAGCAGATGCTTTGAAAACATACAGAAGAATGCTGGAGATGAAAATCCAGCCTACAGTGCAAACGTTTTCTAATCTGGTATGTGGATATTCTTCTCTAGGAATGTATCGTGATATCACAATCATCTGGGGGGACATTAAGAGAAATATGGAGAGTGGAAATTTGGTAGTGAGCAGAGATCTCTATGAGTTCGTGCTACTGAGTTTTCTTCGAGGTGGTTACTTTGAGAGAGTGATGGAGGTCATTGGTTATATGAAAGAGCATGGTATGTTCACTGACAAGTGGATGTACAAAAGTGAGTTTCTAAAGCTTCATATGAATCTTTATAGGAAGCTAAAAGCATCAAAAGCTAGAACTGATGCTCAAAGCAAAAGGCTTGAGTATGTCCAGGCATTTAGGAAATGGGTTGGCATAGATTGAAGTTCAATAAGGAAGTTCTTAAATGCAAGGGATGCTCAAAGCAAAATGCTTGAGTATGTCCAGGCATCTAGGAATATGAGAGATTGGTTACTCTTGTTTACTTTAATCATGTAGTGCCTCTGAATGTTATGTTTAAAGGGATGCATAGCTGGAACAGTAATCTTGTTTCTGAGTTAAGGGAATAGTTCTCAAATCCTTATACTCAATGAGAAATTGTTCTTCATGTAACTCCTTCCACTGATAGTTCAATGCTGGGTAATGATATCTTTCTTATAAGCCAGACTTTTGATTGGTTCCAGTGATATCACATTTAATCACTTGGCAACTCAGTGTTTAACTTAGTTGGATCTGCTATTTATCTCCGACAAATTACAGGTCAAGATAAAACAGTTATTCTAAATTCGGGACGTTATTGTTGGCCTAGGCAGCTGGTGGCTATTTCCTAAGCTGGGCTTTGTTGGTCCGACTGTACAAGACTACCTTGGTGAGAATTTTCCTTTGTTACCTCTTTTGTATATTGCATGGAAGATCTCCTCTTATGTATATTGCATGGAAGGTCTATTTTTATGCATCTATTCTTTTGTAGTTAATAAACATAATTGCAAATGAAAATTATTTCCTTTGTTACCTCTTAGGTTTGATTCAGCTGTAGAACAATATTTTCATCAACTGATTCAGTGTCTACACTGCAGGTTGGCTGGGTTTGTAATCTCTTCTTTTAATTGCAGCAGGCTGCCTTGAATGTTGGGTGTTCTATGATACCATACTAGATGTGGGTTCTCCATGAAGATATAACTCCATTATACAAGCCTAGTTTTGGGGGAAGGAGATGTGAATGATGCAACATCTCTTGTTGGAGATTTCTTTTACCTTTTCTCAACAGGCACTGCTCTTGGAGTCATAGTCTTGCCGGTTGAAATGTACACATTAGCATGAAATGATATTTTAATTTATGACTTGATCTTAATACATACATTACAATGCCATCCTATGTTATAATGTTGCTGTAAAATGAATATAGTTGTGTGCTTTTGGGTTCAATTTTTGGATTTCACTTTATAAAGTTCGGAGCACATCTCAAAAAAAAATCGTCTTGTAAGTGATGCATGGGATGGGTTTTCATTGGAACTATTACTTTTGATGATACTCATATTTCATATAAATGTGAATCATGGTGAATTTAAATAAACACCACCAAAGATTAGCCATAACATACTGGCTTTACCTTCTTTTAGCTGTGTACCGGGAATAAATCTTCTCTACCTCTCATAGATTTCAATACTTGACAAAATTTTAGATGCAATGTACACAACCTCTTAATGCTTAATTCCATATAGAAATGCCTTTTTTTGGCATTTTGATCAGTGATTGAATCTAACCATGACAGTTTTGTAATTATCAGAAAGTAGTGTTCTTAATAATATTGTTCATTGAGCTATGACTATCTAACTCAAATTTCCTAATCATACCATTTTTAAGCACTGATCAGATTGCCATCCCCGCATTGATAATCATTTCAGGGTGATGGTATTCAGAGTACCAAGTATCTTGATTTGAGCTGAAATAAAATCATGCCTTCTGCACAACTTAGGATAACACATCCATGAACTATTAAATAAGAACTCCTTGATGTGGATTAGTGGCACTAATCAAGCATTATTTTTATCTGCTTATTTTTCCTGCTCATTGTAGTTGCATCTTGGATACTGCTGTATCATGCCAAGTTTGGCTTATAGGTTTAAAGATGTCACTTTCTCTAAAGTGCATGTCTAGATGATAGTTGATAACTTAATTGTTCCTTTTTTTTTTTTTTTTTTGGATAAATAAGGATAAATATATAAAAAGAGAGCGAAAGAAGGACTCAACCCATCTCAATCTTCTGGGTGAAAACCCAAGGGGGAAGAGAAGAGATGGAAATGGGGCCATTCCAAATACAAAAAGCAACCCAACGGGCCAAGTTGTGGGAAAAGAAGTTAACATCTCTAGAAACAAAAGAAAAATCCCAACAAAAGAGAGAACTAAGAGCAGCTTTGACATCTAGGAGAAAAGATGCAAGGAATCGAGGAGGAGACGAGTTCATGTTTTAAAAGGCCTCGATAACTCCTTTGGAATCACCTACAAAGAGAACATATGAGTACTTGCAGTAGATTGCAAGCTTGATGGCTTGAAAAGCAACTTGGGTTTCTCCAAGAGTCAAATCAGAAGGAGGGAAGAGATTTGAATGAGCAAATAAGACATTTCCAAACTCATTTCTCCCAACAGCGGCAGTGATGGTGGCATGAGGTCTAATAGCAACATCAAAATATATTTTGATCCACCCGGGTTGAGGAGGAAACCATTTCAAGGCCGGACGTGCAAGGTGAAATGTCCAAGCTGCAATATATTTTAAATAAGCCTTGTTAATTACATTAGCATCTTTTCTAGGATCAGACTTGTACTTGGCAAATATCGTTTGGTTCCTAATTCTCCAAATGTTGTCAAAGAGGATTGAACAAAATAAAGTGATTCTGTATCCATCTTCTGAAGAAACATGCAAGTGCTTACGAGGGAAAATTGCATATTTCACAATGTCACAAGGAGATAAATGCCCAAGAGAAGCAGTGATGATTGGCCAAACAGATAGAGACCAAATAATTGATGTATATGGGCAATATATTAGAATATGCTCAATGGACTCATCAGAATGGTTGCAGGGAACACAATGAAGGTCATGCTGATGTAAGGATGATCGGTGATGGCTCTATTCAAATATTTCTCCAAATCAGTAATCCCTCTCAAATACGTTAAGAGCCATTAAGGCTTCAAATGCTTACCGCGGCATTGAGGTGGTGTTTTCAGGCCACATTTCTTAGGCAACGCCAAGGCAAGCATGGGGTTAATCCTAAATGCAGGGAGGATAGACTTGTAGTTGCAAACGCATAGCAAGTAGGCTTGGCGTACAACAGTGCAACATTGTTTGGTTGGCGATGGAGGTGACTATCCACTAATTGCTGGGGGGCATTGGGTGAGCTTGGTCGAGTCTATGTTACGTATCTCTGCAGCCTTGGCTCCACCCACCAATGCAATGAGCAGTATGAGTATGACTGTGACAACTACATATTGGACTGAAACTTTGCCACTAGCCTTGGCCATGTTCTCCCACCGGTAGTCCCTTATGCAAAGGCTACATAAATAGCTTTCTGCACAAGGGTCGATTTATAGATATTGAGATGGATTCTATTTCATAAAGTTACAGAGAGCAGTATAGAATGTGATTCTTTTCTTTTTATTGTATATTACTCTGTATTCTTAAATACGTCATGTAATTCCAGCTTAGAGGAAGTCACAACTCTCACAAGATAGATTAACAATATTTTGATATACTGAAAAGAGGGGGATAAGGCAAAAGGGAAAAAAATCACAATCTTGTTTGGAAACTAGATAAGAATGTTTGAAAGGTATGTAAAAGAGTGATGATTATCACACACAGTATGTACGTACACAAGCTGAAATCGTTTTTTCAAAACATGATTTTACCACTTCACACATATGCCTTCTGATAATTCATCCGCTCCTACCTAATTTAGTAAAAATATTGAATAAAAAGAATAATATTTGTTGGGGGAAAATCTAAGGAAAATATAGAGGCAATAATCCCTGTAAATATATTAAAATCAGTACCCACATGAAACAACAGGAAAAATTTAAATAAAAGTACAAATCATCTAGTGACACTCACCTTTCCAAATTCTTGTGACACTCGCCTTAAATACATAGATTTCAACAGGTAACACATGAACAAACTTTCATATATATTCTTAACCAGGAAATGAGCAGTTTCCTAAAAGTTATTTATATGCACAATAAACTAGACACAGTTAATACAAATCTAAACAAACACCATCTAATTAGTGGGGGGAAAAGAAAAAATAAAAAAGAGTAACACAACTTTTACAAATGATCTTGATTTTCCTACTGTCTGCACTTTACAGGTGTTTGAAACTCCCAAGGGTTATGCTAACCTAAGATAACAAGTCAGACAAATTGCAAACCTAGGACAATGGGGCCAATTGCAAAATAGAACTTGCACAACATCTTCATTGTGTTCATAAATTGCACACTTCCGATAGAGAACCACATCTAAGTGATCAATATACAAAAACGCTATTAGCTTTCTGAGGCGAGGCATTGCATAACATATTGGCTTCAGCACCATTCATTTACATCTGCAAGCAATAATTAACATCACATTAACTTTTGCACACAGAAAATAACAAAAGAAAAACTGGAATCTCCTGAGAGGGTTGATTGCTGCAAATGGAAACATTAAGCGTGAATATAGTCATCAAACAGAGAAATAGGTCAGAACAATTAAGAAAATAGCAGAATGCTGAACTTGAAGCATTTATCTCTTAAATGAATAAATAAGAACTTGAAACTTATGTCTCTTAAAAAGGAAAAGAAAAACGAGCAACCATTAAATTTTAGGTGAAAATAAAATACTACATTTTTAACATTTACTAACCAGTTAACGATCAGCACCATTATTTCCTGATTATATGATGGTTTTCCAAAACTTCCGGTATCCCCAATGCAGAAATGCTTTCACAACCAAAGAGCTCTTGAAGCTTTGCATCACATAGTATTACCATTGGAGTTACAGGATCCTAGAAAATATTAAAGCCAGAAATAAATAAACAGATCAGTTCAATTTGATGGCCAAACATTTTCAGAATAATTTTACTAAGCACTCATATGTGGCACAAATTTTTCCAATAAGCTCTAATAAAATGGCATTTCCTTCACCCATAGGAATAGGGTGAGGTTGTGAGTTCAAAACCAACTGGATGCAAGTGTAATTTACCACTTAAATAACAAAGACATGGCTAAAAATAAAAGTTTAGCAACAATTTTGTAATTAGGAATCCCATTACATGATTTAAGAAATTCAAACTCCCTTAAGAACTTTCAGCCTATTATGGCTACTGCAGCCTCATTTAGAATTTTCCTAGTCAATTTTTCAAGTGACGAATATAATAAGAGCCCTCCTGTTAGATGTTCCACCAACATGCTTTAACTAAGTTTAGAAGCATCCTAAACTTTTTATAAATCTACCATTAAGATGACTATCTAGAAACATACCTAACAAGAATACCATAAGCATGGGCCTAAATGGTTGCAACACTAGAAGGATGAACAGATAATCTGAGGAACTCTTGAAAAATGGAAACTCCATAAAACATCAATGTCAATTTTCTCAAAGTCTATGCCAAAGCTATAATCAGATTAAAGTTAATTTTGTTGAAATAAACTGAAAAACTGATCCGCATGGATAGTGGTCATCTACCTCCAGATTACTGAGTTTTATGTATTCCCAGATCCGTCTTAAAACCTCTGATTGGAGCATCTCCCTTTCACCAACACCAAAGAAGTTTGCAAGCGCTTCAGATATTATTACAGAAGGACCGGGATCACTACTTCTCATTGCAGACTCCACATCTACTTTTGCCTTCTTAGAACCTGACTGTTCTGAAAGCATCAAATCATGAACTCCTTAATCTAAGAACTAAAATTACACAAGCGCGCGCGCGCACACACACACACAAAGCTGCTATTAGACCAGAGATACATTTTTGATACATACTACTAGGTTCAAGTGGAATGATATGTTTAGCTAGCAACTTGTTCATTTTGAACATGTCAGTACAGTCCGTCTCAAATACCAAACGCAGCTCATCATTGCAGATTATTTTCCTTTTGTTACTTGGATCTTGGAGATTGTGTTTCCTTATGTAAGCCCACAATTGCTTGACAATCTGAATACAACAGTAAGGATATGGAAATTCAAGAACCTCTTAGGGAAAATAAACAAATTGACAGCCAACAACAAATAAAGTGGTGTGATCTAAGAGTCTGAACCTCAGTCCTTGGCAATGCTGGCTGGCCAACAATAGTTTGAAGTTCAGGCGAAACGCCACAAAGTTTGTTTAGACCCCCTGGCCCACCTTTTCTCTTAGCAGTTTTGGGTGGAACACTGCAATAAAATGACAGGAGATAATATTCGATTATAACTCCAAAAAAAGATCTATGGATTACTTGAACAAAATAGGCATGATAGTAATATGATTTTGATATGGGGATTACAAAGTAAACAAAGTTTCCGGATTTGGCATCATGACCAATAACTTGTTGAGGGCATTTTGTCATGCATTTTAGAGTCTTCAGTAGTGAGAACGTCAGATGACAATTTGGGCAGCAGTGAGGACAATGAGTCAGTGACCCTAAATGGAGACTCCCGGATTTGACTACAAGAGGCACAGAAACTAGGCCTGATGGGGTTGGGTTAGTGTTGAGCACAACTATACTATGTGGCAAGCAAAGCATTTTGGACAGCTTTCCAAAACTAAGAAAATGTGTCAATAACAAATGACACCAACCAAGTTATAGTCTTTTGGCCATGTACGAAAAATTGTTGAGTTGCCGCCATTCATGTTTCGGCTATGGCTTTCCCAAAGTAAAATTTCTTCACATCTGCAGCTGTTTTCTACATAAGGGGGCCTTGAATCCTCATGCACAGCCACCAAAACAATTCATAACCTTCTTCTTCTTTTTTTGATAAGTAAAACCAATTCATAACCTAATCACCAAGTTCACATTGGTTACCACATCAACAGCACCAAGCTCAAGCTCAAACACTTGACCATAAAAGGAATTTGTGGAAGTGAGACTCATTAATACAATAATTTTCTATTTTCCTCTACTTCTTCAAGTACCAAATCGATTACTAGTTAAGCAAACAAACTCAATTCAAAAACAGTTCCACAGGTACATCAATTTCACATTTAACTCAATTGGCAAAGTATTTTGTCTTCAAATAAAGGATCTCGATTTGAATCCTATTCCCCAATTTCAAATCCTATTGTATCCATTAAAGAAGGGGAAAAAGAAATTAGAAATTTCTTTATCTATTCCCCAATTTTCTCGCCAGCCAAACAAGAGGCTAATAATTACGAAATGCTTTTCTTTGGCAATACTAATAACAGTAATAAATTTACTAGACGAGTTCAGTTCAGTACACTTTCCAAACTCCAAATCGCCATAAAACACTACTCTCAAAAAATTCCACTTTTCTTTCTTTTCCTACATTTTCTCAGCAACCAAACACTCATATTAAACCAAAACAAAGCAAAACCGAAGGCTATTCTCTCCCTCGATTTTCTCAGCAGCCAAGCCAAACAGAGCGCAAGAACAACTCTATCGACTGTTAAAACTCAAATTTTCCTTTTTCTTTTTCCTCAATTTTCTCTGCAACCAAACAGCAAAAAAAAAGAAGAAGAAAAGGAGGAAGAAACAAACCTAACAGCCGGCGGAGGCGGAGGCGGCTGAGCAACGGCGACTTCGGCATGATTCTGCGGCGGAGGAGCGGAGAAGATCTGAAAGGCGGAGGAGGAGGGAGGAGCGGGGTGGTAATTAGGGTTTTGGTGGCGGGCAAAATGGTCTTTTGGCTGCTGATGCTGTTGTTGTTGATGATGCTGATGTAGCAGTTGTTGTTGGTGGTGATGTTGTTGTTGTTGAGGTTGGAAGAGAAAGTGGATCTGAGCGCGAATGAAGTCGAGCTTGTGAGAGAGATCGACACCGAGCTTCGATTCCAGCTTCCTAACGACGCCGTTTAGGCTGCTCAGCGAGTTGTCGTTTTCGTCGCCTTCTTCTTTGATGTTGTTGTTGAAAAGAGACTCTATGGCTTCCGATATTTCTTGGTCTGTAACCATTTCTTTTTCTCTCTCTCTCTCTCTCTCTCTCTCTCTCTCTTCTTTTTAACCGAAATTAACGGTCTCCTTCTCTCTCTCTCTCTCTGGGGAATTTTCTCTCTCTCTCTCTCTCTCTCTCTGACTCTGTCTCTGTGCTTCTCTCTCTTTCTCTCTCTTCAAGCTTTTTCTCTCTCTTTTTTACGGACCCAAATGACGATTCTGTCCTTGGAGGTTCCAGCGACAAGTTTCGGATTTCCATGGCTAATAAGGGGATGCCAAGTGTTGTTTCCCCTTAATAATAGTTTTTTTTTTTTTTCAATACTACTACTATCTTCTCATCAAAAAAAAAAAAAAAAAAAAAAAAAAAAAAAAAAAAACCTACTACTATCTAGGCTAGGCTCTTCATTTTTTTTAAAATTATTTAATTCAAAACTTCCCATTAATCCAAATTTATAATTTAAGATTTATGCATTTCTATAGCGAAGATTTTGAGAAATACTATGTACACAATATTTTTATAACAAATTATAAATAATATATTGTTATTGATTGTTATGAGCGGACAAATTTTTTGTAACACATTCATGTCTAAACGGAATAGACCTTGGAGAAATGATGGAATAGAAAATGATTAGGGCTCCGTGGGAAAAATATATATAAATTCAAAAAATATTCATAATATGTGACTGAGTTCAAATTATTTGAGGATTCATTTCACAAGACACAATTTTGCTACTTAAAATCAAGTCATTTAAAAAATGCTGTATCACTGTGCATGTACTTGGTCATGCAAGTAAGAAATAGTCGAAAAAATAAATAAATAGACTAAATTGTTTCCTTTTAAAAAAATTTAAAGAACTATATTAGAACCTTTTTTTTTTTTTTAATTAAGGGACCAAAATCAAATTGGCTTCATATTTAAGGGGCCAAATTTACAATTTACCAATACCAATTTCAACTAAAAATGCTACATCAGCCATCTACTCAGTGTGCCATTAGTGACACAGGTGAAAATATATAGACAGACAAAATTGTTCTTTTTAAAAAATTCATAGAACTAAATTAGAAAATTTTCAAATTTAGGGACCAAAATCGAACCGACCACATATTTAAATTGCACTACCTTTTTCAAACATAATAACATGTTGTCCAAAGACCATTGCATATGGGTCAGTTCGATTTTGGTTCTTAAATTTTAAGAATGTTCATGTACTCCACATTTTTCGCATATTAACCCTATTTGTTTGCTTCTTAATACATCCTATGCATTTTCTAAATTACTAGGAAGCAGACTGTCATGGTAGGAGGAACATAAGTGGGAAAGAATGTTGTATTACAACTTTACAAGCAATCTGTAACATGAAATGATGAGTTTTTTTTTTTGATAGGATGAAATGATGAGTTGAACTTATATAAGAAGACAAGGATAAGGAGGTATCAAATTTAAAGCATCATCATGGCCAAGTTTTTCCCCACAATCGCATAGCCCAATATAAGTTTAATTCTGACTCGGATGCATTTCTAAGTACCAGTTGAAGTGCACCAACAAGTGTCAAAAAGGGTAGCAAATTAGCAATGGTTCAATGAGAGTTTGTGATGGCTACAGTTGTGGTGGTCGTGGTTGTGGGAATTGTAGTTGCTTATTTACAATATTAAGAAGAAGAAGAAGAATAAAGACTCAAAAGGGTATAAAAGATGTAAATTAATTTGATTTCATCGAAATTTATACATAATGAGTTCATTTAAGAGATAAGTATGATTAAGGAAATTATTTTAGAAGTTGTTGGCTTGTGTATGTTACAACATAAAATTGATGTTATAATAGCTAACTTGCCTTCTAAAGACCGAGCCATCCTATTAAAGCCCAGGCACCACAATTTCAAAAAGAGCCAATGCCAGCCAATTGAACATGGAAAGTAGGACTAAAAGATTGAAAAGATGGGTCACAATTGAAACAATATGGAAAATGAAGGTTCTTAGCAGTGATGACCACAATAATGCTAATTTTATATACATTATATGATATTTAGAAAAACAAGACAAAAGTAAAGCTCTTCGAATCTGTTCTTAGCAACATTGTTACAATTTGATTGAATTAATGGAATCCTCTTGAACCTCTAGACTGATATAATTCCAACTTACTTTTGGCATCTGGTAATAGTGATTCAATCGAAGGTTCTTCGATCAAATGTGCCTGCTTTGATGACCACTCAAGCACAATAAGCACGTCTTCTTGTGCAAGTATCTCATTCTCAGGCAAATGCATTGCAAGGTAACATAGCAGAATCAGAGCAGGAATTTGGACCATTTGCTCACCAAAGTAAACCAACTGAATTAAGTGCTTAGCTCCTCCTGCATTTACAATGGCTCTGCAGTGATCAACATGGAGAAAATTTTCAGTGCATGCAAACTTGCTAAGTGCAATGGCAGCCTCTATAGAAACCTCAGGTTCCCTTTCATCAAGCAGTCTCACCAAGGGCCCAACAAATCTTGTTTCCGTTGCTCTGAAAGTCCTGGCCAAGTTTCCAATTGATCTGATGCAGGGCACAAGAAGATCCGAATTGGCATTCTCTATAATTTTAAGTAATTGTTCAACTACAGCTTTGGCAGCAGGGGAAGTAGGCTTGAAAGCGGAGCGTCTTAAGTCAGCATTTTGCTCAGCCACTTCTGTGATTTCCATCAATGCCATAGCTGAATAGGATTGAACATCTTCAGGTCCTTTTTCTAACAAAACAGCAAAGCATAAAAGTGCTCTGGATTCCGTGATGTTCCGACAAATAGATACATTTCCCTTTGATAGCTGCCAAAGGGCTCTTGCTGCCATTGCCTTCATCTCAGCCTTAGTAGCCGGATCTTCCATTTCCCTCCCCTTAATGCTTGCACCCGATAACTTAATGTGCTGGTGCTGATTATGATGATGATGGTGGGGGTGCTGTTTTGCATTGCTGTATTGATTGCTCCTAGAGTGGTCAGGAGTGTGATGTGCTCCGTGGTTTTGTGATGCCTGTGGCTTTGACTTGCCAGGGTTATTCTGGCCTCTCATGGCCATGGTGTTAGTAACCAAATTTTGCATCTGGCTAGGAGTGTTGTTCCCCATTGGATGACCAATTTGAGGACTGCTTTGCTTCTCATCATCTTCATGTTCCTTTCTATGATTATTTGGATTCGGATTATTACTCGCCATCACAACAGAATGAATAGACATTTGGTGTTTGCTAGCAATGGCATACTTACTATGTTCTTGAATCGTCTCGAACGCAAGATGACTAACAAGCATCCGAATTGCATTGTTCTGCGCAAAATGGTCCTGACATTTGGGATGATTTGCAGCCAGTTCCGAGATTGCCCAAGCCACTACAGCCTGAACCTTCATATGACCTTCTTTGAGGATTTTCGCAAACACTGAGCAAACACCAGAATTCACAATGTGTTCGACGCTTTCCGGGTCACGTCCCAACAACCCAATCGCCCTAGCAGCATTCTCCTGACCCTCCAATTTTCCTTCTTTGGCCAATTTCAAAAGTCCAACCACTCCACCTTCCTCAATAATCAGCTTACCATATCGATCATTGTCCCGAGCCAACGAAACCAAAGAAGCAGCCGCATCAGAACGATCATCTAACGACGTAGACCCATTATATAGAATCGCAATCTGTTCCCATATAAGACATAGAATTGGCTCATTGGCTGCTATTGGAGGAAGACCAAGATAGCCATTGTCACGATCATCGGCCGAGGCCGACACTCTTAGGAGCCAAGACACGTCCCCAATAGAATTCTCAAGCTGCATGGACGTTTTCCTAAACGCTGCAGTGGGAATAATTGTGAAAACCCTCTTCATGAAGCCATTGGCACGAGCCTTCATAACCAATGCAATCGCTTTTTCGAGGACTTGTTCTGTGTCATCAATGATCCGACGGGTTGGACGCTCATAGAGATCACTGCTAGCACGCGCTGCTTGGCGTAAAAGCGCCGCTAGCTTCTCGGTCTTGGCTTTGAACTCTAAACATTCTTGTTTGAAAGATTGTGCCTCTTCCGCACTCTTGCTCACCTGGTCTGCCAATTGTATTGGCCTTGCCAATATTTCCTTCACGAGGTCGGCCGCCATGAAAATGAAACTGAAACTCCTTCAAAATTCAAAGACAGAGTTGGGTTTGTTATAAAATGGTGAATTTAATGTTGGTTTATGAGGGTGACATTCAAAATGTTCATAGGTAACGTTATATCATATGTTTATTTATTTTTATTTATGATTTGATCGTTTCGAATAATGGTAGAAGAAGGATTTGAACTCTGTATCAATTGAGATATAAACTCGATATATCTTGAGGTTATATCATAGGTTTAGAAAGCAATGTTTTTGGGTAGCTATCATGGGATTTTTGAGGATTTGAATTGTGTTTGGTTTGACATTCAGGCAAGGTTGGTGAGGTGGTGGTGGTGGTGGTGGTGATGGTGGCGCCGGCGTTGTGTAGAGAAGAAGATTTTATGGATGGTCAAACGGGTTTTACGTAAAGAAAACTAATTACATTCTTCTTTCAAACGGGTTTTTCTCCCACTTTTTACGTAAAAAAAGTTACATTCATCTTTCTGTTATATATTGGTGGAGAATTGGTTGGTCTAAACTCTATATGAAAATTTTTTTGTTAGCCAAAAGAAATTAAAAAGAAAAGAAAGAAAGAATATAAAATGCTAAAATTAGTGTCCATTTTACTAAAAAAAAAAAAAAACTTTTATTTAGAAGAAAAAAAAAATTTGGGTGGCAATGAATGTGATTAGTATCATATGAATAAAATAATAATAAAGAACTTTCTTTTGTTATGTTCTGTATTTAAAAGTTGACATACAAGTCTTTTTTTTTTTTTTTTGAGAAGAAGTTGACATACAAGTTTGTAACACCTTTGTAATAAAATTTACGATACCTCTACCATCACTAACGTCAAAGTAACATTGCACCAATTACAACTTATTAGTCCACAAATGGTGAAAACGGTTATTTAAAGAAAAAAAAAGTATCTACATTGCAAAAACAAAAACAAAAAATCACTAAAAATTATGGTCTTTTAGAAAAGGAAAGCCCAAGCGTCTTGGATATGCCTATGACTTATATGCTTAAATTTGAGGGTATTTGTATGCTTTGGTTTTGGAGTGAAAAACCTACATTATTATTATTATTTTCTTTAACTAACATGTTAATTTGTATGGAGTTTTAAGAATAAAATATAATGCGTTAGGTAAAGAAAAAATATAAATGATTAAAAAGAAAATTTGTAATGAACTTATAAAAAATAATTAATATACTATTCAAAAAAAATAATTAATATTAGTAGTAGATTTAACATTAAAAATATTTATATTAGAGAATTTCACGTTAAGTTGAATAGGATTGCTATTCCTATTACTCATACCTTTTTTTTTTCTTTTCTTTTTTCATGTGAGTTTGGACTGGTTAATTGGTCCAAGTCTAATTTTTCCATGACTAGTTAGGAGGCTTTTATATGAAGACATTACAGGATCAAACTTAAAAGATCAATAGAAGTGGGATGGTAAACATTTTAAATTTTGGGCTTGCAAATTATTATATTCCAATTTCCAAATCACTGCCTTCCTTTCATAGACTGAGCTATACCAGATGTTTTGTATCATATTCATAATATATAGTTCACATTGATCTTTAGAGTTTTGAGTTACATTCAAAACTTTAATATTTGTTTTTATTTTTGAAAAAGAAAAAAGAAATATACTGATTGGTTTACAGGTTAACAGTTTTACATGGTCTAACTCTTTTTTTTTTTTCTTTTTTGGTTTCCTTCTAATATTAGTAAGTGTTTATGTTTTTTGTTTTCCTGTCCATAATGCAATATAATGGCTTCTATACAATTAAACATAATACTTCATGTGTGAATTATATTTATATATATATATATATATGTGTGTGTATTTTTTTTTTTTTCACAGCATGAGTAGCATTGAATTGGTCATTTTTAGTGGTATTTATAAGCATACTAAATCACTGATCAATATTATTTTCAAAACATGTAATCATGTAAGCTTGAATATTTTAGCTCAAGAAAATAAGGATCCATGAGATTTTTTGTATCCATATAATCACTTGCAGCCAATCTACAAATTATAAAAAATTAATTTAATTCTATTTTAGCTTTATATGATGATAAACAAATAAAAATTAAGAACTATATATATACATTATGTCGTGCAGGCACATTGAAGTCAGATGAATGAGATCGGTTTGGCCGGTGAGTGATGAATGTGAGAACACCTAAATCTGTGCAGTTTCATAAAAGTGGAGTTAAATAATTAATATAAATTCATTATAATACTATTTCTGACCATCAAATTAATATAATATAACAATCAAAAAAATAATAATAATTAATATAATACTATTTCTGACCATGTATTGATGATCCATCTTATAAATTGGTATGAGTTGGTAGAGTGTGTTGTCAAATGTGAGAATTACTCGAATAATAATCAATATTAATTAAATGGTTTTCTGGTCGTGTTACAAACGAACATTCTCCATCATGCATACGATCATGTTGCGTGATATCTAAAAAATATTCACTTACAAACAAAATTTATTTTGCGTAAATTCTGTCTCAACTCTCGATGATTTCAAACTAAATCTTATTTAGATTTCAAAATTTCAAATTAAACCTTAAAAGTTTATAATATTATAAATTAAATCTCATAATTTTGCTAATTTCAAATCAAACCTTGGACTTATAAACCATTTGGGATTTTCGGGTTTGAATTGTGGGATGTTCATGGTTTGGTTTAGAGAATAATGTATAAAGTTTAATTTGTAATAGCCTTAAATGTCAAAGTTTGATTTTTGAAACTTGTGAAATTACATAGTTTAAGTTAAATTCAACCTTAAAAATAGGGGTGTCCATGAGTTAAGTACTGGGACTTAACGCAATCTCATTGGGTTGAGAAATCTACAATCCAACTCAACCTGTTATATCTCTAAAAACCAACCTAACCTAACCCAACCCAACCTAACCTATTGGAATTGAGTTGGGTTAGCTTGAGACGTTGGTTTGTGGCAATTTTGTGAGGCATAATAAAAAAATTAAGTTTTATACAACTATTTAAGTCCATTTAAATAAGAGATTACAAATTACACAATTGAACCTAATTATCCACTTTTATCAAAACTAAGTCACAAAATTCTCAAATAAATCAAACTAACAATTGTTAAATATATATGTGCGTGTGTGTAAATGATTAATAGTGTTGATTGTGTTAGGTTACATGGGTTGAAAATTTTTCCAACCCAAACATGACCTAACCCAAGTCTCAAAAGGAATTTACAATCTAGCCCAACTAATTAATCCATTAAAGGCCAACTCGAGGCATCAGATTGGTTAGTTGGGTCAACTTCGCCAAATTAATTGGTTGGAAGCACCTTTATCTAAAATATAAGGTTTAAAAATATAACCTACCCTAAAAAGTTTTATGCCATCTATTTATTTAATCGAAACTAATCTATATTTTTAAAAATGGTAAATTCCATTCTTGGTACTTCAAATATGGGGTTGTGTTCAATTTTAGCTCCTCAATTTTAAAACATTCGATTTTAGTCTTTCAATGTTTAAAATACAACAATTTTGTCCATTTCTTGCATTTTTGGTTCCATAAAATATGGGTTGAATTCGATTTTAGTCCCTTAAATATTCAATTGGCTTAGTTTTAGTTCCTTAAAGGTCAATATATATTTTTCCGAGTTTGCTACATAGGGCAGGCCACTCACATATTGTAAGCCTCATGCATCTATGGGACCCATAATTTGTGACTATGAGTGGCCTACTACATGGAGCAAGTCAAGAGATACTACATCTTTAAATATAAGATTAGTTTGATTTTAGTCCTTTAAATATATGTTGTCTCAGCATTTTGCTAGTCATGTAAATGGAGTAATTATAAGGGGGCTAAATTATTACATTTCAAAAATATAAAGGACCGTAATTGAGTATTTTAAAATTGAGGGATAGAAATTGAACAAGTAACATATTTGAAAGATAAAAATGCAATTTTAAAAATTCAATTGCATGACCATTCAAGGATTGCTTTGCGACAATAAATCATTAGGGCTGACTCTAGGCCTAGGCCACAGTTCCACCTACCCCAAAAATTTATAAAGGGTCTTAAATGCCCCCTTCCAAGTTCATAAACAAAAGGCTCAGAGCATTGACATCAGAAAATGCTACTCTATCCCATTTTACAATTTCAAAAAGTTACTTTATTAATTATACCATACTATTTTACAATACACTAACATCCCAAACTTTTATTTTCCTATTCTACTCATTAAAATAATATATCTACATAATAAAATAATATATCCCAAAACCCAAATAAAAACAAAAACCCAACCTGCTACCACCACCACCACGAACAACCATCAACCCATCAACCCATCAACAACCACAGCACCAATCAAACCCATCACCGATCCAAACTCATCAACCCAACAAATCCATCAGCATCGATCAAAAAAACCCAGACACGGCACCAAAAAAACCCACCACAAACAACCATTAACCAAGCAAACCCACCACAACACCGGGAACAACCATCAGCCACGAACAAACCCACGAACCCACGAACAATCAAACCAACGAATGAACAAGCAAACCCACGAACAACCAAGAAAACCCACTGTGAACAAGCAAACCTAACCATCAACAAGCAAACCCACTGGGAACAAGCAAACCCACGAACAACCATCAGCCAGCCACGAACAACCCACTAGGAAAAAAACCCAGCCACCACCAAGCAAACCCACC
Source organism: Notholithocarpus densiflorus (assembly GCA_030021035.2). Classification (NCBI taxonomy): domain Eukaryota; kingdom Viridiplantae; phylum Streptophyta; class Magnoliopsida; order Fagales; family Fagaceae; genus Notholithocarpus; species Notholithocarpus densiflorus. The sequence goes on from JARYZH020000048.1 coordinate 2,792,016, forward strand.
ACAACACCAACCAACAACCACCAAGAAAAACCCACAAAAAAACCACCACCGATCTTGCTGTTGTTGATCTAGAAATCCATCAACCATGGCAGCAAAGCAACCACGCCAACAGACAGAGAAGAGGGAGATGGAGAGAAAATAGAGAAGAGAGAGGATGAGTAAAAAGAGTGAGAGAAGTGAGTCAGAGAGAAGTGAGTCAGACCGAATAAAATATTGTTTTGGGGTTTTAGAATTGTGCTACAGTGCAATTCTACATTTAGAATTGCACTGTAGCAGTATTGCAAAAAAATTTGCAATACTTGGGTTTAGCATTCCCTGATGCAGAACACTTTGGGGCTTAAAATGCCAAATTCTTCTTACATTTGGCATTAGCATTTCCCAGTGCTGATGCTCTCACAAAATCATATAAGGTCCCAAAATTGTAGAATGATCATTTATTTGTTTTAAAAGAAAAAAATATGTAGAAGAGTTTTGCTTTATTTTCCCCAACTCCAAGAAGACCCCATAATATTGAGTTAATTTAACCCAATTGAATCAATAAACTATTTACCCAAAAAAATAAATTTTTATGAATGTGTTAAAATAATCACATGAACATTCAATCTGTCTAACATGTCAATAAAACTTAAATACAAAAACTTAATTAGCAATTATATATCTAAAAAAGTTTATAATTTTAAAAAGAGAAATGATATGTCTACAATATTTTTACAATAAATTCTAAGTAGCAGGTTGTTACTGGTTGTTATTATTAGGGCAAAAAAGTAATCTTAGAGTTAGTTTCAAATTTGAACCAATAACAACTAACCACCTGTGATTTGTTGTAAAAATGTTGTAGACGTAGCATCTCTCTTTTAAAAAATTATCTAAACTTCTCCGATTTAGATCTCAAAATGTAGAGAAATGATATATCTACAACATTTTTACAACAAATTTTAAGTGGCAGGTTGTTATTGTTGGGGCAAAAAAGTAATCTTAGTGTTAGTTTCAAATTTGAACCAATAACAACTAACCATCTGTGATTTGTTGTAAAAATATTGTAGACATAGTATCTCTCTAAAATGTATTGAACAGATCCGAATAACATTGACGTGAATGGCAATGCGCCATAGTTGCGGGGGCCTGTGGGTACATGTTTTTGGGTGAAAAATCATGAAATGATTAAACTTTTTCACTCAAAAAAATAAATAAATAAAAAATAAAAAGTAGGAGATTGCGTCATCTTTTGACAAAGTTGACAATGCCACTGTAATCTAAGCATAGGCATAGATCTAGATACTGTATTCTGATCTGAAAGCCTTGGGATTATAACATATAGTTTGGGCATTATCAAAAATAAAATTAAAAAATAACATATAGTTTTGGGGTCCACTCTGATGCTGCTGTGATATGGCTTCGAAATTAAATATGTCACTAAATGCCATGGTCCACCTTGATTGTCCTTGCCACAAACAAACCATAATCTTGGAACCAAACAACAATTAATTAAAAAAAAATTAACTGGGATTGTTTCAGGTGTGACAATCACCACCATAAACATTTCACTTTTTCCAATTTATACCATATTAAGGTTTGGTTGGTTAAGTTAATTTAGGTTCCCAAAAGTGTCAGAAGAGAATATATGACAAAATATAGTCTTTGTCATCAACGGTTTTTTTTTTTTTTTTTTTTTTAAATTATTAAAAAAGAAAGAGAATTTGACAGACTATATTTTTTTTTCATGGGAAAATTTCGATAGACATTTTTTGATGGAATTTTGATAGAGATTGATAAAACTTGAACATCATTTCTAGTTAAGTTATATATCTCCCTACTACTAAAAATTTACCCATTTTATATGTAAACAATTATTTATTGACTGGTAAAGTTTCTAATAGTTGAATAAGAGATCTGGGACACTAAAAACCGATTGGTATCTTGGTCTGATAATAAAGAGCTATCATAAGCAGTGGATGCCATAGGTTGAAACTCTCTAAAAAAAATAAAAATTATTTATCACGATTTGAGAAACATACTACTTACATCTATGATATATTCAAAGAGGAATAATCACAATTAACATTCTTCACAATCACTTATATAATCAGATTAATTCAGCAAATGTTTAATGTACACACATTCCCTACACAATTAATATCCACATAATCTAGAAAAATGAAGAATTAATCAATGTGTTCAATTTTTTTTTTAAAAATATTGAATTAGTAGACTTGACAAAACTTTGATGGCATTACATCATATATTTTCTGTTTTGGGGTCTTCATAAAAAAATTTGATCAAATTTGATGTTCATCAAAAGTGTATATTTTAGTAAATGGAAAAAAAAATATTCGTTACTCGTTAGGGTTGTTTCTTCTTGAGAGTAATATTAAGGGTACAAAATTTTTTTCCCACAAATTTGTTAAAACAATAAATTTTAACTGGTTTAATATTACTTCTAAAGTAAATATACTACTAAAATTCAGTTTTTGTTATCTACTCATTATAACGAATTGAGAAGTGCTATGCCCATCTTTATACTTTTACAACAAATTTTAAGTGGTAAGTTATTATTGATTTTAACTCATTAGTAACAATTAATAATAACCTTCTACTTAGAATTTGTTGTAAAAATATCGTGGATATTACTCAATTTTTTTTTTTTATTATTGAAAAGTATTACTAGATTCATGGAATTGTCAGTTATTGTGTTGGTTTGGATTGGGGGCTAGTTCTTGTGCTTCAGTGAAAGCATTTAGTTACTACATTTACTATTTACAATGAAATACAAAGTAGTACTATATTTTTGGCAAAAAAAAAACAATTTCCAAAGGCCAGAGTCTCACATAGTCACATAGCAACAAAAGGCAATTACAGAAGTGACCAAACAGGTGTACACACAAAACTCAATGTGTTGGCACTGCAAAATGAGCGAGTCCATCTACTTTACCATACACTCGCAACTACGTGAACCACAAACCGCAAAAACTCTACAATAACCATAGTACCAAACTCTCTCTTTCTTCTCGGCTGTCCTTCTCTCTGGTCTCCATAGCGGGTCCGAAAGCCAAAACTGTTACCTTTCTCTCCCACTTTGCTCTCCCACGAAGGAAAACTCGATCCCTTTCTCTCTGTGTCTCTCTTTTTGTTCACATTGTGTGTTATCACAATTGAGAAAAAAAACTAAGGAGAGACTTGAGACTTCTGTGAGGGACCAGGCTCATTCATTTTTATTTCTCCAAGGCTTTTTTAACAGGTAATGGCTTCTGGGTTTTCTTTGTTTACACGTTTTGTTTAATGGGTTCCGATTCATTTGTATTGGTATATTGTTGTTGTTCATGAAAATCCATTGTAACAAAAAAGTCTCATAAAAGACACAAACTTTATTTGGTTTGTCTTATACTATTGGATTTGTTATTGCTTTTTTTTTTTTTTACTGGTATGGACTTGTGGGATTGCTTTGATTTAACGTTTTCTTTATTGGGTTTTGATTTCTTCATCATGATAGTGTTCATGAAAAGGGCACTAGAATAAGACACACGCATAATATTATGTCTTGTGCTATTGGGTTCTTCGTTTAAGACTTATTGCAGGTGTGGAATTCTCGGTTTTGTTTTCATTGTTTTACTTTCTTTCTCTAACACAAACGCATGGACATTATGCAATAATGTTATGTTTCCTTCGTCTAATTTACCAGATTCATGGTCTTCTACTTCTTGTTGTTCTTGTTGGTTTTGAAAGTAGTGCAATTGAATGTTTTCCAAATAGTTAGAGCTTGAAAATAAACTCATCGATTTTGACCCTTTTTTTCCCTTTAATTTCTATAGATATGCAGTTCTGGGCCCTTTTAAGTTATGATATATTTAACAGGATTTCATTCATTGTTCATATAATCTAAAAACTAATTAACTATTATTGTTTTAACTTAGTCTTGTGGCTTTTTTTTTAATTTTTTATTAATTTTTTTGTGTGCACCCCTTTTTTATGCTATCTGTTTGGGAACAGTCGGACGGGCTGGTGATTAGTAGGAACTAAATCACCCTAGTGCATGGTCTGTTTATGATTATAACTTGTCCATGTCTATGTGGATTCAATTATGTACTTCTGTGTTTAATGCCAGACTGAATTGTTGATTCAAGGATGCTTGTTGGATTTTTTACTGATTTTATGCAATTTGGGGAAGAATTTTAAAGGTTAGTTAGTTCTCGTCTTTTTCTTGGCAATTGGTGGAGATGTCAAGTTTTGTGGGTGTTGTGGTCGATCAATGGCTTCATAGCCAATTCACACAGGTTGAGCTTCGCAGCCTTAAATCCAAAGTAAGTTTAATTTTGTTTGAATTTGTTAGTAAATTTGATTTGAGAATATCCTGTGATGGTTATTTCTGATCATGTTAACATTTAATTTCATTTTTGTGGGTTTGAAGTTTGTATCAGTAAAGAATCAGAATGGTAAAGTTACAGGCGAAGATTTGCCACCTTTGATGGCGAAGCTAAAGGCTTTTAGGGAGTTCACTGAGGAGGAGATCAGGGGTATTTTGGGTGAATTGAATTCTGATTTGAGTGAAGAAATTGATTTTGAAGCCTTCCTGAGGGTGAGCATTCTGTGTCTTCTGGTTTCTCTGATTTCTCTCTCCTTTCCTCTGGTAGTTGATAAATGATTCTTTGTAGCATTAGCATCAAAAAAGGAATGAAAGTAGAGGTTATGTAATTTATTTGTAATTGTTCTGAAGTTAGAAGTAACGTTTGTTGTGTTGAAATAGATTTCAATGATTTGGGAATTTATTGGCTTTAAGGTTTAAAGGATAAGAGGTAACATGTTTAATTGGTTGCATGGTGGTACCAGGCATATCTGAATTTGCAAAGTCGAACTACAACAAAATCGGATGGTTCAAAAAACTCTTCTTCTTTCCTTAAGGCCACCACAACTACTCTCCTTCACACAATCAGCCAGTCAGAGAAAGCATTATATGTCGCTCACATAAACAGCTATCTTGGGGATGACCCATTTCTAAGCCAATATCTTCCGTTAGACCCAGCTACAAATGATCTATTTGATCTTGCAAAAGATGGAGTTCTTCTATGGTATTTAACCAGGGTCTGCTTGATAATGCTAAACTTTTTTATGTAACTTTTAGCTGATACAATGTGCTGGTTTTGATTTATCTTATGGCTTTATGCAGTAAGCTTATCAATGTTGCTGTGCCTGGTACAATAGATGAACGAGCAATCAATACCAAACGGGTTATCAACTTATGGGAGAGGAATGAAAACCATACTCTTTGCCTCAACTCTGCTAAGGCTATTGGCTGCACAGTAGTTAACATCGGTACACAGGACTTGGTTGAAGGAAGGGTGAGTTTAGCTAATGCAGCTTCCCAGTTTAGGTTTATTAATAGACTCATTTCATCTAGTCTGAAGTTTTCTATTCTCTTTTTTTTTTTTTTTTTTTTTTTTTTTTTTCGCAGCCTCATCTGGTATTTGGGTTGATTTCTCAAATTATAAAGGTGAGCATCTGTACTTAGATTCTGATTCTGACAAAGTTTAATAGCCTTTAACCCTGCACTGGACACCAGAGTTGGGTCTGTAGCATGACTATATAAACATTGGGCTTCTGAATTTTAGATATTGATTATTCAGTCATCTCTTTCAGCTCCTCTCTGTCATGAACTTATTGTTTCATTTTCAGATACAACTGTTGGCGGATCTTAACCTTAAGAAGACACCTCAGCTTGTGGATCTAGTCGATGAAAGCAGTGTATGAAATTTAGAATTATCTTGTTAATTATCATGTTCTTAATATTCAACAAAACTAAGTCTGTCAATGTTAGATTTCAATTGTTAATGTCTTAGGAATGAAGCTCAGATTATGCATTGCTTTATTTGACAGGATGTTGAAGAGCTTATGAGTTTGCCCCCTGACAAAGTTTTATTAAAATGGATGAATTTCCATCTCCAGAAAGCAGGCTACAAGAAACCTGTTACAAATTTTTCTTCTGATTTGAAGGTATTGGCTACTCCTTCTGTGTACCTAGTTGCACTATAATGATGGTGTTATGAATAGCTGAGTAGTAAGTGGAATATTTAAATTGTATTATCCTACTATATATATATTTCAATCATATTATCCTACTATATATATTTAAAATGACCTGTTTAGTGGCATTTGGAGCTACTTTAAAGGAATTATTGCTTGTCTAGATATCCATCTTGCTCCGTTATCATACTCTTCCCCAACTTCTCCCCTTCTTTTAAGTAGGGATTTGCTCTTCCTCACAAGCAATTACAGCAGAATTTTTTCTTTCTTACAAATGAATTCAAATTTTCTTATCAAGAGATTATGTTTTACAAGACTTGTAACTTGATTTGCTTTTATGTTTTTGCTCATATGCATGCAGAGTGGAGAGGCATATGCTTACCTGCTAAATGTTCTGGCTCCAGAACACTGCAATCCATCCACACTGGATACCAAGGATCCTCAGGAAAGGGCAAAACTGATACTTGATCATGCAGAGAGAATGGAGTGCAAAAGATACTTATCCCCCAATGACATTGTTGAGGGCTCACCAAATTTAAATCTTGCATTTGTGGCACAAATTTTTCACCAAAGGTGGGAAGAGAAATTCACCATCTCTTGTTACATTGAAGTGTTTAGAACGTGTAGGATTTCTTAATCATCTCTCCTTTAAAGTCATATGATAACTTTGTGGAATGGTTTTCCTCCTCCTCCTCCTTCTCTCTCTCTCTCTCTCTCTCTCTCTCTCCCTCCCCTTTTTTTCCGTCTCTTTAGCCTTTTGCTTCTCTTTTTCTTCTTCTTTTCAACATATATATATATATATATATATATTGGTGTGTGTGTGCGTGTTTACGTACACTCTTAATATGAGTCCAAGAAAATTTCTTTATTAGTGTAATATGTTGGATCTTTCAGTAATTCGTCCTCCCAACTTTGTGGTTCATTATGTTGAGAATGTATGTTTCCAGGAGTGGCCTCTCCACAGACAGCAAAAAGATTTCCTATGCAGAGATGATGACAGAAGATATACAAACTTCTAGAGAAGAAAGATGCTTTAGGTTGTGGATCAACAGTCTTGGAATTGCTACTTATGTCAATAATGTTTTTGAGGATGTCAGAAATGGGTGAGTTTTTTCTATTTTTGAAGTATTTATTACGTGTGAATTCTTCTAATCTTATTTAGAAAAGAAATACAAGCTGCAGCCAAATACTTATTCGATATATTCTGAATATATTTTTAGAAGAGATGCACACTTATGTTTTATTCAAATGTAAATGCGTAAGGTCTTAATCTCTGTTTAATTCAAATTTCTTCCCCAAAAACCCAAAAAATCTTAAACAGGTGATTAACTACATTGCATTTATAGTTTCCTCTTATATGGCTTGATGAGCATTATTCTTGTACACAGCTGGGTACTTCTAGAAGTGCTTGACAGAGTTTCTCCTGGATCAGTTATCTGGAAGCAGGCATCAAAGCCTCCAATTAAGATGCCATTTAAAAAAGTAGAGAATTGCAATCAAGTCATAAGGATTGGGAAGCAGATGAAATTTTCACTAGTGAATTTAGGTGGAAATGATTTTGTACAAGGAAATAAGAAGCTCATACTAGGTAACTCCTCCATCACATATTGCATTTGTATAGCATAATTGCAGACTTTTTATTAACTATTACAAATTTTCTGAACTCTCATTGTAGTTGATGATGTTGGGACAAGGCTTTTGAGTTTTGATGTGCGTTGTGAATTTAAATTATTAATTTATTTCATGTTTAAAGCTTGTGTTTGATTACCAAATCACCTTTGAAGCATAACAATATTTAAAGAATGACCTCATGTTAAGTATCTTGATTAAAAGGCATTATACTCCTACACTTACGCAGTTCCTCTCCTATTTTACTATATTAAGATGAGTTATTTTATTCAAGTTCTAGCCATGTTGGTTAAGTGTACAAGCAGGTGTCAATTCAGAGTAGTGTCTGACATAGCAACTTTTTGTAGGAAGAAGTATTGTATGTATCATAGCATAAGATATGAATTTAAATCTACTTATTCCACGATTCCCTGTTGAGCTTAAATATTTTCCTTTGTTCTTTAAACAAGCTTTCTAAATATTTTTAGTGGTACAGTTTTTTGATACATTTTATTACTTACTGAATAAAAAAAGAAAAAAGAAATGGTTGTTTGATTTTTGTTGAATTTGTGGCAGTAAATTTGTTGTCCCAATGCTCAATTTTTTTTGAATCTGTTTCAGCTTTCCTGTGGCAGTTGATGAGGTTTCATATGCTTCAACTTTTAAAGAACTTAAGATATCACTCCCAAGGAAAGGAGGTAAAAGATGCTGATATCCTAAATTGGGCAAACAACAAAGTGAAAAGTACAGGCAGATCCTCTCATATAGACAGTTTTAAGGTGAGGGAGAATTTTTTACTTTATATGTTTATCACATGAACATAATACTTTTATGGAGATTGATTGGTGACTTTGCGTAATACGGAAATTCTTTTCAGGATAAGAGTTTGTCAAATGGAATATTCTTCCTTCAGCTTCTTAGTGCTGTGGAGGCTAGGGTTGTCAATTGGAACCTTGTTACAAAGGGTGAAAGTGGTATGTTTCCTGCAACTCTATATCATGGATTGGTTAATAACAGGATTACAACCATATCTTTTAATCTTATGGAGAGGCCAGAGGGGAATAGATGAAATCTAGTGCTTCACTTTATCAATCTTTATTTTTTTCTATTACTAGTTGACTCTAGACATTGCCAAAACTGAGTGAAGTACTAAGGAAGAAGTGGGCTGACTGTTTTTGTTGTTATTATGATAGACGATGAAAAGAGGTTGAATGCTACATATATAATCAGTGTTGCGCGAAAGCTTGGTTGTTCCATTTTCTTGTTACCTGAGGACATCATGGAGGTAAGATTGCAGCTGGGGGCCTTATCTTTTTGAGTTGTACATTTCATTGCACAGACTATAACTATAAGTTGACACTTCCCCTTTTTATCTTCATTACCTTGCAGCCTACCATGATTTATGAGATTAATTTACCATATGTCAAGAAATAGCCAGATTACTGGCAGTTTAGTTTTATTTCATTATAGAAGAGATACAGACAAAAACATATGCAGGTGTAAACACAAAACACACACGCACCCTCACACAGTTTAATCAGTAACATGTCTATGGCTTCATAGCAATACAAGCAATAGGAATGTTCATTAGAGATAGTAGCAGTTACCCTTTTGTAGGCAACTCCGTCATTCATGTCAGTGAGTGATCCCTCTATGAAGTATGAATTTAGAGATGGAAATCGGAGAATTGACCGATCATTGTCATCTATTTCAAACTATGGCAGGTGAACCAAAAGATGCTTCTCACCCTTACAGCCAGCATTATGTACTGGAGCCTGCAAAAAGCAGTTGAAGAGGCAGAGTCAGCTCCATCACCTGCTTATGCGTCTTCCAGTTCCACTATTACCGATGCATCCCCAGCACCATCAATTAACGGCGAGGATGAAATCTCATCCCTTTGCGGTGAAGTTTCAAACTTCAGTATTGATGATGCTGCCTCTGACACTTCCTCACTGGTTGAGAATGACACGGCTTCTGTGGTAGATTGAACCATGAATTGCTATAGTTTTTACCTCCATAAGATCAGTTTAGTTAGAAATGAAAAAAAAAGTGAATATGTTTGCAGTTAAGTGGGTAGATTTTCAGCTTCTCTTTATGCTAAAAAAAAAAAAAAAAAAAAAAAAAAAATACTTATCTACAACACGTGGTTGTAAACAAAAACTAAACAAAAGGGATGGAAAAAGAAAGAAAGAGGGAAGAATTTTGTACAAACAGTTACTTTTTTAGATAGAAGGAGACTTTTCTTGCCATTGAGAGAAGGGAGGGGGGGTGGGGAAGAAGAGAAAAGTTAAAGAACAACTCTGGTGATACAAAATTTTCACAAACTTTTTTTAATTGCTGAGATGGTAGGTTGTGAATTTGTGCCAGATGAATAATAAAAATAGTGTTAATGGTGGACTTATATGAAAGCAATGTTGCATTAATGACAACTAGTCACCTTAACAAGTTGTGAAAAAATGTGTTCATAGCATGTCTTAGAGACAGATGTTGGCTTTACATTTATTTGTCTTCTTTATTCTTTCATTACTCAAGTAGGCTCTCCCATTTTAGCTGTATTCTTTTGAAGGAAATTGCATTGGTCATAAATGATGTAACTCAAAAAAGTTCATTCATACTGAGCAAAGAGTATTTTTTACTTGGTGTTTCTTATTTTGAGTTGGATTTGGATACAAGATAATAGTTTGTAAACAATATATTTTAGGTAGTTCTCTGGGTGCTTGTACAGGGAGTCACCTTGGTGCAAGTTGTCACCAAAAAAATGCATGTTAAAGAGGCTACATGTCAGAGCTTTTAATTCGAGTGATGGCTAGTCCCAGCCCAATATGAGCAACGGTAGTGTCTATTATGCACAACCTACTCACATTTTTTTTTTGGGACTGAAAAGGTAGAAAAAAAAAGAATCAACCTACCCACATTTGAAATGCATTGAAATTGTGATTGTGTGTAACATGATGTGGGTACTAGTATTTCCCAGAAAAGTATAGATTTTTTTATGAAATGTATGAACAAAGATATATAAAAAGTCAAATTTGAGTTAGCAAGCATGATTTGAAGTCAATTTACCCAAAGTTCTCCACACACAAAAAAAAAAAAAACCCAAACTTGGCTCTCACAATGGACTTGGCCCAATGTCATTGCTTCATTGGTGCCTAACCCCTTGTCATGTAGGATTACTGTAATTTTTCCCCCTTTTTTTTTTTGGGGGGGGGGGGGGGGGGGATGGATGTAGGATTACTGTAATCTAATGATTATCGTTTAACACAATGATTTTTTTTTTTTTTTTTTTTTTTTTGGTGAAGATTTCATTTTATTTGTTAATTTGATTACTTAACAATAAAAAAAGTCGATAAAAATATTTGACCCTTGATTGTAACATTCACCTTAACTCCAATTTTGGTTTTTTTATTTTATTATTTTTTTTAATACTGACTCGAATATTGGGAAAGAAGACTATGGTTCACTTAAAAAATAAAAAAATAAATTGGGTAAGAAAAATTCCATTTCAACTTCCATTCTTTACTTTTGCATTACCCATTGTCCAATCATTTCCATAATCTTCTTTCTGAATAGATAACAAAACAAAAATAATCTATGTTTGTTTAAATAATTTTTATATAAGTTTTTATTTTATTTTATTTTTTATGATTCAATAGTTGGGGGTGTGGGAATTTAAATCCTAGATGTTTCACTAGGAGGTACCAAACTACCAGTCAAGATATAAGGCCCTTGGTAACAAGCTAGCAAACAATAGAGACATCCGATAATAGATTTAATGAGGTAGGAGAATTCAATCTTTGGATGTCTCTGTTGAAAATATCAAGAGATAGTGAGATACTAGTTAACTATTAAATGTTAATAACATAGTAAAATCCAATATACTCATTTCAAAATTGATAGATATGATGTCGAAAACTATTATATAGAATTATATTAAGAATTCTAAGGATCTAATTTCCAAACTCAAATCGTGATGAAGGGCTAGTAGATGGACAATATTTAGTTCCTTATTTTTGTTCTCTAATAAAGTGAAGTTACTGAAGGACGACGACGACAACAACAACAAAAAAAAAGAAAAAAAAAAGAGCAAAGCAATGAAAATAATTTAGAACCATGAAATAATCTTATTAAATATTTTGTTCCCCACGTCAACTAGTATATCAAGTAATGATAATTGTCCTTCGTCCATATTTCTTTCTTCTCTGGTCATAAAATCATGGAATAATGTTGTACAATCTAATGTTGTGGTATCACTTTTCTTTTAAAAAGGGAAGTGTTGATTTCTGATTCCCAAATTTTCGTTAATAAATTATTAATGTTCCGTTTGAATTGAGGGGAGAGAGTGGAAGTAGAGTAGAGTAGAATTGGCTAAAAATTAACTTATTTTCAGCCAACTCTACTATACTCTATTCTCTTCCATTTCCCCTCAATTCAAACAGGCCTTAAGTGTTCTTATAGCATAGTGACATGGGACTCTTCTCTCTTACATTCATAATAGATCTTACTATAATTTCTAGGAACACCTAATAATTACTTTTTTTTTCTATCTCTATTGAAGTGTATCAAGAAAATAAATTTAAAACTTAGAATATTAGTTATTATTCATTTGAATAATGATTTATTAGTTATGGTAACTAACATGTGATCCACTCACTTTTGATTTATTTGATTAGCAATTGGAGATCTATTTTGATTTATGAGTTATGACCTATATAGCATGAAGTAATCATTTCATGATTTTTTAAAATTTATTAATTGATAATAGCTTTTACCACACCCAAAATTTATTTCAATAAAAACAAAAAAAAATCCAAAATTATTGCTGGGATTACACGAAAAATGTATGGTTGTTAAAAGATTCGAATTATATTTGATAAAAGTCCAGTTCTCAAATTATGCTGCCACCCCCCTTCTCCTTCATAGATTTCTTTTTTTCTCAATTATCTTTCTGATGGAAATGTTCTTTGATTTTTATGTTGCAGGGCTTGTGAATGTGATGCATTAAGAAGTTGCCTTCTGGACATGTTGCAAGATGCTACCTTCAGTAGTTGCCTCCATGTAAGTGTTTCCCCCCTCTCACTGATTTCGTTGGTAAAGTAGCTTTGGTTATTTTGTGAAAAAATTTAGCCTATTGTGTGATTTTCAATTGAGCTTTATTGGTAGCTATGATTTGTGAACCTGAAATGCAATTATCATGTTTTGAATTAATGGACATGGTAACAACTGACAATGAGTAAATATGTTATCTTTCTTGTTACCTTTAAAGAAAAAGAAGAAAAAAAAAGTGGTTAGTGTTTCTGCATTCAGAAGAAACATAGATGGCAAAACAATTGAGAGAATTTGACTGGTTGCTAGTTTCTTGACAAAAAAGAAAATCACTTAATTCTGCACTAATGACTTATGTATATTTTCATTTAACTTCTCCCTGATGTTTGGTTATTTTCCAATTTGATGATCTTCATTTATGCTTCCAGGAAGATCCCACAACAAGGATGTGGCTGCAACAGTTGCTTCACAATGTTGGAGTAATTAAACCAGGTTCCAGCACTACAGGCCGGAGCCGGAGCAGGAGCAGGATTTGATCATATGATGGTGAACTAAACAAAATTATGTAATGGACAATTATTCTATTTCAGGATGTGAAGATGGCTAGTGCAAATTTTAAAAGCTGTGACTTTTTTTTAGACAAAGGTTGCAACTTGGATGCTTTAGCCTTAGCAGATTGTGCTTGTAATTCCATTGCTGCTGAGACCTGGTGGGGAGCCTTTCCATCTTTTCTAACCCAGTGTATAAACACTGTAAATTTCAAGTATTGAATAAATATTCAGCCCTTTATTAAAAAAAAAAAAAAAAAAGGAAAGAATTGTGTCATTCAGGGAAAAAAAAAAGGTGGGGGTGGGGAATTGTACTAGATAACAGTAAAGGAAGATTCTTAAAAAAATAACAACAATAATAATGCTATACTACTGTAAAGTTCAGCCATTTTCACAACCAATCGAATATGCTTCATTAAGCAATGTTCAGCCACTTTAAAGGAACGGTAATTCTGTGTACACACACTAAGTGCAATAACTGAAATCGTGACTTGAAATCACGATTTCAGTTGTTGCACATAACGTATTATGTGCAACAATCACTGTTCTTGGAGAAAATCTTGTTACACTCTCGCTATTGCATACTCTATACACACTTTTTTTGAAAACATTATTTCAACTAAAATTGTGAAATTGTGTTTTCAAAACATGATTTCAAAAGAAGTGTGTATGGAATGTGCAATAACAAGTGTGTGATAATCATTACTTTTCAGAAATTCCAAGGCCTTGCTTTTCAGCATTAAGTGCTCTCGATCTTAACCTATAGAAGGGGAATACTTAAGTTCGGCCCATAGTGCTGTCAATTTGTAAAACTAAGGAATATATTAGATGTGAATTTGGAATAGATTACATGTACTATAGAAACATATAATCTCTAATTTATTTTATTCATTTCTTTTTCATTCATTTCCATTACTTAAATACGTTCCATTCCATTCTGTTCATTCCCATTTCTTTAAGTTTTACTCATTCCATTTTATTTCATTCTCTTATGAACTCCCAAACGAAAGCTTAGTTTTATTTGTTGTTGTTATTCATTATTCCTTTTTGTTTTTTAATTATTTCATAACAAATAACAGCAATGAAATTGTACCAGACAGATTCAACAACTATCATGTCCCTGACTGCGTCGAATCCAAGCCATTTAGAATCTCTTTTTTCAAATGCCAAGACAATATATAGTAAATAAAAGCCTCAAAAACCTTCTATTCACTCCCATCATGAATTAGCAAGTTGGTCATTGAGGAATTCTGTATATGAATTCTCAGCTTTTTCCCTGGGAGGGGGAGAAGTTACCTCCTCCTTCAAGTCTGGTGGTTACTTTCTTTATCTGGTTAGGCGTTGGTTTTTTACTAGACTATTGCATTTCTAAAATAAAAAAACTTCACAGAGAATCACAAACCAACATAAGAGCCGTGGAAAAAATACTCTCCTACAGGTTCAAGAACAAGACGCTTCTACAAGACGCATTGACACACTCCGCCTACACCAACCACAACAACGGCAAGTCGTTTAGGCCGTACAAGCTGCGGCTTGAGTTCCTAGGCGATGCGGTGCTCAGATTCGCCCTAAGCGAACACCTTTACTCAACATATCCTGGCTTCAACACAGGAGAGCTCTCGTCCCTACGCGACGCCAACGTCAGCAACGAGAAGCTAGCACATGTCGCCGTCCACCATGGCCTCCACCACCACATCAGGCACAATGCTGCCACCTCTCTTGTTGATGAGGTCTAACAAAAACTTCTCACTTTTCCTTTTTATATATAAATTGCCATATTTGTTTGTAAATTTTACTTAAGAGCATTCACAGCAGATGTTCTATAAAAAATGTCATTTTAACACACCAAAAATCTATTTTATTATTTTATCACATCATTTTACAACATCCCATTTATCAGATGTTTTATCATTACACATTAAAATAATATATTAACTCCTCCCACCAAACACCAAGAAAGAAAGAGAAGAGAGAAAGTCAAAAAGGATGAGAGAGAAATGAATAAAAAACTTTTTTTTTTTTTTTGGCATTCTTGTCCGTACTGTTCCAAAATGGAAAAATATTGTTCATGTGTGGCAAAAATTATGAGATTTGGAACATCTCATAAATGGAGTTTTTTGGTGTTTGGTGTTTCAAATGTGCCAAATATTTGACATTTGGCACATCTGCTGTGGATGCTCTTAAGAAGGTAGTATTTAGTACTTTTAGCATTTTCCATATTTTACAAGTATAATAAGCATCCACGCCAGTGAATGTAAAATACAAAAAGTGTCAAACTTTGTATATTTAACCCCAAAATTCTTCCGCATTAGTTAGTTTAAAGTTGTGTAAATTTACATAATTACTATAGTAACTATGTAAAAGTACACAGTTACTATAGCCGTGTATTTCATTATTTTATATTTTTTTCTCTTACCTCTCTTCTTTCTCCATCTGACTTCTCTCTCTCCCTCTCCCTCTCCCTCTTCCTCTTCCTCTAAATCGGACAGAACTAATCAACAACCCACCACTGTCCAACCACCACCACAACAACACCACCCACCAACACCACCACAATCTATCACAACACATTATAATTTGAACTCAAAATTGACCCAAAATCAACAGAAAATTAAATCAAAATCAACAACAACAACAACAAAAAAAAAAAAAAAAAAAAAAAACTCAAAATAAACAAAAATGCAAACCAAATTCAAAGGAAAATACAGTAGAATTTTTGCCTCAACCTAGAAAACCCATTTCACCTCGACCCAACTTCATCTCGACCCATTTCACTTCAACCCAAAAAACCCATGTTCGGGTTATGGGTGAGATCAAGCGATAAAAGCTTTTAACCCAAAAAACCTATGATTCTGTGTTGCTGATCAGATTGAAAGAGAGAATCGTTGGGGTCTTGGCTAGGTCAAATCGAGAAAAAAGGGTAAAGGATAGTGGTGGGTTGATGATGGTTCAAATTGAGACTGAGAGAGAGAGAGAGGACGACGATGGCGATGAAAAAGAGCAGAGATGAGAGAGATGTTTGAGATGAGGGAGCTGAGAGATGAGAGGATGATGAGAGTAAAGAGACTTGAGGGATGAGAGAGAACTAGAGAAAGTAAAGGTAAAAAAATGATTATTTAATTAAAATGGAGTGTAAAATAGACAGTCTGATTCGGTTGTTTCGTAAAAGTAACTGTGTAAAATAGAAAAAGTAGGTTCTTATATTAAAATAGACAAAAAAATTTAGATATAATTATGCGAATGCTCTGTAAAGACACCTATGGTTAGTCTTTTTATTTTTATTTGTTTATTAGTTACTTTCTGTATTATTCTTAATGTTATTATCTTTTTTTTTTTTTTCCTTTCATAATTTGGCATATTATATTTTAATATATAAATATTATTTATTCTTTTTTTTTTGGGGTTTAAAACTCGTTTTTTTTTTTTTTTTTTTTTTTTTTTTTGAGATACAAAATTGCCAAAATAGGTTTTATTTTTAGTTTTTATTAATATCTTTTTTTACAAGTTGTTAGAAAATTTGATTTTCAATTACTATTTGGCATATTCATAACAAACTCATAA
Source organism: Notholithocarpus densiflorus (assembly GCA_030021035.2). Classification (NCBI taxonomy): domain Eukaryota; kingdom Viridiplantae; phylum Streptophyta; class Magnoliopsida; order Fagales; family Fagaceae; genus Notholithocarpus; species Notholithocarpus densiflorus. The sequence continues at coordinate 2,808,788 of JARYZH020000048.1, forward strand.
CAATTTTTATTTTTTAAAAAACAATTTAGGGTTTCAATTGTATTAGATTTCTATTTACTCAACATTTTGAGGGCATTTTTAAAGATGGAAAAAGAATGCAAAAATCACATTTTCTTTTTTATCATTCTATAATTTTGGGATTCTTTTGTTGTTACAATTTTGGTGCCTTTTGTATGTTTAATGGGGACCTTAAACACTTTTTTTTTTTTTTAATTGAGACAAGTGGGGGCCTAAGGCCTAGGCCTTGAGCTGACACAGGCTATATGGTTGAGCTACAACAAGTTAAATTTATTGGTTTAGAGTTTAATGTTAAAGCTTTTAAGAGAGAGAGAGATGGTCCAAGTTCAAGTCCCTTAGGTTGTAATTTTTTTAGAGCAATGTCAGAGACAAATTTGTTCACAATCTTTTTCACAATTTATTAAGGTGGTAAGTTATGATTAGATCAACATTTCTTTCACATGGATCCACTATTAACATCATTTTATTATACATTAATCACAATAGACCACATCAACAATTGTAAATAATCTTGTTTCTCTCTAGATTTATTGTTTCTATTTTTTTGAAAAAAAAAATTCCTTTCTTCCTAATAAAAATAAAAATTACACTCCTCCCATTTTTGTGGGAGAAGGAAGTGCACCTTGAGATTGAGATAGAGGTTATTGGTTTAAAAAATTGTAATTTTTGTTCCGAAAATTTTTATTAAAGTACCAGTCTCCCCTATCAATTTATCCACATAATGTTTAAGTTGCAAAGTGTTTACAACAAGGCACATTGGAAGATTGAGTCGTTGTACAATAAATACATGAGCAAAATGAAGGAAGTACAGAATCAATACTTTTTAAAGGGGTTAACCTTATTGCACATAAACTGTTTTACACTCCAAAAAATAACTGAAATTATGGCTTCAGTTACTTTTTAGAGTGTGTGTAAAATTGTATAAAACAATATATGAGTAATAAACACTACTTCTTTGTAAAAATTTTAGAACTAAATTTTATAAGTGGGGCACAAAAAAAAGTGTATTTTGGCCTATATGGAAACTTTTTGGTCTTTTTTTATAGCTAGAAATTTTTTGGGTTTTGAATAATCAGCTTTTAGTGAGCTTTTTATTATTTATTATTAATTTTTTTTATGGTGGCACATTGTCTCTAGAGTCTAGAATTATAAGGAATTTATTATCACTAGAATTAATAGGTTTCAGTTGGTTCAACTAGTAAATTATAACAACAAAAAAAAGAAATAAGAGCAAGAATTAGTGGCACATTTATGGTAGCACATTGTCTCTAGTTTTTACCTTTTAGTGATCTTTTTTTTTATCCACAAGAAATATAAGGAATGAATTATTTTTGGAATGCTGACACATTGTCTCTAATTCTTCTGGTGTAAATATTTTATAATGGCAGTGAATCTTTATATATTTCTGATAAAAAAACCAGTGAATCAGAGACACCCTTTGAATGCAAATAAACGTTGTGTGGGATGTGCTTAAGAGCTTATAATTAGAGCTGTGTTTTTGTTATACACAATGTGTATAAATACAAGCATTGTGTTGTTATAATTTGAAAATGGGACTTTACAATGTGTTTTATACGTACTGTGTTTTATAGGATTTTCCTTTATAATTAACTATTCATTGGTTAAAATTTGTTTAGAATTTGACTAAAGATCTTCTCAAATGGTTTTGTGTTACTTCTATAGATTCAAGAGTTTGCTGATGCAGTCAGTCGGGGAGACGGTAAAGTTTTATATGGGTCAACTAAAGTCCCAAAGATTCTTGCTGACATTGTAGAGTCTTTGGCAGCAGCTATATATGTTGATCTCAAATTCGACCTGCAAAAATTATGGGTGGTGTGTATTTAGCTTCTCTTTTCTTATTTGACAAAAATGATTTGTCCTTTTTCTTTTCTTGTTTTGGACTTTTAGTATCTATCTCTTTGATGATATAGAATTCATCATTGGTTGTATTATATTTGAAGATCTTTGAGAATCTCTTGGAACCTATTGTCACACTTGAAGACTTGCAACAACAACCCAAGCCTGTAAGGACGTTTTTTGAACAGTGTCAGAAGCAGGGGAGGAAACCTGAAATTAAGAACTTGAGCAGTGGGGAAAATAATATTGCTAGAGCTTATGTCGATGGTGTGCTTGTTGCCTTAGGTTCTTCTGATCAGATGGTCATTGCAAGGCGTAATGCAGCAAAGCTAGCTTTGCTCGAGTTACCAAACTTTATGCCCACTAACATTACATGAGGTTTGTGACAAGAAAAGGTGGCCTAATCCTATTTTCAGGTTCGAGCTTCTTTATCATGAGCACTAAAGAATTATATGTGTGTGCGCGCATGTGCGCGATCTGAATTATTTGATGTCAAGCATATTAGTTTTGGGGGGTATTTATTACACAGACACTAACACACAAATTAATTTGTGTGTGTTAGTGTGTGTAAGGGTTATTTCCCTTACTTTCGTGAGTTGAACCACAATTAATTAAAGCCTTCTGTACTCTCTCTCTCTCTCTCTCCCTCATATGAGTGTTTGATTCAGAAATTTATAAGTGTTAAATATTAGTATAGATGTGTATATCATGATATGCTAGAGTAGATGCATAATGGGAAGCATAAAATAGAAACACGAAAACACGAGTGTTACATGATTCAATTTTGACGACCTAGTCCATGGAGGAAATCCTTAAGGGTTACATCTTTGTTATGTAAGAGTGCAATACAAAGTATGTGTTACAATGAAACATAACATGAGAGATATATATGAGACCAAACTCTAGACTACTAGTACAAGTAGAAGACTTATCTTGTACACATAGTAGATGGACTTGGACTTGTTACATTGGACTAATATATTTAATATATCTCTAACAATAAGGATGACGTCAAGGAATGTTACAAGGAGCTAGAATACTTGGTTAATACTAGGTTTACAATTATTGAAAGCATGAATACTGATCTCGATGGCATGTGAAGTGAACATGAACTAGTAGGCTACGTGGTTTGTTCTAACTTTTATTGACTTTTGGGCACTCATACCTTCATTGTACTTATTAATCTTAGAATGAAAGTGTTTTTTTTTAATCTTCTCCAACTCCAATTGTGTTCTATCAAACCACCTACTATACGCTGGATATAGAATTTTCATGATTTCCTTCTTCTTAAGTACTCACAATTTTTCTTTCTCAAAAAGCATTCACAGTTTTTTTTTAATTCTCACTTTCCCATCTATCTTGTAAGATATTGAATCGAAATGTACTTTTTCTATAACTTTCAGCATTGAGAAGCAAGAGGGTCCACCACAAGGCAAGAAATATGCATACTCAGTTTAAATAGATGGTGTGTCTATGGCGTGAGAAGAAAAGTCAAATTAAAGAGAAGGGAGCAGATAATTCTGCAGCTTCAAGTATTATATGTGCCTTATTAGACTCTAATCTAATCTAATTCTAATATGAATATAACCTTCTGGCATGTGTCATGATTGTCGAGCTTATACAGATTGATAAGTGTTGAATTTATTTTGAAGATTTGGACAAAAAAGCCACATGGAGCACAATAATTTTAATTTGTCCATGTCAATTTTATCTACTACATGTCTAGCAGGTGCCAATAATAAATGGATATTTATAAATTCCTAAGTTTTAATATGTGCTTAAATTTCCATTATTAACTCCTTAAAATGCTCCATTAATTTTTTTTCCATGTATTAAGATCCCGTGGCTTTTAACTTTATTTATTTAATTCTCTTTTGGTGTTGAAAATGTCCATTTGCCTCCCATCTACATTTTTTGTGCTAATTCAGTGTTCAAAACGATGTTGTTTCATGCATTTTATTACAAAATGATGCCGTTTCGCGAGAGTGTCTACACAGCTGCCTACAATTTTTCATCTTCTCCCACACTGATTCCTCATTTTTCAGCTTCCCCTATTAATCTAGCTTACCTTAACTCAGCATCTGAATCTCTCTCTCTCCCTCTCTCCACCAAATGTCTCTCTGTATGACATCTCTTACTCCCTCTACACATTCACTACCTCAATTGTGTGTTTGGTTGAGGTGATTTGTGGAGATGGAAAATGAAGAAAGGAAAACAGGAAAGATTTTGGGTGAGAGAAAATGGTGAAGACTAGGTGTTTTCTTTTTGGACTCACCATTTCTTTGTCTCCCCAAATCGGGGAGAAGATGAGGGAGGGAGAGGGGCTTAGATGAAATTTTTTTTTATCCATTTGCCTTTTTTTTCTTTTTTTCTTTTTTGCCGCTTATAAGTTATTGAATTTTTTTTTTATGTGATAAGGGTATGAAAGTAAATTTATATAAACTACATTTTCTATCATCTCATTTTTCTTCTTATCCAAATAAAAGAGTTTTTCATCCCTCTGCTTTTCTACCCCCAACTAAGCACAAATGAGAAAAAATTAAATATTTTCTATCTCCTACTTTTCCACCCCCAATCAATCAAAGCCTTTTGTTTAGGAACATCTTATCTAGCTTTTTGTTAAAAATGTGTTAAAATATACTTGTATCTTGAAAAAGTAGAAAAAAGTATAACAAAAAAATAATAATAATAAAGTGGAAAAAATAAAGTTTTAAAAAACTGTACATAAAAATTAAAAGCTAAAAACTGATTTCAAACTCACTTTTAGTCTTCTCTAAATGAACACCACACGAATTTCATTCCACATTCAATCAAGCCCACACATTCCTAGCCCAAAGTCTCCGACATCACTAACGAATGCTTCCTTCAATGTACTAAGGTTTGTGTTGCAATTTTGCAAAGCGGAAAATTATTTTGTTTCTCAACATCAATGGTGGCCCTTGTACACATTGGACAAAATCAAATGGTAAGTTTAGACATGGCAAAACGAGCAGGTCAGGTCGGGTTCGGGTCGGGTCGATCGGGTTGCGGGTCAAACGGGTCGCGAGTTGAGTCGGGTCGAGTTGACCCATATTTTTCAAACAAGTTTTTTTTTTTTTTTTTTTGAAATAGATGCAATCTGTCAATTGTTTATGAGTTCCTTAACTGTGATTAGATTCTCACTGGTGATACTGTTACCAATTACCACTAAACACTTGATACCCAAATTTGGTGCAACTCTTGTTCCAGCTTTCTAGAAGCTAATCTTGGTATAATCTTCGATTTGTTTAAAGTAGGAAGAGAAAATGAAGCTGGCAAGTAAAGAATAACAAACTATAATGGAGTACATAACATATTAAGTAAAGAAGAATAAGTAAATATTTTATAAGAATTACACCTCAATCTCAATCTACTCAACGTTGGTAGACGTGGCAAAACGGGCGGGTCGGGTCAGGTTCGGGTTCGGGTTGGGTCAAACGGGTCACGGGTCAAAACGGGTCATTTTTAAACGGGTCAATCGGGTTACGGGTCAAACGGGTCGGGTCAGAAAATTCTAACCCGTTTTGCCATGTCTAGGTAAGTTCTTATCACAATCTCCTACTAAACTACAGACTTTGGCTTTTTACTGTTGATCTTCTTAAAGAAAATGTTATGTATAAGAAAAAAAATAGGCGAAAAGCACATTTTAGTCCCTACATTTTCAGGCGATTCCCATTTTAGTCCCTACATTTTATTTTTACCGCTTTTAGTCCCTATCCTGAAAAACGCTTCCTGTTTTGGTCCTTGCCGTTACTCATTTAACAGAAATATCCTACGTGGCAAACGGTCTAACAGTAAATGCTGACGTGTCTATTAAAATAATATTAAAAAAAATTGCATTTTTAAAATGCCACGTCAGCAATTTAATTTTTTTAAAAAGCCACCACAGATAAAAATAATATAAAAATTTCTAACCTAATTATTTTTTTAAAAAAAGAAAAGAAATTAGTTAAATTAATTTTTTTTCCTTTTTTTTGGAAGAACATGAAGAACGTGTTCTTCATTTTTCTTCCCCAACTAAGCTTGCCCAGAAAATTAAAAATTAAAAATTTACTTTTCTTTTCTTGCATTTTCTTAGCAACCAAAACCATAAAATCACTCAAATTTACAAAATAAAAAGATATGCCCATAAAAATTTACAAAACACAAACATTCAACAAGATTTTCTTATGCTTTGAAACCAAACACAAAAAACACAAAACTCAAACCCAGATTTTCGGCCTCTATGCACAACCAAACCCAGCGTACACCTGATTCCACTCTGGATTCGAAATCTTCTCCAAATGAGTAGTCGATTTGGATTCAGACAACATACACCACAAACCCACAAACCCATAAATCAACATACACCACAAACCCAGAAATCAAACCACCCACTGCCAAGCAATTCAAACCCAAACCCAATACCTAACTCACCAAACACCTAAACAAAAAATCACCAAACACCTAAACAAAACCCAAAGGCACGACCACCACCACCTCGAACAGAACCCAACCACCACCAAAACCCGGCTACCAACGAAACCCAACTACCAAATAGACCATCACGAAACCCAACCACCAAATAGACCCAGCAAGCACCAAATCTCACCACCAAACTGATCCAGCAAGCACCGAAACCCACCACCAAATGGATCCAGCAAACACCGAAAAAAACCCACCACCAAAGCCGACCACCGATTCAACTCCACCACCGAAACCCACCACCAAATGGATCCAGCAAACACCGAAAAAAACCCACCACCAAAGCCGGCCACCGATTCAACTCCACAACCGAAACCCACCACCGAAACACCACCACTAAAACCCAACAACCACCGATTCGATCCAACCAAAACTTAGTCAGATGAGAAGAGATAGATGAGTGAAATATGCTGTGAATAGAGAAAGAGGAATGGGAAACGTAGAAGAGAGATATAGAGGGAGAGATGGAGAACTGTGAAAAAAAATTAATTTAACTAATTTCTTTTCTTTTTTTAAAAAAAATAATTAGGTTAGAAATTTTTATATTATTTTTATCTGAGGTGGTTTTTAAAAAAAATTAAATTTCTGACGTGGCATTTTTAAAAATGCAAATATTTTTTTTAATATTATTTTAATAGACACGTCAGCATTTACTGTTGGACCGTTTACCACGTAGAATATTTCTGTTAAATGAGTAACGGCAGGGACCAAAACGGGAAGCGTTTTTTAGGATAGGGACTAAAATGAGAATTGCCTAAAAATGTAGGGACTAAAATGTGCTTTTCGCCAAAAAAATATTAACCATGGAACATTTTCTTTCAAGTTTTAACATTTTACTTTAATCTGTATGCCCGATGCATTTAAAGACTTAGGCCTAATACACATGCTATTCAAGAGAATAAATTAATCAAGATTAGATAATCGAAAGGAAAGTGAGAAAATTGATCGAGAAACCAATGTCATTGAAATGTGTTTTATCATGGAACATTTTCCTTAGGGTCTGTTTGGATACAACTTATTTTTGCTGAAACTGAAAACTGAAAATTAAAAACACTATAGCAAAATAATTTTTTAATGTGTGAAAAGTTACTGTTCACTTTGTTTTTTACTGTTCATAAGCCTAAAATCACTGTTCATGGACAGTGAACAATGCCAGACGCGCGTCCAGGAAAAAAAAAAAAAAAAAACTGAAAACGCGCTACAGTGTAAAACGTAGCCATGGACGTGGATCCAAACCCTGCCTTAATCTGTATGGCAGGTATTAAAGACTTTAGCCTAATATGCATGCCATGTAAGAGAATAAATTAAAATTACATAATCAAAAGGAAAGTGAGAAAATGGATTGAAAAACCAATGTTAATGAATATGTGTTTTGGACTACGAATTTCATACTTTTTTTTGTTACATTTGAAGAAATGTGAGCAAAGTAAAGATTCGCTTATGAAATCATTGAAATGTGTGAACAGAGATTAAAAAAAGAAGTCAAATTTGAGTTTGCAAGCGTGATTTGAAATCAATTTACCCAAACTTAATCAGCTCCCACGATGGACTTGGCCAGTTGGCCCAGTGTCTTTGCCTCGTTGGTGACTAACCTCGTGTCATGTAGGATTAATGTAATATATATATATATTTGGAATTGAATGTAGGATTATATTATTGTTCACCACTTTCATCAAAATATATTATTGTTTACCACAGTGATATTTTAATTCGTTTTGTTATATTAATTTGATTTGTGTTTTTGCTAAATGCATTTCATTGGTTTTTTTTTTTTTTTTTGGAAAGTCAAATCATTGGTATTTCTTTTTTGAGTCGATAAAAATATTTGACCCTTGAACAACATTCAACCTGATTCGAATCTTGGTTCTAAAAAACAAATACTTGAATATTGGAATTAAAAAAAAAAAAAAAAAAAACTATGGCTTTTACTTAAAAGAAAAATAAATTTCAACTTCCATCATTTACTTTTGCATTACCCAATATCCAATCATTTCATGTAATCTTCTTTCCGAATGAATGCCAAAACCATAATAGTCAATATTTGTTTAAATATTTTTTTATAGGATTTTTTTATAATTCAATAATTGGAGGGGTGGGGATTTAAATCATAGATGTTTCCACTAGGATGTATCATTTGAATTATAAGATCCTTGGTGGGAAAATACAAAGACATTTGGCAATAGATACAATGAGGCAGAGAGATTTGAACCATATATAAACGTCTTTGTTGGAAATGTCAAAAGATACTAGTTGAACTATTAAATATTAAAAACATCGTAAAATCATATTTACTTATTTTAAAATTGATAGATATGATGTCAAAAACTATATGATAGAATTATATTAAGAATTTTAGGGATCTAAGCTCTTCACTAAAATCATGAGGAAGGAGCGGTAGATGGACAAAAAACTTGACTACTCTTTTTTTTTTTTTTTTTTTTTTTCCTAATAAAGTGAAGTTGGGCTACACCAAGAAAATGTACCAAGGAAGAAGGGGGCAGTAGCCAAACTAGTAGTAGTGAAGTGAGAGAGGCAATAATCAGAGCGAAGGAGTTGGGCTACACCAAGATGATCATCCCTAATGCCAGCAAAGAAATTCAACTTTTTTGAAAGGAAAAAAATCACTAGCCATGGTGGATTGTAAACATAATTGAGAATATGATCATGATTTTGAAATTTGAACCATTCAAAAAAAAGAGATGTTCAAGGTTTTTGAGATTAGACTAGGATTAAACCGTGATAACATCATAATTAATTCAATAATTATTTAAAATATAGATAAATATATTAAATTAATAAACTTAAAATTTGACTAAAATAGTCCAAATAAATATAGAGATTTATCTTTTAAATATATTTTTTTTCAAATCATAACTTTCAAAAAGCAAATAAGAAATATTAAATCCTAAGAAAACATAAATAGATATTGAGTTTGTCAATCAATGGAGTCAATCTTGTACCCAAAGTCATTTTGGTTTAGTGAGGGAAATGAAATATTTCAATATTGGACAATACTGTTATACCAATTTCGGATTACCACAATTATATAAATATATATATATATATATATATATTCGTTAACTTATATACACATGAAATTAATATACTTAACATTTTTGTTAGAATTCAATATTCTACTTTTTTTAAAAAAAAAAAATTTATACAAGCTTACGTCTAAATTATCTTAAGCCATGCCCGCACCTATTAGATTACCAAATAAACTTTTTTTATGAGACCCAATAAAAAAAGTTAAGAGAGACATTGAATAGTCAATCATTTCTCATGAAATTTACTCAAAAAAACGCATATACATACACACACAAGCTAGAAGAGTAGCGAACATTAGTTTGTCCACCCATAAACCTTTCTTTATGAGACCCAATAAAAAAGTTAAGCGAGACATTGATAGTCAACCATTTTTCATGAAATTTTTATTTTAAAAAAAAAAAAAATGCTAGAAGAGTGGTGAAAAACAATGCCCAAGAAAATTAGTCAACGACAATTAAGCGTTGCAATTGCAGGCAAAAATGCGAAAAAAACAAAACAAAAAACAAAAACAAAAAAACAAAGAAAGACAGAGACAGAGACAGAAGAAAGAATAAAAAGAAACGGTGATGCGATCTTAACATTTGACACTATCTCACAGTGGTTGAAGTTTTCAACAATGACAATAAGGTGATGTAACTGTAAGGTTGTAAGGAAAAAAAAATACTTTGACTTGAACTTTGAGAATCATCCATAGTTTTCAAATTCAGGCAATTCGACCGTAGTTTTCACAATATACTGACTTTTTGCATAGGCCGATTTTTGGAGTTAAAAAGAACCAATTTGACAAACAGTTTCCAATTAACCAGGTCCAACCACGCGGTTTGGTCTGGGTTTTACAAACATCGATATGATATATATGAGCCAAGGTACTGGCATTAGAAATTTAGAATAGTTATTTTGAATGTGCCGGTTGTAATTACAAATGATTGTCAGAAACTAGCTAATAGGATAGCACGTAGCTTACAAATGGCAAATATCACTTTGGCTTTGTAATCCTACTGTCCTTGTTTTGGTATCTACAACAAAAAAGTGAAGTTATTCACGAGGAAAAAAAGAAAAAAAAGAAAAGAAAAGCAAATCAAATAATTTAGACCCATGAAATAATCTTTTGTCCCCCACGTCAACTAGCATATCAGGTAATGATAGTTGTCCATATTCCTTTCTTCTCTATTCATAAGGTCAAGGAATAATGTCGTACAATCTAATTTTGTGGAATCACCTTTTCTTTTAAAAAGAGTATTTTAAAAAATAAAAAGAAATTTTTTTTTTATAAGTATTTTTTCTCTTGGAGAATTATTATAATTATTTTTAAAATACAATGATATGGTGCTCTATCCTCTCACATTTATGGTAAATGCCACCATAAACTTAGGAATACATAATAATTATTCATTTTCTCTCAAACTCTATTGAAGTGTGTATATATATATATATATATCAAGAAAACAAGTTTTTAAACTTATTAGGACATTACTTATTATCTTTCTCAAAAAAAAAAAAAAAAAAAAAAAGTTATTATTCATTTGAATAGTGATTTATTAATTATGGTTTATGTGATCATCTCACTTTTGATTTATTTGATTAATAATTGGAGATTTATTTGATTTACAAGTTATAACATACGTAGCATGAAGTAATCATCTCATGATTTTTTAACCAAAATCTTCAATTTGTTAAATGATAATAGCTATTACCAAACCCAAAATTTTGTTCATAAAAAACAAAAAATCCAAAATTATTGTTGGGATTACACAAAAAATTGTATGGTTGTTAAAACTTAAAAGTTTTGAGGGGATGAGAATTCCGGCTTCATATATACCTGCACTTTCTAGTTTCTACAATGAGGAGAGGTTGAGGTACCACTCAAAGTATAGGGCTCGATATTTCTTAGTTGGTTAAACTGTTAAAGTAAAAGTAAATCCCACAGTAAATTCACATAATCAAAATTAAACTATTACATAAAGAAAGTATGGATAAATTAATTATAAGTGATAAAAAGTTCAATACATCATCATAACATTATCTTTCTGATGCATTAAGAAGTTGCCTTCCGGACATGCTAGAACTAGAAGATGCTACCTTCAGTAGTTGCCTCCGTGTAAGCTTTTGTTATTTTGTGAAAGTTATGTTGAGAGTCTTGTGGAGAAGGTTTTTTTGAACTTGTCTTGTGGAGAAGGTTAGTTTTTAGTCTATTGTGTGATTTTTTTTTTTTTTTTTGATGGGAACTATTGTGTGATTTTTAATTGAGCTTTATTGGTAGCTATGATTTGTAAACCTGAATGCAATTTTGGTACCAACTGAGAGCATTTTGGTACTTTTAAGTGCATGGCAGAGCAACGTTGGCACCAAAGGGCCCCAAAAAATTTTGGAAAAAAAAGAGAGTAAATATATATATATATATATATTGGAATTATACTAATCAAATTAAAAAATTTTAAAGAACAGTTATCATTTTGGCCCCCCATACCCCAAATAACATATATAAGAAATTCTAAAATGGCATTACATATAACTTTCATTTAAATGGGACACAATCCAATTAGTGATAATAAATGTCAAAAAATTACTACAATAATTAGACATTTAGCATATTAAGATGAACCCACAGAGTTATTTTAAAAAATTATCTCAACAAATAAAATGTAAAAAATTCTATAATTTTAACACTTGTAGGGCTACAGTAACAAATGGATTGAAGGCACTGGCGTAGGTCCCCAAGTTACTCTCTTTCTTTTCTTTCTTTATACAAAAAGTAGTGTGTAGCCGTGAAAGTTAAGCAATGTAGTGTGTACACCCCATTCCACTTTCCCATATACTTTTCTATTTTTTTTTCTTCTTCTTTTTTTCATTTGACTTTTCACACATCAGTTATCATATGTAGTACGTTTATTTCAATATATCATATAACGTTATAAAATATAAATGTACCTAATTAAAATATACTACTTTTTATTATTTAATTTATAGATAAAATAATATAACATATATTTGTTTGTAGTTTATTAGATTTGAAAGATGGTAATTTATAAAATAGTTGTCTAATTTTATGTTTGGCCCCAAAGATAAATTTCTAGCTCCGCTGCTGCTTTTTAAGTTGCTTAAATTAAAAAAAATAAAAATAAAATAAAAACTATTCACTTTTTTTATTAATCTCTCACTCTCAATCTAAGTTTAGAACCAGTTGACTATGTTATCGAACACAAAACAATTTTCCTCAAAATCTTCCATTCTTCCTTCAAATCCTCTCTCTCTCTCTCTCTCTCTCTCTCTCTCTCTCCAATTCATTTCTCTTCCTAAACATACCTAACCAAGTGAAAATGCTAGCTCACTTTTCTTGGCTTTATTAAAGTTTGATCTATAAGCTATGATATTGATTGAACGAATCTTATAATGATGCGGTTCGTTTTTGTGCAAAAGCCAAAAAAGCTAGAACTAACCTACCTTTAAGTTTTAGCTTTTAGTTTTTAGATTTTATGTATAGCTTTTTAAAACCTCACTTTTTTCCGTATTTTTTCATTTTTTCACTTTTTTTCAAGATACAAATATATTTTGGTATACTTTCAACAAAAAGCTAGATAAGCTGCTCCTAGATAGACACTAAAACTATAGTAAAGCTGTTGATGAAACTATGGGTTTTCATTTTTTATTTTTTGGAAATAATGTTCCGAGGATGCTGAGAAAGATGTTGTTTTAAGGATGTTGAATTTTGGTTAAATGGAAAAGTGACTCTCTTTTCTTTTCTTTTCTTTTCTCCTTGTTGTTTGGTTGCTGAGAAATAGATACGGGTAAAGATGGCTAAATATTTAATAAAAAAATTTTAACCTTTTTTTTAGAAAATATTTTTGTATTAATTATTTTGGATTTTTTAATTTATTAAACTTAAAAATACCAAAATGTCCTTGTATTTTATGTGACTAACAAAGTAGTTTTAACAAAAGGACTACCCTGAGTAACTAAAAACTATTAAAGTTAGAGAATTGAATTAAATTTTAGGCAAAATTAGAAGATGTAATTTGCAATTCAATAATAAATTTTAAGTATTGAATAACTATTCTACCGTTTTTGTAAAAAAAAAAAAAAAAAAAAGAAGAAGGAAATTGTACCATTCAGGGGAAAAAAAGGGGGTGAAGAGAATTGTACTAGATAACAATAAAGGAAGATTCTAAAAAAATTAACAATAATAATAAAAGAGAAATAACTAGTGCACACAAGCGGTTGCACACAAAGTAATATGTGCAATAATTTTTTAAACTAAAATCGTAACTTAAAATCGTAATTTTAATTTAAATAAACTTTACACATAGATTTTTGTGTAACAAGAAGTGTGTAATAATCATTGCAGTGTGCAAAAAAAAAAAAAATTGTTGTCTATTTTATTATAAGAACCTACTTTTTCTATTTTACACAACTACTTTTAAAAAACATTCACATTAGATTTATTCTATTTTACACTATAACATTTCATTAAAATATTATTTTTTATCAATGGTTTATTACTCTCTCAAATCATATCTCTTTGTGTATACGAGTAAAGAAGTATAAAAAAAAATATTTGCTTGTAAATAGTAACTATATATATTTACACGATTAGTATAATAACAATCTAAATTTACAAAAGTTTACCTAAACTGATATGAGTGATTTTTAGAGTTAGATGTACAAAATTTACTCTTTAAACTATTATATAGATAACTACAGTGAGTGGCATCTTTTGTTTTACACGTATTACCAATTAAATATTGGCTTCATAAAGCAATTGCAAAGGATTGCTTTTTCTAACTTTAGTGCTGTCGACCTTAACCAATAGAAAGGGGCATACTTTGGACTAAAGTTTCATATGCCAAGACAATGTACAATAATACAATAAAAGCATCAAAACCTTCATCAATTCATTCAGCAAAAAAACCTTCATCAATTCACTCCCATGAATTAGCAAGTTGGTCTTTTAACACACTCAATCATGAGGATATGATTAGGACAGTTCTACTCATTGTGGTGGGGTCATTTTCACAACCAATCGAATATGCTTCATTAAGCAATGTTCAGCCACTTTAGAGGAACGGAAATTGAAATTCTGTGTACACAGTTACACCAAGATTGTTTTTCGGCATTAATAAGTGCTGTCAATCTTAACCAATAGAAGGGGCATTTACTTTGGACTTAAGTTCGGCCCATATATAGTGCTGTCAATTTTTTATGATTTACTCCTTTCATTCCATTTTTTATGATTTACTCCAGTGTTGGAAGACATAGTTTTATTTGTTGTTGCCATTCATTTCTTTTTATATCAAAACAAATAACAGAAAAGAAAAGGAATTGTACTTGTTGAGTCTGTCTACGTCGAATCCACGCCCTCCTAATGTACTACAATCCTTAGCTAGGAATCCCTGACGTACTACAATCCTTTTTTTCACATGCCAAGACAATATATAATAAAAGCATCACAACCTTCTCATTCACTTCCATGAATTATACAAGGAATCATGAATTCTCTTTTGTCCATGGAGGAAGAGGAGTCATCTCCTTGGAGTACGGCGCTTAGCTTCTGTTTCTGGTTTGGCTTTGCTTTTTTAGTAATAAAGTCATGCATTTGCAAAAGAAGAAAACCACACCCGGAAGCAAAAACCAACATGGCATCATCCACAATAAGAGCTGTGGAAGAAATACTCTCCTACAGGTTCAAGGACAAGTCGCTTCTAGAAGAGGCACTCACACACTCCTCCTACTACAACAACAACAACAACAGCAACAACAACGGCGAGTCGTTTAGGTCGTACCAGCGGCTCGAGTTCTTAGGTGACATGGTGCTGGGACTGGCCCTGAGCAAATACTTGTACCTAAAATACCCTAGCCTCGACCCAGGACAGCTCTCGCCCCTACACGACGCCAACATCATCAACGAGAAACTCGTGAGGGTCGCCGTCCGCCACCATCTAGACAGCTACATCAGACACAACATTAGCGACTTCCAGAGTAAGGTCTAACAAAATCATCTCACTTTATTTATTTATTTATTTTTATTTTTTACAATTATTGGTTTACATTTACTTATAGATAAGTGTGTATACGGTTTTTCAGTAATAAACACTACTTAAAAAAAAAAGAATTTTAGATCTAAATTTTATAAGGTAGGGCACGAGAAAAGGGTATTCTGACTTATATGGAAACATTCTGACTGATATGTGTAGAATAATAAGGAATTCATTATCAAAAAAGTCTTTTGTTTGTCGATAGTTTTACTTTTTAGTGAGGTTTTTATTTTATTTTTTATTTCACTAGAATTATAAGAAATGGATTATTTTTGGAATGCTAACACGTTGTTTCTAATTCTTTTGATGTAAATATTTTATGAGTTTGGCTTACCTCTAATACTTTTTTAACTGAAATTTCTTTTTGTTTTAATGAGAAACTACCACATCACCCGCTAACTAAATAAAATGTGGATATTAAAACCCACTATCATTTGTCATTGTATATTTAAAACAAAATGAGAGACCTCCAATTAAAAAAGTACTAGAAGTAAGCCAAAATCATATTTTATTAGGTAATAGATGCTTAGGTTATATTTGGTAACATTTTTTGTTTTTTGTTTGTTTTTTTTAAAAAACTTGCTTTTGAGAATATAAAATAAAATAAAAACAATTTTCTTGTATTTTTGAAATAAAAAACATGTTTGATTAGTTGAAATTAAAAAAATAATTTTTTGGAGAAAAACATAGAAAATACTAAAATATGTTATTACTAGGATTTAAACTTTAATGCTAACTCATTAAATGAGACAAATTTATTAAATTAAATGCGTATTTTCATTGATTTTTGAAAATTAGAAACTGAAAACAGCCTTTTGCATATTTTCAGTTTCTTTCACAAATAGTGTTTTGAGAATAATTTTTATTTTTCGTCCATTTTGGATTGTCAAATAAGTTTTTTAATTTTAAAAATAGAAAATTATTTTTGAAAGCAGAAAATAAGAAGGAAAAAATAGTTACCAAACATACCTTTATATTTTTCAGATAAAAAAGCAGTGAATCGAAGGCACCCTTTGAATGCAAATAAACATTGCATATTATTTTATGCTTTTAAGAGTTTATGATTAGAGTTGTGCTTGTTATACACAATGTGTGTAAATACACACACTATTGTTATAATTTGAAAACGTGACTCTACAATGTGTTTTACAGGATTTTCCCTTATAATTAACTGTTCTAGTGTGGATCTGTATATTTTGGACTTATCTTTGGTTAAAAATTTGTTTAGAATTTGAACAAAGATCTACGCAAATGGTTTTGTGTTACTTCTATAGGTTAAAGAGTTTGCTCGGGCAGCTCGGGCGGTCAGCCAGGAAGACGATAAAGTTTTATATGGGTCAACTAAAGCTCCAAAGATTCTTGCTGACATTGTAGAGTCTTTAGCAGGAGCTATATATGTTGATCTCAATTTCAACCTGCAAAAATTATGGGTGGTGTGTATTTAGCTTCTCTTTTCTTATTTGACAAAAATGATTTGTCTTTTTTCTTTTCTTGTTTTTGACTTTTAGTCTCTATCTCTCTGTTGATATAGAATTCATCATTGGTTGTTTTATATTTGAAGATCTTTGAGAATCTCTTGGAACCTATTGTCACACTTGAAGACTTGCAACAACAACCCGAGCCTGTAAGGACGTTTTTTGAACAGTGTCAGAAGCAGGGGAGGAAACCTGATATTAAGAGATTGAGCAGTGGGGAAAATAATATTGTTGGAGCTTATGTCGATGATGTGCTTGTTGCCTTAGGTTCTTCTGATCAGATAGGCATTGCAAGGCGTAATGCAGCAAAGCTAGCTTTGCATGAGTTACCAAACTTTATGCCCACTAACATTACATGAGGTTTGTGACTAGAAAAGGTGGCCTAATCCTATTTTCAGGTTCGAGCTTCTTTATCATGAGTACTGAAGAATTATATATGTGTGCATGCGTGCATGTGCGTGCTCTGAATTATTTGATGTCAAGCCTATTAGTTTTGGGGGTGTTTATTATACAGACACTAACACACAAATTAATTTATGTGTGTTAGTGTGTGCAAGGGTTATTTCCTTTACTTTCGTGAGTTGAATCAAAATTAATTAAAGCCTTCTGTACTCTCTCTCTCTCTCTCTCTCTCTCATATGAGTGTTTGATTCAAAAATTTATAAGTGTTAAATATTAGTATAGATGTGTATTGTAGGGAATTAAACCAAATTCCCAACCTGTGAGAAACAAAAAATAGAGAAAGCACACGCCAAAAAAAAAAATCATACGCACAAGACAGTATTTACGTGGTTCGGCAATTTGCCTACGTCCACGGAGTTGCAGGGATTTCACTATTATCAGGGAAGAATACAGAGTACAAGAATTGCGGCTACAATACTTTTTCTCTCTCTCTACTAAAGGCGGCAACAACAACCTACAATCTTATATAACCCTAATCACGGCAAAGTCGGTTTATATACTAAGCCTCAGTAAATCTCCCATTAAAAACCATACAACATTATTCGGGCCGGGTCGGGTCGTTAACCGGATCAAACATAAACTAGGCTCCACAAAGCCCAACAGTGTATATCATGATATGCTAGAGTAGATGCATAATAGGAAGCATAAAATAGAAACACGAAAACACGAGTGTTACATGATTCAATTTTGACGGCCTAGTCCATGGAGGAAATCCTTAAGAGTTACATCTTTGTTATGTAAGAGTGCAATACAAAGTATGTGTTACAATGAAACATAACATGAGAGATATATATGAGACCAAACTCTAGACTACTAGTACAAGTAAAAGACTTATCTTGCACACATAGTAGATGGACTTGGACTTATTACGTTGGACTAATATATCTCTAACAATAAGGATGACATGAAATGTTACGAGGAGCTAGAATACATGGTTAATACTAGGTTTACAATGACTGAAAGCATGAATACTGATCTCGATGGCATGTGAACTGAACATGAACTAGTAGGCTACGTGGTTTGTTCTAACTTCCGTTGACTTTTCGGCACTCATACCTTCATTGTACTTATTAATCTTACAATGAAAGTGTTTTTTTTTTAATCTCCTCCAACTCCAATTGTGTTCTATCAAAGCACCTACTATACGCTAGATATAGAATTTTCATGCCTTTCTTCTTCTTAAGTATTCACAATTTTTCTTTCTCAAAAAGCATTCACTGTTTTTTTTTTTTTTTTTTTTTAATTCTCACTTTCCCATCTATCTTGTAAGATATTGAATCGAAATGTACTTTTGCTATAACTTTCAGCATTGAGAAGCAAGAGGGTCCACCACAAGGCAAGAAATATGCATAGTCGGTGCAAATAGGTGGTGTGTCTATGGTGGGAGAATAAAAGTCAAAAGAGAAGGAAGCAGATAATTCTGCAGCTTCAAGTATTATTTGTGCCTTATTAGACTCTAGTCTAATCTAATTCTAATATGAGTATAATATTCTGGCATGTGTCATGATTGTCGAGCTTATACAGATTGATAAGTGTTGAATTTATTTTGAAGATTTGGACAAAAAAGCCAGATGGAGCACAATAATTTTAATTTGTCCATGTCAATTTTATCTACTACATGTCTAGCATGTGTCAATAATAAATGGATATTTATAAATTCCTAAATTTTAATATGTGCTTAAATTTCCATTATTAACTCCTTAAAATGCTCCATTAGTTTTTTTTTTTCCATGTATTAAGATCCCTTGGCTTTTAACTTTTTATTTTTTTTGGTTAAAAATGTCCATTTGCCTCCCATCTACATGTTTTGTGCTAATTCAGTGTTCAAAACGATGTTATTTCATGCATTTTATTACAAAATGATGCTGTTTCGCGAGAGTGTCTACACAGCTGCCTACAATTTTTCCTCTTCTCCCACACTGATTCCTCATAAAATCATTGAAATGTATGAACAGAGAATATAAAAAAATAAAAATAAAAAAGTCAAATTTGAGTTTGCAAGCGTGATTTGAAATCAATTTACCCAAACTTAATTAGCTTCCACGATGGACTTGGCCCAGTGTCTTTGCCTCGTTGGTGACTAACTAACCTCGTGTCATGTAGGATTAATGTAATATATATATATATATATATATATATATATATATATATATATATATATATATAAATATACATATTTGGAATGAATGTAGGATTATATTATTGTTTACTGATAGTTTTTAGACCTCTTAAAACACAATTGGATTAACCTAGTTAATTAGCCAAGTTATTATTTAGTCCAAATTTCAGATCTAGGTTATCACAATCAAACAATCATATCATGCATAACAGCAGAAATATAAATAACACAATGATATGATGACCCAGGAAACCAAATCGGTAAAAACCTGGGGAGGATTTAACCTAACTATCTTCAAGGTAAACCTGAATCTACTATGAAAGAATCGAAGTTTTACAATAGCGACTTAAACCACTAACATCCTATTGCTACCCACCAATAAAAACTTACTGACACGACCACGTGCAAGCTCCGAGACCACGGACTCCTTCTTTCTTGGATTCTCCAGCAAATACAAGCACACCTGCTTGTGTTTCTTTAAGTTCTTATGGCAGCAACTAAATGATCATCAAGTTCTTGAACGAATCTCCTCTTGATAATCCTAAGCTTGTGTAAAGGAAAGCTCCTCACAGATCTCACAAGAGATTTACACAAACAGCAATATGAGCAACCTCTAAAACGTGGCTAGGGTTTGCCTTATATACCTAGGGCAAAAACATAAAACTCTAAACGTTTTAATGAGCTAGGGCTGAGTTGGAATTCTGCAGAAAAACGCATTCTACCCGATTTTCGATTGATCGAGCCTAAGCTTCAATCGATCGAACCAGGCCAAAATGCACTTTTAATTCTGCATCCACTTGAATCCAACTTTACATAACTGACACAACTTTGAGCAAGTCTAAACAAGACTAAACAACTTATTTTGATCATGGTTTGCTAACAATACACATTAGAGTTCTAAATACATTAGTTCCTAACTCTTTAGAACCAAACAAACTCTCCATTTGGCAATCTGTGACAAAACACAACTAAAAGCTCAAAGTTTACAAAGAAAAGCCCTTTACAAAAAAAATGCTCATTATAACAAATTCAATCCTAACTACTATCCATCAGTTACAAGTGAAGACAGCAGCTCAATTGAATCAACTTGTATATTTCCTGAAACACTTAAACAAAACGCATAACCACATGTGTGGAAAATACAAGTAAACAAAATAAATTCTTGATTTCACTCAACACAAAATAAAGACATATATCAATGAATAACTCATAAATATAAATCAATAAGCAGTGAAACAAGAAACATAGATAACAAAGTATCTCAAAGTATCTCCCCCTATCATGAATAGCCCAACAAAAATACATCAAGAGACAAAAAGGTAAATACAAAATGAAGCACCTAGATACAATCTAATAGCTCCACAAGCTCCAAAAAAAAACTCTCCCCCTGAAAACAAAAACTCTACAAGAGCTCAAATCCTAAAGTACTCCCCCTTTTTGTGACGGAATGCCAAAGGGCAATCAAACTCCATCATCAAAAGGAGGTGGCGATGAGGATCGTCGAAACTGTGCCAACTCTGCGCGCAAGGCACGGATCTCATCGAGCATGTCCACCAAAATCTGTCCATGAGCCGCCTGAACAGTCAAGACATGATCCAACGTACGTCGAATGTCTGAATCATCCGAAGTAGTCGGTGGAGGAACATCAGCATCAGCAGCAGCAGCACCAGACACCTCAGCCGTATCAGCACCTGTAGAAGAGGGAGGAGGGGGTACAGCACCAGAAGACTCACCTCTAGGACGCGTAGAGCCAACTCTCAAGTGAGCAGCCCTCTGCCTAAGGAAGGTGGCACCTATGGAAGCTATAACATGTACGGACTCATCAGCAGGGAAATCAACTAACCCGAGAAACAACAAAATCCTATGAATGAAAATAGGATGAATAAGAGCATGAGTGGCGGTAGAACTCCTATGAACTTCGTTCAAAGAACGAAGAAATAGATAAGGAAAACTAATGGATGCACCAGAAACAAAGGCGTACAAAAACACACATCGCTCAAAAGGGATGGTGTGGAGATGAGAAATAGGCCACAAAGAATGACACGCTATCCTAAAGAAAAGATAGGTAGTCTCAGTAAGCTCAGCAGACGTGATCCGAGGATCAGAACCCCACTGGATAGAAGATCTAGTGATGTATGACATAACGTCATCAAGGGGTGGAGACTCCTCATAAGGATATACAGGCTGCCTAACAACCGGAACCCCAAGAGCTTTAGCCACTATCCTAGGGGTAATGGTGAACTCAACACCTCGTATCCAACTCCTAACAAGGGTATTGGAATCATAGATGTGGCAAGAGAGGTTCGAGTAGAACTCTCTAATCAGAGCGGTCGGGGGTGGATGATCTACCTCCAACAAAGACAACCAGCCTCTACTCTCAAAGTTTGCCCTAATGGCAAGATCAACCTCATCTAACACAACAGAACGCTCAGCCCAAATCTTCCTCTTACTGTTCAGCTTCCCATAAACCTCTCTACTTTTGTCATTCCGAAACAACTCACACCTAGAAGGAGACACAGAGGAAACGGAGGGTGTCCTATGAGCTCTAGTCTTCTTAAACATGGTGCTAAGATAAGGACAAAGACACAAAGCAAAAAAAAAAACAAAACAAAATCAAGGGCAGACTACAAGTTAGCATAAAACAAATATAGAACATAAATCTATATGATGCATGAACAGTTTAAATGTTATGATGCATGCTCTAATGCAGTGAAATTAAGTTCAAATGAAGTTCAAGTTCACAAAATTGGCTTGAGCATAGAGTTTCTAACAAAAACCCCAAAATTTTGAAAAACCACTTGTTCAATTTGTAAAAAATTGACCAATTGATTATCACACAAGATTGAATACATAAAATAATGATCAATTACATCAATTCAACAAGCCAATTTCATCAATTGAAACCAATTTGAACAAAATTCCCAAATTCGGATAAATACAAGCCCTAGGAATTTCAATTTCTCACATAACACCAAATTAATAAATTAAACATCATAGATCATGATTATAACATTATAGAAACAAAACCTAATGATCAATTTCAGAAAAAGTGGCTTGAATCATCAAAAACCCCAATTTGAAAAGTTCCAAAAATACCCAATGAAATGCATGAGTTTATGCATGAAAACATGAAAATAAATGCAAAAGGAAGGGTATAAAGGTCTTACCGGCCTTGGGAGAGGAAATCCTTGCAAAAAGAATGGACGAAAACGACAAAAAATTGAGATTAAGCCTTGACCGAGTCGTATGGAGAGAGAAAAGATAAAGAACTTTTTGAAAAAGTGTTTGACTCAACTGAAAATCAGTTTTTAAAAAACTTCTCATACGATTTTCGATTGATATAAATTTTAGGTTCGATCGATCGAAACAAACAGAGGCTCACCTAAATTTTTAATCGCAATTTCGATTGATCAAAAAACATCCTCGATCGATCGAAAATCTAGAAAAACAAAATTTTTGAAAAAAAAAAAAAAAAAAAACAAAGCAGTTTTGCAAGAAACTCCTCAAAGCATTGAATTTTATAAATAAAATGCATGAGTATGAGATGAAATGCTTTTCAAAAACACAAGTTTTAAACCCAATTTTCCCAAAATGAAGATCTTCAATACAATCTCCTTAAATTCTCAAACATCAAATATGTTTTGCATAAAACTCAAGATATTTTCAAACTTGATTGGTCAGACCAAAAACACACACAATAACATGTACAATGTTTAACTAGGAGTAACTTGTGTAGTGTGTGCAACTAGCAAAAACTTGAGATACATGTGAGGTGATATGTGAATAGCAATCAAACACGAAGTCTTCAAAATTCATCACATAGAATACGAAAGAGACTATCACCTAAAGAGTTACATCATATAACTCCCACATCTCCTAGAACATAAGCTTGCAATGATGTAAGTTTCTTGATTTTGCCTCATATTGTACACATAAATTTTAATTGTTCAGAAAATTATTAAAAAGCCATGATAATGTGCACACCAATTTTAGCATTTATTTGATTTAGCTTTAAGTCTAATAATGTACACACCAATTTTAGCATTTAAACCGAGGCTACACCTTATGATCTTTTTGTGCATGTGCTACACTTTCTCGAGCACAAAATCTTACGATATGCACTAAGGTGTTCATGATTGGCTAGTGAATAGTGGTGAGATGGTTATTTATGCATTTCTCAAAAAGTTCAAGTCCGACAGTCAAAGACATGTGACTTCAAGATCAAGACAAAGTGATCAAAACCATAAACATCTTTCCCACACAACATGCACTACAAAGTTTCAACTAGTAAAGTGCAATAAGTAAACTCATCAAAGCTAAACAAGGTACAAAAGACATGTTATGTGAAAATAAATTGACCAACCTTGTTTTCAAAACCAAGAAAATACTGCAAAACACAACTTGATTCCTTTTTCTTCCTTTTTTTTTTTTATTCTTAAAAAAAAACAACCAATAATGAAATGCATGAATGTTATGCATTGCAAATCCTAGAAACAAAGAAAACAAAAAAGAACAATGGTCACAAAGAATATAGCAATGAAGCACAAGGACCATGTTAGAATGACTCAATTAGATTGAGCCTTTTGCATCCAAAGCTTTTTAGATGCACCATGAGCATTGGAGTTCTTATTCACATGAAAATGATTTCCAACTCCAGGATTGGAATAAAGGTTTAGAGCCTTTACCAATTCACAAATGAGTACCATAGGATCTTATGCTTGAGGCACAAGTACTTTTGGTTTGTTTGCTCTCTTAGCAGCTTGCAACTTGTAACAGTTTGGACGAATGTGTCCAGACTTTCCACAAAAATGACAAACCCATGCAGGCTTATCATGTGACTTGTCCTTAGAAAGGGTATACTGCTTAGATTTAGACTCTTTCAGTTCAACTATAATCTTCCTAGGAGGTGTAACATCTAAGGGTTTGACAACCTCACTCACAACCTCACTCACAGGGGGTTCATAAGAAGATGAAGGAACAAAGATAGTGAAATTGGGTGCAGACACATTGATGCTTTTTATAAAACCTAAACCAGTTTTGTCAGAAGAAGACTTTTGAACACTAAGCATATGATCAAGTTTGGACCTAGCAGACCTATTAGTTTGTTCTCTAGTAATAGAAAGCTCATGTTCCAAATTCTTAACTTTTTCAAGCAAAAGCATGTTCTCAGTCTTAACATTATTCAAAAGTTTAGTAGCATCAAACAATTTAACAAGCAAATTTTTCTTATAAGCTCAAGAGATGCAATTTTCTTCAAGCCTAATTCAACGTTCATGGCATCCTTTGCAGCAACTTTGCAAAGTTTATTGTAGGCTTCTTAAATATCTGCATCCTTAGAGAGTTCCCCATCAGAAGGGTTCTCTTCAGCTGATACACTTTCATTGACTACAGCAGTAGCAGTGAAAGCAATGAAGTTTCCATCCTCATCACAGCCGAACTCATCATCAGAAACTTCTCCATCACTAAGGGTTACAGCCATAGCCTTACCCTTAGACTTCAAGTAAGTAAGACATTCAGATTTCATATGACCATACCCTTGACATCCAAAACACTGAGGACCCATAGAATTATTAGAAGATTAACCTACTTTTTCTCTAGGTTTATCAGTGTTGTTAACCTTAGTGGGATCATACTTCCTAAAATTTCTAGGTTCAGCAGTATTCTTACCTCTTGCCCTTCTGTTGTTGTTTCTAAGGAAATTCCTAAAGTTCTTGGCAAGGTAAGCAATTTCTGTAGCAGAGAGCTCATCATCAAATCCACCAACATCAACATCATCAACTGACTTAAGAGCCATTGATTTGAATTTGCTAGTCTTAGGTAGGTCTAACTCATAAGATTGAAGAGATCCTACAAGTTCATCAACAGGGATGGAGTCCACATCCTTGCTCTCAGTGATGGCAGTCACTTTGGGTCTAAAATCTTCAGTCAAAGATCTAAGAATCTTCCTAACAATTTTAGGTTGATCATAGATTTCACCCAAGTTGTAAGCAGAATTAACAATATCATTTAGCTTAATTGCTGTAACTTATTTATTTTGACAGCCTTTGTGCCTTCATGCACAGTCTGGAGGATAGTCCAAGCAGTATGAGCAACCTCAATATTAGAGATTCTCTTAAATTCCTCCATAGAAACAACGTTAAAAATAGCATTCATAGCTTTGCTATTGAAGGCTGCTGCTTCTTTCTGAGAAGTTTCTCACTCACTAACAGGAGTAGTGGGCTTCTCCCATCCGTACTCAACGGAGTTCCAGACTCTCTCATCAATGGATTTCAAGCATGCTTTCATCCTTACTTTCCAATAAGCATAATTAGTCCCATCAAAGTGAGGAGGAATAACAAGAGAGTGTCCGTGTTCCATAACAACAGGGGTCAAGGATCAGCTCAGAGATCAAAAGATCAACAACAAGAGAGCAACCTACTCTGATACCACTTGATAGTTTTTAGACCCCTTAAAACATAATTGGATTAACCTAGTTAATTAGCCAAGTTATTACTTAGTCCAAATTTCAGATCTAGGTTATCACAATCAAACAATCATATCATGCATAGCAGCGGAAATATAAATAACACAATGATATGATGACCTAGGAAACCAAACTGGTAAAAATCTGGGGAGGATTTAACCTAGTTATCCTCAAGGTAAACCTGAATCCACTATGAAAGAATCGAAGTTTCACAATAGCGACTTAGACCACTAACATCCTATTGCTACCCACCAGTAAAAACTTACTAACACGACCACGTACAAGCTCCGAGACCACGGACTCCTTCTTTCTTGGATTCTCCAGCAAATACAAGCACACATGCTTGTGTTTCTTTAAGTTCTTATGGCAGCAACTAAATGATCATCAAGTTCTTGAACGAATCTCCTCTTAATAATCCTAAGCTTGTGTAAAGAAAAGCTCCTCACAGATCTCACAAGAGATTTACACAAACAGCAATATGAGCAACCTCTAAAACGTGGCTAGGGTTTGCCTTATATACCTAGGGCAAAAACATAAAACCCTAAACGTTTTAATGAGCTATGGCTGAGTTGGAATTCTGCAGAAAAACGCATTCTGCCCGATTTTCGATTGATCAAGCCTAAGCTTCGATCGATCGAACCAGGCCGAAATGCACTTTTAATTCTGCATCCACTTGAATCCAACTTTACATAACTGACACAACTTTGAGCAAGTCTAAACAAGCTAAACAACTTGTTTTTATCATGGTTTGCCAACAATACACATTAGAGTTCTAAATACATTAGTTCCTAACTCTTTAGAACCTAACATTTACCACTTTCATCAAAGAATATTATTATTTACCACAGTGATATTTTTATTCGTTTTTTTATATTAATTTGATTTGTGTTTTTGCTAAATGCATTTCATTGGTTTTTTTTTTTTTTTTTTGGAAAGTCAAATCATTGGTATTTCTTTTTTGAGTCGATAAAAATATTTGACCCTTGAACAACATTCAACTTGATTCGAATCTTGGATCTAAAAAAACAAATACTTGACTATTGGGATAAAAAAATAAAAATTAAAAACCTATGGCTTTTACTTAAAAGAAAAATAAATTTCAACTTCCATCATTTACTTTTGCATTACCCAATATCCAATCATTTCATGTAATCTTCTTTCTGAATGGATGCCAAAACCATAAAATAGTCAATATTTGTTTAAATATTTTTAATAGGATTTTTTTATAATTCAGTAATTGGGAGTGTGGGGATTTAAATCATAGATGTTTCCACTAGGATGTATCATTTGAATTATAAGATCCAAAGACATTTGGCAATAGATATAATGAGGTAGAGAGATTTGAACCATAAACGTCTTTATTGGAAACGTCAAAAAATACTAGTTGAACTATTAAATATTAAAAACATCATAAAATCATATTTACTTATTTTAAAATTGATAGAAATGATGTCAAAAACTATATGATAGAGTTATATTAAGAATTTTAGGGATCTAAGCTCTTCACTAAAATCATGAGGAAGGAGCGGTAGATGGACAAAACTTAACTCTCTTTTTTTTTTCTTTTTTCTTTTTTCTTTTTTCTTTTTTCTCTAATAAAGTGAAGTTGGGCTAGCTTCACCAAGAAAATATACCAAGGAAGGAGGGGGCAGTGGCCAAACTAGTAGTAGTGAAGTGAGAGAGGCAATAATCAGAGCGAAGGAGTTGGGCTACACCAAGATGATCATCCCTAATGCTAGCAAAGAAATTCAACTTTTTTGGAAGGAAAAAAAATCACTGGTCATGGTGGATTATTGCAACATAATTGAGAATATGATCATCATTTTGAAATTTGAACCATTCAAAAAAAAAAAAAAAAAAAAGATGTTCAAGATTATTGAGATCAGACTGAGATTAAACCGTGATAACATCATAATTAATTCAATAATTATTTAAAATATAGATAAATATATTAAAATAGTAAACTTGAAATTTGACTAAAATAGTCCAAATAAATATAGAGATTTATCTTTTAAATATTTTTTTTCAAATCATAACTTTCAAAAAGCAAATAAGAAATATTAAATCCTAAGAAAACATAAATAGATATTGAGTTTGTCAATCTTGTACCCAAAGTCATTTTGGTTTAGTGAGGGAAATGAAATATTTCAATATTGGACAATAATGTTATACCATTTTCGGATTACAACAATTATATATATTCGTTAACTTATATACACATATGAAATTAATATACTTAACATTTTTGTTAGAATTCAATATTCTACTTTCTTTTCTTTTCTTTTTTTATACAAGCTTACGTCTAAATTATCTTAAGCCATGCCCACACCTATTAGATTACCCAATAAACTTTATTTTATGAGACCCAATAAAAAGAAGTTAAGAGAGACATTGAATAGTCAATCATTTCTCATTAAATTTACTCAAAAAACGCACATACATATGCACACAAAAGCTAGAAGAGTAGTGAACATTAGTTTGTCCACCCATAAACCTTTTTTTATGAGACCCAATAAAAAAGTTAAGAGAGACATCGATATATAGTCAACCATTTTTCATGAAATTTTTATAAATAAAAATGCTAGAAGAGTGGTGGAAAAACAATGCCCAAGAAAATTAGTCAACAACAATTAAGCGTTGCAATTGCAGGCAAAAAAAAAAAAAAAAAAAAAAAAAAAAAAGACAAAGATAAAGGTAAAAGTATTTGAATACTGCTTATTTTGTTGAAAGTAAAAAAATTTTGCTGAAAGTACTGTAAATAAAGATAAAAGTTAGTTGAAATAGTACAGTAGGGCCCATGAATAGTAGCAAAAATAAACTGAATAGTGAAATAATTTTAATTTTTAATCTCTACCCAAACGCACACAAAAAAAAAACAAAAAAAAAAACGGTGATGCGAATAAAATAATTTAGACCCATGAAATAATCTTTTTAAATATTTGTCCCCCACGACAACTAGCATATCAGGTAATGATAATTATCCATATTCCTTTCTTCTCTATTCATAAGGTCATGGAATAATGTCGTACAATCTAATTTTTTGGTATCAACTTTTCTTTTAAAAAGAGTATTTTGAAAAAAAAAAAGAAATGTTTTTTTATACGTAATTTTTCTCTTTGGAGAATTATTATAATTGTTTTCAAAATATAGTGATATGGTGCTCTCTCCTCTCACATTTATAGTAAATGTCACCATAAACTTAGGAACACATAATAATTATTCATTTTCTCTCAAACTCTATTGAAGTGTGTATATATATCTCAAGAAAACAAGTTTTTAAACTTATTAGGACATTAGTTATTATCTTTCTCAAAAAAAAAAAAAATAGTTATTATTCATTTGAATAGTGATTTATTAATTATGGTTTATGTGATCATCTCACTTTTGATTTATTTGATTAATAATTGGAGATTTATTTGATTGACAAGTTATAACATACCGTAGCATGAAGTAATCATCTCATGATTTTTTAACCAAAATCGTCAATTTGTTAAATGATAATAGCTATTACCATGCCCAAAATTTTGTTCATAAAAAACAAAAAATCCAAAATTATTGTTGGGATTACACAAAAAAAATGTATGGTTGTTAAAACTTAAAAGTTTTGAGGGGATGAGAATTCCGGCTTCATACCTGCACTTTCTAGTTTCTACAATGAGGAGAGGTTGAGGTACCACTCGAAAGTATAGGGCTCGATATTTATTAGTTGGTTAAACAGTTAAAGTAAAAGTAAATCCGACAAAAATTCACATAATCAACCATTTAAATTAAACTAATACATAAAGAAAGTATAGATAAATTAATTATAGGTGATAAAAGTTCAATTCATCATCATAACATTATCTTTCTGAAAGTTATGTTGAGAGTCTTGTGGAGAATGTTAGTTTTTAGTCTATTGTGTGATTTTAAATTGAGCTTTATTGGTAGCTATGATTTGTAAACCATTTTTTTTTTTTTTTCTTGGAGAAACCTATGATTTGTAAACCTGAATGCAATTTTCATGCTTTGAATATACATGCTACCAACTGAGAGCATTTTAGTACTTTTAAGTGGCGGAGCAACGTTGGGACCAAAGGGCCCCTAAAAAAGTTTTGGAAAAAAAATGAGTAAATATATATATTGGAGTTATACTAACCAAATTAAAAAATTTTAAAGAACAGTTATCATTTTGGCCCCCCATACCCCAGATAACATATATAAGAAATTCTAAAATGGCATTACATATAACTTTCATTTAAATAGGACATAATCCAATTAGTGATAATAAATGTCAAAAAATTACTACAATAATTAGACATTTAGCATATTAAGATGAACTCACAGAGTTATTTTAAAAAATTATCTCAACAAATAAAAGGTAAAAAATCTATAATTTTAACACTTGTAGGGCTACAGTAACAAAAGGATTGAAGGCGCCACCGTAAGAGCATCTCCAACAGTCTTTGTATAGCTATTTTTGGAGCACCAAAGGCTACTATTCACGCTCCAGCCGATTCTCCAAACGTCCAAATTCTCCAAATTTATTTTTGAAGTTGCTACAGTGATTCTCTTCATTTAGAGAAGACTGTAGCAACTCCAAATCAATATTCAGCCTTAAAATAATACCCGGTTGAATAAAAAATGACTTTTTTCTCTTTCCACCCTTTCTCTTTCTTCCTCACTCTCTTTCTCTCTTCTTTATCTCAACGGCAACAAAACGCAGAATACAATCCAAACACGAAAACAATTTTTCTCATAAACCGAATGAAATCAGAAAAATAAAAGAAAAAAAATAAGAAAAGAGAGAGACCTACTAATGAACAAAAGAATTAATTCAATCTCAATAATCACAACCGATTAAAATTTTTAATTTTCACTCAATAATCACAACGGTAACAACAGAACTATTCTTGATCTTTTCTCTCAAACATCTCTAAACTCAGTCTCAATCAAAATACAAACTCAAATCACAATTTTAAAACTAATCAAATTAGAACAAAAACAAAAAACAAAAAACAAAGCTGACCCATCTGAGCCTCGGTGGGGAGGAGGATATGCAGTGGTGGGAGAAGGACAAGCGGACGATCTTTATGTGTGAGAGAGAGCTCCAGCCGAAGTGCTGCTAGAGAAGAAAAGAAAAAAAAAAAGAAAAGTGCTCCTAGAGCTCCAGACAAAGTGCTTGAGAAAGAAAGAGGGAGGGAGGTTCTGGAATGTAGTGGAAAGTGGAGAAAAAAAGAAAAAAAAAGGAGAGGATGGAGATAATGGGTATACGTGTGTGGTGGAGAAAAATCAAGAGAAAAGAAAAAGAAAAGGAAACGGATGGATGATAGAAAGAAAGAAAGGAAAAATACAATTTAGAAATGCTACCACAATATTTTTATAATAAATTTTAAGTAATAGATTGTTATTAGCTAATATTGATGAGTAAAAAAATAATTTTAGTAGTGGGGTCAAATTAGAACTAGTAACAACTTTCCACATAAATTTTGTTATGAAAGTATTGCGTAAAATGTTGTGAACATAGCATTTCTCATTGAAAAATATAGTTGTTAAAAAAAAATAAATGATGTTTAAAAAAATAATAAACAATGAATGAAAAAATAATATTTAAATGAAATAGAGAATGAGATAAATAATCTGTTGGAAAGTGTATTTGAAAAAATGGGTAGGTAAAAGCTAAATGTCACTGTTCATTCTCCAAACAGGCAAAAATTTGGAGAAACTGCTGGAGATGCTCTAAGTCCACAAGTGACTCTCTCTTTTCTTTATTTATACAAAAAGTAGTGTGTAGCCGTGAAAGTTAAGCAATGCAGTGTGTAGACCCCATTCCACTTTCCCAGATACTTTTCTATTTTTTTCTTCCTCTTTTTTTCATTTGACTTTTTACACATCAGTTATCATATGTAGTACGTTTATTTCAATATATCATATAACATTATAAAATATAAATGTACCTAATTAAAATATACTACTTTTTATTATTTAATTTATAGATAAAATAATATAACATGTATTTGTTTGTAGTTTATTAGATTTGAAAGATGGTAATTTATAAAATAGTTGTCCAATTTTATGTTTGGTCCCAAAGATAAATTTTTAGCTCCGCCACTGCTTTTTAAGCTGCTTAAATTTTTTTTTTTTTTTTAAACCTAATAATTCATTTTTTTTTTTATTAGTCTGTCACTCTCCATCTGAAGTTTAGAACCAGTTGACTATGTTAACGAACACAAAACAATTTCCTTCAAAATTTTCCATTCCTCCTTCAAATTCTCTCTCTCTCTCTCTCTCCAATTCATTTCTCTTCCTAAACATACCTAACCAAGTGAAAATGCTAGCTCACTTTTCTTGGCTTTATTAAAGTTTGATCTATAAGCTATAATATTGATTGAACGAATCTTATAATGATGCGGTTCGTTTTTGTGCAAAAGCCAAAAAAGCTATAACCAACCTAGTTTTAAGTTTTAGCTTTTAGATTTTATATACAGCTTTTTAAAACCTTACTTTTTCCGCATTTTTTTACTTTTTCAATTTTTTTAAAGATACAAGTATATTTTAGTATACTTTCAGCAAAAAGCTAGATAAACTGCTCCTAGATAGACACTAAAACTATAGTAAAGTTGTTGATGAAACGATGGGTTTTCATTTTTTATTTTTTGGAAATATTGTTCCGAGGATGCTAAGAAAGATATTGTTTTAAGGATGTTGGATTTTGGTTAAATGGAAAAGTGACTCTTTTTTTCTTTTCTTGTTGTTGTTTGGTTGCTGAGAAATAAATACAGGTAAAGATGGCTAAATATTTAATAATAAAAAATTACCTTTTTTTTAGAAAATATTTTTTATTAATTATTTTGGATTTTTTAATTTATTAAACTTAAAAATACCAAAATGTCCTTGTATTTTATGTGACTAACAGAGTAGTTTTAACAAAAGGACTACCTTGAGTAACTAAAAACTATTAAAGTTAGAGAATTGAATTGAATTTTAGGCAAAATTAGAAGATGTAATTTGCAATTCAGTAATAAATTTTAAGTATTGAATAACTATTCTGCCGTTTTTGTCCAAAAAAAATAAGAAGGAAATAATTGTACCATTTAGGGAAAAAAAAGGGGGTGGAGAGAATTGTACTAGATAACAATAAAGGAAGATTTTAAAAAAATTAACAATAATAATAAAAGAGAAATAACTAGTGCACCCAAGCGGTTGCACACAAAGTAATATGTGCAATAATTTTTAAAATTGAAATCGTAACTTAAAATCATAATTTTAATTTAAAAAAACTTTACACATAGCTTTCTGTGTAACAAGAAATGTGTAATAGTCATTCCAGTGTGCCAAAAAAAAAAAATTTGTCTATTTTATTATAAGAACCTATTTTTTCTATTTTATACAACTACTTTTAAAAAACATTCACATTAGATTTATTCTATTTTACACTATAACATTCATTAAAATATTATTTTTTTATCAATGATTTTTTACTCTCTCAAATCATCTCTCTTTGTGTATACGAATAAAGAAGTATTAAAAAATATATTTGTATGTGAATAGTAACTATGTATATTTACACGGTTAGTGTAATAACAATCTAAACCTATAGAAGTTTACCTAAACTAATATAAGTGATTTTTAGAGTTAGATGTGCAAAATTTACTATTTATACTATTATATAGATAACTAAAGTGAGCGGCATCTTTTCTCTTACACGTATTACCAATTAAATATTGGCTTCATAAATCAATTGCTAAGGATTGATTTTCTAACTTTAGTGCTGTCAACCTTAACCAATAGAAAGGGGCATACTTTGGACTAAAGTTTCATATGCCAAGACAATGTACAATAATACAATATAAAAGCATAAAAACCTTCATCAATTCACTCCCATTTAAACCCAAAAAAAAAAAAATTCACTCCCATGAATTAGCAAGTTGGTCATTTAGGAATTGTGTATATGGATTCTCAGGTACCTCCACCTCCTCCTTCAAGTCTGGTGCTTGGTTTCTGTTTCTGGTTAGGCTTTGCTTTTTTAATAAAGTCTTGTATTTCTAAAATAAAAAAACTTCACAAAGAAGAAGAAACCAACATAAGAGCCGTGGAAAAAATACTCTCCTACAAGTTTAAGGACAAGAAGCTCCTAGAAGAGGCACTCACACACCCCGCCTACTACAAAAACAACAACAACAACAACAAAAAACTTAGGTCGTACCAGCGGCTTGAGTTCGTAGGCGACGTGGTGCTGGGACTGGCCGTGAGCAAACACTTGTACCTGGAACACCCTAGCCTCGGCCCAGGACAGCTCACAAACCTACTCTCCGCCAATGTCAGCAACGACAAACTCACGCGGGTCGCCGTCCGCCACGGCCTCCACCACTACATCAGGCACAACAATAATCTTGACGACTCTCTTCTTCATGAGGTCTAACAAAAGTTTCTCGCTTTTCTTTCTTTTTCTTTTTCTTCTTTTACAATTATTCGTTTAATATTTACACTGTTCATGTAAATGTGCATGTGTTACGAACTGGAAAGTAGTATCAGGAGGCTTTGGGGATATGACTCGATAAGTAGTAGGTGTGGGAAGCCATTTGTCTTTCCAGTAGTCTTCCAGATCCTAGTTTTTGATCTATCTCCCATGCACCCTCCATCTGCAACCAAGTGAAATCACCAATAAACACTTCCGAGTGAGATGCATATGCCTCCATGAATGATAAATCTAGCTAGCTTTTAAAATTTTGTGCTACCAAATTATTTGGTGTTGTGAGTAATCGCGAACACTGTTTAGCTAGCAATGCCAAATTCAAAGTATGAATGTCTCGAAATCCCATGATCTTGTTCCATTTCACCCAATTAGTGCGATTCTCTCCCTTTTGTTGACCCCACCAAAAATTGCTACATAGAGAATTTATCTCGATCTTCACACACCCTCTTTGGGAATTTACATCTGCTCATTGCATGGGTAGGCACAGCTTAATTTGGGCAACCGCCTTGATTAAAATTAACAAGTAATTACTTGTTTTTTTTTTCTTTTTTTTCTTAGGGTTAATGCTTTTTGGTATATTATTCTGAATATTTGCAATTGTCTACTACATTATTTATATTGCAAGCATAACTTGTACAGCAAACACCGTAGAGTAAGTCTTTTTTTCTTTAATTATTTGTTCGTTAGTTACATTTTGTATTATTCTTAATGTTATTATCTTTTTTTTATTCTTTTTTGTTTGATAATTTGGCATATTATTTTAAATTTATTGGTCGGGGTTTAACATTACAGTTTTTACTTAACAAGAGTAAAAGGCTATAGAGAGAGAATGTGAGAGATTTGGTCCAAGTCCAAGTCCTGCAAGTTGTAATTATTTTAGAGCAATGTTAGAGACAAATTTATTCACAACCTTTTACACAATTTATTAAGATAGTAAGTTGTGATTACAGCAACGTTGCTTTCACATAGATCCACATACCATTAACATTATTTTATTATATACCAATTACAATAGACCACATAAACAATTGTGAATAATCTTGTGTCTTTAGATTCATTGTTCCAATTTTATTGAATTTTTTACGAAAAAAAAAATTCCTAATAATAATAAACTAACACTCTACCTTTGTGGGAGAAGGAAGTGCACCTTCAGCTAGAGATCATTGGCTTAAAAAATTGTGATTTTTGTCCCTAAAAAATTTACAAAAGTTTATCCATACACTGTTTAAGTTGCATAGATTGAAAGATTGAGGTGTTGTGCAATAAATTTATGAGCAAAATTATGGAAGTACACAATCAATACTTTTTAAAGAGGTTAACCTTGTTATACACAAACTGTTTTACACAATTTTACACACTCCAAAAAGTAATTAAAATTGTGACTTTAGTTAATTTTTTAGTGAATTTATGAATCAAAGGCACCCTTTGAATGCAAATAAACATTACATATGATATTATGCTTTTAAGAGTTTATAATTAGAGCTATGCTTGTTATACACAATGTGTATAAATACACGCACTGTGTTATTATAATTTGAAAATTTGACTTTACAATGTGTTTTACAGGATTCTCCCTTATAATTAACTATTCTGGTGTGGATCCGTATATAATTTTGGACTTATCTTTGATTAAAATTTGTTTAGAATTTGAACAAAGATTTAGGTAAATTGTTAATTCTATAGATTGAAGAGTTTGCTGATGAAGTCAGTGAGGAAGACAACATCGTTTTATATGGATCAATTAAAGCCCCAAAGATTCTTGCTGACATTATAGAGTCTTTGGCAGCAGCTATATATTTTGATCTCAATTTCGATCTGCAAAAATTATGGGTGGTGCGTATTTAATTTCTCTTTTCTTATCAGGCAAAAATGATTTGTCTTTTTTCTTTTTCTTGTTTTGGACATTTAGTCTCTCTCTCTCTTGATATAGAATTTATCATTGGTTATTTTATATTTGAAGATCTTTAGGGATCTCTTGAAACCTATTGTCACACCCGAAGTCTTGCAACAACAACCCGAACCTATTACGACATTGTATAAACAGTGTCAAAAGCAAAGGAGGGAAGTTGACATTAAGGACTGGAAGGAAGGGGCAAAGATTATTGCTACTGTATATGTCGATGGTGAGTCTATTGCCTCAGGTTCTTCTGATCAATTAAAGGACATTGCAAGGCGTAATGCAGCAGAGTTAGCTTTGCTCAAATTATCGAAATCTATGCCCACTAACATTGAGAGGTTAGATATTTCTTTTGGGCTCAATAAGTCATTTGAGATCGAAGGAGCAAAGCAAAAGTTAAATGAGGTTTGTCAAAAGAAAAGGTGGCCTGCACCTATTTACAGGTATGAGCTTCTTTATATCATGAGCAATGGAGAATTTTATATATAAATATAATGTGTACTTTGAATTATTTGATGACGAGCCTATTAGTTTTGGAGGGTGTTTATTACACACACGTTTTTAACTGAAATCATCAATACACAAACTAACACATACATTTTAAACTGAAATTATCATGATGATTTAAGTTCAAAACATGCATGTGTGCTAGTGTGTGTAAAACTCATTTCCCTCAGTTTTGTGAGATCAATCACAATTAAGCTTTCTGTATTATCTTTCCCTATCTCTGTCTCTCTATCTCCAATAGTATATTCGGAACTTTTATAAAGATAGCATGGAATGTTATGAGCAGCTTGAATAATAGCTTTGCAATGATTGGAAGCATGAATACTGATCTCTCCCCCTCCATCCAAACTGGCCATGTGGCATGTGAAGTAAAGATGAACTAGTAGGCTACGTAGTTTGTTCTATTGACTTGTGGGCACTCGCACCTTTATTGTGTTTTCTGTCAAACCACCGACTCTGGATATAAAATATTCATGTCTTTCTTCTTTTTATGTATTCACTGTTTTTTCTATATATATACCATTTTTTCAAAAGGTAAATATTAATTCACACACGACACACTCTCACACCCATACTCAAACTGCATAAAAATTAAAAAGTCACGATTTCTATGCAGTTTAAAGGTGTGTAATAAACACCACTCTTTTTCAAATTCACATGCACTTTCCTATCTATCTTGTAAGATATTGAATCGAAATGTATGTTTGCTATAACTTACAGGATTGAGAAGGAAGAGGATCTAAATCAATACAAGAAATATGTATGTTCTGTTCAAATACCTATAGATGGTGGTTTGTCTATTGAGGGAGAAGAAAAGTCAGGAAAAAAGGAAGCAGAAAATTCTGCTGCTTCATGTATTATCCGTGCCTTATTAGAGTCTAATAAAATAAAAAAGTAGAAGCCTCACCTAATCTTCTATCATGTGTCGTGATTGTTGAACTTACAAAGATTGATGTGTGTTGTATTTATTCAGATGATTTGGACAAACAAAGCCACATGGAGCACAATAATTTGTCCATGTCAATTTTACCGATTACATGTCTATCAGGTGTCAATAATAAATGGATATTTATAAATTCCTAAATAAATATGTGCTTAAAATTGTGTCAGTTGTAATCTTTGGTTCAGCTTATATGTTGTTTTTGCACAAATGATCCATTTGTCTAGCATTGTTTTCTAAACTTCTTTACGTGAAAAGATATTGCTTTGATGCTGACTACTTTTCCTTCTAATTGGTAATATTTGAGAATTTGCTATGTTTCTTAATAGTATGCAAGTCAGGGAATTTAAGAGTTGGGACTGCAAGTGGAAACACTCAATCTCAAATCTTTTCTGCCATCTCAAGATGCTAACAAATTTGATACACTCCCTTACCCAAAAAAAAAAAAAAAAGGCTAACCCCTTTCTCCTACACCCATAGGTGATTTAGCAATGTTCATAGGTGATTTGTATTTTAGGCAAAAATGATATAACATTTGAACATGTTCTATTACAAACAAAATTGAAACAGTAGTAATTTATCAAAGTTTTAAGGGATCCATTGCTTGAATCATGCTTGCTTTGGAACTAAAAGTTCAAGATTTGATTTATTTTATCTCAGAAAAAGTGCAAGATAATTGATATTGAGTAAGGAACATTATTAGAATTACTAAATGATTGCAGTTGGTTTAGAATCTTTAGATGGAGTTTTCAAGATACACATACATGCATAAGCTCCCACTTTGATAGTCTAATAGCAAAATATTTCCCATGTTGTGATGTTCTACGAGCAAAGGTGGGGAATAACCCCTTCTATGCTTGGTGGACTATTCACAAGAGGTCTCAATGATCTCAGTAAAAAGGTGACCCATGATCGAACTTGCACAATATACAAAAAGAAGTGAGGAGACAAGGACCATGGTTAGGAGTAGAAATTGTTATGATTGAAGATTTATTGATTTGTGATTGTAGCAGCTCGCTCGAGATCGTGGCATAAAAGTGTATATGAAAGACAACAAAATATGTTGTACTTGTACCTCTTAAGTCATATGCTCTACTTGATTAAGTTGTTGTTCTCTACTTATCTTTTTTGAAGAAGAAATACACGAATTGATTGAAGAAATAAAATAGAGTAACTCATTTTAGAGTTATTAAAAATCAATGATGTAGAAAATTTTATTTTTAATCCTCAAAACATTATAAATGTATCAAATTAGTCATTTCACATTAGTAAGATTTGCTTACATAGCAAATTCCAACAAAGTGACATGATGTGAGCGTTTGGATGTTGCTGAAATTCTTTTGATGGTGCATTGGCTTTTTTTTTGGTCCCGTGCACTATTCACGGGACCTACAAGTCATTAATTTATGCAAATTTTTCTTTAAAACTGGGTTTCACGGCACTATTCACACATTTAAAAATTATTTTGCTACAGTATTTTCAGTTTTCATTATATATAGCAGCAAAGTTTAAAAAATAAAAATAAAAAGCTAAACTTGTTATAACAATCTTTTGAAGCTACAAAGGTTAGGTCATTTTGTAGTGGTACTCTAGTTATGTAATATTATAAGCCTGTTTAAAAAACTCTATATACTACTTTCGTATTTGTGTGTTCTAATAAATATTACTGTTTCCTCAAAAAAAAAAAAAAAAAAAAAAAACCTTTTGAAGCTAGGAGAGAGAGAGTGCTCAATATCACTTGGTTAAAGTAAATCCCACAATAAATTCATATAATCAAGCATTTTTAAATTAAAATATCACATAAAAGAAAGTATAGCTAAACTATTATAGGTGATAAAAGTCCAACCAATAATTACATTAGAGTAAATCATTTTGCTTCTGACCAGTTCTCAAGAAAAGAGTAAATCATTTTGCAGTTATTAAAACCTATCCATTTATTATTTATTACTCCCTCCGTTCTACTTTTTTTTATCCTATTTGAGAAGTCAAATTTTTTAAAGGAACATCATTTATTGTCTTGTCTACCTTTTAAAAATGTATAAGTTTCTAAAACTACCCTTAAAAAAATTTATCAAAAAATTGAATTAGTAAATTAATAGGGTTATAATAGGAACATTAGTAAATTAATGATTTTTAATTTTAGAAACAGGACAATATTTTGGGACATCTCAAAATAGAATATAGGACAAAAAAAAGTGGGACAGATGGAATATATTAAATTAAATGAGTATTTCAAATTTTAGTACATTGTTAATAACTTGAAATATATGCTAAATAATATATTTTTAAATATTAATGAACGGTACTTTACGGTAGACTCTGCCTTTTTCCGGTTTATCCACTCTCATATACATAATCAGGTGGTTTCTCAAAATATATATATATATATATATATATATATATATATATACACACACACACAAAATCAGGTGCATGCTAGTCCACCTTTTCCTAAAAAAAAACACACTCAACCGAAAACAAAGCAACAAAAATAGCAAAGAAAAAGTTATGACCACGAGCGATTGAGATCAGGCGCAATACTTATGGTATTGCACTTAATGCAATAGTAATATACGTTTGAGATTGAAAGTTAAAAAAATAAATAAATAAATAAATAAAATTTCAATCTCAACAATTGAATAAAAAAATATTGTTAAAAAAGTTAAAAAATTAAAGTTAAAAAATAAAAATGGTAAAAATTAATTTGAGAGGATGTCGTGTAATTGCACATCCGACCAAGAGGATATGATTAGGACAGTCCTACTCATTGTGGTGGGTCATTTTCACAACCAATGGAATATGCTTCATTAAGCAATGTTCAGCCACTTTAGAGGAAGGGAAATTCTGTGTACACACACCAAGATTGCTTTACGGCATTAATAAGTGTTGTCAATCTTAAGGGCATTTACTTTGGACTTAAGTTCGGCCCATAGTGTTGTCAATTTGTAAAAGTAAGGAATGTATTAGAAGTGAATTTGGAATAAATTATCTTTATATATTAAGAGGATTTAGAAAGTTAGTTATGATTTTAAAAAATATCAAAAATACTCCTAATTTAATTAGATATTCTTTATTCTTATAAAATAAAAAATAGGATTAAAATTGTAATTAAACAAAATTAAAAAAAAAAAAAACTACAAGAAAAAACTTTTTTCCTAAAAATTAGCCCACTCTTTATTTAAATATACTTCACACACGTTTAATACATTTTTTTTTCCTAAAAACTAGCACACACTAAATCCAGCAATTTTTCTCCATTTCAAAACCTAAATTTTAGGGTATGTTTGGTAACTGTTTTTTCCCCTTATTTTCTGTTTTCAAAAACAATTTTCTATTTTTGAAATTAAAAAACTTGTTTGGCAACTTGAAATAGACAGAAAACAAAAACTGTTCTCAAAACTCAATTTGTGAAGGAAACTGAAAACATACAAAATGCTGTTTTCAGTTTCTAATTTTCAAAAGTCAATGAAAATACGCATTTAATTTAATGAATCTGTCTCATTTAATGAGTTAGCATTAAAGTTCAAATCCTAGTAATAACATATTTTAGTATTTTCTATTTTTTTCTTCAAAAAACTATTTTTTTTTTTAATTTCAACTAACCAAACATATTTTTTATTTCAAAAATACAAGAAAATTGTTTTTTCTTTATATTCCCAAAATCAAGTTTTTGAAAATAGAAAACAAAAACTGTTACCAAACATAACCTTAGTTTCTTAAAAATTCATTCCTATGTAACCTTATTAACAATAGATAAATTCAAATTGTAAAATTACATTAAACTCAAAATAAAAAAAGAGGATCATTGCACATTCGGAGCGCGTGTGATGAGGCTAGTTTGCGTTATAGAAGCATATAATCTATACTCTATTTCATTCTCTTTTTTTTTATTACTCAAATACATTCCATTTTTTTCAGTCTGTTCTTTTTCTATTCCTTTATGATTTACTCATTTCATTCAATTTCATTACTCTTATGAACTCTCAATCAAAGGCTTAGTTTTATTTGTTGTTGCCATAACTTTCTTTTTATTCATAACAAATAACAGCAAAGGAATTGTACTTGTTGAGTCTGTTTGCGTTGAATCCACACCCTCCTAAATCGTATTCTTTCCTTAGATGGGAATCCCTAATGTACTACAATCCCTTTTTTCACATGCCAAGACAATATATAATAAAAGCATCAAAACCTTCTCATCTCACTTTTGATTTATTTGATTTATTTTAGAGTTATTAAAAATCAATGATGTACAAAATTTTATTTTTAATCCTCAAAACATTATAAATGTATCAAATTAGTCATTTCACATTAGTAAGATTGCTTACATAGCAAATTCCAACAAAGTGACATGATATATCATTATAGCAGCCAAGTTAAAAAAAATAAAAATAAAAAGCTAAACTTGTTATAACAATCTTTTGAAGCTACTTATGAAAAAAAAAAAAAAAAAAAAATCTTTTGAATCTAGGAGAGAGAAAGAGAGCTCAATACCAGTTGGTTAAAGTAAATCCCACAATAAATTCATATAATCAAGCATTTTTAAATTAAAATATTACATAAAAGAAAGTATAGCTAAATTATTATAAGTGATAAAAGTCCAACC
This sequence comes from Notholithocarpus densiflorus, assembly GCA_030021035.2. Taxonomy (NCBI): domain Eukaryota; kingdom Viridiplantae; phylum Streptophyta; class Magnoliopsida; order Fagales; family Fagaceae; genus Notholithocarpus; species Notholithocarpus densiflorus. Next base: position 2,851,140 of record JARYZH020000048.1, read on the forward strand.
AATAATTACATTAGAGTAAATCATTTTGCAATTATTAAAACCTATTCATTTATTATTTATTATATTAAATTAAATGAGTATTTCAAATTTTACTACATTCTTAATAACTTAAAATATATTCTAAATAATACATTAGCCATTAATATTTATTTAGGACAAAACTTAAGTACAATACTTTAGATACTGTTCCTTAAGTTTCCCTTTTAAAATTCAACCATGTGGCTACTTAAATAAAAAATACACTTTCATCCCATGTGAAAAAATTCACATAACAGAATTTTAAGAAGAAAACCTAAAGAATAGCACCTAAGTACTGTACCTAAGTCTTATTCATTTATTTAAATATCAATGAACGCTGGTAGACTATGCTGTCTTCCGGTTTTCCCACTCTCATATACATAATCAGGTTAGTCCACATTTTCCCAAAAAAAAAACACTCAGGTCTGTTTGGCATGGATGAAATTTGCCAACTTATTTTACTATTCAACTTATTGCTACTATTTATGGATCCTATTGCATTTTTTGTACTATTTATGGGTTCCACTGTACTATTTCAGCTAACTTTTACCTTTATCTACAATACTTTAAGTAAAAAAATTTCAATTTCAATAAAATAAGCGGATTCCAAACGATTCTCAACCCAAAACAAAGCAACAAAAATAGCAAAGGAAAAACTATGACTATGAGGATATGATTAGGACAGTCCTACTCGTTGTGGTGGGGTCACTTTCACAACCAATGGAATATGCTTCATTAAGCAATGTTCAGCCACTTTAGAGGAACGGAAATTCTGCGTACACACACCAGGATTGCTTTTCGGCATTAAGTGCTGTCAATCTTAAGGGCATTTACTTTGGACTTAAGTTCGGCCCATAGTGCTGTCAATTTGTAAAAGTAAGGAATATATTAGATATGAATTTGGAATAGATTATCTTTATATTACATATTAAGGGTTTGTTTGGGGTCTACTTATTTTGTTGAAATTAAAATTTTTTTACTGAAAATACTGTAAATAAAAGTAAAAGTTAACTGAAATAGTATAGTGGGACCTATGAATAGTACCAAAAAGTGCAGTGAGACTCATGAATAGTAGCAAAAATAAACTGAATAGTAAAATAAATTGGCAAAAATAATTTTTGCCAAACACAAACTAAAAGGATTCAGAAAGCAAATTATGATTTTAAAAAATATCAAAAATACCCATAATCTAATTAAATACTTTTTATTTTTAAAAAATAAAAAATGGGATTAAAATTGTAATTTTAAAAAAAACTACTAAAATTTTTATAAAAAAAAAATTAGCACACTCTCTGTTTAAATATATTTCATGCGCGTTTAATATATTTTTTCCTAAAAATTAGCACACACTAAACCTAGCAATTTTTCTCCATTTCAAAACTTAAATTTTAGTTTCTTAAAAAATCATTCTTGTGTAACCTCACTAATAATAGATAAATTCAAATTTAAAAATTACATTAAACTCAAAATAAAAAAAGAGTCTCATCACACGTGCGGAGCTTATGTGATGAGGCTAGCATGCGTTGTAGAAACATATAATCTATACTCTATTTCATTCATTTCTTTTTCATTTTCTTTATTACTCAAATACATTCTATTTTTTTTCAATCCATTCTTTTCTATTCCTTTATGATTTACTCATTTCATTCCATTTCATTACCCTTATGAACTCTCAATCAAAGGCTTAGTTTTATTTGTTGTTGCCATTACTTTCTTTTTATTTCATAACAAATAACAGTGAAAGAATTGTAATTGTTGAGTCTGTTTGCGTCGAATCCACGCCCTCCTAAATCGTATTCTTTCCTTAGCTAGGAATCCCTGATGTACTACAATCCCTTTTTTCACATGCCAAGACAATATATAATAAAAGCATCAAAACCTTCTCATTCACTTCCATGAATTAGCAAGTTGGTCATTTAGGAATTCTATATATGGATTCTCTAGTTTGTCCTGTGGAGGAGGAGCCTGCTCCTACAATTCTGGAGCTTGGTCTCGGTTTCTGTGTCTACTCAGGCTTTGCTTTTTTAATAGAGTATTGGATTTCTAAAATGGAGGAGCAGAAGTTTCCTCCTCCTATAATTCTGGTGCTTTATTTCTGTTTCTATTTCTTTGTATGCTTTGCTTTTTTATCCTTTTCTTTAGGCTTTGCTTTTTTAATAAAGTCTTGTATTTCTAAAATAAAATGCTTTGCTTTAAGCTAGGGGTGTGTTCGGTTTAGTTCAGTCGGTTTTTTTAGTTTTGGCCAACCGAAACCGAAATTTTCGGTTTGTGAAATTCTCAACCGAAACCGACCGAAATAATTGGAAATCAATCGGTTTCGGTGGTATTTCGGTTTCGTCGGTTTCGGTCGGTTTTCGGTTAAGCACATGGGCTATCAATTTCTCCAAAACTCTAAGTCAACATCATAGTCACAAAAAGAAAATAACAACTCAACATCACATTGGTTTATCGATTTTTAAATAAGAAAATAACAACTCAACATCACAAACTCACAGTCACAGATTCACAAAAAATAGCATTGATTCAGTATTAAACAAAATACAAAAAAGAGAGAGGGCTATCAAGAAATTAAAAAGAGAGAGGGTCACCATGAGAATGAAAAGACCAAGCCGCGTGGGGAGGACGGCGTGGGGAGGCCGGCGTGTGAAGGGTGGAATGTGGAGGAGGCGGCAGAGGGAGATTCGTGTGGAGTGGAGGTTGTGAGAGTGACAGTGAATACATGTGGGCTGTGCCGCTGTGGGGTATGTGGAGTAGCCATGGAGGCCGGCATGTGGAGGCCAGTGGCAAATGTCGACTGATGGAGGCTGGTGTGTGTGAGAGGGAGTGATGGAGGCGTAAGGGTCTGAGGGAGGCGTGAGGGTCTGAGGGAGATGGAGGGTCTGATGTAAGTGAAAGTGGGGTAGGTAGGGTAAGGGTAGGGTTTTTATTTTCTTTATTTTTAATTAGTTTCTGTTTAACTTAATTAATTTAAGTTAATTAGTTTAATTTTAGTTAGTTAATCTAACTTATCTAATGGGTAGTGGGCTTCTTTCAAAAAAAAAAAAGGGCAGTGGGCTTGAGTAAGCCCAGTTACAAACTTTATATTATATATTTAATATAAAATATAATATAATAATATATTTCAGTTCGGTTCGGTCGGTTCGGTTCATTAAAATTTGCATCTGAAAATCAAACCGAAATATTCGGTTTTTTATATAATAAAACCGAAACCAAACCGAACCGAAATTTTTGCATCGGTTCGGTCGGTTTGAAGCGATTTTTTCGGTTCCTCGGTTTTTTGCACACCCCTACTTTAAGCTTTGCTTTTTTAATGAAGTCTTGTATTTCTGAAATAAAAAAACTTCACAAAGAAGAAAAAAACAACATAACAGCCGCGGAAAAAATACTCTCCTACAAGTTTAAGGACAAGAAGCTTCTACAAGACGCATTGACACACTTCTACAACAACAACAACGGCAAGTCATTTACGTCGCACATGCGGCTTGAGTTCCTAGGCGACACGGTGATCGGACTTGCCGTAAGCAAACACATGTACTCAACATACCCTAGCCTCGACCCAGGACAGCTCTCATCCCTACGCGCAGCCAACACCAGCAACGAGAAACTTGCACGCTTTGTCATCCGCCATGGTCTCCACCGTGTCACCTCTCTTGTTGATAACGTCTAACAAAATCTTCTCACTTTTCATTCTCTATATATATTGCCATTTGCCATATTGTTTGTAAATTTTAGTCTTTTTAGAGTAGTGCTTTTAGTTTTAAAAAAAAAAGGTAAGCTATTCTCAATTAATTGTTGTAGGCGATTTCATTTAATTGATTAATAGATTTCTTTTTTTATTAATTTTCATTTTAATTATCTTTGAGATTTATTTTAATGTTATAATCTTCTTCTTTTTCTTTGATAATTTGGCATATTATTTTTTTGTTTATTTTAATATTATTTATTCAATTTTTTTTTTTTGGTTTAAAACCGGTTTTCTTGTTTTTTGAAATACAAAATTACCAATATAGTTTTTGCTTTTAGGTTTTATTAATATGTTTTTAACAATTAGAAAAATTGATTTTCAAATTACTATTTGGCACATTCATAACAAACTCATAATAAACTTTTTTTTTGGAAACAATTTAGGATTTCAATTGTATTGGATATCTATTGAATCAACATTTTGGGGGCATTCTTGAATTTGGGGAAAGAATATTGCAAAAATCACATATTTTTTCTCTTTTTAAAAAATTGTTATCATTCTACGATTTTGGGAATTTTTTTGTTACAATTATTGAACCTTTTGTATATTTAATGGGGCCTTAAACCCTTTTAAAAAAATTGAGACAAGTAGGGGCTTAAGGCCTAGGCCTTGTGCTGACACTGGGTATGGTTAAGCTACAACAAGTTTGAATTTATTGGTTAGCATTTCATGTTAAAGTTTTTACTGTGAGAGAGAAAGAGAGAGAGAGAGATTTGGTCCAAGTTCAAGTCTCTTAATTAGGTTGTAATTTTTTTAGAACAATATTCGAGACAAATTTTTTTACAATCTTTTTCAAAATTTATTAAGGCGGTAAGTTGTGATTAGAGCAATATTACTTTCACGTGGATTCACCACTAATATCATTTTATTATACACCAATCACAACGGACTACATTAACAATTGTGAATAATTTTTTGTCTCTAGATTTATTCTTTGTATTTTATTGAAAAACAAGCCAAACACTCCACCCATTTTGTGTGGGAGAAGGAAGGGAAACATGAGCTAGATTGGTTTAATAAGTTGTAATTTTTGTCCACAAAAAATTTATAAAGTACCAGTCTCCCCTATCTATTCATGGCACATTGAAAGATTGAGGCATTGTAGAATAATTTTATGAGCAAAATGATGGAAGTACACAATCAAATTTAGTCTAAAAATATAGCTAATTTACTATTCATAGGCAACTACATTAACCTCAATACTTTATCACCATTCTATTTCAAACACAAAAGGAGATATAAAAAAAAAATGAATAAAAAAACTTTTTTTAATATGTATTGAGTTAACAATGCACAATAAGTGTATTGACCCCGTTGTTCATTGTTAAAGTTTTTTGACAATTTATTAAGCCTGATGCTTGAGGCTTTTGGGTGAAGTTTAGTTAAAACTTTGACTAAATATGGTTTTGAAGAGCGTGATGCTAATGCTCTTATACGGTGGGGCATGAGAAGGGTGTATTGCGACCTATATGGAAACTTTTTGATCTTTTTTATAACTAGGAATTTTTATGTTTTGAATAAGTATTCCATATAGTATGTGGATCTACACACTGACCAATTGCATTGAACTTGTGACTTTTAGTCACGATTAAGTTTGAAATTGTGACTTAAAGCCACAAGTTTAGTGCAAATTGAGCAATGTGTGGATCCACACGTGTGCAGCAGGTTTTTTCATTTGAATAGTGAGTTTTAAGTAAGGCTTTAAAAAATTAAAATTATGGTCGCACATTTTCTCTAGATTTGTAAGGAATTTATTATCACTAGAATTTGTGGCACATATCTCTAGTTTTTAGTGAGTTTTTCTTTTCTTTTGTTATCACTAGAATTATAAGGAAGACATTGTCTCTAATTCTTCTGCTATAAAAATTTTATTATGGCAGTGGATGCTTATATTTTTCTGATAAAAAAGCTGTGAATCGAAGGCACCCTTTGAATGCAAATAAAAATTGCATATGCTATTATGCTTTTAAGAGTTTATAATTATTATAATTTGAAAACATGACTCTACAATGTGTCTTACACACATTGTGTTTGACAGGATTTTCCCTTATGATTAACTGTTCTAGTGTAGTGTGGATCCGTATATTTTGGATTTATCTTTGGTTAAAATTTGTTTAAAATTTGAACAAAGATCTATTCAAATGGTTTTGTGTTACTTCTATAGGTTCAAGAGTTTGCTAATGCAGTCAGTCAGAAAGACGATATAGTTATATACGGATCAATTGAAGCCCCAGAGATTCATGCTAACATTGTAGAGTCTTTGGCAGCAGCTATATATCTTGATCTCAATTTTGACCTGCAAAAATTATGGGTGGTGTGTATTTAACTTCTCTTTTCTTATGGGCAAAAATGATTTGTCTTTTTTCTTTTTCTTGTTTTGGACTTTTAGTCTCTCTCTGTTCATATAAATTCATCATTGGTTGTTTTATATTTTAAGATCTTTAGGGGTCTCTTGGAACCTATTGTAACACCTGAAGTCTTGCAACAACAACCCCATCCTATTACGTCATTGTGTCAACAGTGTCAAAAGCAGGAGCCCTGGAGGGAAGGGGAAAAGAATATTGCTAGTATATATGTCGATGGTGTGTTTGTTGCCTCAAGCTGTTCTAATCAGATAATGGACATTGCAGAGCTTAAAGCAACAAAGCAAGCATTGCTCAAGTTATCGAAATCTATACCCACTAACATTAGGAGGTCGGATTTTTCTTTTGGGCTTAATAAGTCATTTGAGATCGAATTAGCAAAGCAAAAGTTACATGAGGTTTGTCAGAAGAAAAGGTGGGCTAAGCCTATTTATAGGGCTGTCCACAGGTCGGATTTGTGCCCAACCCGCAACCGACCCGATCTGAACGGGTGGAGAAGTTCCAAACCTGCCGCCGACTACGAAAAGCCACCGGTTGAGTCGGATCGGGCTCGGGTGGGCGGTAGTCGGCTTTGATTTCGACCGAAATACAAAGATCAAGCACTGAACTTCGATTCTTGAAGAACAAAATCAACAGATCTACAAACCCAAAGAGAAGATCTACAAAACCAAAGAACAGATCCACAAATCCAAAGAACAAAAACAACAATAGATAGCAATTTCATAGATAACCGAACCTAATAGATGAAAATTTCAAGGAGGTGAACACGAATCTAAGAGATGGAGGTGAAGACGAGCTAGGGACGTTGAGGACGAAGAGCGAACGTCGACGACGAAGAGCACAGATCAACGACGAAGAGGCCGAGATCGACGATGGAGAGGCCGAGATCGACGACGAGCAAGATCGGCGAAGGGTAGACATCGGCGAAGAGCAGATTGTGAGACTGAGACTTGGTCATATCTCGGTTCGGTCGGGTTTCTTCGGGTTTTGGGGAGAAAACCCGCCAACCGACCCGCCGTTTTCGGGTTCTGGAGGTGGAGACCCACCGCCGACCGTCACCGGCGTCGGGTCGGCCGGTTCTCTGGCCGGATCGGACGGGTTGGGTGGGTGGGTCGGGTCTCAGTTTCTGTTGGACACCCCTACCTATTTACAGGTATGAGCTTTTTTATCACAAGCAATGAAGAAGATATATATATATATATATATATATATATATATATATAATGTGTACTCTGAATTATTTGATGACGAGCCTATTAGTTTTAGGAATGTTTATTACACACACTAAGAGAACTAACATTAGGGGTGAAAAACCCCCTCCCCGCTATAGTAAGGTTATATATATATATATATATATATATATATATATTTATATATATATATAAATTTACTGTTCACGGGTTGTATCATTAATATATATTTTTTTAGGCGAAAATGCACTTTTGGTCCCTACATTTTGGGTCGATTCTCAATTTGGTCCCTAAATTAATTTCACTCCTAGGTCAGTCCCTGATTTCAGAAAATCGTTTTTATTTTGGTCTCTGCCATCAACACAGTAATAGAAAAAGCATACGTGGCAAACGAAATGCACTGTTTGTTGACCTAGCTAATAAAATAATAATAAAAAACCATGTCAGCATTACATGTCATCGTCTAATTTTAAAAGAAAAATTAATTTATCAATTTGAAAAAAATTAAAAATACATAATTTCAGATTTGAAAGTGAATACACAAGAACTCAAGAACATGAACCAGATCACAAGAACTCAAGAACACAAAATTCCTGGGCATTCAACATCTTTTCCAGAAAATTTCACCAAACACTGAAAAAATTCACATCTAAAAAGCCGATGCCTAAGATTTTCATCACAACATTTTCTTTCCACCCAAAACCAGAAATTTTCTTATGAAACAAACACACACACAAACCCAGCCAATTCAACTCACAATAACAACAAACCCAACCAACCTCATAAAATTTCCTTGAACAATCATCAACATTTTCCCTAGAAAATCAAGATTTTCTTTCAAACCAAACACTAAAATAACTCACATTTAATAAACCGATGCTTAAAATACATACAAAATCCCTATCCTCCTCCAACAAATCAAACCCATAAACCCAGAAAAATCATCAAATCCACATGAAAAAAGACAAACCCAGAAATTTAAATTAAACAAAGCAACAAGTGAACAGATCAAAAACCCACCGATCAAGCCACCGATCTTGCAATCCGAAACCCACATGAACAGATCAGACCACCAATCACCACCATTGCCGCCGATTAGTCCATCAAGCCATCGCAACCCACTCCAACAGCAAACCCATCCAACGATCCAGCCCTACCCCCCACCGGACCAAACACCACTTCACAACGATTACCACCGATCTCAGCCCATCTCTCTCTCTAAACCCAGATCAAACCCAAATCCCAAAGAGAAAGCCGAAAGAGAGAGATCTTGATCCGAGGAAAAGCCGAAAGAGAGAGAGCAAGCTTCAGACCAAATTTTTGCAGAAAGAGAGAGGGAGAAGAAGCTTGATCTACTCACCGTTGGTGTACTTATGAGCTCCGACTCGTGGTGGAGAAGAAGGCTGAGTGAGCTCCGGCCATGGACAGTGGAGAGTGAGAGATTCTATCCATGGAGCGTGAAGAGAGTGAGAGAAATTAGTGTAGGGATTTTTTTGAGAAATTAGTCTTTCTTTAGTGTAGGGATTTTTTTAAAGCTGATGAGGATAAAGAAAAATTAAAAAAAAATAAAAAAGAATTAAAAATATAATGATTTTTTATTTTTTAAGAAATTATTTTAGTTTAAATTAGATTTAAGGCTTTTCTAAAAAATTTAATTTACTTTTTTTTAAAAAATTTCTGAGTTGGCATTTTTTATTAATATAAATGCTGATATGTCATTTAAAAAATGTTAAATATAATTTTATTATTATTATTTTATTAGCTAGGTCAGCAAACAGTGCATTCTGTTTGTCACGTATGCTTTTTCTGTTACTGGGTTGACGGCAAGAACCAAAATAAAAATAATTTTCTGAAATCAGGGACTGACCTAGGAATGAAATCAATTTAGGGACCAAATTGAGAATCGGCCCAAAATGTAGGAACCAAAAGTGCATTTTTACCATTTTTTTATTATCTCCCACTTTTCTCTCTCTCCTCTGATTCTCCTTATCCTCTCTTTATTTTTTTCCCTTCTTGATCTCTCCGTCTCCTCACTTCTCCATCTCTCCCTCTTCTCTCTCTATTTCTCTCCTCCGTTTCCCACTCTTCTCTCTCTATTCACAGCATGTTTCTCGATCATCTATCTTGGTCTATTTGACTAAGTTTTGGTTGGATCAAATCGTTGTTGCTGGGTTTTAGTGGTGGCATTTCAGTGGTGGGTTTCGATTGTAGAGTTGAATTAGTGACCGGGTTTGGTGGTGGGTCGTTTCGGTGTTTAATGGATCTGTTTGGTGGTGGGTTTTGGTGCTTGCTGGGTCTGTTTAGTGGTGGGTTTCGGTGATGGTTGTTTTGGTGGCTGGGTTTCAGTGGTGGTTGGGTGCTGTTCGGGGTGGTGGTGGTAGTGCCTTTGGATTTTGGTTTTGGGTTTTGTTTGGGTGTTTGGTGATTTTCAGTTTAGGTGTTTGGTGATTTGGGTATTGGGTTTGGGTTCGAATTGATTGGCGGTGGTGGTGGGTGGTGCTATTGGAATGCTCTACGGTGGCAGTGGGTGGTTTGGATTTTGGGTTTGAGTTTGGGTTTGGGTATTGGGTTTGGGTTTGAATTAATTGGTGGTTGGGTTGCTCTACGTTGGCAGTGGGTGGCTGTGAGAGATTGGAAATGAGATCTTGTTTTTTTATATTATTTTTTTGTGTAATTATATTATTTTAATGAGTTGTATGTAAAAATAAAAACTGGACTGTAAGGTATATTGTAAAATGAGATGGTATAATAAATTGAGATTATATAATAATAAAGCAGGGTTTTAGATGGTAAAATAGCAACGGGTTCCCATCCCTGGATGCTAATGCTCTATACACACACGTTTTAAACCAAGGCTTCATTTCCTTTTGTGAGTTGAATTAAAATTAAGCCTTTTGTACTCTCTCTCTCTCTCTCATAGTACATGATTCAGAACTTTACAATTAGGGATGGCAATTTTTGCCCGACCGGCGGGTACTCGGCCCAACTCAACCCTAATGGGCCAGGTTTTACCCGGTCCGATTAGGAATAGGGTCGAGTATAGGTTTTTTTTTAAAAAACCCGAAGCGGGTCCGGGTCGGGTCCGGGTTTTATTAAAAAATTCGAGACCCGACCCGAAACCCAGCCTGGATAAAAACCCGATACCTTGAAATTACAAAAATACCCCCTATATATATATATATATATAAAATCCTACCCTAAATCCCTAATCCCTCATTTCTATTTTCTTCAACACCAACTCAGAGTCAGAACCCACGCCTCCCTCCTTCAGTCCTCACCTTCACTCCGACACTCCCTCTCCCTCAGCTCAATCTCACCTTCGGCCAACTCTCTCACCGCCGGTCCAACTCTAGCCGCCGTCCCAAGCCTTCGTCGCCGTCCCAAGCTCCGCAGTGTCACCGGTCCCAAGCTCTCTACTCTCTCAACTCTGTTTCGTCCTCGCCGTCACGAATCTCGTACTATCACACAGTCCGCTGCCCCTCTCATCTTCCTTGCCCATGGCCACAAGCATGACACGGCCTCACTCCACCTCGCTCTCCATTTTTTTTCTTTTCTTTTTCTGGGTTCAGTTCGCCTCGTGCTCCATTTTTTTTCTTTTTCTTTTTTCTGGGTTCAGTTCGCCTCTTCTCCACGGCATGAGTTTGTGTTTATGATTTCTGAAAGGGAAAAATGAAAATCATAGATCTAAAATTTGTGTTTGGTTTGTAATTTTGAAAGTGAAAATCATAGATCTGATTAGGTCAAACAGTATTCCTTTTAAAATGAGTTTAAAACTATATTCTATAAATTTTATTACTTACTCATCTCCATAATTTATATTTTATGTACTAAAAAGAAAAAAAAGGCGCAGAGAAATGGGCAATGGCTATTCAATTCTTTTTTTTTTTTTTTGGTTGGGCCACGATTTGAGCCGCGGATTGGGCCCAAATCTGGCAGGGCTTAACGAGACCCGCAGGGCCCGGCTGAGGCGGGTCCAGGCCCCGAGAAAAAAACCCAGTTAGTAAACGGGCCGGGTTCGGGCCTCAGGCTAAGACCCGCGGGTTGGGTCTGAGTATGGAAAAACCCGGCCCGAACCCGACCCGTTGCCATTCCTATTTACAATGACTGGAAGCATGCGTGGATATATATCTATATTGGCAAGTTTGGATGGAGGTGGGGAAGGGGGAAGATGAACTAGCAGGGTTACATGCGTGAATATATATCTTTATTGGCAAGTTTGGATGGAGGGGAGGAAGGGAGAAGATGAACTAGCAGGGTTACATGGTTTGTTCTATTGACTTGTGGGCACTCACACTTTTATTGTAGTTATTAATCTTACAATGCGAGTGCTTTTTTAAATCTCCTTTATGTGTGTTCTATCAAACCAACTACGCTGGATATGTAATATTCATGCCTTTCTTCTTCTTATCTATTCACTTTTTTTTCTGAAAAAATAGTATTTTTTTTTTTTTTAGAAAACGTATTCACTGTTTTTTCAAAGGGTAAAACTAGGTCACACACTATTACACTCAAATTGCACTTAAAGTCACGATTTCCAATTGGAAACTGTGACTTCAAGTCACGATTTTTGTGTAGTTTAAATGTGTATGATAAACACCACCATTTTTCATATTCTCACTTTCCTTTTTATCTTGTAAGATATTAAATCGAAATGTACATTTGCTATTACTTGCAGCATTGAGGAGGAAGAGGGTCCATCACACAACAAGAAATATGTATGCTCGGTTCAAATAGTAGATCTTGGTTTGTATACAGAGGGAGAAGAAAAGTCAAGAGTAAAGGAAGCAGAAAACTCTGCAGCTTCATGTCTTATTTTTGCCTTATTAGGCTCTAATATAATATAATATAAATATATATATTAAAGTAGAAGCCTCACCTAATCCTTTCTCAAAAAAAAAAAAGCCTCACCTAATCTTCTGTCATGTGCCATGATTGTCAAGCTTATATAGATTAATATGTGTTGTATCTATTTAGATGATTTGGACAAACAAGGCCACATGGAGCACAATAATTTTTCCATGTTAATTTTATCTACTACATGTCTATCAGGTATCAATAATAAATGAATATTTATAAATTCCTAAAATTTAATATGTGCTTAAATTTCCATTATCAACTCCTTAAAATGCTCCATCAATTTTTTGCATGTATGAAGATCCCGTGGCTTTTAACTCTTCTTTTTTTAGTGTTAAAAATGTCCATTTGCCTCCTATTATATTTACATGTTTTGTGCTAATTCAGTGTTCAAAACGAAATTGTTTCATGTATTTTAGTACAAAATGATGCCGTTTCACTAGTGTCTACAGTTGGCTTGCACTACCTACTTAATTAAGAAATTGTAAAATATAAATAATATTAATTTGGATGAGAATTTGAGAGATTTCATTCGGGTGACATTGTAAAGATTAATATTCAATAACTTAGCCTCTTCTATTTTATTTTATATTAAGTTATTCTATGCTTTTTATATAACAATTTTGACTAGTGATTTGTTTTTATAGTTATTACCTGGGGAGGTATTTTTATAAATTGTTTGGGTTTTTTGATGATACTATACATGATAAATTTTATTTACATTTTCTTCAAAGAATATATAACTAGATTATAACATTTATTTAATTATTTCTAAAAAAAATTATTTTTTAATGTGTGAGAATTTATGAGGAAACTATTCACAATTGTTGTATGTTTTAAGAGAAAAAATAATTAAGATTCAAATGTGTTACTACTCAATATAGAAGTTGGGACCATAGACAATAAATTTTTGAGTGATAGTTTAACCCTGTAAATTAAAAAAAGAGTTCAAAAAATTGAGTTCAAAATCAATTTTAATATTAAGAAAGAATGTAAAGCACGACTATATGGAGTAATGTTTTTTTTTTTATTAAGAATTTTTTTACATTTAGCTTGGCCATTGGAAAAAATTTCTAGCTCCACCACTAGCATTGTGGCAAACTAGTAGCAGTGAGAGAGGAAATACTCAAAGCGAAGGAGTTAGGCTACACCAAGATTATTATCCTTACTGCCAGCAAAGAAATTCAACTTTTTTGGAAGGAAAAAAATCATTAGCCATGGTGGATTGCAAACATAATTGAAGATATGATCATGGTTTTGAAATCTGAACCATTCAAAAAACCGAAAAATGTAAAGGTTCAAGGTTTTTGAGACTGAACTAGGGTTGAACCGTGATGACACAATAATTAATTTAATAATTATTTAAAATATAAATAAATATATTAAATTAGTAAAAATTGAAAATTTGACTAAAATAGTCTAAATAAATGTAAAGATTTATCTTTCAAATGTATTTTTCATATCATAACTTTCTTAAGGAAAATAAGAAATATTAAATCCTAAGATAACATAAATAGATATTGAGTTTCTCAATCAAAGGAATCAATATCGTACCTGAATTCATTCCGGTTTAGTAAGGAAATGAAATATTTAGATATTGGTCAATATTAATGTTCCGTTTTTGGATTACTACATTTATATATATATATATATACATACGCGTATGAAATTAATATACTTAACATTTTTGTTAGAGTTCAACTTTCTACCTCTTTTTTTTTTCTTTTCTTTTTTTTATGCAAGCCTTTGTCTAAATTATCTTAAGCCATGCCTAAGCCTAACCTTATTTGACTACCCAATAAACTTTTTCATGAGAGTCATGAGACCCAATAAAAAAAAGGTTAAGAGAGACATTGAATAGTCAACCATTTCCCATGGAATTTACCCAAACACACACAAGCTAGTAGAGTGGCGAAAATTGATTTGTCCGCCCATTAAATTTTTTTATGAGACCTAATAAAAAAGTAAGAGAGACATTGATAGTCAACCATTTCCCATGAAATTTTTATTAAAAAAATGAAAGCTAGAAGAGTGGTGGAAAAACAATGCCCAAGAAAAACATTGATAGTCAACCATTTCCCATGAAATTTTTATTAAAAAAAAGAAAGCTAGAAGAGTGGTGGAAAAACAATGCCCAAAAAAATTTAAGAAGAATATTAGTGGGTGACAGACTGACAATGAAGCATTGTAATTGCAGGCAAAAAAAAAAAAAAAAAAAAAAACCAAAGAAAGAGAAGAAGAAGAAAAAAAACGAAGAAGAAACGGTGATGTGATCTCAACACCTCTTACGGTATTTAAGAGTCTGTTTGAGTATTGTTGTTCAAAATAATAGGAAAACCGTGATTTAAAAAGCGTTGTGAAAACACGTATTTAAAGTACTCATAATGCAAAAAATGTGTTTGGTACTATATTTCTAATAACATCTTTTCAAAAGTGAAAAAACATATAATTGTGTGTTTAATATGTGTGTGTGTGTTTTTTTATAAAAAGTGATGACATGTAGTCTAATTAGTGGGACCTACCATTTTTAAAATAATTACAAAAGTGTCATTGATCTATGTTATTTGAAAACTGAAAACTAGTAGGAGGAGTTTTCTAAATTCAGTGTTCAAACACCCTAAAATGAGAAACGTGACTCAAACACTATTAAATGAAATCCCCTACCAAATAGGCCCTGAAGCTTCAATAATGACAATAAGGTACTGTAACTGTAAGCTTGTAGAAAAAAAAAAAGAAAAAAAAGCTATCCAGGAGGGAATAAAGAGTGAAGTTATTCAGGAGGGAATAACACTTTAATTAGCTTCCCAAATATCACTTTGGCTTTGTAATCCTAAAATACTTATTTTGATATCAAAAAGAAAAAAAGAGTTTCAAAAAGAAAAAGAAAAAGAAAAAAAGAGTGAAGTTATTCAGGAGGGAATAAAGAAAGCAAGGAAAAGCAAATAATTTTTTTTTTTATTAAAAAAAAAAAAAAAGCAAATAATTTAGACCATGAAATAATCTTATTAAATATTTTGTCCCCCACGGGCCGCGACAACTAGCATATCAAGTGATGATAATTGTCTTCCTCAAACAAAAACAAAAAAAAAAAAAGGTAATGATAATTGTCTATATATTCCTTTCTTCTCTATTCATAAGGTCTTGGAATAATGTCCTACTTGTACAATCTAATTTTGCAGTATCGCGTTTTCTTTTTAAAAGAGTCTTTTAAAAAAGAGAAAAAAAAATTTATACCCCATTTCTCTCTGGGAAATTATTAAATGTTTTTGGAACATGGTGATGTGGACCACGTGGTGCTCTTTTCATTCATATTTATGGTAAATCTCACTATAAACTTGAAAACATATAGTGGGTTCCAGTTAGTTCAACTGGTAAAGTCTCTGATGATTATATAAAAAATTTGGTGTTCAATCTCCGCCTACACCAAAAATTAATTGGTGTCTTGGTCTGATGATAAAGAGCTATCATCAAGAGCGGATAGCATAAGTTGAAACTCTCTCAAAAAAAAAAAAACTTGAAAACATATAATAATTACTCATTTTTTCTCTAACTCTCGGAATATCAGTTATTATTCATTTGAATAATGATTTTTTTTTATTTATAAAAGATGGAATAATGATTTATTTGTTTAACAATCGGAGTTGGAGATCTATTTGATTTATGAGTTAATTATAACCTACATAGCATGAAGTAATCATCTCCTGATTTTTTTAATAAAAATTATCAATTTGTTAAATGATAATAACTATTAGTAGTTTAGCACACCCAAAATTTTGTTCATAAAAAACGAAAAATACAAATTATTGTTGGGATTACACACAGGAAAAAAAAAAGTACGGTTGTTAAAATTTAAAATTTTTGAGGGGATTAGAATACCGGCTTCAAACCTGCACTTTCTACAACGAGAGGTTGAGGTACCACTCGAAAAGTATAAGGCTTGACATTAATTAGTTGAATAATGCTAGAAAATAGAGATTAAAAATTATTTTATAAAAAAATTTACAAACTGCTAATGTGGTGAGTGATTATTGGTAAATTAAAAAGTGATATAATTTGTAAGTATAGATGAAAACCAATAAGAGGTAAGCCACATCAATATTTTATAAAAACGTTATAAAATAGTTTATGACAGTAACATTACTCTTCAATCATTTAAATTAAAATATTACATAAAGAAATATAGCTAATTAAATTAATTATAGGTGATAAAAGTCCCACTGGCATCTTTTGTTTTACACGTTTTACCATTCAAATGTCGGCTTCATAAAGCAAGGTAGTCCAACCGCTTTAGAAATTGCAGAGGATTGCTTTTCTGACTTTAGTGCTGTTTTAACAAAGACAACACACAATAATACAATAAAAGCATCAAAACCTTCATCACTCCCATGAATTAGCAAGTTGGTTGGTCATTTAGGAATTCTGCATATGGATTCTCTTTTGTCCATGGAGGAGGAGGAGGAGGAGAAGTCAGCCACAATAGTAGCTGTGGAAAAAATACTCTCCTACAGCTTCAAGGACAAGGCTCTTCTAGTAGAGGCACTCACACACCCCGCCTACTACAACAACAAAAACAAAAACAAAAACAACAACGTCGAGTCGTTTAGGTCGTACCAGCGGCTCGAGTTCGTAGGCGACGCGGTGCTGGGACTGGCCGTGAGCAAATACTTGTACCTGGAAGACCCTAGCCTCGGCCCAGGACAGCTCACAGACCTACGCTCCGCCAACGTCGGCAACGACAAACTCGCACGGGTCGCCGTCCGCCACGGCCTCCACCGCTACATCAGGCACAACAATAATTTGGACGCCTCTCTTCTTGATGAGGTCTAACAAAAGCATCTCACTTTTCTTTCTTTTTTTCTTTTTTATTCTTTTACAGTTATTGGTTTACATTTACTTGTACCATTTGCATGAATAGTGTACACTATTCAAGCAAATGTACACAATGTTATACACATTTGTTCGCTCTATAACGAAAATCTTACAAATGGTAGGAAAATGTTATTGATAATCTGCTGTTTCCACTGTCTAGTAATAGGATCAAACAGCTCGATCACTTACCAAACTGAAAAGTAGTCTCAGGAGGGCTTTGGGGATATGACTCGATTACAGATCCTAGTTTTTGATCCATCTCCCATATATCATATATGCACCCTCCATCTGCAACCAAGTGAATTCACCAATAAACTCCTCCAAGTGAGATGTCTCTCCATGAATGCTGTATCTAGCTTTTAAAAATTGTGCTACCAAATTATTTGGTGTTGTGAGTAATCGCCAACACTGTTTAGCTAGCAACGCCAAATTCAAAGTATGAATATCCCGAAATCCCATGATCTTGCTCCATTTCACCCAATGAATGCGATTTCTCTTCCTCTTGTTGACCCCACCCAAAATTGCTACATAAAGAATTTATCTCTTCAAATACCTACTTTGGGAATTTATATATGCTCACTGCATGGGTGGGCACAAACCACTTTGATTAAAATTTCTTTATCTATTAATTACTTGTTAGTTTTTTTTTTCTTTTTATTTCTTAGGGTTAATGCGTTTTGGTATATTATTCTGAATTTATTGATTTGCAATTGTCTACTACGTACATTGCTTATATTGCAAGCATAACTTGTACAACAAACACCCTAGGGTTAGTCTTTTTTTCTTTAATTATTTGTTCATTAGTTACGTTTTGTGTTATTCTTAATGTTATTATCTTTTCTTTTCTTTTTTTTGTTTGATAATTTGGTATATTATTTTAAATTTATTGGTCTGGTTTAATATTACAGTTTTTACTTAACAAGAGTGAAAGGCTATAGAGGGAGAGTGAGTGAGAGATTTGGTCCAAGTTCAAGACCTACAAGTTGTAATTATTTTAGAGCAATGTTAGTGACAAATTTATCCACAACCTTTTTCACAATTTATTAAGGTAGTAAGTTGTGATTAGAGCAACATTGTTTTCACATTGATCCATCAGTGATATCATTTTATTATACACCAATTACAATACACCACATCAACGATTGTTAAAAATCTTGTGTCTTTATATTCATTGTTCCTATTTTATTGAAAAAAAAAAAATTTTTCCTAATAATAACAATAATAATAATAATAATAAACTAACACTCCACCTTTGCGGGAGAAGTGCACCTTGAGCTAGAGGTCGTTGGTTCAAAAAATTGTGATTATTGTCCCTAAAAAATTTGCAAAAGTTCATCCACACACTGTTTAAGTTGCATAGTGTTTATGACATGGCACATTGAAAGATTGAGGTATTGTGCAATAGATATATGAGCAAAATGATGAAAGTACACAATCAATACTTTTTAAAAAGGTTAACCTTGTTATACCCAAACTGTTTTACACAATTTTACACACTCCAAAAAGTAACTAAAATTGTGACTTCCCTTTTGTAGTGAATTAAAGGCACTTTTTTTTTTTTTTTTTTTTTAATTTTGAGGAAGAACATCATGAAATTTTATTAAAGAAATTAGCCATAATCGGTTGAAAGTAAAGATTGGAAGTGTGGAGGAACATCCTCCATCCACACCAAGAAACCTCTAACATGTCTAACATGTTTAGCTAGGTTGTGAACAACAGAATTACCAAGCCTACAAACGTGAGAAAATGAAGCACAGCTGCTGGGTTCTGTGGTGGCTTTTGCCGAGGTAAGGATATGACCACAAGGGGAGAAAGAAACATCCGTGCTTATGAGGTCCTTAATCACAATCTCAAAATCGCCTTCAAGGATAAAAGGTGACGAGCCAAGTTCAAGAGCAAAAGAAATAGCTCTTGCCACTGCCAAAGCTTCAACAATATCCGAAGAATATGGGAGATGCACCAGTTCGAAGAGGAAGCAATGGCCTGTCCCTACGAGTTGCGAATCACAATTCTCACAATTCCCAGGCCAGCTTTTCCTATATCCTTGAAAGTTGCACTGTCAAAGTTTACATTGAGTGTACCCGCTGGTGGGGGGGCTCCATCTGACCCGAGGATGAGCACAAGTCGAGGATTGAGCTAAAACATGGTTTGCTCGGTGAAACTCCATGAGTGCTTGCTGGGCATTCTAAGCGACTTGTATGATATTATGCTTTTAAGAGTTTATAATTAGAGCTATGCTTGTTATACACCATGTGTGTAAATACATGCACTCTGTTATAATTTGAAAATGCGACTTTACAATGTGTTTTACAGGATTTTCAATTATAATTAATTGTTATGGTATGGATCCGTATATTTTGGACTTATCTTTGATTAATAATTGTTTAGAATTTGAACGAAGATCTACACAAATGGTTTTGTGTTACTTCTATAGGTTCAAGAGTTTGCTGATGAAGTCAGTCAAGAAGGCGATATAGTTTTACATGGATCAATTAAAGCCCCAAAGGTTCTTGCTGACATTGTAGAGTCTTTGGCAGCAGCTATATATTTTGATCTCAATTTCGATCTGCAAAAATTATGGGTGGTGCGTATTTAACTTCTCTTTTCTTATTTGGCAAAAATTATTTGTCTTTTTTCATTTTCTTGTTTTGGATGCTCTCTCTCTCTCTCTCTCTCTCTCTCTCTGTTGATATAGAATTCATCATTGATTGTTTTATATTTGAAGATCTTTAGGGAACTCCTGAAACCTATTGTCACACTTGAAGTCTTGCAACAACAACCCCATCCTATTGATACATTGTATAAACAGTGTGCAAAGCAAGGGAGGGAAGTTGCCATTAAGCCCTGGAGGGAAGGGGCAAAGAATATTGCCAGTGTATATGTCGATGGTGTGTTTGTTGCCTCAGGTTCTTCTGATCAATTAATGGACATTGCAAGGCTTAATGCAGCAAAGCAAGCATTGCTTGAGTTAGCGAAATCTATGCCCACTAATATTGGGAGGTTAGATTTTTCTTTTGGGCTCAACAAGTCATTAGAGATTGAAGGAGCAATGCAAAAGTTGCACGAGTTTTGTCAGAAGAAAAGGTGGGCTACACCTAGTTACAGGTATGAGCTTCTTTATCATAAGTCGTGAAGAATTATATATATATATATTACACACATTCTCACACAAATACACTACACAGAGAAATCATGACTTTAAGTCACGATTTCTACGTAGTTTGAGTATGCGTAATAAACAACACCCTTTTTCAAATTCTCACTTTCTTATCTATCTGGTAAGATATTGAATTGAAATGTACATTTGCTATAATTGGCAGCATTGTGAAGGCAGAGGGTCCACCACACGCAAAGAAATATGTATGCTTGGTTCAAATAGAAAAGGTAGATGGTGGTTTGTCTATGGAGGGAGAAGAAAAGTCAAAAGTAAAGGAAGCAAAAAATTCTGCAGCTTCATGTATTGTTCGTGCTGCCTTCTTAGAGTCTAATCCGACATAATATAATAAAATATTAAAGTAGAAGCCTCACCTAAACTTCTACCATATGTCATGATTGTCGAACTTATAAAGATTGATACGTGTTGTATTTATTCAGATGATTTGGACAAACAAAACCACATGGAGCACAATAATTTGTCCATGTCAATTTTATCTATTACATGTCTATCAGGTGTCAATAATAAATGGATATTTATAAATTCCTAAATAAATATGTGCTTAAAATTGTGTCAGTTGTCATCTTTGGTTCAGCTTTTATGTTGTTTTTGCACAAAAGACTCCGTTTGTCTAGCTAGCATTGGTTTCTAAACTTCTTTATGTGGATGAAAACATATTGCTTTGATGCTCACTACTTTCCCTTCTAATTGGTAATATTTGAGAATTTGCCATCTTTCTTAGTAGTATGCAAGTCAAGGAATTTAAGAGTTGGGACTGCAAGTGGAAATGCCCTCCTAAAGAACCCATTAAATATTAACTAACATGTAATTTATCCACCATTTTTTAAATAAACTCTCCCAAATAAACACTCAATCTCAAATCTTTTCTGCCTTCTTAATTCTCAAGACGCTAACAAATTTGATACACACCCTTACCATCAAAAAAATAGAGGCTAACCCCTTTCTCCTACACCCACTCGGTGCACACCTATTGATTTTTTAGTGAAAATTAGCACCATTCATAGGTGATTTGTATTTTAGACAAAAATGATATAAAATTTGAACATGTTCTATTAAAAAATAATTGAAACAGTAGTAATTTATCAAAGTTTTAATGGCACTACAAAACACGTGGGTCTATAGCCGCGTTTTTTTTTTTTTTTTTTTTTGCCGCATTTGAAAAAACGTGGCTATAGCTAACCTATAGCCGCGTTTTTACAAAATGCGGCTATAGGTTAAATCTATAGCCGCATTCATAAATGTAGCTATAGGTCCAACCAAATTTTTTTTTTAGAGGAGGACCTATAGCCACATTTTTAAAATGCGGCTATAGGTTAAGTCTATAGCCGCATGCATAAATCTATAGGTCCAACCAAATTTTTTTTATTTTTTTTATTTAGAGAGGACCTATAGCCGCATTTAAAAAATGCGGTTATAGGTTAAGTCTATAGTTGCGTTCATAAATGTGGCTTGAAAGTTGAATCATGCTTGCTTTGGAACTAAAAGTTCAAGATTTGATTTCTTTTATCTCAGAAAAAGTGCAACAAAATAGATATTGAGTAAGGAACATTATTAGAACTAGCCGTGAACCTGTGCATTGCACGTGATAATTATTTTTATGGTGGTTTTATTATTTTTTTTTTTTTACGATTTAAACTAATTTAATAATGAGTAATGTATTTCGTAATCATATTTTTATTTATTATATGAACAATCATAAATGTAATATAGAAACAATCATAAATTATAAATATAAATTTTGTCGTATCAAAATGAAAATAATACAATTTTTCTCAGAAATTCAAAAGGTAAGTTAACGAAAATATTTTTTTTCAATAAAAGTTATTTATAACATTTTTTGAATCATTAAAAAGAATATAAAATTTGGAAATTATTCTTTTAGTTTTAAACAAACTTTCACAAACCTTATTTTTTCTGCCTACAATCCAAAACACCGAAAAACATAACTAAAAAAATTAATAAAACTTAACGATGATTAATTGGACCAATTAGGAAAACAATTTGGTTTTGATAATCTATAAAGGTTTTTTTTTTTTTTTTTTTTTTTGCAGAAATTGTAATTTCATCCACCCAAAACATATTATCAAATAAAAAATTATTAGCAAAATCTAAGAATTAAATTTCTATATATTCATTGTTATAAAATAATAATAATAATTAAAATAAAATTACAAAAGCTAAAATTTGTCGTCCATCCGATTAAATGGCATTATAGAGTACTTCTAATACAACTATTAAGAGTACTTTGTCCACCACAAAGTTAGGATTAAAAAATAAATGTGGGTGCCCAAGGACCGAGGACGGAATTGAAGAGTTGCAGTACTGATATGGGGATATCGCGTGCCCGAAGAGGAAATTCACCCGAGGAGAGGAGGGGATGAGACAAATGACTCTAAGGCACTCCAGGTGGGAAGAATGATCTGAAGAGAGAGAGAATCAATGAGAGTAGGAGAAGTTTCCAGTTTGGAGTAGTCTGTTACCTCCGCATTAAATGGTAGGCAACAGCTTTCTCAGCTGCATTGATGAAGAAATGACCTGAACAGTGTAATTCATAGCTAAGTAAACCCCTTCTACCACTTTCTTCAGATGTTTAAAGAGACAAGTGTCACGAGTAGAAATTTGTTAGGTAAATATGGTAGGTCAAGATGTGAAAGAGGGAGAAGTATTTAAGAAAAAAGATGGTTTTTAGAGAAAAGGATCCAGACAGAAGTATCAAAAAAAGAGAAAAAAAAAAACAAGAATAACATTAAGAGAAAAAAGTGAACAATGCAATTTTCTGTGTAACATTGGCCTCCTCGAGCAAGCTTGTATTGAGACATTAGCTCATCCATTCTATAATATTAGCCATTTCTTCCTTATTTTCACCTTTGGGCATAGCCCTCTCTTGTTGTTCGTTTTCCTCTCTTACAAATTTATTGATTTGGGCCAAGGTTGAACTGTACAACTCACTGTTCTAAGTGGGCTTGGGCCGCCAGATTTTTTGGTCCTTACAATAAACAAAAATTAGTAAAGTCTCATAGTTTAACATCTAAATTAAGCACTATAAAAAATCATGCTATGTAATAGAATAAATATCAAATTACAATAAATACCAAATTATTCAAATCATGCTATGTAATAGAATAATATTATATTTTTATATGCTATATTTAATTCTTTATAATGCAATAGGATAACATTTAACAATCAAAGAGAACCAAAAAAAAAAAAAAAAACAACAACAACAAGAACAACAATCTAGAAAACAAAACTAAATCGCATTAACCCAAAGTGAAGTTTTTAAGAATATAAAAATTTATCAACCTAAAGCAGAGATGCAAGAAAAAAAACCACTAAAAAATTGAGAGAGAGAGAGAGAACCTTTTTTTTGTGAGGGGAAACTATGCATAGAATGAAAAAGATAGTGACAAATTTATAGTAAAAGGGTGTGAATAAAAAGAGACAAAATTAAAGGAATATGAAGGGAAAAAGAAAGAATGATATTAATGTAGAGGGTAGTGGGGAGATGAAAAGATAAGGAAGGGAGAAAGATTAGAGAAGTAGTGGGGAGATGAAAATATAAGGGAGGGAGAAAGGTTGGAAAAATGTAAATATTAAAAAAATGAATGTTAAAAAAAATTATAGGAAAATTGGAAAGAAAAAGAATAATAACGTGGACGCTGATGTGGCTCAACTGGAGCGTAGCAACAATAAATGCTACGCTTCAATTTATATATATATATTTATATTTATATATATATATATATATATATAGGGTTGGGTTCAAATTACACCTGGTGTAACTTTAAGCAATGTTACACTACTCAATATTTTTTAATTGGATGCGAATATTAACAAATCCACCGTTAGATTACATTATCTTTATATATTCTTCATGCTTGCAAAATTTCAAGGTGATCAAAAATTAATAGTCATGTCATCAATCAATTGTTAAAATTCAAGTTTTTGTAATTTAAAATAATGCATAAAAGATGAGTTTATGGATCAAATGGTAAATAACATCCGATTGATACTAAAATTGGCATGCACATTAAGAACATATAGAATATGTAATTCAACGGTTAGATTTTCAAAATATTAATTCAATAACAAGTTATTGGGTGGTGTAACATTGCTTAAAGTTACACCAAGTGTAACTTGAACCCAGCCCATATATATATATATATATATATATATATATATATATATATATATTACTAAATGATTGCAATTGGTTTAGAATCTTTAGATGGAGTTTTCAAGATACACATACATGCATAAGCTCCCACTTTGATAGTCTAATAGCAAAATATTTCCCATATTGTGATGTTCTACGAGCAAAGATGGGGGATAACCCCTTCTATGCTTGGTGGACTATTCACAAGAGGACTCAATGATCTCAGTAATAAGGTGACCAGTGAACTTGAACAATATACTAGAAGAAGTGAGGAGACAAGGAACTGGTTGGGGGTAGATTCTGTTAGTGTATGAAAGACAACAAAATATGTTGTACTTGCACCTCTTAAGTCATGCTCTACTTGATTAAGTTGCTGTTCTTTACTTATCTTTTTTGAAGAAGAAATACAAGAATTTATTGATAAATTTTTTTTAAAAAATAGAGTAACTCATTGTCGAGTTATTAAAAATGAATGATGTAGAAAATTTTATTTTTAATCCTCAAAACATTATAAATGTATCAAATTAGTCCTTTAACATTAATAAAATTTGCTTATATAGCATATTAAGATGAACTCACAAAATTATTTTAAAAAATTATATCACAAATAAACGGTAAAAATATCTATAATTTTAACACTTGTAGGGATTACTAGCGCCACAGAAGCAAAAAGATTGAAGGCACCCCCGCGGGTCCACATGTGACTCTCTTTTTACAAAAAGCAGTGTGTAGCCGTGAAAGTTAAGCAAGTACTTTTCTATTCTTTTCTTCTTCTTTATTTTCATTTGACTTTTCACACATCAGTTATCATATGTAGTATGTTTATTTTGATATGTCATATAACATTATAAAATATAAATATAGCTAATTAAAGTATACTACTTTTTATTATTTAATTTATAGATAAAATAATATAACATTTATTTTTTTATAGTTTATTAGATTATTTTTTGATGCATTGAAATTTGAATGGTTGTTTGTCTTTTTTTCTTTTTTCTTTTTTTTTGATAACAGAAAATTTTTATTGAAGACCAAAACAGGCCAAAACAAAACAGCAAAGAGGCTGCCCACAAAATTACTAACAAGCCTCTTTCAAGATTACATTTACAAAAGCAAAAGGACTATTCCCTAAGGCCTCGTTTGGGAGGAGGGAATGGAATGGAATGGAATGAAAAGAATAATTTTAGAATATTCTTTCCTTCCCTTATTTAGGAGTTTTAATGGAGATAACGGAAAGTCTATTCCCTTGTTTGAGAGTTTAAGTGGGAGGGAATGGAATGGGTAGGAGAGAACACTCATTCCTCTCTATTTCTTTAAAACCTCAAATTTTCATTCCCTCCGAAATTGGGAGGAATAGGAGGGAATTAAATTAAATTTAATAATTTTTTTACTAAAACTCCCAAAATACCCTTATATATTCAACTCTTTATTTTAAAATAGGGGTCTTATAGTAATATTGTCATAAAATGATTCCATTTCATTCCTTCCATGTTACTTCCAAACAAGATTACTTACATTACATTCATTTTCATTTATTTCCATTCCTTTATTTTAAAACATCCAATCAAGATTACTTAATTCCAGTCCATTCCATTCTTTTCCATTCATTTCCCTTACTTAAATACATTTCATTCCATTCCATTCTCTTATGATCATTCCATTCCATTCTCTTATGAACTCCCAAACGGAGCCTAAATCAAAAGATCTAAAAACGAAATTAAGCATAGGCCATCTAACTAAAGAGTGTGCTGCTCTGTTTACTTCGCAGTTAACCCAACTAAAACTAGCATTCGCGAATCTTCCAAATTGCAATCTCACATCAGCAACAAAGTTCTTAATTCTCCAAGGAACTATAGCACCACCATCCCTTAAAGCCTCAATGCAACTTCTGCAGTTTCCTTCAAAAATCACATTACCAAATTTTCTTAGGAAGCTAACTTCACTACCCACAGTATTGCCTCAGCTTTTGCTTGGATAGGGGTGTTGGTGTCTACTTTTCTTGAGACTGCAAACACCAGCAACCCTCTCCAATCTCTGACAATGACTGCTATAACAAAGTTTGAATCCCCAATAGCCGCATCACAGTTCAACTTGAAGGCATTTTTTGGTGGCTTTGTCCAGCTTAAATCTCTTCTAACTAGATGGTTATTAGAGCTTAACTTAGTTACAGCCCAATGCTCATGAAATATTCTGATCAAATTTTTGCAAACTTGTTCATAAACCACAGATTTGTTTTCAAAAACAACTTGGTTTCTACACTTCCAAACCCACTTAGTTACCAGAGCACCAAAAATTAAAAATCAAAAAAAAATTTAGTGTTGTTTTCATCACTCAAAACTCAAAACAATTGAGTTTGAATGATGAAAACTAAAAACAAATTTTTTTTGTTTTCAAATTATGGAATATGAGTTATAGTGGCAAATTTGTGGGACCCATTTTCTTGACTTGTCAATATCAAGTCATTCATACCACTTTGCTTTTTCTCTTCTTCTTCTTCTTTCTTTCTTTCTTTCTTTTTCTTTCTTTCTTCTTTAGACCACTCCACCACCAATGGCATTTTTTTTCTTCTTCTTCTTCTTTTTTTTAATTTTTTTTTAATTCTTTCTTTCTTTCTTCTTCAGACCCACTCCACCACCAACGGGTTTTTTTTTTTTCTCTCTCTCTCTTCTTCTTGCTGGTTTTTTCTTTCTTTCTCTTCATCTTCTTTCTTTCTTTCTTCTTCAGACCCACTCCACCATTTTCATCCAATGTTAAGTCAAGCCAATGTCTCAAACCCATAAACACACGGGTATTGATCAAACACACAAGCACAAACCCACAACCATGGCCCCAAATCTTTCTATTCCCTTTGAAACCCAATTCGTCTCAACAATCGGGCCGATTCTTAACAACTCGGCCAAGTCCAAGGACTAGTTTTTGAATGCGTTGAATGGGCCAGTTTTCTTAACAGAGGGTTTTAGACCCGTCTTCGGTGAATTGCTTGTTGAGTTTGGACAATGATGGTGTTGTTGGCGACGTAGGAGGGGAGAAGACGAAAGTGGGAGGGGATTTTTGGCTTATGGGTTTCGGTCTAGGTTTTGTGATAGGCATGGCAAAGCAGAAAAATGTGTGGCCATGTTATCGTTCTATGTAGTGACGGTGGGTGGGCTCCACCATTTTGCCAAAAATTAGAGTTAAAGAGTGAGAGATATAACTCAGTTTTGGAACCAAACACAAATTTTAGCGAGATTTGAGTTATTGTGTGAATAGAGATATGAGTTATGGGTTATGAGTTTGAGTTATGGGTTTTGGGATATGAGTTTTGAGATATGGGCTATGAGCAATCCAAACAGGCCCTAAGTTATTATACTTAATGGGTGATAATTTAATTTGAAAATCAAGGTTCATGGGCAAATTTAGAACTATTGACTCATTCTTCAAAAAAAGGAAGACGGTAATTGCTTGCTCACTCCCAAGTGCAGGAGATTGTAGCAATATAATTCTCGGAGTACCGAGGTTGAACCACAAGGAGCATGGTAAATTCAAAGACAATATAATTAAATAACAATTTAGGTGAAGAAGAAAAGTACTTTTGCTTGGTGATTGTTAACAAAAATAATAATAATAAACCGATTAAAATCAATAATGTAAATACCAGGGCATTGAGGTGTTTCCCTATATCGATATGAAATTCTTTGTGATCTAAGAAAATATCTATTTCATAATTGATTGTTCTTAAACAATTAAACACTTATGATTCAGTTAAACTGAGACAATTCAAGAACGCATGATAACCTCAATTGATAATGCGGTTAGAAAAGTTTTCAGAAAAACCCATTCACTTTAAAACCTGATTTCTATTTGAAACTATTAGAAATTCATCTAAACAATAAGAAAAACATGATTGAACTTATTGAAAGCATGGAAGAACTAATACATCAAAAGAAATCTAATTGAACAATCAAATATGTTATTGATAAAATCTTAGAAAGAATCACATTGAATATTCATACCGTATAGAAGAAACATAACCCCTAGCCTTAGCAAAGAGTTTAGGCTGCCATTAGAGAAAGAAAAATACAAGGTTTTCTCTCCAAAATTCGTTCTACCAGCCTCCCTTCAAAACCCTAATGTCTAAGTGTCCAAAGAAAAATAAAACTTATACTATTTTAATTTCCGTCCAGGTTTACAGCAGTAACTTGTGAGTTAATTTCGGCCTTCAAAAATTGAGAATTTCGAAAAACTCAAAACTGGAAAGTTGTAGATATTTAAGTCACGGTTCCAACTCATCCAGTCTTGTATCAATTGGATTTTTGAGGAGAGAGATACGCCCAAAATACTGATCAGTGCTCAAATCAGATTTTCCTTTTTCAGATTCTGCCTCTTTGATTTCTTTCCTTATTTGAAGTTTCCAATCATGGCAGTCGATCCTAGCACTCCAGCTGCACCTCCTTAGACATTTAAGCATGGTCCTTTAGCTCCACTTTAATTCTAGTTTGGCCTCCATTCCCTCACAAATTCTTGTAAACTCATCTTTCTCACATAATTTCCTGAAAATAGAAAATTACACACAATGAATAGCATTTTATTCAAGAAATTATGTAAAGATAAATAATAGGGACTAATGCAAATCATGGCTTAATTATACAAATTAAGCATAATAATAAGGAGATAACACCCATATAAATATATAATAAGTATACATTTTAAGGCGTTATCACACCCCCCAACTTAAATCTTGCTAGTCCCTAGCAATCCACAAAGCACCCATGTATACTAAAAGTGAAAAATTAAAACTAAAATACAAGCCACTTTCGTAGGCTACACGACTGCACTTCCCATGTGCAGCAAGTCTTTGAGCCCCTAGGTCACCCTAGTGGACGAGTTTACTTTCATGAGGGTTTGCAGTGACTCTACTCACAAAAGTCAAAGGTTTCCTGAAAATTCCTGCAGCAAATGTTAGTCTGCTTTATCATTATATCATACAAATGAACTTTCAATTTTGAGTTGGGATACTATTCATCATATTAAAGAGCTTTCACTAGCTTCACTTTTGGAGCGTGTGTGTGCATAGCCCATCCAATCAAACCGGCTTTTCCAAACATGCATAGACCAAGAATAATCTAGATTAGAGCCTCTACTCCAAAACCTCTCTTAAGTCATCAACACTCTGAAAGAACACACATAGAAGTAATGGTTTCTCTCTTCAAATCACATGTAAACAAAAAGGAAATAAGAAGTTTTAAGAATATCACATGTGTATACAAAAACAGCCGCTAAAACAACGGAAAAAGATCTCTTGGAAAGGATGTTGAATTCCTGGAAACATGAGATTAATACCATTCTCATCTCTAGTTTTTATCCCAAACACATACCAGCCATGCACCTTTAGGATCAAGTAGGACTTTAAGCTCAGTGGTAGTATAATCTTATGGCTACGTAAAGGCAAACTGCTCTCTTTGAAATATGAGGTATATGAATCAGATGCAGAAAATTCAAGGCAAACCCAACTCATAGCAGTAACAACCAACTTGAATCAAAACAACCTTTACTCAACCATATAACCCTTCTGAAATACATGAAAGATGTGTAAGACACCAATGATTTATTGATTGATTATGTATGTCTCCTCTTTCTTTTTCCTTTTCTCTCTCTTTTTTTTTTTTCTTTTTTTTTTTTTTTCTTTTCTCTTTTTTTTTTTTTTTTTTCTTCTTTTTGATTTTTTTTTTTTTTTTGGGAAGAAAAGAGAGACAACGGTGGTATCTAAACACATCAATTACTCAAAACTTGAACCCCCATGAGAATACCCATAAATAAAAATGTTTTGTGGTATTGTAGAAGTATTTCTCATGACTCAAATGATGGTGACAATGGTTAATGTAAAGGTAGGCTGAATATTTGTTTAGCTGGTGACAAAAAATTGGTGGTTTTAGGCTATCATCTCCTAAAATTCCACATAAACCAACACGCCAAAGGACAAAAGTAAGTAGGATCATGGTATATCTCCCCATAACGTTTACAGTAGTCAACCAAAAAATATAGAGATCTTTTACAAAAACTGAAGCATATGAGAGAAATTTAAGAGTTCAAACAAAGATATACTCTCACAAAGAAAAGTAAGGCTCAAGAACTCTCCATATGGGTTAAGTTTCAGCTTATATCTAGCTTGTTCATGATCCATGCATATCCAACATCCAACCGTCCGCTAACTTAGCTATTGTGCTCAAAAGTTTCCAATTGTGCTCTTCATGAAAGAGTCTTAATATAGCAAATAGTATAACCAACTCAGCATTATTCATTCCATCACATGATATAAAAATAAAGCTTATAACTCTTCTGCATTCAAATTCAAGGTTTTTTTTTTTTTTTTTTAAAGAAAGAAATGAAAATCATGCAAGGTGTAGGAAAAAGTTTAAACCTCTCCCCCCAACTAAAATATTGCATTGTCCTCAATGTATCAAAACCAAAATAAATTCAAGTATAAAGGGAATAAGTTACCTTAAGCATTTAAATTTTTTTTTTTTTTTTTTTTTGAAATTTCTTTCACACCTGCAAATGTTAGCTCACAAAAGAAAAATAATAACAAAACAAAAAAACATAAACAAAAACAAAAGGTGAAAAGAAAAGAAATGAAAAAATAGAAAGAAAAGAAAATTAAAACAAATATGGTACAACTTCATAAGGTTCTTTTAGAGTTCATGTGGCATCCCAATAGGCAGGGATCTCCAGTGACATAGTCTCCTCCTCTGGTATAACTCCCCCTGAGAATGGTTTTAACCTTTGTCCATTTATTTTCAAAATCCTACCATCTCTAGGGTCCTCAACTACTACAGCTCCATGGTTAAACACTTCCCTTACAATGAAAGGGCCATCCCACCTAGGTTTTAACTTACCTGGGCCTAAATTTGCATATTCAAGACCACCGGGCAGCGGCTTAAGCTCCAGCTGTGGTGCCTCTTCACTTGAATGCACGAGCTTTTTTTTATTTTCTAGTAGCTCCTCAAAGCAAGGCTTCCATCCTTTATTAATTGCCATTATCTGTTGTTCTTCCAAAACCTGTGAGGAATCCAACAAAGAAAAATTTTCAGATACATGAATATCACATTCTAAATCATAAGAATTATAAAAAGAAACAAATTATACCTAGCAAAAGCTTTACCAATCAATCCCACTCACAAACCCTTTTCCAAATCAATTTCGCACATTGCCTTCGCCAAAATCTCTTAACTGAACCCAACCACCAACCAATCCTGCACAAAAAAGAATTCCAATGAATAGAAAAAACTGTTGGGTATTTGTTTATGTAGCTAGACTAAGAGGTAGATAAACTTAAGGACCGCACGATACACAACTTGAAGGACGATCTCGATCGTTGGATTCACAATCAGAACCTCACTGCTGACGTCCTCAACATCCCCGACAACGAGTGGCAAAAGTCTAATGACATTTGTGACAGCCGTATGGTACAAACTCTGGCCAAAGCTAGAACTTGCACCTCCACAATTACCGTTTGTCGTTGCTCTTTTCACCGCCACCATTGACAACCATGGTTCTCTCTCTAGCCTTTGCTAGAACTCATTTGAAACCCTTTGATTCTTCCTGCTACTTTCAATCCAAGAAGGAGGTTGGGTTTTATGTTGGGTTTGGCTTTTGGGGTTTGTTAATATTGGTGGATTTGGGTGAATTTTCCAGAGGTTTTCTTGTGTTGGATTGTGAATTAAGTTTTGGTCTGAGAAAGGGGTTTGATTGAAAGGTTGGTATGTGAAAATATGAAATGGGTTGTGGGGAGAAGATGGAAATGAGAAACTATAATAGGCTAATGATATGAAAAAAAAATAAGTTAATGTTTGTTCATAAGTTTTACAACAAAATCCTAACTTTTAGATCTTCTTTCTCTTGTTTTTTAGAATAATTTTTTGTTGGGAGGAGAGAGACATAAAAAAAGAGCAAAATTATATACTTACCTTTATTTTTAACAAAGGTGGGTAATGAAGTCCTAACAGATGTAATCTCAAGTGGGCAAAATGTTAAGTTTTAAACCACGGGTAGACAAAATGCAAACGAGTCAAACCACACGTGAGTTTACTGCAATTTGCCCAAAATGAAAACTAACAAATTTTTTTTTTAATGGGGGAATTACACTTTACCCACCTGTGGTTTGCTCCAAATTTAACTTATCCACCCGTGATTTCATTTTTGACACTTTACCCACCTGTGCTTCGCTTCGTTACCATTCTGTTACCCACCTCATATTCTGCCGTTACTCAAACAAGTTTCTTATCAAAAACACAATCCACAAAAGATCAAACACTCCTTTCTCAAAAAAACACACTCCCACGCCTACAGTGCTCACCAAACGATGATCTAGAGGCTACAATGCGTCTTTCCTGAGAGATTGGACCGAGACCCAATTGGGGTTTGATCGTGCAACTACACCAAGGAAAGACAAGGCAGAGTTTGGGTTCATCTCCATCAAATAGTATTTTTGATTTGTGGGTATCGATCCATCTCCTTATTTCTGGTGAGTTCTGGGTTCATCTTCAAGTTTTGGTTTTCTTGTACTCTCATATGCATCGGAATCTTTAACCCAACCTCTGAATCCGGGATATCTCTCTCCTTCGACCCCTTATATATCCAAACCACTGCCTCCCATGGTGTTCACAAGTTCAAAGCCACTCTGTACATTCAAGACCAGTTAAATTACTTTGTTTCTCGTTGGTGGCATTTGGGAAGAAGATTCGGTGTTTTACGTTAATG
Organism: Notholithocarpus densiflorus; assembly: GCA_030021035.2. Taxonomy (NCBI): domain Eukaryota; kingdom Viridiplantae; phylum Streptophyta; class Magnoliopsida; order Fagales; family Fagaceae; genus Notholithocarpus; species Notholithocarpus densiflorus. Next base: position 2,884,246 of record JARYZH020000048.1, read on the forward strand.
GGTATTGGTCAGAATCTTCTGGGAAGCTCTGTATGGTCGGATCGGGGAAGAATTATTCAAAGGTTGTTCTTAAGCTTAATTATTCAAAGAATAATACAATTTATGGTAGTTTAATCGATGGTACATTAGAGAGCTTGCATATGGAAGGTGATGATAATTACTTTGAACCGATTGTGATAATGGGTTTGTCTCAAAATCCAAATTATCAGTATCAATTGGTTGATAACGTAAATAGTTTTAGTGGAGAGAGAGGTGGGAGAGATAAAAATAATATTAATATTAATTTGTCTCTAAGCAAATTGGACCGTGGTGTTTGTTTCATTTTCGATGGACGGACTAGTGTTTATGAATTGAAATATTGGATTGTGGTAGTGTGAATTGCAATCCTTTAGGTGGGAGTATTGGGTATTTGCCTAATTGGATTTCTTTTCGCGGGCTTCGGTGTGACCAGCACAGCAGAAAGGTACAAATGTTGATGGGTTTATCCAATTCTGGTGAGTTCTGGGTTCATCTACAGCTCTCAAATGTCAGGAACTCGCCAGAAATAAGGAGATGGATTGATACCCCCACAAATCAAAAATACTATTTGATGGAGATGAACCCAAACTCTGCCTTATTCTTCCTTGGTGTAGTTGCACGATTAAACCCCAACTGGGTCTCGGTCCAATCTCTCAAGAAAGACGCATTGTAGCCTCTAGATCATCATCTGGTGAGCACTATAGGTATGGGAGTGTGTTTTTTTAAAAGAAGCGTGTTTGATCTTTCGTGGGTTGTGTTTTTTATAAGAAACTTGTTAGAGTAACGGCAGAATATGAGGTGGGTAACGGAATGGTTACAGAGTGAAGCACATGTGGGTAAAGTGTCAAAAATAAAACCACGAGTGGGTAAGTTAAATTTTGGACAAACCACAGGTGAGTGAAGTGTAATTCCCTCTTTTTTAATCTTTCACTCTCCACTCCATCTGAAGTTCTGAACTCGGTTGACTATTTTAACAAACACAAACCATTTTCCCTCAAAATTTTCCATTCCTCCAATCGGGTCAAATCCTCTCTCTCTCTACAATTCATTACTCTTCCTATACATACCTAACCAAGTGAAAATGCTGGCTCACTTTTCTTGTCATTTTGAGTGAGACTTCATTTGTTGGCTTTACTAAAGTTTGATCTATAAGCTATGATATTGATTGAACGAATCTTATAATGATGTGGTTCGTTTTTGTGCAAAACCCCAAAAGCTAGAACCAAACTACCTATGGTTAAATATTAAAACTACAGCGAGGCTGTTGACGAAACGATGTGTTTTCATTTTTTATTTTTTGGAAATATTGTTCCGAGGATGCTGAGGGAGACATTGTTTTGAGGAAGTTTGGATTTTGGCTAAATGGAAAATTGCTTTTTTTTTTTTTTCTTTTTGTTGTTTGGTTGCTAAGAAATAGCTAGGTGTAAAGATGGCTAAATATTTAATAAAAAATTTAAATTTAAAATGTTCAACTTTTTTATTAATTATTTTGGATTTTTTAATTTATTAAACTTAAAAATACTAAAATGTCCTTGTATTTTATGTGACTAACAGAGTAGTTTTAACAAAAGGACTACCTTGACCTTGAGTTACTAATAGTAACTATTAAAGTTAGAGAATTGTATTAAATTTTAGGCAAAATTAGAAAGTGTAATTTGTTCCCATTAAAAAAAAGTGTAATTTGCAATTCAGCAATAAATTTTGAGTTTGAGAACTATTCTGCCGTTTTTGTCAAAAAAAATAAGGAAAGAATTGTACCATTCAGGGAAAAAAGAGGGTGGAGAGAATTGTACTAGATAACAACAAAGGAAAATTCTTTAAAAAAATATCAATAATAATAAAGGTGAAATGACTAGTGCACACAAGCTATTGCACACAAAATAATATGTGCAATATATATAGTTTTTTAAACTGAAACCATAATTTCAATTTTAAAAAACTTTACACATAACTTTCTGTTTAACAAGAGCTCCGTGTAATAGTCATTGCTCATAATAATGTTATACTAGTATTCACATTTGACAAAAAAAAATTGCCTATTTTAACATAAAAACTTACTTCTTCTTTTTTATTCTACACGACCACTTTTCAAAAACACCCACATCAAATTATCTTTTTTATATTATAATATTTCATTAAAGAGATTAAATTCGATAAGGATTGGGTGTAAAACTCATGTTTTACACCATCTAATAAATGATTGTCACATCAGCATTTTACTTAAAATTCAATACATCCTACCACACCTAATAACATCTTGATAGATTCTCAATTTGGTTGGATTTATATATGGGTATTAGAATTGATTGAGTGTGATTGTGTTTATTCTTAAATATGTGAAAAGATGATGTGGCATGTTGGAATTGGAAGGGGTAAAACATGGGTTTTACATCACGTCCTTATAGAATTTAATCTCTTCATTAAAATATTATTTTGTTATCAAATTCTTATTACTCTCTCAAATCATCTCTCTTTGTGTATTTGCATAGAAAAAGTAATATTTATATGATTATTATAACAACAATGTAAATTTACATGAGTTTACATGAACCAACCTGGGTGATTTTTGGAGTAAGATATGCAAAATTTGCCGAAATTGCTATTATACATAAATTTACTATAGTGAGTGGCATCTTTCGATTTTTTTTTTGCTGAATGAGTGGCATCTTTCTTTTTAAACGTTTTCACAGCCAATCAAATATTGATTTCATAAAGTAATGTCCAGCCACTTGATTAGAAATTGCAATGGCCGGCTGCTTTTCTGACTTTAGTGCCTTCAATCTTAATCTTAACCATAAAGCTGAAGCATATATATGCTCTTGAAGTTTCATATGCCAAGACAAAATATAATAATAAAATTAAGCATCAAAACCTTCTTCATTCCCACGAATTAATTAGCAAGTTGGTCAATTAGGAATTCTGTATAAGGAATCATGGATTCTCTTTTGTCCATGGAGGAAGAGGAGTCATCTCCTTGGAGTCCGGCGCTTAGTTTCTGTTTCTGGTTTGGCTTTGCATTTTTAGTGATAAAGTCATGCATTTGGAAAAGAAAAAAACCACACCAGGAAGCAAAAACCAACATGGCATCATCCACAATAAGAGCTGTGGAAAAAATACTCTCCTACAGGTTCAAGGACAAGTTGCTTCTAGAAGAGGCACTCACACACCCCTCCTACTACAACAACAACAACGGCGAGTCGTTTAGGTCGTACCAGCGGCTCGAGTTCGTAGGTGACACGGTGCTGGGACTGGCCCTGAGCGAATACTTGTACCTGGAATACCCTAGCCTCGACCCAGGACAGCTCTCGCCCCTACACGACGCCAACATCAGCAACGAGAAACTCGCGAGGGTCGCCGTCCGCCACCATCTATACAGCTACATCAGGCACAACATTAGGGACTTCCCTCGTAAGGTCTAACAAAATCATCTCACTTTATTTCTTTTTTTTTTTTTTTTTTCCTTTTACAATTATTGGTTTACATTTACTTATAGATAAGTGTGTAAAACTGTGTAATACGGTTTTTCAGTAATAAACACTACTTAAAAAAATAAAAATAAAAATTAGAACTAAATTTTATAAGGTAGGGCACGAGAAAAGTGTATTCTGACTTATATGTGTAGAATTATAAGGAATTTATTATCAAAAAAGTCTTTTGTTTGTCAATAGTTTTACTTTTTAGTGAGGTTTTTATTTAATTTTTTATATCACTAGAATTATAAGGAATGTATTATTTTTGGAATGTTGACACGTTGTCTCTAATTCTATGTAAATATTTTATTATGACAATGGATGCTTATATTTTTATGATAAAAAAGCAGTGAATTGAAGGCACCTTTGATTTGTGGGTTCCAGTTAGCTTAACTGGTAAAATCTCTGATGGTTGTATAAGAGATCTGATATTCAATCCCTGCCTACACCAAAAACTGATTGGTGTCTTGATTTGATGATAAAAAACTACCGTAAGGAGCGGACGTCATAAGTTGAAACTCTAAAAAAAAAAAAGGCACCCTTTGATTTTGAATGCAAATAAACATTGCATGTTATATTATGCTTTTAAGAGTTTATAATTAGAGTTGTGCTTGTTATACACAATGTGTGTAAATACACGCACTGTGTTGTTATCTCTACAATGTGTTTTACAGGATTTTCCCTTATAATTAACTGTTCTTGTGTGGATCCGTATATTTTGGACTTGTCTTTGGTTAAAAATTTGAACAAAGATCTACGCAAATGGTTTTGTGTTTGTGTTACTTCTATAGGTTCAAAAGTTTGCTGCTGCAGTCAATCAGGAAGACGATAAAGTTTTATATGGGTCAATTAAAGCCCCAAAGATTCTTGCTGACATTGTAGAGTCTTTAGCAGCAGCTATATATGTTGATCTCCATTCCGACCTACAAAAATTATGGGTGGTGTGTATTTAACTTCCCTTTTCTTATTAGGCAAAAATGATTTGTCTTTTTTCTTTTCTTGTTTTGGACTTTTAGTCTCTATCTCTCTGTTGATATAGAATTCATCATTGGTTGTTTTATACTTGAAGATCTTTAGGGATCTCCTGGACCCTATTGTCACACCTGAAGTCTTGCAACAACAACCCCATCCTGTTACGACATTGTATGACCAGTGTCAAAAGCAGGGGAGGGAAGTTGACATTAAGGACTTGAGCATTGAGGCAAAGAATATTGCTAGTGTATATGTCGATGGTGCGTTTGTTGCCTCAGATATATCTGATGATAAGGACACTGCAAGGCGTAATGCAGCACAGCAAGCTTTGCTCAAATTATCGAAATCTATGCCCACTAACCTTAGGAGGTTAGATTTTTCTTTTGGGCTCAACAAGTCATTTGAGATTGAAGGAGCAAAGCAAAAGTTACGCGAGGTTTGTCAGAAGAAAAGGTGGGCTAAGCCTAGTTACAGGTATGAGCTTCTTTTTCATGAGTAGTGAAGAATTATGTATATTATACACATTCTGTAACACACATACACACACAAACTGCAAAGAAATCATGACCTGTAATCACGATTTTCAATTGAAAACTATGACTTCAAGTCACGATTTCTTTGTAGTTTTGAGTATGTGTAATAAACACCACCCTTTTTTAAATTCTCACGTTCCTATCTATCTTGTAAGATATTGAATTGAAATGTACATTTGCTATAACTTGCAGCATTGTGAAGGAAGAGGGTCCATCAAACGACAAGAAATATGTATGCTCTGTTCAAATTGAAGATGGTGGTTTGTTTATGGCGGGAGAAGAAAAGTCAAGAGTAAAGGAAGCAGAAAATTCTGCAGCTTCATGTCTTATTCGTGCCTTATTAGACTCTAATATAATATAATATATATATATATATTTTTTTTTTAGGAAAAAATATAATATATATAATAATGTATTAAAGTAGAAGCCTCACCTAATCTTCTGCCATGTGTCATGATTGTCGAGCTTATACAGATTGATACCGGTTGTATCTATTTAGATGATTTGGACAAACAAAGCCACATGGAGCACAATAATTTGTCCATGTCAATTTTATCTACCTCGTGTCTATCAGGTGTCAATAATAAATGGATATTTATAAATTCCTAAATAAATATGTGTTTAAAATTGTGTCAGTTGTATTCTTTGGGTCAGCTTATTGCTTTGTTTGTTTCAGCATTAATGTTTTTTAAAAAATTGTTCATTTTCAAAGAACATTTTTTGAAAAATTATTTCATTTTCGGGTGTTTGGTAACGATCTTGAGAATGTTTTTTGGTGTTGAGTATGCAATTTTATATATATATATATATATATTTGTTTGTTTCAGCATTAATGTTTTCTAAAAAATTGTTCATTTTTCGAAGAACATTTTCTGGAAAACTATTTCATTTTCCGGTGTTTGGTAACAACCTTGAAAATGAGCTTGAGAATGTTTTCTGGTGTTGGGTATACAATTTTTTTTATATATATTTTTTGAATAATTTAAAACATGTGTATTAGGTAAACCAACTAATGTAATCAATATAAATAATAAAAAAAACCAAAGAATGAATTTGGTTTTCATACTAAAATTTTGACAATAGATACAATCAAAATTAGTTGTCAATAACTTTTAATTGTCTACTCTTTTTGCTAGTACACTAATTATTTTCTATGATCAACCACAAGTCTTCAATATTACTCTTAATTATGTATTTGTATAATGTATATTGTATTTGCATAATATTTCATCACTGCATAATGTATTTGCCAACAAATGCAACTAACCTAAACAATTATCATTCATTTTATAACAATATTATTAATTTACTATAAAGATTGTCTCATATAAAAGCAATTTAGAGCAATATAGGCACTGTGTTTAAAGTTTTCGTCTTTTACTTCTTTCATTTTTTCTTCTTCTTATTTCTTTTTTAATTTAAATTTTTTTTTTTTTTTTTTTTTTTGCACTTTTATGTGCGAAAATAAGTAACTTTTGCTTGAAATCTATCAAACTGAAAATTTCTTAGAGAAAAAAAAAAATCAAGCTTGAAATTCAAATAAAAATATATATGATTAGAGAAAAAGTGAGAGCTTACCATGAGAGAGAAGGCACCAAAAAATTATGTTTCCTACAGCTACAAAAAAATATAATATTTATAGGAGATGCAACGTGTGAGAGAGAGATTGTCTCCCAAAATTTTTTTTTGGAAAACAACTTGTAGAAAATAAGGCTTATTTTTATTAGGGTTTTCCGTTGACTAAAGATTATTTTTCGTTAACTATTTTTTTTTTGTGTTACCAAACACTGGAAAATGTGGAAAACTATCTTTACAGAAGGTTTTCTAGCGTAACAAACAGAGCGAGATGTTGTTTTTGCACAAAAGACTCCGTTTGTCTAGCTAGCATTGGTTTTTAAACTTCTTTATGTGGATGAAAATATATTGCTTTAATGCTGACTACTTTCCCTTCTAATTGGTAATATTTGAGAATTTGCTATGTTTCTTAGTAGTATGCAAGTCAAGGAATTTAAGAGTTGGGACTGCAAGTGGAAATGCCCTCCCAAAGAACAAGAAATTATAAGGTCCTCATGGTGGACTATGCATGGTCTACCATTCCATTAAAAAACTCTCACTTGTTTAAAATTGCTGAGTTACAATTTTTTTTTAAAACAAAAACTGATTACTGACTCAGCAATTTTAAACAAATAAGAGTTTTTTAGTTGAATTGTGAACAAATGACGTGATTTACCATGAGGACTATATAATTTCTCCTAAAGAACCCATTCAATATTAACTAACATGTAATTTGTCCACCATTTTCTAAATAAACTCTCCCAAATAAACACTCCATCTCAAATCTTTTCTGCCTTCTCAACTCTCAAGACGCTAACAAATTTGATAAGCACCCTTACCAAAAAAAAAAAAAAAAAAAGGCTAACCCCTTTCTCCTACACCCACTTGGTGCACACCTATTGATTTTATAGCGAAAATTAGCACCATTCATAGGTGATTTGTATTTTAGGCAAAAATGATATAACATATGAACATGTTCTATTACAAAATAAATTGAAACAGTAGTAATTTATCAAAGTTTTAATGGATCCATTGCTTGAAAGTTGAATCATGCTTGCTTTGGAACTAAAAGTTCAAGATTTGATTTCTTTTATCTCAGAAAAAGTGCAACAAAATAGATATTGAGTAAGGAACATTATTAGAATTACTAAATGATTGCAATTGGTTTAGAATCTTTAGATGGAGTTTTCAAGATACAGATGCATGCATAAGCTCCCACTTTGATAGTCTAATAGCAAAATATTTCCCATATATATTGTGATGTTCTAACTTCTACGAGCAAAGATGGGGAATAACCCCTTCTATGCTTGGTGGACTATTCACAAGAGGACTCAATGATCTCAGTAATAAGGTGACCAATGAACTTGCACAATAATCAATATACCAAAAGAAGTGAGGAGACAAGGAATTGGTTAGGGGTAGAACCTGTTTGTGTATGAAAGACAACAAAATATGTTGTACTTGTACCTCTTAAGTCATGCTCTACTTGATTAAGTTGCTGTTCATTACTTATCTTTTTTGAAGAAGAAATACACTAATTCATTGAAAAAAATAGAGTAACTCATTTTCGAGTTATTGAAAATCAATGATGTAGAAACATTTATTTTTAATCTTCAAACCATTATAAATGTATCAAATTAGTCATTTCACGTTAATAAGATTTGCTTACATTGCAAATTCCAACAAAGTGACGTGATATTTCATTATAGCAGCAAATTTTTTTTTTTTTTTTTTTTTTAAGGAAAAAAAAGAAGAAGCTAAACTTGTTATAACAATCTTTTGAAGTTACTTATCAAAAAAAAAAAAAAAATCCTTTTGGGGAGAGAGAGAGAGAGCTCAATATCACTTGTTTAAAGTAAATCCCACAATAAATTCCTATTGTAAGAACCTCAAAATCTTACAGCCCAAGCCCACTTAAAACAGTAGGATTGTAAAATTCAACTTTGGCCCAAATCAATGAATTTATAAGAGAGGGCCTCGCCCGAGGATGAGAATAAGGAAGAAAAACTTGATATGATAAAATATGTAGGTAAATGCCTTAATACAAGTACACCCAAGGAGGCCGCTAATACAAAGAATAATGCATTGTTCATTCTCTTCTTTTAGTGTTCTTGTTCTACCTCTTCCTTTTTGTGATATTTTTCTGGTTGGCCTCTTCATTTCTGGAAACTTTCTTTCTTTTATATACTCTTCCCTTCTTTCATCTTGACCTCCCATCTTTACCTAACAAGGTTCTCAGTGTGACACCTGCCCCTTTAAACATTTGATGAAGGTAGTAGAAAGAACTGCTTAGCTATGAATTACACTGTTCAAGTCACTTCCTCATCAGCGCCACCATTTAATGCGGAGGTAACAGGCTACTTCTTGCTAAAAACTTCCACTACATTCATGATTCTCTCTCCTCAGCCAGCCCTTCCCACCTAAAGCTCCTAAGAATCTTTTGTCTCTTCTCCCCTTCTCCTCGGGTGAATTCACTTCTCGGGTACGTGATGCCCCAACACCAGTGCTAACAGTTCAACAATCCCTTCCTCGGACCTCGGGCACCTACAATAGCCCCCTAAAACTTTGCTATTAATTTTGAGATAAAAGAAAGGTTTTAGTTACACAAGCGAGCCTTGTACGTGCCATATGCATTCCCACGTGGTAATGTCCTTTCACCTGTCTCCAGAACGCTCCTGACGCTTCGGTATCCACGATTTCACATTTATGGCGTCAAGCAGCTGCTTGTCCCCCCACATTCTACAGTGCGATGAGGATCTTACGGTCCTCGTTTTCTCTCATTTATGGGTGGGAAAATTACCACTCATTTTTTACCCCTATAAAAAGAAGAGCTTGGGGCTGGCTGGAGCTCATTTACGCATTTATCAATTCAAGTTCAAGCAGCTGCCCGAGGAGAGATTCTTCTATCTCTCATAGGTGTGTTCAAATCCACAGTCTTTGGCACAAGTTTGTATTTGCTATACCATAAATTCCATGGGTAGATTCGCTAGATTAGTAGACAATCCCGAAGGTATGGCTGCCTTTAGGACTCAGTATAGGATCCCTAACGGTGTTGAACTCCAACATTGTAAACTAGGTGAATGGCTGGTCATGAACAGACCTCTTGGCTCTGTAGTTATTCGATGATCACCTTCATAGAAGGCAGGATAGAAATCCCTATAGGAAGGGTCACCAGAGACTTCCTAATGAATTATAGGCTAACCCCCACCCAATGTTCCCCAAACGTCTTTAGGGTCCTCGGGTGTGTAGACATGATAAACCGAAAAATGGGGACCAATCTCACATGGCACAATGTAAATTGGGTATACAACTGCCAAAAGGGAGAAAAGACTAAATACTACATTAAATGTAGAGTCTCTGCCATTAGGTTGATCTCCTACCTACCTGACTCAAGCAAAGGTATAGACGAGGACTTCCTCATCGTCTCGAGAGACTGGCATGATGGATTGCACTATCCCACCCAAGAAGGGGAATCAGGTAGGGTTCCCACTGACCATAGATACACATAGGACATTTCCTAATCTTTATAAGGTTTTTCTTTTATTTGATTTATAACTCCTATTGTTTCCTCAATGACAGACGAGTACCACACCACCCCATCTAAGCATCTCATGAACTTTGCTGACCTAAACCAGATCCTTAAGTCAGAGATTTTCTGCATACAAACGGTCAGCTTCGAGTGGTGCACGTCATCCTCAGATTCAAACCCCTTTCAAAATGCTTCCAAAGCCCGAAGAACGTCATCAAAGCTAAGGACACACGACTAGCTTTAATTGACGTTGCTGTCCTCGGCTTCCTACAAGCTGAACCTCCTTCAGCCGGAACCCAAGACGCTCAACTCCCAGCTCCACTCACAGCGAAACTCCTCTACTCCGAGGAACCTCTCATTCCCTCGGACGAAGAAGCTAAAGAGCCTACACCAGAACCTGTCCAACAGGAAGTAACGGACAAAGACTTCGAGGTCTTCTACTAGCAAGAAGACCCCAAAGACGCTTCTAGCACCTCACACCGCCCTCTACGCCTTGCCCAAGTCAGCTCCGACCAAGAGGGGACTAACATTCTAGAGGGAATGGGTTTCGAAGAGAAGACCCCGGAACTCTTTACTTTACTAATGGCCCACGCTGGGGGCTCTTCTCTAGCTATCCCGGTGGTGCCCCGACCACCCACTCTTGCTCCGACATGCGCATCTTCTGTTGATGCCGCTGATAAGAAAAGGAAGAGGGGCCAAGGAGGTAAAGGCACTGAAGGTGCTGATATCGCTTGTGATTTTTCTGTCAATGGATACAATTTATGATTTGATTTTTAGAATTGGATATATCTTGTGATTTGTTTGGCTACGGATACAATTGATGATTTGATTTTATACTTAAGAAGCGAAGAAGAACATGCTTTTGATTTTTAAAATAAGGATTTTAATGAGAATATTTTTCATGATAGCAAAATTGATTTCTAGATTATCATGTAGTGAGTTGGGAAAAATTAATGATCATAAATATATGCTAATATGACTTACAAGGTGGATTCCAAAACCTTAATTCCTTTAGAAAGCTAATGGACTTTACTTTTACAAGGGCCATGATGAAGTTAAAAAAAGCCAACCCAATTAAATTTAAGTCCAATTGGAGCAAGCAATCAAAGGAAATTTGCATCAAATCCAAGTCCAATTCGGATTAGGATTCCAACCTGCATATCAGTTAATATTTTTGACATAACTTTCGGCTCAGATGTCCAATTGAGATGATTCAAGTTGGACTGAAAAGATAACTTCAAGGGCTACAACTTTGTAGTTTACAAAAAGTCCAAATTCTGATGTTAAATGGGCCAAAATCGTCAGTTAAGTGAAGCCTAAAAATCTGAGATTTTTTCCAAATGGAAATTCAACTTGTAATAGGATTCCTTTACCTATTTAAAGGCTCTTTAGGGCAAAATTCAGGGAGGCTAGTACTAGGGCTGGGGGCTGAACATAGAAAGTGCGGCTACTTCTTTAGTTTTCTTCCATGACAGTTAGTTTTATTTTGTTTGTCTAGTTTAATGTTTAATATTTTATTTTTGTATTTTCTTTCAATTACTATGAGTTGCTAAATTTATAATTAGGGTTGAGGATGAAACCTTGTTAAGGATTATCAGTAATATTTATGTGATTTGATTTTTCCCACAATAGTTGTTCTTTAATGATTTAAATTGTTCTTGCTTCATATCAATTGACTAAGATGGGATTCTAGATATGAGTTCAATCATGTTTTTCTCATGATTTAGGATTTATCTTAATTAATTGAATGCTTGGTTTATTAATTCTTGATTATAAAATTGGATATCGCTTGTGATTTTTCTGTCAATGGATACAATTTATGATTTGATTTTTAGAATTGGATATATCTTGTGATTTGTTTGGTTACGGATACAATTGATAATTTGATTTTATACTTAAGAAGCGAAGAAGAACATGCTTTTGATTTTTAAAATAAGGATTTTAATGAGAATATTTTCCATGATAGCAAGATTGATTTCTAGATTATCATGTAGTGAGTTGGGAAAAATTAATGATCATAAATATATGCTGAGATGACTTACAAGGCGAATTCCAAAACCTTAATTCATTTCCCTTTATTGTTTACATCTTTTTATTGCTTTATATCTTTTGCTTAGTTTAACTATTTGTTTAATTTTACTATTTGCTTAGTTTATTTAATCTCAGAAAAACCAATTTTTATTAAACTAGATTAGGGTTAATTTGGTTAAGATTTTATTTAATTTTCCTATATTCATTCAAGTCCTTGTGGGTTCGACCTCGTTCTTGTCAAACTATACTTCGATACGGTTCGTACACTTGCGAGTACTTTAAAATTTCACAACAGAGGTTCTTTGCTATTCCCACCACCTTTCTCAAAACCAAATCTCTTGGAGCTAAAGGCCTTAACCTCACTCCCTTATCATACCCATGCTTAAGTCTTTGTTGGTAATATGTCATTTTTACTGTGGCCACTTCTCTCCTTTCCTCAGCCACATCCAAGCTGTCTGAGAGCAGATGGTTATTTTCCTCAACACTGAACTAATCAGTTTTTAGGGTCGAGAACCCTGACTCGAGAGGGATTACTGCTTCTACCCCATAGGTCATTGAGAAATGAGTTTCTCCGGTTGATTTTCGAGGTGTAGTACGATAGGTCCACAACATATGGGGTAGTTCATCCACCCATTTCCCTTTTGCATCATCTAGCCTCTTCTTCAACCTAGACACTATGACCTTATTAGTAGTCTCAACCTGGCCATTTCCTTGAGGGTAAGCAGGTGTAGAATACATGTTCCTAATCCCCAACTCCCCACAATATCTTCGGAAGGCCTTACTATCAAACTAAAGCCCATTATATGAGATCAATGTATGTGAGACTCCAAACCTAGTGATGATATTCCTCTAGATAAACCTTTTAGCATCCACATCCCTGATATTAGCAAGTGGCTCAGCTTCTACGCACTTGGTAAAATAGTCCATCCCGACGAAGAGCCACCTTCGGTTCCCTATAGCTCGGGGAAATGGTCCCACTATGTCCAAGCCCCACTGAGCAAATGGCCAAGGGGTGGAAAGTGGATTTAAGACTCCCCCTAGTTGATGAATATTTGGTGCATATCTTTGACATTGGTCACACTTCCTCATATAATTCTAAGATGTTTTCTGCATGCTCGGCCACCAATATCCCTAGGTGAGGGCTCTGTAGGCCAAAGATCTTCCTCCTATGTGACTCATACATATCCCCTCATGTAATTCTTCTAATAAGGGCTCCACTGCTTCAGGATGCACACACAACAAATATGGTCCTGAGTAAGAGCGCTTGTACAACTTTTGTTCTTCAGATAGCCAATAATGTGGAGCCTTCCTACACACCTTTTCGGCCTCCCCCTTGTCTTCGGGCAACAAACCCTATTTCAAAAAAGTTACCAAAAGGTCCATCCAGCTCGCCCTAACTTGCTTGCTATGCACTTCAGCCAAGGGCCTCTTCGTAAGACTAGAATTAGCCATATCTTCAATAATAACAATTCGAGGAAGACTGACCCCAAAGAAGTTGCCAGCATTGCTAAAGAGTCGGCATGATAGTTCTGTCCCTTAGGGATTTGCTTTAAAACAAAGCTCTTAAATTAGCCCCGATCCTGCTTTACTTTAGCAAGATATCTCTGCATCCTCTTATCTTGGGCCTTAAACTCCCTATTAACCTGGCCTACCACCAACCGAGAATCAGAATATAACTTTACCACTTCTCCTTTTAGCTCACTGACCATAACCATTCCAGCTAGCAAAGTTTCGTACTCAGCCTCATTGTTGGTGGCTAGGAAACCCAACCGTAATGATTTCTCCATTACCAGCTTCTTGGAAGTGATCAACACAATCCCTATTCCTGCTTCTTTTCAATTAGCTACAACATCAATGTAAACTTCCTAAGGGGGAATAACTAAGGCCGAGGTGGTCATAACACCTAATGCTTTTGCTTCCTCACTTATTGTACCCTCGGTGAATTCCGCCACAAAGTCAACTAGGACTTACCCTTTTATGGCAGTCCGAGGCATGTATTTGACATCATATGCACCCAGCATGGTTCCCCATTTAGCAATTTTGCTTGTATAGTCTGATTTTCGTAAAAGAGCTTGTAAAGGGAGTTGGGTTAGCACCACCACGGTGTAAGCCTAAAAGTAATGAGGAAGCTTCCTAGTGGCATGCACAATGGCCAAAACTACCTTCTCCAGGGGTAAATAACATGTCTCAGCCTCCTACAAGAACTTACTGACATAGTAGACAGGCTTTTAGACCCCATCCTCATTCTTGACCAAGACCAGATTGACAGCATAATTTGTAACTGCCAAATACGCATATAGCACCTCCTCCTTCTCGGGCCTAGAGAGGATTAGGGGGCTTGACAAATATTGCTTGAGCTCCTCAAAGGCCACTACACACTCTTCGGTCCAATGAAAGTCCTTCCACTTATAAAGAAGCTGGAAAAAATAATGACACCTGTCTGCCGAGCAAGAAGTGAACCTATTCAAAGCCGCTACTATCCCAGTCAATTTTTGCACTTCCTTGGGGTTCTAAGGAGGATGCAAGCTGTTAATAGCCTTAATCTGATCGGGATTGACCTTAATTTCTCGGTGTGTTATCATGTAGCCCAGAAATTTTCCCGAGCTGACCCCAAAAGAACATTTAGATGTGTTCAAGCGTAACTTATGCTCCCTTAACACCAAGAATACTTCCCCTAAGTCTGCTAAATGTTCCTCAACCTACCTACTCTTCACCACCATATCATCTATGTACGCCTCCACATTCCTCCCAATTTGGGACTCAAACATCCGCGTCACCATTCTCTGATAAATTGACCCTATTCTTAAGGCCAAAGGGCATCACACGCTAATGGTAGTTCCCATCAGGGGCACGAAAAAGCAGTCTTCTCTTGATTAGACAACGATAAAGGTATTTGATGATACCCCTAGAAGGCATCAAAAAACTCATCCAAGGATGCCCCACTGTTACATCCACCAATTGATCAATCTGAGGAATGGGATAAGGGTCCTTCGGGCAAACCTTATTCAAATCTATGAAATCCACACACACACACACGCCACTTTCCGTTCTTCTTCTTCACTACCACAGTGTTAGCCAACCACTCGGGGTAAAAAATCTCCTTGATTACCCCAGCCTGTTTCAACTTGTTTACTTCTACCCTTACTGCCTCAGCATGCTCTTTTGATGAACGCTGAGGAGGTTGTTTACGTGGTGTAGCATCAAGATTCACATTCAATTGATGACATATAAACTCAGGATCAATCCCTACTACATCATAAGTGCTCCAGGCAAACACATGAATGTTAACTTCTAAAAACTTCACCAATTCAGCCTTTTCCAATGGTGGCAACTGGGACCCCACCTTTTCCAGCTCCTTGGATAACTCTCCACACGTCTCGACCTCCAATCTTCCTAAAGGACCCTTTAGTTGCTATGGGATTTGCTCTTTTTCCACCACAATAGGATCTACAAGATGCTGTGTGATCGCTGACACCAAACATTGCCTAGCTATTGCCTGGCTATCGACCAGCTCCCCTACTCTTTTTTGTGTGGGATACTTGACTTTCAAATGCAGGGTTGAAGACACCACACCCATAGCATGAAGCCATGGTTTGGCCAAGATAGCCGTGTATAAGGAATAATCTTCTACAACAATGAAGTTAACCTGCACCTCCTCGTCCTTAACTTGCACGGGTAACCTTATCATTCCCCGGGGGATTACCATCCTCCTGTCAAAACCCACCAATGGTGAATCATACCTTTCCAAATCTTCGAGTTTTAAATTTAACTCCTTATACAAATCAAGATACATGATCTCCGCCTTGCTGCCTTGGTCAACTAACACCCTCTTTACGTCATAGCCACCAATCCTTATGGTGACTATTAAAGTATCATCATGTGGCTAAAATGTTCCCTCCTTATCTTCTTCAGAAAAACCTAAGGTAGGGGTGGCCAACACCTTAGCTCTTTTAGGAGCCTGACCTTTGTCCTCTAAATTAGGGCCCCCAACCACGGACATGACCCTGGTACTTGCCCTAACATCACCCCTCGACTTGGTTAATAATGCCCAATGCTGGCCGAGGAGCGCCATCCCTGTGAAATTCAACTCCCGAGTGCCCTATCTACCTTGCAAGCAGATGCAAGAACTGATTGAGCTTCCCTACCTTCACCAATTGATTTAGATGAGCACGCAGAGTCCTGCAGTCCTCAGTCGTGTGCCCTCTGTTCTGATGATAATGGCAATAGAGGCTTCGGTTCCTCCTAGATGAATCCCCACCCATCTTATTGGGCCACTTGAAGTATGGTTCATTTTTTATTTTCTCCAGTATCTGATAAACTGGCTCTTTAAACAGCGAATTAACCACTTGAGCCCCCGTGGATGACGCCTAGTTGGGAAAATCCCTCTTGGGACGATTATTGTTATATCCTCCTCCTCAAGGATCTCTCTTCTTCGAGAACATCTCAGCCTTACCATTTCCTTATACCTAATCTTCCTCTTCCTGACTCTTAGAGTATATTAAAATGTCATCAATGAATATCACCACAAACTTATCTAAGTAAGGCTAAAATACTCTATTCATTAAATCCATAAAAGCAGCTGGTGCATTTGTCAATCCAAAAGGCATCACAAGAAATTCATAATGACCATATCGGGTTTGAAAGGCAGTTTTCAATATATCATCCTTCTTCACCTTCAATTGATGATAGCCAGAACATAAATCAATTTTTGAGAAAACTGATGCTCTTTGTAATTGATCAAATAAATCATCGATTCAGGGAAGGGGATACTTGTTCTTCACTGTTACCTTATTCAATTCCTGATAATCGATACAAAGTCTCAAACTTCCATCATTCTTTTTAACAAACAGAACTGGTGCACCCCATGGCGAAACACTTGGCCTAATAAAACCCTTATCAAGCAGATTTTGTAATTGCAATTTTAACTCTCTAAGTTCAGCTGGGGCCATTCTATAAGGAGCCTTAGATATAGGACCAGTACCATGCAAAAGTTCAATAGAGAATTCAATCTTTCTATTTGGAGGTAGGCCAGGTAACTCTTCTGGAAAAAGATCAGGAAATTCCCTTACAATAGGAATATCTTCTAACTTCTCATTAGTAGCTTCAGAGTTAATCATATATGCCAAAAAGCTACTACACCCCTTTTTAAGCATATTACTAGCTTGAAGATGAAAAATTATACTCAATGGTTTAACCTTTCTATCTCCCTTAAAATAAAATTCAGATTGGCCAGGTATATGAAAAATTACACATTTCTCAAAACATTCTACAATTGCATGGTGAGTTAACAACCAGTCCATACCCAAAATGGCATCAAAGTCATGCATATTTAACAATATTAAATCTACAACTAACTCCCTACCAGCAATATTTATAACACAACTTTGATACACCTATTGAGCACACAAAATTACACCCGAAGGAGTAGACACCCATAGTTCACAATCCAACAACTCAGGACTCATGTGTAACACATCAGCAAAAGCAAGGGATATAAAAGAGTGTGAAGAGCCGGAATCAAATAAAACATGAGCAGCTTTAGAGCAAATATTGAGAGTACCTGATACCACATCCGGTGCTGCTTATGCATCTTGTTCCGTGAGGGCAAAAACTCTTCCCTGGACCATAGGCCTCTTTTGTCCACTTTCAACAGTGGAATTCCCCTTGTTAGAATTATTTGGACAATCCCTAATAAAATTACTAGATTTCCCACAACGAAAACATGTATTGTTGGCAGCACAACATTCCCTAGGATGAGGCCTTCCACAATGAGCACATTTTTCTACAGCTCTTGGTGGGTACTTAGTGGTATTCTTCTTGGAAGAGTTAAGGGAAGATTTTCCTTTCCAGGGCTGATTAAACTTCACTGTCTTGCCTTTATCTTGTTCCATTACTGCTTTCATTTTAGTACTTTCTTGAATGTCTTCTTCTACAGCTTCAGCAAGTGTAACCAAACTCTTGTAGTCCTCAACTCGAGAAGTAGTCAAACGTTGTCTGATTTTAAAATTCAGCTCTTTGTGAAACTTCTTAACCCTTAAAGCTTCAGTAGAAACAAGGTGAGGAACAAAACGAGACAACTCAGTAAACTTTGCTTCATATTGAGCAACCCCCATACTCCCTTGGACAAGTTCATCGAAAATTTCAGCTTGTTTATCTCTGAAGCGTTCTGTAAAATATTGCTCATAAAATTTCTTCACAAACTTTGCCCAACTAATCTGGACATTATCACCTCTTCTTTCTAATAGAAGTCTCTCTGCTGACTTCCACCATATTTCAACAGGACCTTCAAACATGTAGGTAGCATAATTCACCTTCTGAGAATCCGTGCATCCAAGGAATTTAAAAATATTTTCCATCTTAAAAACCCAACTTTCTGCTTCTAATGGATTTGTAGTGCCACTAAAAGGAGGCCTTTGCTTTAGAAAAGCCTATTGGGTAGAACCTTGACTAACTCCAGCTGGAGGATGGATATTAGCTGCCCTTTGGGCAATCTCCTCCAACACTTGGTTACACACATTACTTATATCTGAAGCTTGCATCCTATTAAGAAACGACATCATACATGCTAGGATACCATTTTTTATTATTATTAACATATTCATAATCATGAACATTATAATTTAAACTCAACATGTATGTGCGGCAAAATAGGCATGCAATTATACAAGCATAGAGCACAACAAAATTCACAAAACAACAATTTAAATGTCTCCGAAGAGATATGCATTTACTAATCTACCCAAACTACCCTTTCTGACTTCTAAAAACACTTACATCTATCTAAAAGTCTATAAAATCATAACCTATGCTCTGATACCACAACTGTCACGACCCAAACCTGTACTTCAGAGTTTAGAGCATGACTGGCATGTTAATATCGAGTTTACCTCAATACTAACACGAACCAACCTAAACTGAAGGTGCTTATCAAAAATTGTTTCTTGAATTCCTGCTTATTTTCTTGCATAAAAGCCACAATATACAAAAATGATGGAAACCTTGAAATTTTATTTCCTTTGAACTTGGAAAATTACCACCTGGCTGAAACTTAAGGTATTCGTGTAAATATTAAATAGCTAAACGTTTAGCAAAACTCTTATTACAAACCTAACCCCAAAGACATACAACTGGGGTTTCAAACAAATTAAGATACTGAATTACATCTGTGCTCAAGGATAAAGTATATCTTGATTCCTCCTATACAACAAAAGAGCCAAACTACTATATAACAAAAAACTCTATAATCTAACAAATGAGAATTACAGAATCTTTGCCACCTCTAATACTTTCGCTACTTCCAGGAAGAACCTGTGCACTGAAATATAATAGGTGAGCTGCGAAGCCCAGTAAGGTTTTAAGCTCCATGGGCCTTTAATAAGAATACATGTAAATCAAATATTTTATAGATACGCCAGTTTTGATAAAATAGCCTTCATACTGTTCATATTGTTCTTAAAATAACTTATGAACTTTCAGATAAAAAAAAATACTTCATCTTCCTTCCATATAATAATAAAAGGACATCATAGGGAACTTCAATATAATTCAGTAATCTTATCTTTGAATAGAACATATAATATTTAATCATAAACTTCTCATCAGACTTATAACACATTTAATATACATTTCTTATCATCATACTTTTCTTATAATTTCCAAATAGCTTAATAGCTCATTTATGATACATATTAGTTAATCCAATTGTAAGTCTGTCACAACTTTGGGAGGCTTCCAGCACAGAGTGTCAGGCATCCAGCATTCCCCACAATGCTAGGGAATTCCGAAATCATATCATAATACATATTTTCAACCATGGAGGTAGGTTGACATCCTCCACAAGTTGGCTATTACCAACAAGGGCAGGTACAGCAGAGTCAGTCCCACTTTTAATGGCCAATCAGAATCTCCATGAAAATACCAGTACTATAACCCTTACTGGCTGAGTTCAGATCATAATAATGGAATAACTGAAAACTATATTTTTCTGATAACCTTGCTTTTACATAAATGTTTCACAACAGTAACATATCCACTTCATTCTTAAATAATATGTTCGTGATATAAATAATAGCATCAATATGCTAAAATTATAATGTATATAAGATTGAACAACTCACAAACATATATATTTACTTAAATCATACTCATATATAATATCTCTAATTAAAAGCTTTAATGCATAATACTTTTCTAAACAATTTTTATACTTATCAAAAGCACATGTCACAAATCCCTTACCTGAAAACATAAGACATGAGAGATTGTACAAGAGGAGCTCAAGTGTCCGTGTTCTCGTTCTCGCCACCTAAATGAAAAAACCAAAACTTATTACGGACAAACTCTTACTAATATATAAACTTATACCTCAATCACAACCTAACTCTCAAACTCAAGAAAATCTTAATTCCCATCACATAAAGTTCCCCAAAGCACATGCTACAATCATCAAACACATTATGCACCCAAACCATAGAGAAACCAAGGCATAAAATTTATGTATGATCCTAACATACCAAAAGATGAGCATATTAAATTATAACTCAAAACATTCACCCTAACTTGAGAATTAAATCCACAAAGTCAGGTGTAGCATATATTGTTCACTGCTCATTTCAGCAGCATATGCCCCATTTGTAAAATACAAATGGGCTGTCCACACACATCCAATTATTATGAAATTTTACAGAACCACTCCCCTATATGTCTAATATATACCATAAAAATTTCGGAGTCAAAGAATAAATCCATGATTTATTAAAAATCATACAAGGAAGCATGCTCAAATCTGTCCTGCCAGAATTTCTTGCAAATTAAAGATTAAACCATTATTTTTATGTTCATCCAAATTCTGTAAGACCACTTCCATAACAACCATGTATGTCTTAGAATTTATAAAAACTACTCCTAGCATCCTAATTCACAAAATATGATTTAATGCATATTTTTCTTGTTGTAAACATCAAATCTGTCACAGAGACAGCTTCAGTACATATTCTTACAAAATCATCAACAAATAGTAATAGGCCTTAATTTCATTTGGGTATTTTTATACCTATACTAAACATACTAAATTTAGTTAATAAGCATCCAATAGACCACAACATCATCACTCTTTCAAGTTACTAAAACAGAATCACAAGTTCAGCTTCTAAAATCAGATTATAGAATAAAGAAGGGAAACTAAGCAAAATAATCACAGCATCAAAATACCCAAAATCAGATGAAGTTTTAATTACTTACCCCCAAACTTTGAAGATAAAACCTTAGTGTTAACCTTTTAATTTCTTCTTCAGAGAGATGTCTATGATTTTTTTGGTGAGAGAGTGAGGACTGCCGTGTAAGAGCAAAGGAAGAAGAGAGAAAGAAGAACAAAGAAAGAGGAATAGAGAAAGAAGAAAAGGAGCTGGACTTTCTGGTTCAGCAAAAGAAAAGATAAGGGAGAAGACTTTTGGGGTGGGGTACGTATGATGCTTAGGAAAAAAAAATCTCACCACCACTTTTTCAACCTATGGCAATTACACTTTTCACCCTTTATATACTTATATTTTTAGAAAGGCCCAAAGAATAATATAACTTTGCATGTATGTATATATATATATATATAAATATATCCTTACCTTTATAAACTTCTTTCCATAACATTAAAAGAGCATATGTGTTTTATAATATCACAATATCAAAGATTCATGCATTTAAAAGTAATTAAGACAATAACATGCATATAAACCCATAAAATTAATTATGCAATTAGGTTGAGGTGTTACAATGGTGATATGAGCGATCCCTGCTTCCCCCTGATCCATCACTTGGTGATGGTGATGGTGATGGACTCCTTCTATCACGCTCCCTATGTCTCAACTTCCTGTGCAGGTGATCGATCTCCTGTTGCAACTTCCGTGTCTCCTAATCATGTGAAACATGACTCCTTGTCCTTGAGTGGCTTCGCTCAGTACGATCTGTGTGGTAAGACTCTACCATAACACTTGGCATACGTTGCCTATCTCTCCTTCGCTCCAAGTTAACAAATTGGTTCTCCTTTTGTGAGCTAACCGACTCTTCCCTATCCTGGCCTACGTTAGCCATGACTACATAGGACAAAACCACAACACCTTGATGTTTCCTACAGACGGCGCCAATTATAAGGACCTTAAAATCTTACAGCCCAAGCCCACTTAAAACAGTAGAATTGTACAGTTCAACTTTGGCCCAAATCAATGAATTTATAAGAGAGAGGATCAAACAACAAGTAAGGGCCTCGCCCGAGGATGAGAATAAGGAAGAAATACTTGATATAATAAAATATGTAGGTAAGTGCCTTAATACAAGTACGCCCAAAGAGGCCGCTAATACAAAGAATAATGCACTGTTCATTCTCTTCTTTTAGTGTTCTTGTTCTACCTCTTCCTTTTTGTGATATTTTTCTGGCTGGCCTCCTCATTTCTGGAAAATTTCTCTCTTATATGCACTCCCCTACTTTCATCTTGACCCCCCATCTTTACCTAACAAGGTTCTCAGCGTGACACCTACCCCTTTAAACATCTGATGAAGGTAGTAGAAGGAGTTGCTTAACTGTGAATTACACTGTTCAGGTCACTTTCTCATTAATGCAGCTGATAAAGCTATTACCCACCATTTAATGCGGAGGTAACAGGCTACTTCTTACTGGAAACTTTCCCTACATTCATGATTCTCTATCTTCAGCTAGCCCTTCCCACCTGAAGCTCCTAAGAATCTTTTCTCTTCTCTCCTTCTCCTTGGGTGAATTCACAACTCGGGTACGTGATGCCCCAACACCAGCGCTAACAGTTCAACAATCCCTTCCTCAGTCCTCGGGCCCCCACACCTATAATCAAGCATTTAAATTAAAATATTACCTAAAGAGAGTATAGCTAAATTAATTATAGGTGATAAAAATCCAACCAATAATTACATTAGAGTAAATCATTTTGCAGTTATTAAAACCTATCCATTCATTATTTATTATTAAATTAAATGAGTATTTCAAAATTTACTACATTAATAATAACTAGATATATATGCTAAATAATATATTAGTCAATAATATTTATTTAAATATCAATGATGTACAAAAATTTAAATCATTCAAGAACGAATAGATTTAAAGCTTTAGAAATAAAGGTTAAATCCAATGCTCTAATGTACTAGATCTTTATAGCGAAATCATTTCACAAAGTCTAGATTATTTGAAAAAAAAAAAGTAAAACTATGTGTTTACCGTTTAGTCTCTAAAATTTGATTTAGATGGTTCTATTTTCTTTTTTAAAATTTGAAATTTCCTTTTCACTTCTCAAAAAATTATCAATGTATCAAATTAAAATTTCTCAACATTTCTAAAATTTGCTTAGATAACAAAATTTCAACAAAGTCACGGATATTCCATTATAAAATAAAAACTAAATCTAAAAACTAAAATAAAAGTGACCTAAATTATAGGAATTAAATATTTATTATTTAAAAAAAAAAACTCCTCTGATCACAACCGTACATACGATCTATAAAATCAAGTGCGTGCTAGTCCACCTTTGCCCACAAACCCACCCAACCGAAAACAAATCAACAAAAATAGCAAATATTTAGAAAAATCTTTCTCACCCCCAAAAAAAAAAAAAAAAAATCGAAGCTATATTTCACAAAAATTTGGAACCCGAACCATTGCGAATTTGCAATCGCTTCGTCTTCACCAAAAAGCTCAAACTAAGCGTTTTCGCGGTCTGTGACTGTGGCTCTGATCAATAGGTAAACCATTATCGCTATGCAAAGTTATTGCGTATTGTAGTTTCTGAAAGGTCTTATTTTTTTTTATTTTTTTTTAAATTTATTTAGTTTTAGTTTTGGTTGTTTGCGAACCCTAGGGCTGTTGTTTGGTTACCGAGAAAACGATGGAATTTGAAGTTCAGGTTTCTGGAATGCCGAAATGGCTTTTTAGGTTCAATTGAGAGGCTATTGTTTTGTTTTGTTTTGTTTTTTTTTCATATTGTGTTTCGAATTTGCTTTCTATTTCTGTATTTATTTTCTCGGAAACCAAACTGGGTTTTTGCTTTGCCTTATAAATTCGTTGTGAGTGACATTAATCATATACATGTGAATAGAGAGTGGAGTGTGATTATACATATACATACATACATACAGAGAGAGAGAGAAGTAATGTAGTATCTTGAAGCTTTAAAATTCAGTACTTTGATTTTACTTTTTATAAAGAATCAGAATTTTGAACCGGTAAGATATGGGGGCAGGGGGTTAGGGATAAGGAACGTGAAAAGATTTAATCAAGCTTTGTTAGTGAAGTGGCTGTGGAGATATGGGAACGAGAGGGAGGTTTTTATGGAGGAGGGTGAGAGAGGTGAAGTATGGGAATGAATGGGGGAGGGGGATGGTGCGCTAAAAGTATGACGGGTCCCTATGGTGCGAGTCTTTGGAAATCTATAAGATAAGGAATGGGTTGACCTTTTCCTGGTTTCTTTAGTTTGATGTGGGTGATGATACTGGAGTGAAATTTTGGCTTGATGTTTGGTGTCGTGATTGCCCACTTAAGGTGGTTTTTTCAGAGCTATTTAGTATCAGTTGTGTTAAAGATTTCTCAATTTTTGGGTCATGATTTTAAATTTACACTTTTTCTTCTTTGAATGTCTTTTTTAGGTGTAAGGCAAGGGTGTGACTGAGAGAAAGTTATGGCATCATCTGATGATGAGGCTGAGAGCCTGCCCGATTGTGTTGAAAATTACTATTTTTGGGATGAAAAAAATGAACCGATTTCTTTTATTGGTTTGCCAATTCAATGGAGAGAGGGTGAGATTCTGGATGGAAAAAAACAACAAATATTCCTATGTGGAGATGCTGACAAAGGGCTTCAAAAATTACATAAGCAAGTTATAGCATGGAGGTTTGATCTTTCCAATTTGAAACCCGAGATATCAGTTCTACTCAAGGGAAATCATTGGACCAAGATTGAGAGGCCAAGGAAAAGCTATGAGGATATGATTAGGACAGTCCTGGTAACAGTGCAATACCTTCATTTCTTGAGGAAAAACCCCGAAGCATCAGGAAAATCTTGTTGGGATCACTTGTCTAAAGTCTTCAGGTAAATCTATAAACATTTAATGAAAAAAAAAAAAAAAATCCTTTCCTTTGTATTCCTAGTGCAGTTTTTTGACAGCTTATTCTAACTGTAATTGCAGCTTGTATGATGTCAGACCTTCTCAAAATGATCTGGTGGACCACCTGCCTTTAATTAGTGAAGCTGTTAATAGGGATGATACCTTAGCAAACTCCAAGGTTTGTCTATCTTTCTTTGGGTTATTAATTGTGATGTGCAATGCAATATGCATGTTACCATTGTCTTTTGAATTCCATAAATCATCAATTCTTCTTAAGAAGTTGAGAAGAATCAGAATGTTTTGATGATTGTTATGAATGAGCCAATGAGCTCTAGTCAAATGGCACTTTCTCCTCTTCAAGAGCAAGGTAGAGGATGAGGTCGTGGGTTCAAGACTCACCAGGTGTGTGTGTGTAATTTATCAATAAAAAAAAGAATGGTTCTTATTCATTAAACATGCCAGTTTGGTCTTTGAGGAATCTTGTTGGAGGATTCATTCTTTTTCTTCTGGAGTATGGACTTTCCGGCTATGTTTAAGTGAACAAGGTGGAAGCAAAAGTGCACTTGGATTGATTTTGTGAGAGTTTGTTTTTACACGTGGCTAAATTATTTTTTAGCTATCACTAACATGTTTAATTCTCCCTAGCTTTACTTGTTTCTTTGAGGATCGTGTATCTAATCCACTACTTTCTTGTATTGGAGGGATGCTGCATGATCCTTCTTGAGTCAGTATTGCTTAAACCATAAGCGTTTCTTGTTTAAAAGTATATACTCACAGTTTGCTGTTTGTTAGGAGGACATCATTTTATTTATGTATTACAATGACCATTTGTGATTTGAACAGCTCTTACGCACATTTCTCGAGGAGAAGCCTGGGAAGAGGAAACTACCTGATGAGGTTATACTCCTGCAGTCCTACTTGTCTGTGCTTTTTTTTTTTTTTTTTTTGTCCCATTCCTCTGTAACTTCTATTTTTTAAAATTGTTTTTTAAGCCAGTGAACTTATCTGTATTTCAGGTTGTTCAAACTACAGACATGTCTGGATTTATAGTTGATGATGTAGATGATGATATTTTGGATGAAGAAGAAGATGAAGAAGAGGATGTGTTTGATTCTGTTTGTGCATTTTGTGATAATGGTGGTGATCTTTTGTGGTATGTACTTTTTAATTGGTTATCTGGTAATTAAATCTTTATTTTCTGGAAAAAAAAAAAAATTTCTGGTACTTAATATCTTATGACTTATATTGTCCATTATCACGGGTTAGACTGTAATTTGAGATTCACTTTACTGTACACGTCATCTTTTTTTTTTTTTTTTCCTGCTTGTATTGTTTTTATCATTGTCATCATCATCACTGCACAAAAATATTGTTTTTTATTTTTATTTTTTATAATTCCAAAAAAAAAAAAATGTTATATCAGAAATTTAGTATTAAGAGCCTAGAGCCTAGAGCGGCGCAAAGAGCTTAGGAAGCCACCAGCCCCCACACCGGACTTCCTTGAAAGCAACATTTGGAGGTCCATATAGGTAGTAGGGGTGGTAGTCAGTAGGTTACTGGCATTTTTAGTGACTGAACTCATAGCATAATGGAAGGCACACGAAGATTTAGCATTGAAAGCAAATCCGTTGGGATGGTGAGGACATAATTTGCTGGGTTCTTACCAAGAGTAAGCTGTTTGAAATCAAATCTTATTATAGGGTTCTACTGAGTGGGAATGCATTATCTTTTCCTTGGAAGTCTATTTGGAAAGTCAAAGTTCTGCCAAAGTAGCTCTCTTTACTTGTTCTACTGCTTTATGGAAGACATTAACGATTGATAATCTACGAGGAAGAATAATTATCATTGTGGATTGGTGTTGTACGCATAAGAGCATTAGTGGTGGTGCTAAAAAGTCATTATTTCTCTACGAGGAAAATATTGTAAAGAGATAGATTGTTGTGCTTATTATTTTTTCAGCTTGTAAATGTTTGTTTGGGAATTTTCTATGTGCAGGGAGGTTGTGGTTTCGGTGGTTGTGATGGGTGTTTATTGTAGTGGATATATATTATTTTATTGTAGTTGATATATTATTATATTGTGTTATTTATATTATTTTTTTGCATTGAAAGCTAAAATAAAACCACCAATGTTGGATGTTTTGTAAGTTAGAAGGTAAAATAGATAAAGTAGTTTTTTGTGGTGCCAAATAGCTAAAATTATAACTCCACTAATGTGAATGCTCTAAGCAAGCAGGGGGATCGGTGGATAACATGTTCCATTGTCCATTGCCAAGAGATCTATGGTCCTTTGTTTTTTTTTTTTGGGGGGGGGGGTGGTGGTACAATGGGTATGCCAAAGAGGATCATGGAGCTGGGCTTGTTGGATGTGGCCCTAGACAATATAATGGAGATTTGGAAGGCTATTCCTCTATGTCTTATATGTGGGTTATTTGGAAGGAAATGGATACTCAAATGTGCAAAGGCTTGGAATGGAAAGTTCAAAGCTTGCTTTGAAATCTCTTTTTCTACACCTTTTGTATGATTGGATGTCTTCTCTAAGAAGTCATTATTTCTCTAGTTTGTTGAATTTTATTGATTGCTGTACTTTTTGATACTTGTTAGATTTATGATTAAATTCACAATTTCCTAACAGTTTAAGCTTTTGAGACAATTAGATATTTAACTTAGTATCAAGGTAGGAGATATTGAGTTCAATCTTACTCTACCTTCCATTTGAAATGTTGAAAATCCCACGTGTTGGACCCCACTTATTAAGGAGGAGTTTAGGCCAACACATGAGGGGAAGTGTTAAAATTATGGTTAAATGATTAAATTCACAATTTCCTAACAACTTAAACTTTTGGGACAATTGGTTATGCAACTCTTGTAATACATCACCAGTACATATCCCATGTGCTGGGTGATATCTTTTATATAATAAATGAATTCTTACTTATCTATAAAGAAAATA
This sequence comes from Notholithocarpus densiflorus, assembly GCA_030021035.2. Lineage (NCBI taxonomy): Eukaryota > Viridiplantae > Streptophyta > Magnoliopsida > Fagales > Fagaceae > Notholithocarpus > Notholithocarpus densiflorus. The sequence goes on from JARYZH020000048.1 coordinate 2,912,420, forward strand.
TATATATTGTTATTGTTATCATTATTAACGCATAATAGTGTACATACGTTAATAATGACGACCGAACACTATAAATGGAAGTCATAGAAAGAAAGTTTATCTCATTTGCTTATTTATAGCTTTTTAAAACCTCATTTTTTTTCTAGGTAAAATTGCCCTTTTACCAGCTTTCAACAGATATGTAAATAAGCTTTTCAACAAAAAGCTAATCCAAATGCGCCTGATAATCTGCTGAGATTATATTCTCAATATAGATAGTATGGGTTTAATTTTGTCTATAATTAATGTGGCATGGCTACTTACACCACTTCTTTTGATATAAATCTATTTTTTGGGGACCTCCAGATGGTCCTTAACTCCTTATTCATGGTCTGTTGTTTGGTGGACTATGCATTCTTTTGATTAACTTCATGCATTGGTTAATGGTGTGCTGTTATTTGTTTTCTAATGCAGTTGTGAGGGAAGATGCATGAGATCCTTTCATGCAACTGTAGAAGCTGGTGATGAATCTATGTGTGACTCTCTTGGGTATGCACAGGAAGAAGTGGATGTATGTTACTGCTTAGTATACCTTTGAAATTCTTCTTCTCCTTTATATCTTTTTAGAATCACCATTGAATTTTTTGTTTCTTACTTGCAGGAGATGCAGAACTTTTTCTGTAAAAGTTGTGAACTGAAACGGCATCAATGCTTTGTTTGTGGGAAGCTGGGATCATCTGACAAGTTTTCAGCTGCTGAGGTATAATTTTAACCAATGTTTTTGTTTGTTTGTTTGCTTGTTCCCCTTTTTTTTTTTTCTTCTTCAGTATGTTCATTTTGTATTATTTTCTGCCATAGCTTTTATGAACTTTCACTAATTTTTGTTAGTGAGTCTTTAATTGTACAATGAGAAGAGATCAATTTGAAAACCAAGGGATTTTTAGCTCATACGTTTCTTCTGTTTCAAAGAAGGAAGATAATGTTATCAGCTCGCTCTCCCCCTCCTGCCCACTCTTTTTCTGCATTTCTTTTTAAATTAGGCCTTCCTCATGTTTACTTGTAGCTGACAAGTTTGATGCAACAATCTTGATTAAGTGAGCTTGCTTTTCTTCTTCTTTTTCTCTTGGTATGACTTGTATGATGTGCTTTAGCTTTCCGTTTCTAATTTTTGAAGTACACACCCAATTTTACCAAGAAAATACATGCATCTGTTATCTTCTTAAAGTTGTGTAATTTATTACTAGGAAACCTTGCAGAGTAAGTAGTCTTCCAATTAAATATCCTCCTGGCTTACAATCAAAGCACTTTTCCTGCTGCTCTGAAATCTCCACCTGTCATTTATTTCCTAGTTTACAAATGGTTTCACCTAGAAACTACTGCTATATTCTATTTGCCAGTTTGGTGGGAACGGTGAATAAAGATAAATAATAAGTTAGCAAGCTTGATAACGTGCTCTTTAATAACTTAAACCTTCCCCCCTAAGATAAATACATCCTCTTCCAACCAGTTAAACAACATTCAAATTTCTCTGAAATAGGATTCCATTCCAAATTCCCATTGATTTAAGAGAAACCCCCAACGGCATGCCAAGATAAGCCATAGGCAATGATCCCACCTTGGAATACAAAAGATCAGCCTGCTCAGACACATTCTCCACCTCACCCACCGGCACCATCTCACTTTTTCCCAAATTAACTCGCAACCCAGTTACTGCCTCTAAACATGTCAGTAACAATTGAATGTACACAATCTGTGTAGTGTCAGCATCACAAAACAGGATGGTATCATCAGCAAATAATAAATGTGGGACAGACAACCCACCAGCATCAGAATTCCCCGCCTCAAATCCTTTAATAAGTCCTGCACCCTCCATCTTCTACTGCATTCTACTGAGAACTTCCATGAAAAAGATGAAGAGCAAAGGAGTTAATGGGCCCCCCTGCAATAACCCCTAGAAGAGCCAAAAAAACCACAAGGAGACCTTAACCAAAACAGAAAATTGTTCTGTGCACTGATACAAGTATGAATTTATCCTTCACCAAACCCCATCCTCTTTAATAAATAGAGAAGAAACTCCCAATTAACATGGTCAAAAGCCTTTTCTATATCCAGCTTACAGATAATGCCAGGAATGTCACTTTTTATCCTACTATCTTCACTCATTGGCAATGAGCACCGAATCCAAAATCTGTCTTTCACCTGCGTATGCATTTTGTGATTCAGAAATAAGTTTATCCAGCACCCATTTCAATCTATTGGCCAACACCTTAGCCACAATTTTATAAATGCTACCAATCAAACTGATGGGTCTAAAATCCCTTATATTGATAGCATCATGTTTCTTGGGGATTAATAATGCTATAAATGAGGCATTAAGGGATTTTTTTTTTTTTTTTTTTAATTTACAGTAATGAAATTCCTCAAAAACAACAAACACATCAGCTGCAACTAACAGTGCTGGAAAAAAGTCATTGCTGCCAATTTTGGCTAGCTTTACTACACTACTCTCCTCTATTCCCCCTCCCTCCCCCTCCATCCAAACTGACCATAAAAGAAGATAATCACAAAGGAAATCCTAATTCTCTTGCTCCAGATGATAAGATGTTTTGAATGTCACACCTAATTCTCTTGTTTTACTATCCTCTTCAGTCTGTAAACGGCTGTTGATGACTCCCTATTCATTTTTTTCATAATTTTTATTTTTAATTATAATGTTATACAATTTATATCAAAACAATGAATATAGTTCCCGATGTCTTAATGCAACATAAAGGTAACACTGTATGGCAAGGAGAACATATCTCTGGGCATTTTTTTTTTCATGATTTATTAGGCCCAAGATTTCAGTGAACATTGAACATTCTTTCTGGATTTCTCTATGGCTACTTATTTGGATATGCAATTTAATGGCTCTAACCAACTGCATTTTAGGTCTTTCCTTGTGTTAATGCAACCTGTGGCTATTTCTATCATCCACGTTGTGTGTCAAAATTGCTCCATCGGGAGGATGAAGCTGCTGCAGAGGAGCTTGAGAAAAAGATTGCTGCAGGGGGGTCTTTTACATGTCCAATCCATAAATGCAGTGTTTGTAAACAAGGAGAGAATAAGAAAGATCCTCAATTGCAGTTTGCTGTGTGTCGGCGTTGTCCTAAGTCGTACCACAGGAAATGCTTGCCAAGGTACTTATTAATTGTTACTTATAAAAAAAATGTGATTTCTATTCTCGTTTTGCCAATTATAGCTATGAGAATATGCTCCTTTATAAGTAATATGTAGATGCTTGATGCTTGAGTTGCTTCTATCAGGAAGATTGCTTTTGAAGATATAGAGGATGAAGGGATTATAGCAAGGGCTTGGGAAGGTCTATTACCCAACCGTATACTAATATACTGCTTGTAAGTTGTTTAAATGGGCTGCACTTTTTTCCCCTTTATTATTTGGCTGTACTTATTGAATGTTTTTGTCCAATTGACCAGAAAACATGAAATTGATGAAGAACTTGGAACTCCAATAAGAGACCATGTAAAGTTCCCTGGTGTTAAGACTACTTTTGAAAAAAAGAAGGTAATGGTGGAAGAAAATAAAAAACAAGCATCAGACTCCCTCAGAAATAAAGAAAAAGATCTGTTTAAGAAGAAAAATCTTGCCTTAGATGATTCCTTCCGGGGAAGAACTGTTGTGAAAGTAGCTAGACAGAATCAGAAGTCATCCTCAGCTGTGAAGGTGGGAAATACCAAAAATAGTGATAAAGTAATATCTGGATCAGATATCTCAAGGAAAGTGAAAGTAAATAATGCATCGAGAAAGCTTTTGAATGAAAATGCAAAGTCTATCTCGATGGAGGTAGATAAGTCCTCTACTGCTGATGAAAACAAACATTCTCTAGGCTATAGGTTATTTGACCTCATGAAGTCCAATGGGAAAGTTAAGCCCAGGAAGCAGGATATGCTTAATGGTGAAGCAAATAAGACCATGACAGTTAAGCCTGCCACCAAGAAGCTGAGCAGTCCACTACCATCATTAGATGCTGATTCTGAAAGGAGGTAAATCTTCTATTTTTACTTTTGAATACTTAAATCCTTTGTTTTAATGTAAATAATTAAAATTAGGGCAACCAACTATTTTAGTCTTTGAAACTTACACAAATATTTGATTTAGTTCTGTAATTTAGACTTCAAATAATTTAAAAAGTTGCAGCTAGGTCATTCCTTTAGTCAAATGTGATGGAAGATATTTACAAAGCTATTTTGACTGACATGGCATAGCCATGACTAGAGAAAAAAAATTCTTAAATCTTAAATGACTCTAAGGACCTGAAAAGGTTGTTGGGGATTTAGTCAGTGCTATTTTGGTTGGCAGTTTTTAGGCAGAAAAGGTTGTTGGGTTAAAAAGGGGAAGAGAAACATAGAGAGAACGAAAGAAGTTCCTTTTTTTGGGGGTGGGGTGGGGTGGGGTGGGTTACATCTAATTAGAAACCAAAAATGAAATGCTACATGGATAAGCCATACCAACAAAGAAATTGTTATATGATTACTTTCTTTAGGTGTGGTAAGCTTGCAAATGTTTAAGTGACTTCTGATACTCACATCAATTGTCACATAAGAATTAACATGACTAGTCATCTGTTAGACTGACAGAAGAACTTAATTGCGACTTTTTATATTACTTAGGGGCTTGATGCAACTTTTAAATTTTACGAAATTAGATTTTTCTGTATTTTCTGAATTTTACCAAATTAGTTTTCTCTTTATATTACAAGGAAATTGTCATGGTCACATGCCATCTATTTTGAAGTTTAACTATGTATACTTAATGGTGTCTTATTTAAAGATATATTTCTTGCAATGTAGATTGTTGGCTTTGTTGAAAGATGCCAATAAAGCAGTAACTTTAGAAGATGTTATAGAAAAGCACAAAGTTCCCTCTACTCATGCTTACTCATCAAAATATATAGTGGACAAGACCATTACTTTGGGGAAGTTGGAGGGTTCAGTGGAGGTACATGTGCCATCTTAAGTGTTCTTACTGCTGAAAATGGATGTCATCTGTAGTTATTAATGTTGTTTTTGTTATTTGTATTTTTTAAATGAAGGCGGTTCGAGATGCTTTAGGGAAGCTGGAGGATGGCCGCAGTCGTGAGGATGCAGAAGCTGTGTGTGGACCTGAGGTTCTGCAACAGATATTCAAGTGGAAGGTGGTTGCCTATCCTAGAATCTTTCAGTTCTATGAGGTTCTATTTTTTTTTTTTTTTTTGGTTATCTCAAGCTAGCAATGAAGAAAGTTCCATTTTTTTTTTTAATTCTGTGTTGAGCGCTGCACATAACATATCCTGTTTAGACTTGCATAGTTGTGTATTTCTAGTACTAAGGTTGTGCAGTATCAAAGATGTACATGGCGCTTGTGCCTAATATGTCCATTTTATTTTTTTAATTAGATAAAAACGGACATATTTTGGATGTTGGGGTATTTTGTGGATTTAAACCAGTGTTGATAGTTATGACTGAATCTTTTGTATATTTTGGGCTGTGCATAAGCTTTTTATTCAAATCAAATTATTGTTACTTCTCTTCAGGGGTGGGGTTTGTTGCCCAAAGGTTTTACTAGCTAGAGGCAAGTCCAAGGGCTCTTCTTTAAAAGGCTCCCTACGTTATTTAAAAAATATATATATTTAAGATATAAAATTTTCTGTTCTTTTTCATTTTGAGATTTCAACTCTTTTTTTTTTTTCTTTTTTTTTTTATAATGTTTTTTCATTTTGATTGGTAGGTTATGTATGCGGTCAAACCCACGACCTCCCCTCCACTAGCTCTTACAAGGGGAGGAGGTCCTTGTGAGCTAGAGTCACTGGCTGAATTTTTTTATTTTTTATTTTTTATTTTTTTAATGTTATGGGTTTATATCGAGTCTGCCTACAGACACAACTATTTTCACATGCTAATCTAAATTATGCTTGAGTGTCAACTTGTGGTTGGATATCACATGGGACCACCATTGGTTCTTGTGAAAAAGTGGATTGGTGCATCAATCACAAGCTGACACTTAAGCATGTTGTGGATTTGTGTCTGGAAATAATTGTCTTTAGAGTTTCCTGGTGTATATCGTATCACTTTGGAAGCTGCAGATTAGTCTCATGCAAACATTCTAGGGGTGATAGTGGTGTATGTTGTATTCGGTGATACTTCAAATGTTACTGCATATTGCAAACTTTTTTTTGTTTTATATTAGTAGGACATAAGTAACTGACGATTTGAAAGAGGCATATCCTTTATTTCATGAATTTTAAAAAAAGGAGGTTGATTATCCTTTTCTTGCATTGTTGACTTTGGCGCCTGTGATATAGATTATAGAAAGTATCACTCTGCCTCTTGTCTGCACCATAAATTTATTTTTTCAAACAAACAAAATAGATGAGTTAAAAAGCATTTCGATTGGGTTTGAGACCAAACCATTTGGACTCTTTTTTGTTCATGTATATGCTGGGATTGGTTATTGTAGGAAACATTATGAAATCTGTGGCCTCTGATGTTGTGTAGGTGGCTTTTTTTCAACAATTTGTGTATGGTTGTCACTATTGAAGATTTGATAGTTAAATTGAATTTTTTTTTGGATAAATATTATTTTATTAAATGGATATTACTTCATGTACAAATGACACAATTAAAGAATCACAAAAAATATTGTGTACAAAAGTATAGAGACTCTAAAAACAGTGGAATAGAGTTCGCTATGTGTAAAAGCCCCTGAACAAGACCAATCAAATAAAGACCTGCGAAGGTGGCTAGAAGCTGATCTCTTGAAGAAATTAAGTTGCTCACTTGTTCCCCTAGTTTATGGGAACTTTTGTGTATTCTCAAGAAAGAGAAATAGTTTCAGAGTTCTGCTAAAAATTTTATATGATTTCTCTATTTTTTTGTGGCAAAAGTTGGTTCGATAGGTTAAGATTTTGTGTTTCTGGCCCCACTTTCATTTGCTTCTGGCATATGCTCTGCAAGCTTGTCTTGCCCACATGCTCATATTATTTATTTTGGCATGAAGGTCTATGTAACATTGCTGATATTTGTTGGATTAATTGTATTGTCACTTATCAAGTGACAATACAATTAATATCAATTATTGTCACTTGATATTAGAAGTGAGGTTTTCTCTTATTCTTATTGGCTTTATTGATTTGTATTTCTACAGAGCAAGCTTAGAGTATACCTTTCACCTTTTCTTCATGGTAATCGCTACACATCCTTTGGTCGTCATTTTACAAAAGTGGAGAAACTTGAAGGGGTATAATATCTTTCTTTTTTTTTTGCCTCAAGGCTATTCTAATATTGTATCATTCTTTAATATTTTATTCTGTTCTTGTATGTTATGTAATTATTTGTGTGTATTGATACATACTTCACAGTTGGTTAGATCTACTATTGTTTGTTGTGCAGTCATTAGATGGCTTAAAAAATGGGGAAGAAAGAGAATAATGAACTAAATGTCTTTTGACTCTTGCGATTTTGGTTTGAGCTGGGTAGAGGGGGTTTGGGAAAGCAAGAAACATGGAGGATAATCTGTTTGAGACGGTGGGGTGCATATGTGTAACTGTGTACATAATCGTGTGCAACTGGACACAGTTATGAAGTTCATGTCAAAGTTAATGTCACATCACTTTGTCACTTCATGTCACATGTCTTCCATGATTTTAAATTAATGACATGAGATATACTTTTGCCATTAATCATAGCATGTTTATTTTACCTCTGCTGTATATATGTTGCGCTTGTAGATTTACTTCCATCAAGCCTTGGAATAGCTAAAAGCATGATTTTGAATGTGCAGATTGTTGATAAGCTTCATTGGTATGCACAAAATGGCGACATGGTAAGAATCTTTGTGCTTTGTTTATTCTAACTTCCATAGATTCTTCATGACATATGTTTATATGTTATTTTTCATGATGGTTTAAATAGTCCTAATTATAGTGATGTAATTCTCACTTATAAAGAAATATCATCAAAATCTACAACTTCCATCCTACGAGTCAACTTAGCTAAAGAATATGCTACTTTGTAGGTTTTCATGAGAACATACTTAAAAGTATGTATTGTTATGAAGATGTTAAGTCTGACAATTCTTTTAAATAAAGCTTTACCTATGTATATGTGTTCCCTTGAAATATGTGATCAATCAAGTGATGACAGATGTAGCCCTTTGGCTTTTGGTGTTGTGAACGTGGGTCTTACTGACCAAATCATGTTAATTTCTTATGTGATCAATTAAGCACGTCAATTGGACCTTGCTTGAATATCTTCACTCACATAATTTTCCTCTTGTTGGTGACTTGTAATGTAATCACCTTGTCAATTATCTTTTATTATTGGTTTTAAGTGAGAATTACATCACTATAATCCGGAATATTTCCATAATGAAAAATAAAAAATAAACGTTAGTTATTCCAATTTCTTCATGCATATTGGTAATATTACCTATGCAATTCACACTTCTAGTACTTTGCATCATATTAAAGGATTTTGTCACATCAAGTCGTGATTTGAGTTTAGCCTTCAAAAAAGTTGGGGGTTAGGTTGCCTACTAATTACCTCCTCAAACCTATAAAAATGGAAGGTTTGTGCATTGGGTACGACCTTTAATATTGTGGTGACATCTTCATAGGGGGGTTTCATGCAGATTTCTTATAAGGGAGAGTTGTCATTTATTTTTATGTGCCATTGAAGCACTAAAATTCGTTCATACCAAGTTTCTCCCTTATTGGCTAATTGTATTATCAAATATTATTACACAACTTGAGGGGAGTGTTGGAAAGTATTACACTTCCCACCAATTTAAGATGAAATCAAGGGATTGGAGCAATCAATTATATTGATATACATATAATGAATTGATGGTTGACCTATTTTCTAATTCTGTAAATTCCATTATAAATATGGATTCCCCTGTAATGTGTAATCAATCAAGTGAATGAAAGATATAGCCCTTTGGCTTTTCGTATTGTGGACAGAGGTCTTATTGACCAAACCACGTTAATCTCTTTTGTACTTCCTCTCTCATGTTTTCTTTATCCCATAATATTTCAATTTTTGAAAATTTTGATTAAGCATTATCCGATTAAAAACTAGGAAACATATTTTCTCACAAAAAAAACAAATTATCTTGGTCTGGAAAAGTTTATGCAGATACTGTTTGGAATTTTGTGCAACATAGACAGCTGATGGTGTGGTATTTTGCAATGTAATGGGTTGGCAGGAAGTATAAGAAAAATACTTTTAGCAAAATGTTCTCCTCTTGTAAGTGATTGCATACGGTTGGGTAGAATTTTGCCATGTAATCATATGATGTTTGAAATAGTTGATTATTGGGATTTTTTGTAATTAATAACCAATGGAATGAAAAACAACAAAATAATAAAAAGAAAGGAATTTGGAGAGCTCATAGTTTTTTAGATAATTTAGCTGATGAACGTTGTCCAACAAAGTCTTCAGTCTAATCAATAATGTTATCCAATTATGGTTTTTTGTTTATTAGTAAAATTTCATTTAAAAAGCTGAAAAGGCACCACCCATGTACACAGGAAGTGTACAACAGATGAACCAAAATTAAAAGTTAAAATTACATCCTCAAACAAGCAAATCAGGCAAAGCAGCACATGAAAACACCCCAAAGCACTTATCCACTCAAACAAAGTCACGAGGAATAAAAGCTACAAGTCATGAATTGATCTTTCATAGCCCTCAAAAGTCCTAGAATTCCTCTCCTGCCATAGACCCCACATGGCGCGATGAAGGATAATATGGTTATTTTATTGATGCATTTATCTTGGGTAAACCAAGTGAAAATGTTGGTTGGTGGGGTTAAATTCGGAGGCACATAAATCAATCACTTTTTGAGACTAAGGAGACTGGTAAAACTATTAAGGTCATTTTTTCTTTGTGCTAATTGTTTCTTCTTTACTATTCTGTACAGTTGTATTGTTTTGCAACCCTTAGTCCATATTTGTAATGTGTTCTGGTTTCTTGGTAGTACCATGTTAGTAACATCATCTTTTTCTGACAGTAGAACTTGTATATGTGCTCTATACATGGGATAATAGATTAATAGTTAAGAGATTTACTAGTAGAGTTTCATTGAGATGAATTGTCAGGTATCATTGCTAACATTGTTATTGTAATTTTTATTGTCATTCTCCTGATTGCGAATTGCTCCCTGTTACAGATAGTGGACTTCTGTTGTGGTGCCAATGATTTTAGTGTCCTGATGAACAAAAAGCTGGAAGAGAAAGGCAAGAAGTGTTCATACAAAAACTTTGATATTTTTCAAGCAAAGGTATCTTTACCTTTCTAAGTTCTCATACTACTGATCTTCTGAACTTGATACTCCTTTTTTCTATGACTTGTAAGCATGGCTGTGCTAGAGATAAACCCAAGTCAACACAGACTTACTTTTTAAAGGGGTCTTTGTCCCATGTCCAGAAACATGGCAACGGGGGATGTTGTGTTTTTAGATGTTAATGCCCTCTTATTATTATTAGGCGAAAATGATTGCAAATGGAAAGTGGCTTCTAGCTATGCTTACTAAAGAATATGGCCTTAAGATAGATATCCTAAGCCCCATAATGTTATAAGCACAATAACTTTTCTGAATATGTATATATTTAAAATTCTAATTTTTTTCTTTATGAATGAGACAACTGAATAATTTAAAGGGGGACTTTCTAGGCTCTAATATTTGGTGCTTCATATGTACTACTGAAAAATGATGTTTGGTATGATGAATGAATCACATGGAAAGTTTTTAATTTAATTTTCAATTGGTTTGAGATCTTATCGGGTTTGAAAATTAATTTGGAAAAATCTGGGTTAGTCCCTGTGTGGTTCCAAATTTTGAGCTATTAGTAGATACTTTGGGTTGCAAGCAGGGTTCTCTTCCTACAATATATGTAGGTCTTTCATTGGGTGCAAAATCAAACGAGAAGACAATCTAGAATCCCATCATTGAGAAGGTGGAAAGGAGGTTAGCGGGATGGAAACGGTTGTATCTTTCCAAAGTGGGTATAGTTACCTTGTTAAAAAGTACTCTATCCAATTGACCAACTTATCTTCTTTCTTTTTCCCCAATTCGGGTGGATGTAGTGAGTCATATTGAACAACTCCAAAGGAAGTTTCTTTGGAGTGGTTTTGGAGATGACTCAAAACTTCATTTGTTGAATTGGTCCAAGGTATGTTCTCCTATTCAATCCGGGGGTCTGGCAATTTTTTTATTTTTCATTTTTATAAAATAACAGAATTGTATTAATCAAAAGTCCAGGTACACCAAGGGTGTACATGGATAACGATACATCAAACACATAAATTACAAAGATCAAGCATTTCTAAAAAATTAGAACAAGGAAAAAGATTAAAGGAAGAACTCCACTCCAGCAAGGTGTGAAGAAGAAGAGATTTAAATTCTGAAATAGACCGTTCCTTCCCTTCGAAACATCTTGAGTTCCGTTCTCGCCAAATACACCATAGGATACAATGTGGGACAGCCCTCCATAAATCGATGCTTCGATGCCCACTGAAGGAACCTTGCCAATTCGAAAATAAATCAGATGGCAGCATAACCCATAGAAGAACAAATAGAGTCCACACCATAGACCATAATTCATAAGCAATAGGACAATGAAGAAGAAGAAGATGATTCACCGATTCCTCACTCTTTTTACACATATAGCACCAATCTGCAACGGCGACACCCTTATACCATAAATTCTCAATAGTCAAAATCTTACCTAATGCAGCAGTCCAAGAGAAGAAAGCAACCTTAGGAGGGACCTTTGAACACCACACAAGTTTCCAAGTGAAAGAAGAAATGTCAAGAGTAGAGGAAAGGGAGAGATAGTACTCGCTCACTTTAAAATTCTTATTCCCTGCCGGTTTCCAACATAGTTTGTCTTGACCTTCACCATTAAGGGGCATAGAATTGATAAGATCTAGAAAAGTGTAAAATTGTTCCATTTCCCAATCTTAGGGAGCTCTAGAAAAAAGATCCCAGTGAAGCCTCTAGTTAGGAAAGTGCATAACATCTGCAATAGAAGACTCCTTATTACAACTAATGTTATAGAGTTATGGAAAAGCCTCCCGAAGAGTACTGCTCCCACACCACACATGATGCCAAAATTTGATTCTGTCACCAACACCAACCTCGAAGTGAATGGATTTCGAAAAGGCTGGCCAGCCTTGTCTTATGGTTCTCCAAAGACTAACACCATGAGGATTAGAGACTTCTTTTGTACACCCAACCTCCCCAATCATTCCCATATTTAGTCTCAATAACCCACCTCCAGAGATGGGTTGTCTTTATTTCATATCTCCACAACCATTTCCCCAACAAAGTTTGATTGAAGGTTCTCAAATTTCTAATGCCCAAACCGCCAAACTGTAAGGGAGAAACAAACCTGGGCCCATTTTACTAGACGGAATATAGGGGACTCATCTCTCCCACTCCATAAAAAATTCCTCTAAAGCCTCAATACGAATAGCAATATCCACTAGAATAGGGAAGAGAGATAGGAAATAAGTTGGCAAAGTTGAGAGAGTGCCTTTGATTAAGGTAATCTTACCACCTTTTGATAAATATAATCGCTTCCAACTTGTTAATCTTCGCTCTATTCTTTCTAGAATAGAGTTCCGAATCGCTCTATCCTTGAATTTAGCACCCAAAGGCAGTCCCAAGTAAGTCATTGGCAAAGATGACTGTCTACAACCCAGCAATGCTACAAGCTCCCCCATATTAAACACCTTTCCAACTGGAACTAATTCTAACTTAGCCAAGTTAATGTGCAACCTTGACACCACCTCAAAAGAGGATAAAATCTCCTGCAAATATTCAATCTAACTTGTTGAAGTATCACAGAAAATTAAAGTATCATCTGCAAAGAGTAGATGGGCCACCATGAGGGTGGTATTAGACTTGGTACCAATGGTGAAACTCGAGATGTGTCCAACCAAAACCGCACCATCCAACAAGCGGCTTAACACCCCCATAACAATAGCAAATAAGAGCAAGGAGAGAGGATCTCCTTGGCACAGCCCCCTAGAGCTCCCAAAGAAATCCTTAGGGGAGCCATTTATCAGAATTGAAAATCTCACTATGGAGATACAAAACAAAATCCACTTTCTCCAATTCTCAGAGAATCCACAGCACTGCAACATATACAGAAGAAAATCCCAACTAACATGATCAAAAACTTTCTCCACATCTAACTTACATAAAACCCCAGGTATCCCTGCCTTGAGCCTACTATCCAAACACTCATTAACAATTAAGACAGAATCTAGGATTTGTCTATCCAGAACAAAAGAATTTTGAGACTTAGAGATAATCCCAGTAATCACCCCTCTTAGCCTATTAGCCAACAACTTGGAAATGACTTTATAAATATTGCCCACTAGACTAATGGGTCTAAAGTCTCTCAATTAGAAATTTGAGATGCTTTAATGAAGCGTTGTTAGGAAAATGGTTGTGGAAATTTGGGTCTGAGAGAGATGTGCTATGGAGAAGGGTGATAAGGGTTAAATATGGAAGTGCGGAGGGAGGTTGGTGCGCCAACTCTATTCCAAGCCCTTATGGGGTGAGTTTATGGAAGACTATTAGTAGTGGCTAGTCTACTTTTTCTCACTATATTAAGTTTGAGATTGGAGATGGGACTAGAGTGAAATTTTGGCATGATGTCTGGTGTGGGGATAATCCTTTTGAGTGTGTGTTTTCCAAAGTTGTTCAAAATTGGTAGTGCTAAGGAGGCTTATGTGGCTGATCTCATGAAGTTTTTTTTTTTTTTTTATAAGAATGTTATATACGAATGGCTACTCTATGCATGAAAAACACAGAGCAAACCCAGAGAATACAAGAAGAAAAAAACAGAGAGAAAACAAAGAAGAACCAGACAACAAAATAATTACAAAAGAGAAAGAGAACAAAGAAAAGAAGGGAGAGAATCACTAGTCGTGAGTCCCCATGCCCGAGACCAATCAAAAAGAGTCCCACTAAAAGAAGCAAGCATCTGACCACCGGAACTATCCAAATCCTCAAAAGTCTGCCAATTCCGTTCCTTCCAAATACACCATAGGATGCACAATGGAACTAAGTTCCAAATCTGAGACGAATGCTTCCCCAACCAATTCCACCAGCCAAAAAGCAAATCTGGGATCGATCTAGGTATAACCCAAGACAAACCAAAAGTTATTAAGGCAAAGCTCCACAACCGATGAGCCATCTCACAAAATGAAGAAGTAAAATGGTCTACCGTCTCTCCACTATGACGGCACATAATGCACCAGTCTACAAAAACCAATCTCCTCAATCGCAAGTTATCACCCGTTAGGATCTTATTCCAAGCTGCGCACCAAATAAAAAAAGAAACCCGTCTAGGTGCCTTTACTCTCCATATACCTTTCCAAGGAAAGACAATTGAGAGAGAATCCCGCAATTTGTTATAATACGACCGGGTATCAAACTCCCCATTAGGTTTCAACTTCCATCTCATCCGGTCTCCAACATCCAGTGGAGGGGTATTAGCTCCCAAAATACGAAGAAAATGCAACCCTTCATCCATCTCCCACTCATTAAGATCTCGAATGAGACGAACATCCCAAATTCTTCTATCCTCCGCCCCCTGCCTCGACAGAGAAGCTTCTACAGATGCCTCCTTATCAAGGGCAATATCATACAGCCTTGGGAAAGCCAATTGGAAAGGTTGATCCCCATACCACCCATCCTACCAAAATCTCACTCTATTCCCCAACCCAATAACAAACTGACAATTTTTGCTAAAATCCTCCCATCCCATACGAATACCTCTCCCCAATGGGGTTCATATGGAGTTCTTGCGTGCTATTCATGATTGAGAATTGGAATCTTTGTCTAATTTTATGGATGTTATGTACAGAGTCTCGTTGAGGGGTATTGGTGAAGATAAGATATGCTGGATAATTCGTAAGAGAAGGGGCTTTGAGGTGAGTAGCTATTATCGGACCTTATTGGGTGTATGCAACTAGTCTTTTCCTTGGAGAAGTGTTTGGAAGCCAAAGGTTCCTTCCAAAGTTGCATTCTTTATTTGGAGTATAGCTTTGGAGATTGTTTAGACTATTGATAATTTACGTTTGAGGAAAGTGTGGATTCTAGATTGGTGTTATATGTGCAAAAAGAATGAAGAATTGGTAGATCGTCTTTTATTACATTGTCCTATTGTTTTCGAGTTGTGGTCTATGGAGGTCACCTTGTTTGGTATCTACTGGGTAATGCCAAAGACTTTGGTTGAGCTCCTTGCATGTCGGCATGGTAAATTTGGTCGGCATCGTAATGGAGTTATTTGGATGGCTATCCCTCATTGTTTGATGTGGTGCATTTGGCGGGAGAGAAATAACCGGAGTTTTGAAGACTCTAAAAGGACAATGGCATATTTAAAACTACTCTTCTTTAAAACACAATCGGATTGGATGTCTATCATAGGAAGTCTTTCTATTTCTTTGGTTTATGATCTGATGAATGCTTGTAATTTGAGTTTTTGATTGTTTTGGTCCCCCGCTATATACTTCCTATATACTTGGGTGACTCCTTTTTATGATATGAATAATATTTACATTACTTATCAAAAAATTTCAATTGGAAATAATATAGTCTAATACCTAATTATATAGGCTACCATCCTGAGTATGAACGTTAATAAATATAAGAACCGTTGGTATTTACTTTCAGTTCTTCATTTTGATCATTTCGTAGTTTTTCTCTTTTTGGTATTGCTATATTATGTCATATTGTTGGGTGCTAGACTCTCACTCTCTTCCCAAGTGTGTGTGTGTCTGTGTCCATGTGCTTATATTGTTATTGGCTTGTGTTTTAAACCTTTGCCAGAATGACTTTAATTTTGAGAAGAGGGATTGGTTTACTGTCAAACCAAATGAGCTACCTACAGGGTCGAAATTGGTAAGAAATGATATCTTGTTTCCATTTAAAAATGTAAATGAATTTCTTCAGGAAAATGATTCGCTATTTGTTTCTTTCTACTTGAGCAGATCATGGGGCTAAATCCTCCTTTTGGAGTCAAAGCAGCTTTGGCAAACAAGTTCATTGATAAAGCTCTCGAGTTTAACCCCAAACTTATTATTCTCATCGTTCCATCAGACACATACAGGTATTACTTTGCAGTCCGTCTCTCTCTCTCTCTCTCTCGCTCTCACACACACACACACACACATGTTGACACATGTACCTCTACAGTTCTTGCTTTTAGCCATGGTTAGTTGAAAGGAAGTTACATTATGAATTGATTTTTCACATTTGTTGCTTTTCACCAGGTTAGATAAAAAGAAAAAATCTTATGATCTTATTTGGGAGGATGGAAAATCTTTATCAGGAAAGGTAAAGTAATGTTCTTTTTGGTTTCTCTGTGGTGGCCATATCTAAATTATTCTTTCTAGAATGGCATGGTTAATGCTGGCTTTTCTTTGTATCTCCCTTGTCAGTCATTTTATCTGCCTGGATCGGTTGATGAGAATGACAGACAAATGGATCAGTGGAATTTACATGCACCTCCACTGTCTCTTTGGAGTCGTCGTGATTGGACTGATAAACACAAAGCCATAGCTGAAGAACATGGTCACCTCCTCAAACAACAAGAAGAATCAGACATGAAAAAGAATCATCCTGAGAATTTAATCCATGATCATCCAGTGGACAATCAAAATCATTATGGTGATGCTTCCATGCAGACTGATGATCCCACAAAAAGTGATAGACTGGAAATATTCAGAGGTGGGTCAATTGTCATGGAAGGTAATAAAGAAAGCCCCACTTGCATCAGTGGTGATAGAGTAAACCTTGAGAGTGAGGGCCGTGGGAAGAACCAGCCCAGTGAGGCATTTGTAAGAAAGAGGAAACGTGATAAAGAACACGGAAAAGGAATGGGTGAGAAATCACCAGAGAACAAATTGGATGGTGGCAGGACTCGCTGTTCTCCATCCAATGTAGTTGATGGAAGACCCTCACTGGAACATCTGCATTCCAAATCCCTCGAGATGCCCTCACATGCCAAGCTTGGTGAGAAGGGCCAGGAACGTAGCAGGCCTCACCGTTCTCCACCCAATGTGGTTGATGGCAGATCCTCACTGGAACGTCTACATTCCAAGTCTCTTGAGATGCCTTCACGTGCTGAGCTTGGTGAAAATGTTCAACATTTTGAGCCCAGCATATCTGGTTCTCATATGCAGTTTGCAGCAGCTTATGGTGGGAGCCCGGCTAGCAAACCCAATGAGATGGGCAGCACATATAATCGGAGTGGCGATGACCCTTACTTAACTGGGACTATCCATAGAATGTCAACTGGTGTTAGTCCTGGTTCTGATTATAGGGCTAGAAGCGTGGAGGAACAGCTTCCAGGGTACACAAGGGACAGCGCAGATGGTCTTGGATACAGATATAATATTACTCAGGTGGAAGAGAACTTCCAGAGGGACAGAGAAATAAGGACACGGCTTCGCTATTATGGACAGCTTGAGCCTGATCTGCCAAGATATAATTATCTAGCAGGTCATGATTCTGGATATGGCCGCATTGGATCAGTGTCATCTACTTATGTTCATCCAGCTCCACCAGCTGATTTGTCTTACAGGATGAATACATCAGCAATGCAGCGATATGCACCCCGACTGGACGAGTTGAACCACACGAGGATGAATACTTTAGGATCTGAGCCACATCTGATGAATAGAAACAGCTTTTATGATCCTCGAGCACCCCCAGCTGGGTATCAAGGCAGCCCGACGGGTTTTGCTCCCGGTCCTCACAGTTCCTATTCACACCAGAATTCAGCAGGTTGGCTGAATGAGTAGTTATGTCACCACATACCTTTTAGGCTTTATCCTTAGCTGTTGACTGGCTAGGCTCTTAGACTCTAATAGTTGAAGTTCTTTTGTAAATCACTTTACAAGTTCAAAGTTGCTTCTAGTTCTTCAAGTGGAAAGCTTCCGCTCTTTGAAGCAATTTGTTCATTAGATAGTTTTTTTTTTATACATCATTGTATTTTTTTTTTCTCCTTGCTGTTTAATTGATCTCCATGGGAATGATGAAGTATACAAAATTACGACGCAAAGTAGTAAGCTCATTATGAACCATCAACGCGGTTTTTCAAAGAACAGACCTTATGAGCTGATTTAAAATTGTAGTTCTGCAAAGAACAGTTAAAGCTTGCGGTTGACTTCAAATCTAGAAACTTTACACCGCTCACTAATTTAGCGCAATGTCTGTATGGTCTACATATTTAAAAATTCTGGGTCCCCACAAAAGCAAACCCAACCACTGTATATATTTTTTATTTAGAAAGTAAGTTAAAGTTTAAACTCAGGCTTAAATTAATTGTAGGACTGCAATCTGAGTCATTATCTGACTGGTCCGTCATGCTAAACTACTAAATTTCTAATGCTGTAGCCCTTAAGTGATCCTATATTAAATGTCATTTTTAAATTAAGTAGATCCAGAGCCAAAGACCTGCAGTCGCCACCTCAAATCAAGAACTTCATCAAGGTATAGATCATAGTCATCGCTACTCGGTCGCTGCTAGAAAGAGAGGCAAAAAAGAAATGGATTCTGAAATCAAGAACCTCATAAAGGTATGGTTCACAGTCGTCACATCTCTTTGTTATTGTTACTACATAGTTGCAAGGATCCCAAGAGGAATGATAAGGCTCCTCTTCCTCCTCCCCCATCTTTTACCTCTTCACCATGCTCCCTTGTAACATCAACTCTATCAATCTTGGTGGCCCCACCGCATTCTTCCTCGGTTGGCTTGGCAACTTCAAGCTCCTTCTCTTTGCCTTTGACCAAGGCCCTTTATCACCACCCCCACAAAAACTTCTTCATTTCATATCCATAGCTTGCCTTCCCATTAAACTCAAACAAGGCCCACCTCTCAACACCAAAAACAATAAAAACCCATCTCACAAAAACATCCCAAAATCCTACAAAAGTGCCTAGATCTATCTTGTTGGTTATAAAAGCCTTGTTTCTTGCCATGATAATACGTGCCTATGATCTACCATGATCTACCTTAGATTGGACAGAGCTTTTGCCAACTCGGAATGGATCAACCATTTCAAAAATACTAGGGTTCATCACTTCGCCGAATCTACCTCAGACCACTGCCTCTTAAGATTTTCGGACTCTTGCTCTCTACCTCCAACTAAAAAACGCCACTTCCACTTTGAAGCCATGTGGACTAAGAAGGAGGATTGTAAGGAGATTATTGAAACGGCGTGGCCTGGGGGCAACTCCTTGAATACTCCTGAAGGTATTGCTTCCAACCTATCTTGTTATGCATCTGATTTAATGGTATGGAACAAGGATGTGATTGGCAACATCCCAAGAAAAATTTAGGAAAAGAGAAAAGCACTTAACAACCTCACTGCCCAAGATCAAGATGGCTCTCGTGGAGCAGAAATTGATGAATTAAGAAAAGAAATTAATGAGCTTCTGGATAGTGAGGAAACATTATGGCACCAGCGTAGTAAAATTCACTGGTACAGAGAGGGTGATAGAAACACTAAATTCTTCCATGCTAGAGCCTCGGATAGAAGGAAGAAGAACACCATCTTGGGACTATGGAATGAGGAAGGCAGCTGGTGTAAGGATAAAGACAGTATCTCAACTACTGCACTAGCCTACTTTGAGAAAATATACACTTCTTCCTCACCTCACGGCATCCTAGAGGTCACCAATGCCATCCCCACTTAGGTAACTGAGGAGATGAATGCTGAGCTCACCAGAATTTTCACCAAAGAAGAAGTAACTAGAGCACTCCAACAACTTCACCCCACCAAAGCTCCTGGACCTGACGGTATGTCAGCTATTTTTTTTCATAAATATTGGAGTATTGTGGGCCCTGATGTTACTAATATGGTTCTGAATGTGCTCAACCTCAATATGCCCATAGCGGAAATCAACAAAACCAACATTTCCCTTGTTCCAAAAACCAACAACCCCACCAAAATGACAGAGTTTAGGCCAATCAGCCTATGCAATGTAGTATACAAGCTTATCTCTAAAGTTCTAGCCAATCGTCTTAAAGTCATTCTTCCTCATGTTATCACGGAGAATCAAAGTGCTTTTACTTTCGATAGGCTGATTTCGGACAATGTGTTGGTCGCTTTTGAACTCATGCACTTTCTGAATCACAAAACAGAGGGGAAGGAAAGCTTTATGTCCATCAAGCTAGACATGAGTAAGGCTTTTGATAGGGTGGAATGGGGGTTTGTAAAGAGTGTCATGGAAAAATTGGGCTTTGATAGAAAATGTTTAAGTCTCATTATGCATTGCATTTCCTCAGTCTCTTACTCAATGATCATCAATGGTGAGGTATTTGGAAGCATCACCCCCTCTAGGGGCCTCAAACAAGGAGACCCGCTCTCTCCTGGGCTTTTTCTCCTTTGTGTTGAGGGCTTCTTCGCTCTCATCCATCAAGCAGCTAGAAACCAATCTCTCAATGGCCTATCCATATGTCGGGGTTGCCCCACAATCACTCACCTTTTCTTTGCTGATGACAGCCTGCTCTTCTGCAAGGCCAATACCTCTGAATGCATGGAGCTAATTAACATTCTTAATGCCAATGAAAAGGCCTCAGGTCAGAAGATCAATGCGGATAAATCATCGGTCTTTTTTAGTCCGAATACCCCCCCTGAGAGTAAGGAAGAATTCTTGAGTATTTTTGGCCCTATGCAAGACACTAGGCATAAGAAATACCTTGGTCTCCCATCCTTAATTGGGAAATCAAAAACTCAGGTGTTTGTGGAAATAAAAGAGAGAGTGGGGAAGAAGCTGGCTGGTTGGAAAGGTAAGTTACTTTCCATTGGGGTAGAGAAATTATCATTAAAGCCATTGCACAAGCCGTCCCAACATACACCATGAGTTGCTTTCTATTGCCTAAAACGTTGTGTGATGATCTTGAATGGATGATGATGAATTTTTGGTGGGGTCAAAGGAATCAAGAAACAAAATTGGCTTGGGTGAGCTGGAAAAAGATGTGCAAGTCCAAACTCTTTGGAGGTATGGGATTCCGGAATCTCCATGCCTTCAACTTAGCCTTATTAGCCAAGCAAGGGTAGCGGATCCTCTCAAACCCCAACTCCTTAGTGGCATGGGTTTATAAAGCAAAGTACTTTCCCCATGATGATGTCCTAAACTCTAAAAAAGGTAACAATCCAAGTTATGCGTGGAGGAGCATTCATAATAGCTTGGATGTGATAAGGAAGGGCACTCGGTGGAGGGTGGGAAATGACAAAAGGATCCACATTTTGGAGGATAGGTGGCTGCCAACGCCGTCCACCCACAAGGATATCTCCCCCCCCCCCCCAAACCTTTTGACAACTTCCCAATGGTATCCTCACTCATTGATGATGACACCAAATGGTGGAAACCAAACCTTGTGAAGTCCTTGTTCCTCCCATTTGAAGCTGCCACCATTCTTAGAATTCCTATCAGCTATAGCCTTCCGGAGGATAGCCTAATCTAGTTGGGGAACAAAAATGGTTTGTTTATTATAAAAAGTGCTTATTATATTGCTGCTAAGTTGTTGAACAAGGTGAACATGAGGAAGACACTTCTGTCAACTCGGCCTTGCCACTTTGGAGGAAAATATGACAGCTCAAAGTCCCTCCTAAGGTTAAGATTTTTGCCTGGCGTGCCTACATGAATGGTCTTCCCACTATGTATAACCTCCGCTGCAGAGGCTTGAGCTCAGCTGGCTTTTGTTCTTTGTGTGATAAATGTATGGAAACCACTACACATGCTCTTATACACTGTACGCATGCTAAGGACACTTGGGCTTTGAGGTTGGACTGCCTGTTAGACATAGTTGTTGCAGATTTGGATATCTTAGACATTGCTGGTTAGTTTTTTTAGAAAGGAACCTCTAGGGACCTTGACACCTTCTTCATGACTGCTTGGTCCATTTGGGGTAATAAGAACCAAGCTATTCACAATGATGCAGGTATCACCCCGGTGCAAGTGTGGGAATCATCTAGAAGAGCTTTACTTGACTTCAATAATGCCTATACTTAGTCCACCTTCACCCCCCTACTCCCCAACACAAGTGGACTGCCCCTCTCTCAAGTTTCTTTAAGATTAATGTTGATGGTGCTATCTCGGCAAATGGAGGGAGCTCTTGTATTAGTGTTACCATCAGAGACAACACAGGTACTCCAATTGGAGCTTTGAGCAAACCCCTTTCATTGGATTTCTCTACCGAGGTGACTGAAGCATATGATCTCCTCCAAGGTGTCCTCTTTGCGTTAGAAATGCAGGTATCATGCGCCATTTTTGAATCAGGTGCTTTATCAATAATCCAAGCCCTCTCCTCGGACTGCACAGGTGGTGAGTTCGGGCATATCATTCATGACATCAAGTCTTCTTTGCACTCCTTCTCCTGCTATTCATTCAAGCACTTGAAAAGGATTGGCAACAGAGCAGCACACGTGTTAGCCAAGGAAGCAAAGCTCTTGGGGCAAACTCAGATTTGGAAAGGTGTCACCCCCCCTCCTATCTAGCAGATTATTAGAAAGGATATGTTGTAAGCTTATATTGTTGTATTTTCTGCTTCCTTTGCTCTGTTGTACTTCGTTTTCAAGTTGGAATGTTATTCTTCCAAGTTTCCCATCAAAAAAAAAAAAAACATGCCTATGACAATAGACCAATTTTACATCTATATGTTATTTTAACTCTCTACTGTTGCCACATCTACCTTGCTGTTGAAATTTTCCTAGCCTTGGCTGTTGCCCCAGTTCAAGCTATTTTTGGGTTTGAGATCGAGCCACAATTCAATGAGCCCTACCTTGCCACCTCACTACAAGACTTCTGGGGCCATAGTTGGAAACTTATTATTACTAATATTTTATGACCTACCATTTACATTCCCGTTCGTTTTTTTTCTACTCATTTAATTGGGCCACATTGGGCTGGTCTACCGGCCATTATTTTAGCATTCTTAGTGTCTGACCTATCTCATGAAGTAATATATTTTTACTTCACACGTGTGCATCCCACGTGGGAGGTAACATGGTTCTTTGTCCTACATGGCATCTGCACATTTGTTGAGGTTGTTGTGAAGAAGGCGGTGATCGACAAGTGGCAGTTGCACTGGGCAGTTTCAGGGCCATTGACGGTCGGGTTCGTAGCAGTGACCAATGGTTGGCTGTTCTTTCCACAATTAATAAGGAATGGTGTGGATATAAAGGTCATAGAGGAGTACTCCATTTTGATTGATTTTATCAAAGTCAACCTACCATTGCAATTACCCTTGGACAAAATTGAGTGTCCCATTTTTCAAAGGTGCATACAACACTTGTATGTTGTATCATCATTTGTCCGCAGTCCCTACAATTACAAAGTCACATCTATTTGTTCGTGTAGTCAATAGCTTAGAAAAATATTCTTCACAATGGATGAAACTTTGTATAATGAAACAAAATAAAGAAAAAAAATTCTTTTAAAAATGCAATTGAATGGTTCACACTTATGTTTATAACTTCATTACTTGATCTTATATATTAAATGATGTCCTTTTGCTTTATTATTATTGTTATTTTTGCTTGGTTCATTGCTTTATTATTAGTTTATGATGTTCTGTAATGGGCTTCTAATGCACTTGATGATGGTGTGGTGAGTGGTTAGATGTCAGAGTAATTAAAAAAAAAACCAGAAAAAAAAAAAGTGGTCACAATGTGTTAGACAATAAAGTGGCAATATATTTTGCTTAACCTTTTATTTAATTTAATTGTGTGACGAGTAATCATTAGTACTTCCATGCATGGTGACATGAAATTCCCTCCTATCACATTTATGGGGAATCAAACCATGAATTTAATTAGCAGAATCTATCATGAATATAAATGTGAGAAAAATAAACACTATATCACTATACTCATAAAGCACCAAATAATTATTTGTGTGTAACTATTAAGCTTTGAGTGCCAAAAAATTGAGCTCAAATTAGCAATCTTCTTATAGATGGAGGGTTTGGTATTGTATGTTACAACTCTGGAATAAAATTCAGCATCCATGTGTTGTCAAGCTTTATAAAACTTCTTAATTACTTTAAATAATAATAGGTTGCAACATTTTTGCTTCTTTTACTATGATTTGCATCCCGAGTATGCTTCTTGATCAATTTGTGATAAGTGCACCAGGCTCTTGAATATGCTTTTGCCTAGTTTCACAGCTCTAATTTGTTCGAGTGCCAATTTATCTTTTAAGTTTCACACTTCTAAGTCCCAAGCCCCCTTGATTTTGTACAATTAGAATATTATTTAAGGGATAAAAGTAATACCTAGGTACAAATAGTTAGGCATTGTATATTAGGTTCTCCAATTAAATATAACTTGTATTGACCAATTCAATTATATGATTATAAATTAAAAAGTCATAAGAAAAGATAATATTGTTCTTGTTGCATTCATAAAAATATGTCGATAAATTCCTTTTCTTTTTTCTTTTTTTGAGTAAAAAAAAAAAGTAATAGCCAAATTTATTTAATGATTGCTTTTCATTGGTGGCTGAAGCTTCAGCTATAAGATTGGGAATGCAAGTTGCTAGCAAAAAGAATTGGAGTAGAGTTGTATTAAAGAGCGACTCTCGAAGGAATGCATCCTCCATTTATCTCATCCAATGGAGACACCAGCATGGTCTCTTGAAGGGTTTATGCAAGACATGTGTTCTTTATCAATTTCTTCCTCTATTTGTTTTCTTTGGATCAGAAGATGGGCTAATGTTACCGCTCAAGCTCTTGCCATATGGGCGCTCTCTTGTAATTTTGCAAGCCCTGTTTCTTTTGCTATTTGCCCCCATTCTGTCTTCAATGTTTTGAAAGGGGCTTGTGTTGTGTAGCTTTTATGTTGTTTCAATAAAATCTTTATTTGAAGTAAAAAAAAAAAATCATTTAATAACTTTTTATACATTTCAAAAAAATAATAACTATGTGCAAATATTAAGAAAAGCATACAAATTACAAAAAAAAAAAAAAAAAAAAAAAAAGGTTCTTACTAACAAATAAACTATTAATAAATATTTTACACAAAACAACTTAAAGAACCTGAGTTGTATACCCAAATACAGGGCAATAAGCAAACATTAGCAATTATTACATCACAATTCTATACAAAACTATAATGAAACACAAATTCCAACTAACCAGGCTACACTAATTTGATACAACTTATCTAGAATTAGCACTGATAGGGAATATTTTCACCAGAGCAAAGTAAGTCTAACACACAAGGGTCACCATGTCTCCTAGGGATCGTCACGTATAAGAGGATTGACAAGTACCCATGTCTGGTACCCTGCTATGCAATCCGTCCCACGCTTATTTATCCTAAACACCATAGAGACAGATAAATGTGTCTTGATGGACGATACTTCACACTTAGTCCTCCAAGCCATTTGCGTATCCTCCACTTCACTATCTTCAAATGGAAAGAACTTGCACACCACGCCTAATGATCCTTTTATATATTTGTATCCTCCAAGTATGGGAAGTTGGACCCAAAGAACTTAGGTAATCAACTCCACTATGCTCTCTACAAGGGAAAAGCCTAAATTCACGAGAAATTGGTCAACCTTATCCCACTATATAAGTATCAAGCCCCCACCTTTCCAAGGTACATGCAATTTTCTAACTCTTATACTTTTGGAGTTATTAGGAATCATTAAGTTACTAACTTAGCCTTTTGAGGGTCTTTGGTCTGTACCACACATTCTTTAGGTACCCTAGCGACTACACGTTTAGACGATTGACTCACTAACAATTCATTACATCATCAAGCACATTGTAAACCCTAGAAATTGCACCAGCAATTGAGACTCAACTAGTAAACCAATCCTGCTTAACTTGGAGATACTAACTACCCTAGCAACTCTGATTGAGCTTAATTATAGCCAACACAAAAAACTAACTGAGCATCTTTGGTTGCATCAAGCTATTATGGGCCACAATGCCAGTTTTATTCATGACATTCATGGTATTGGGCCTAATGCACAACATGCTAATTGAGAAGACTATTGAATACAAATCTTCTGTACCATTTTTTATGTTACACTTAATGTTCTACCAATCACAACTTGCCATATATTTGTTTAATTTTCCTTGTAAAATAGCCATAGTTTAAAATGGAAAAAAATAAACACATGACAAATTATGATTTATAGAATATAAAGTGAACACAAAATATGGTATAGATAATTTATATTTTTTCCAAAGTACAAAAAAAAAAGACTCCTTCAAATGAAAAAATAATAATATTAATTTAAAAACTAACCGAGCATCTTTGGCTGCATCAAGCTATTATGGGCCACAATGCCAATTTTATTCATGACATTCGTGGTATTGGGCCTAATGCACAACATGCTAATTGAGAAGATTATTGAATACAAATTTTCTGTACCATTTTTTATGTTACACTTTATGTTTCACCAATTATAACTTGCTATATATTTGTTTAATTTTCCTTATAAAATAGCCAAAGTTTAAAAAAAAAAAACTCATAATAAATTATAATTTATAAAATATAAAATAAAACACAAAATATAATACAGATAATTTATATTTTTTCCAAAGTACAAAAAGAAAAAAGAAAAAACTCCTTCAAATGAAAATATATATATATATATATTAATTTAATTAGAGCTTTACAGCTGGTTACCACAAAACTACTCTGTCCTCCACTATCGATATAAGAAATAATAATAATAATAATAATAATAAAAGTACTAGCAAGTGGGGAATCAATGACTTGTGCCACGCTAAACACTAAAAAAGTGACGGATAAAGGCACTTGAGAGTTGAGAGTAGCCCAGAAAGAAAATTTCAACTGGATTTCGAGCAGTGCAATCACTACTACTGTAAGTTGTCATTTTTCACACATATTATTCATCCCTTCTATTTCTTTCCTTTCATTTTTTCCTTGAAATGGAAAAATCTATATCAAATTGTTTTCTTCTTTCTTAATTTACTTTCCTATTAGTTTTTTTTTTTTTTTTTTTGTTATCTATATTATAATTCAAGATTTTTACTACTATATTTCCAACGGTTTCCATGAGCACTCAAGGAACCTCTTCCTCAACATCTCGGCGGAGTTTTAGAAATTTTTTTGTAGAACTTGTATTTGTTGTTTGGCGATGGATGGGCGTTTGGCTTTTTAGTTTTTAGGAAAAATGAAGAACTTGAGAGAGCGGAATCTATTTTTCTCTAGAGCTCATAAAAGAGAAGGGGAGATTACACTTTAGCCCTAAACTATAGCCTTTTTACACTTATTTTTAAACTATTACTCGAGTAACACTTGTTAGGCTTTTGTGGAGTCTAGTTGTGTTTTATCCAAATTATAATCCTACCCAATATAAAAGTGCTACAGTCTTTAATGGGATTTTTTCTGAGGCTTAGTCCATGGAGCGGAGGCTTAGGCAAATCTTTGGCCCGTTTTTAGCCCATTGGTGAATCCTGTGCGAAGGGATAGAAACTGTGGTTTGGTGATTAGGGTTGTGGTGTGTTGTTTTGAGATAGAAAAATGTACTATTGCATCTTGTATTTTTCCTTGCAAATAGTGAAATTCCTGCAATTTCATGGATGTAGGTAAATTTTTCGAATCACGCAAATATTGGCTTGTGTGATTGTTTTTTTTTGCGCATATTTTTTTATTATCTATTTTGCATCTCATAGATCACGGAAGTTCGTGATATTCCCTACAACACTTGCCCCTAAACTATTACCTGTGCAACACTTTGCACCCCATCCCAGGGTTAATAGTTCAGGTAAGTAAGTGTTCTTTCTCATAGTTTAGGGTCTAGGAGGTAGCGTAAAAGATGTCATAATTTATGTGGATAAAGTGTACATTCTCATAGTTTAGGGGCTAAGTGTAGGAAGGGGTAAGTTTAGGGGGGTAAAATGTACATTCTCGTAGTTTAGAAAGGTAAGTGTAAAAATGGTCATAGTTTAGGGGGTAAAGTGTAATATTCCCAAAGGAAAAAGAAAAATCAAGATTTGCTATCATCACCTAAAAAAACAAAACAAACAAACAAATAAACAATGCATCTTCAACATGAAATTTTTTTTTTTCTCTTCAATTTAAAATTTATTAAAAATAGTTTAATATTTCTAGTATATTTCAACTGTTTCCATGAGCCATGAGCTGCCAGGGAGCCTCAATGTCGTCACCATATCCTTCTTCAACACCTTAATGGAAATATGAGGTTTTTCTTACTTTAAGAGGCATGGACACTTTTATTGACCATCTATATGCTGCTTTGCAACAGAAGGGCATTTTGACCTTTTAGGGATGATGAAGAACTTGAGAGAGGAAAACCTATTTCACAAGAGCTCTTGAAAGTAATAGAAGAATCGAGGTTTGTTATTGTTATTTTCTCAAGAAACTACACTTCTTTGACATGGTGCTTAGATGAACTTGTCCATGTTGTTAGATGCAAGAAAGAGACGAAATCAACGATTTTTCTCATTTTTTTTTATGTGAATCCATGTCATGTACGGAAACATATGGGAACTTTTGGACAAGCCTTTAATGAACATGAAAAATGTTTTAAAGAGAACTAAGAGAACTTAAAGAAGGTGAAAATGTGGAGAGCTGCTTTGAGAGAAGTGACCAATCTATCTGGTTGGCATTTACAAGATTGGTAAATTTCCATAACAAATATATTTCTTATGATTTTTAAATAGCTAATGTTTTCTCAAAAATCATGATGTGTGTGTGTATATATATACAGTTATTAGAATGCAACATAATATTCATGGATTGAAATATTACAACATATATTAGTTAAGATTTTTTCGTATTATTAGAAATAGCTTGTGACCGCTGCTTTACGACATAGGAAACACTGTTGCAATAATTAAAAAAGGAACTACTTGATTTAAGGACAACTTTCTATGAATTATAAATCTATTAAGATTTTCTATTATCTTCATTATTTTTTTTTGGGGTAAATTATAATTTATGCTTTGTGGTTTTGCTATTTTACAATTTAGTTCACAAAATTTTATTTTTGGTGGAAGGCACTTGCCATGGCACCAAGTTTTGACCTCTTGACGGACTATATATTATGATGACTATAAAAATTAATTTTATGATGAAGAATCAATTATTGAGTCACGTAATGCTTTAATTTTATGGACAAACATTCAACAATTCTCTAGCTTATAACTAAGGGAGTTAATTTCGTACCATAGATCATTTTAGTTGGTTAGGGGAAGAAAATATTTTGGTACTGGTATACCATTTCAAGATTACTACTATTTATATACTTACATTCTTATATATATGTTTGTATTTATTTATGTATGTATGCATTTGTTTATATTTCTGTTTATCAACATATAATTTAAAATTCACATATTTTATAAGCCCTACTATTGGCCTAAGTACATTAACTCAATGTATTAGCTTAAATAATATATATTTTTAAAAATATTAATATTTTTATAATATTTTTTATTATACTAGCCGAAATATCAATACAGGCCCAAAAATTTCGTGGTACTTATAGTATAAGCCAGTATAATCCGGAATTTTATGCTGTACATATCGATACTAATTTTATAGCCGGTATGATATATACCGCCGGTATGAGTACAATATTGACTTCCTTGTTTATAACACTTTTTAGAAGTCAATGTGATGCTTCAACAAGCAAAAATTACCTTTTGTCAAAGTATAGATTGGATTAAGTTTTTACATTGGGCATGTAAGTCCTTTTTTAAAAGGATTTAGTTTTGGCCCAATCATTGTTATGGGTTAAATAAAATCCTTAAAGTGCGTTTTAACCATTTTATTCACAAAGAAATTGTTTACATAATTTTAAAGAAGTAGAGCTTCTAGTAGTTTATAATGATATTAGTGCCTAAATAGAAATTCAAAGAACACCTTCTCTTAAGGGGAAAAAAATCATAATTTGGGCCTTGACTGAAGAGGTAAAAACTTCCATATTTGCTGGCACTAAGGCTTAATTTTTATTATTTGTACTCAAGCAACCTAAAAATTTGATGGATCTATTTCAACTAAGTATAATGAAAAATATAGCTCTGAAACATATAACTAATATATTATACAGTTCTTATATGAGTAGTTCTACTTCTAATCCACGTTGCATGAGCTAATGAATTCACATATGTTTGAGCAAGGAGTATTCTTGCCTAATATTTTTCTTCCTCCCCTGTGGTTTTTTAATCGTGTTTGGACCATCATGTAATTATTTTATATCTTGTTCATAAGCATGAGTCAGAATTTATCCTAAACATTGTGAAAAATGATGATTTTATAATTGGTTAGGACCATCTCATTAATATTTCCTATCTTCTTCGCAGGCATGAGTCAGAATTTATCCAACACATTGTGAAAGAGATGATGGATAAATTGAGTTCAAAATCCTCAAGCATTACCAAAAACTTTATAGGAATACAATCTACTATGGCAAAATTGATCCCTTCGTATATAGGTTTTGAGAATAATGTTTACATGATTGGGATTTATGATATGGGAGGATTGGGAAAGATAACTCTTGCTAGAGTTATTTATGATGAGTTTCATAGTCATTTTGAAGACTCTAGCTTTATTGCTAATGTTAGGAAGATTTTAAAAAAACACGGGCTTCCTAGATTACAACAGCAGCTTCTTGCAAACATTTTGGAGGATAGAAAAATAGATATAAAGAATGTTTATGAAGGAGTTGAAATAATTAAGAAAAGGCTATCATAAAAAAGTTATACTTATTATAGATGATGTCAACCAATTGGACCAATTAGAAAAATTGGCTAGAGAGTTTGGATTGGGAAGTTGGATCATCATAACAACTAGAGATGAACATGTGTTGGTCCAACATGGAATACTTAAAAGATATAAGCCTAACGTATCAAATAATGACGATGCTTCAAAACTTTTTTGTTTGACAGCTTTCGAAATGGAGCAACCCAAAGAAGATTATATGCAGCTCTCTCGGAAAGTTGTAGAATATGCTAGTGGCCTTCCATTAGCTCTTGTTACTTTGGGTTCCTTTTTGATTGGAAGAACAATAGATGAATGGCAAAGTGCATTGGACAGTTTCAAAAAATATGAAAGGAGAAATATTTGATATACTTCAAATAAGTTACGATGGACTATAAGAAATGTGGAAGGAGGTATTTTTAGATATTGCATGTTTCTTTAGAGAGAAGAAGAAACATATAGTAATACAGATATTAGAGAATTGTGGTTTTGATGCAATAATTGGTATAAGTGTTCTTGTGGAAAAATCTTTTCTAACCATAGATGACAACGAAATTTTGGGGATGCATGATCTACTAAAAGAAATGGGTGAAAAAAATTATTTCTAGAATCAGGTGGAAAGCTTGGAAAGCAGAGTAGGTTATGGCTTTTTGAGGACTTGCTTCGTGTATTGGAGAAGATATGGTAAGAACAATAACAGCTATAATTTTATTTCAGCAAATAAGATTTAGTAGGTATGGTGACATAATTGTGTTCAATAAATTAGTTCTTTTAAAAAAATATACTCCAATAGGTAAGTGGTTACCTAAGCATTTAAGTAGCAAAATAAAGAATAAAACATTCATTTACCATGCTAAGATATTGTCAATGACGATTTATTATATTTTGAGAAAATAATATCTCTTTGTAATTGTTTATAAAATTGAATTCATCTGTCTTGACATAATCAACCAATCTTTCATTTCTTGGTTACTATCTAGAACAAAAGGCTATCTTAACATTTTTTTATATTAGTCTGTAGGCTTTATTTTCTTTTTCCATCACTGTAAAAGTAATGTTGTAATCGCCTATTTATTCCCCTCATAGTCTTGAATTTCCAAAATGTAGAAGTGCACCTTTCTAGTTTTAATGTATGAGTTTTAAATAGATTAATAAGAAGAACAAAAAACTTTAAAATAAGTTGTACTACAATCTATTGGTTACTAATAGGACCTAAAATGTAGTACATTTTACTATTAACATGTGATGTTGTACTACAATCTATTAGTTGCTAATGGGACTCTTAATATCCGTTTGGATTACTTTTTTAAAAATTTTAGAAGTTGCGTTTTGAAAGTGTGTTTTTTAAAATGAACTTAAGTGTTTGGTAAAATATGTTAATCGTATTGATGATATGAAAAATTGCAGTATAAAAATGCAATTTTTGGGCGATTTCCAATAATTAAATTGTAATACGAGAGGAGGAATAAAAAAGTCATTATTTTTAGATGGACCAATAATTAAGAGGACTTTATGTGAAAAACTCAAGGAGTAGATATTTTTATCTTCTTTGTGGCTTTAACAGTGTTTAACTTGAGTAGTTCTAGACTTCTAGTACTCTTATCATTTGCTTGTGTAAATCACTGAGCTTTTGCTTTTGAAATCATATGCAGCAGAAGATATTCAAGCCATAGCCATGTACGGGAAAGAGGATTTCAATTTTGAAGAATTTCCTGAAGTTTTTTCAAGGATGTCTAAACTTAGATTGCTGATTATTGATGGGCAGCACATCCCAAATGCTCTCAATCATGTACCTAATGACCTAAGATATCTTCCATGGAGCTTCTGTTCTTTAAAATGTTTGCCATCCAGTTTCCAACCAAAGAAGCTTGTTCAACTTGACTTGCGTTGTAGCAAATTTGAATATCTTTGGGAAGAAGTAATGGTAAATTTTGTTCTTTTAACTGCCTTTCTATTATTTATTATTTCTCTTTTCTTTAAGTATAGCTCAAAGTGTATTTGTGCTTGTTAAATTAATTTCTATCTTTAATGAAAGCTCTTTTTTTATTTTTTATTTTTTTGGTAACAGCATTCAGTCAAGCTAAAGTTCATTGATCTTGTTGTTCCAAAAACCTTATTAGGACACCTGACTTTTCAGGTGTTCCGAGATTGAGGGACTAAAACTTTCTTGGTGCGACAGTTTGGTTGAGATCCACCCATCTATTGGACAACTCAGCAGGCTTAGGTACTTATATCTGCAAGGCTGCGAATCTCTTACTGATCTTCCCAGCATGTCTGCTGAAATGCAGTCCCTTATAATCTCAAATTTCTTCCAAGCAACATGGATGATTTGAAGTCTCTTGAAAAACTCATTCTTTGTGGATGCTCAAAACTAAAATGGTTGAAAAAGTTCCCATCAACTGTAAGATATATAAATGCTTGATTTTGTTTTTCCCTAAAACCGTCTCCAGCATTGGTCAAACTGAGTAGCTCGTCACAACCTCACTCCCAGTCATGTCTGTATGATGAGAGCAGCAGTGAACTGGCATTTACAATATTGTACCGTTACCTACAAGTAATCTCTTCTCTCTCTCTCTCTCTCTCTCTCATTGTTAAATAACAGTTACCTACAGGCTACAACAATAGTTGTGTTTTTGGTACAGGGGATCCTTTGCTGTAAAACCGATTATGAAACTTGTACCAAAAGAAAAGAGGATGTAACTATAACTGAATTTCAGATAATTGTTCATGGGTTTGAAATTCCTTCATGGTTAACTCATTAAAGTGTGGGGAATTCAATAAGCATGGAGCTACCTTTTGGTGTAATAGTAAATGGATGGGATTCGCTATATGTGCATCAGCGTCAGTGGGATTTGGCGTTAGAGTTCGTGTGATAGCCCTTGGTGATATGCCTCTGAACTTTTCACTACGTAGATGCATTGTGAGGACAGTATATGGCTATTTTATTTGTCCGTGATGATTGGTTTGCTACTGTTGGGAATGGAGAATGCAGTAAGATTAAGGTTATAATTGAGACCTATGACTCAGCCATTCATGTACGTGAATGTGGGGTCAATTTGGTATACAAGCAAGACGTGGACGAGTTCAACCAAAAAAATGCACAATGTTTGATTGAGAGCTTTGGTAATGACCATCTCAAACATCCTTCCCATTAATATTCAATCCAACTTTATCTTATTTTCTTTCTAGCTATACATCTAGGTTTGTCACTCGCAAGTAAGTTTTGTCATTTTTCTTTTTCTTCTTTTGGCTCACCATGCGCAAGCAATCCCAATCACCCTATAGTTTTTGAAATACATCATCACTTACAAGAAGCATAATAATTAGTAAAACATTGGGCAAGTAATTAAGAATATGATCTAGATAGGAAATACATTCTCAAGCTTAACCCGTTACATTTTAAGGATTTTGCTAATTTAGATCGTTCAATCCTAATTTGGCATCCTATTTGTAACTATCAGAGTATTATGCTATTTTGCATATTCATTTTGTGCTGGCAAATGCAATACAACTTTTCCTGATTTGAAATGTGAAAATTAGAGACTGTATGGTATTTCCTTCCCTACCATGTATATTCTTTATAATCATTGTTGTCATGCCTTCTTAAACAGGTAAGAAGCAACTCCAATTACACTCATCAATAATGAGTGAATTATTATTGTAGTATCATACTAACTCAAGTTTTCACATATATGCAGATGGTGATGATGATGATGGTGGTGATGATAATGATGATTGAAATGACTGCAGAAGATGGTGCTCATTTTTGTTTTTTTTTTTTTTTTTTTTTTCATAGGATGAATTTCAATTGAGGCTTTGGCAAGTAGATGTGCACATGCATTTCAATCAGGCTAACCATGTTTTAATGAAGTTGTATTTGGTTCAGTTACAATGATTTGGAAACTTGTTCAATTGGCATATCTGTGCATCTTATTTTAAAATGGAAATAGAGTTGAAGATCTACTTATACAGGGGATCTAGGTCTAGACAGATAATGAGTTAAATGGTTTTACTAATAATATTTCTTGTTGGATGAATTTCAAGTGAGTTGTGCTATTGGATTGCATACAAACCAGGTAACTTTGTCACATTTCTCTGTTCTATATGGATTTGAGTTAATGTCTATGAGACAGTGATTTGTGAATTTTGAAGCAGAACTTTTAGGTTATAAGCTTTTATCAATCTAGCCATAGTATGAAATAAGCATTAATTTTAGTATTCAGTCTTGAATATTTTCCTTGCAGTTCAAAAATCACAAGTTTCAAACAAGTTCACTTCCATTAAACTGTGTGTTATTTTCTACTATGCATCAAGGGTTGTTATAGGGCGTGTCTGGCAACATTTAGGAGCCTAGTTTGCAGTCTAGTATGTATATTTTTGGCATTCGTTGTACACTTGAGAGGGAAAGGCCTTTGGATCAGATTCTTGACAGGATCTATTGAACAATCATTTCTTCTTGCTCTTGGAACAAATTTAACTAATAGGCAAAAACAGATTAATGGGCAATCTTTGGAGTTGTTCCTTTCTTTAAAGTTGCTTCCCTAACCTATCATTTCCCTCTTATTGTGCAAGTTATGTTCAATTTACTTAATGGGCACTCAAAATACAAGTGTGCTCTACATTCCAGACTTTCTTGTAGAATACATAATTTAGATCACCTGTGTAACCCCAATGCAGCATTCTGTCTAGAGTGCCTATTCTATTACTCATTACTAGCCAACAACAGAATGCACGTCTTGTAATAGCTTGAGAGAATCAGATGATTTTCCCTAGCTGATTTTTATTTTTATTTTCTTTCTACTTTAGTTTATTTTTAATGAAATTTCTTATTCATAAAAGTTTTTTTTTTTTTCTTTTTAAATGAAGAGAGAGAGTGGAAGGGACTCTCACCAAAGTTACTCCACCTTTAGGTTCTTTACAATTAGACCAACCACTTCTTGATTGTGGCTTGCCACTTATTGGACTTGATTGTTCAGACCAACCATTTGTGCTGTCAAATGGTGGCTTCAGCTTTCTTTACATTCCAATCGCTTCTGCATTTGTGCCAATGCCCTGCTTTCATCAGCGTAGATTAGAAGGCACACCTTTAGATTTACCAATCGCTAATGAAATATATGTATCCATAGTAAAGCTGCAAAATTGCTCAGCTCAATCCAGTATTGGGCTATTGAAACTTTGGTCATGTTGAAACTAGACTACCTTTGTCCTTGACTGAACCTCAGCTAGTCTGCTTAGTCTATGTTTTATGTTGGTTTGAGCTCATTCTTGTTCACAAGCCTAAGTGAACTTTATTAACTAGCCTAAAATCAACAACATAAAATCTGTTAATTTACTAATACAAATTAGCAATCCGAAAGCATAATTCTTTGTCACTGATGTTTGTTTTTTTTATAATCGCCATTGATGTATATCATCATCACATCATAATTATAATTGTACCATAGATGTCTTCTGGTTTGAGAATCTGATATGTCAGACTAAGAGATATAATTCAGGCATCATGATAAGTGAATTTTTGTGGCTGCTAAGCAGTGTGTGGGATGGCTGGCGCATTAAGGGCTTTATACGGACAAGCTAATGGGGCAGAGCTATTCCTTCTGCATATGGGAGTTCTTTCACTTTTCTGTTCCTTCTGCTGGAATGGTTTTCTAATTCTTTTTTGTTCTTTCTGTCAAGAAAATGGTAGTCTTCATTTTTTGGCTACATGTATTAAGTCTATTCACATTTTGTTGCATGCCAATCATTATAGTAGGCTTCTAATTTCTCACTGTATGCAGCTTGGCAATTAGTTAAACGTGTTTTCTTACTCCTGAACTTGTTTATGTATGGTATACAATTGTTTTGAAAATACTCAAGCTTCAAATGAGTTGGGACTTGGGAGGTGGGAATCCACAAGCAGCTAAAATGACTGTCAAGATCATAATGGTTCTTGTAATTGCAGAGATGGTTATCGTAGGCATGATTCTCTTCAGTTGCTGCTATGTTTTGGGCCATGCCTTCAGCAATGAGAAGGAAGCTGTGGATCTATTGCAAATATGGTCCCTTTTATTTGTCTCTCAATAATCATGGATGGCTTACTAGCAGTGCTTTCAGGTAACTTTCTCACATTTCTCTCATGTAAATGGGCAATTATTTGGAGCAGAACTTTTGAAGTCATAACTTATTTAATTCACGGTATACCATCAACTAAACGTTCATTCATTATTCAGCTTAGAATATTTTCTTTACAATTTAGAAGTTAACTAATTGTAAGATAATAATAATAAATAAAGGTATCAAACAAGTATACTCTTGAATAATCTTCTGTTTTTGGGTTATAATAGTTGTGGCCTGATGATCCAGTATCTTTCTTCAAAACAGACCAGCATATCAAAACAATGTAGAAGTTGTGGAGGATCTGTTGACCATCTTTTCCTTCATTTGCCCGGTTGCTTTGGAGTTGTGGGATATGGTGTTTGGTTTATTTGGAGTTTATTGGGTTATGCCAATGTCTGTCGTTGGGCTATTTGCTTGCTGGCAAGGTCGATTTGGTCACCATCGTAATGGAGATATATGGATGGTTGTTCCTCATTGTTTGATGTGGTGCATTTGCAAGGAGAGAAATAGTAGGTGCTTTGAAGACATTAAGCGTTCCATGCCTGACATCAAGCTTCTATTTTTCAGAACTTTATTGGACTGGTTCTCTGTGTGGAGGAACCTTCCTTTTTCTTCTATTTTGGATTTACTTGATTTTTGTAATGTTCGTTCTTGATTTGTACACTCCTGTATACACCCTATGTACTTGGGTGCCTCTCTCTTTTTTTTCGAATGAATTTTTATTACTTATCAAAAAATGTAGAAGTTGTGAATCATTCTTGATGCAATGCCATTAACCCTACGAAGTTATTTTCTGCTTTGCATCAGGGGTTGCTAGAGGAAGTGGCTGGTAGCATATAGGAGCTTATGACAATTTTGGGGCATGTTATCTGGTTAGGGTTCCATTAGTTGTTTTTTTGGCCTTCGTTGTACACTGAAGAGTGAAAGAAGGAAAGGCATGTGTAGACACTCGACGGTCTCTCACAGCATGTAGATTGGACTATTGACATGGCCTACTGTACAAGCATTTCTACTTGCTCTTAAAACAAATTTCACAAATTGGCAAAAACAAGTTATTATTGCCAAAAAAAAAAAACTTTCCTTATAATTGGTTTTTCTCACACCAAAAACTACAATTTGTGTTCAACTTGATCATACAATATGAAAATTTGGAATCTTATAATTATTTTTTACTAGAATAACTGTGTCTATTTTATAGGTTTTTAATTTGGTGGTAAGTGAAACATTTTAGGCTTATCAGGCTATAAACCAATTTTGAATTCTTATTTGGATTTATGTTGATGGTTCAAGCATCAAAAGCAAGAGAAAGGATATTTGATGATGATATTTAGTCTAGACTCCATAGTGGATTAAGTTTAATGGACAATATATTATTTTTTATTCTAGAGACTATATAATTTGGCTAATCCTTATTGCTATCCAATCGTATAGAAATGCACATTTTTACATTATGAAGGAATTCATCAAAAAAATAAACATAATAGTCATTATTCTGCCATCTGGCACAGTTTGAAGGCCAAAAACCTTTCTTCTTTCTTTTTTGACTTTCCAAGTTCTCTGTATACCATAGCGCACCCTTGGTGTGATGGTCACTTTACAAGTACTAATTCTTGTGGGGGTGTGACGGGGCATGGCCTAAGGTTCAAGTCTTTAGAAAAGAACTTCACACACATATATCTCAAAGCAAAAAAATAAGAGCAAAACAAAAAGTTCTCTTTGTGGAAGATTTTGGGCTTTTAAGGAATTAGGACGGGGGCTTTTTAGTAAGATAATAATACAATTTCTCAGTGAGTTTTAATTAATTTAATTGATAAAGTCTTTTATCGTTAAATAAGAGATATATGAGATTTGATTTCTACTTACACAAAAATATATATATATATAAATAAATATATATATATATGTGGGTAGGTGTCCATTAAGAAACAACTTTATGTCAAATCAGTTTGCTCTATGTTAGATTTTTCACTAATTTTTTAAGTTTTACTTGTCACTTCAGTACTATTTTCAGTCATCTTATCAATTTATACCAATTTTTTTATCAAATGGACCTTACAATAAATCATCTTTAACGGGCACATGCCCGTTAACATTTCCTTATGGTTAAATTCGATAAAATTATATTCATCAAGCGCACTTGCTTATGGTTAAATTTCAGTTGATTCTAGGACATATGAGGGAGACTCTTGTAGCAGATAACGTAATACAGAGAGAATTTTATGTTTTTTATTTTATGTTTTTTTAAATGATCCTATATTTCCTTAGTCTATCTTTATATTAAGATAATGACAAAATGTAATGATATTATTATGGTGCAATGTAAATGATTATTAAAAGATATTGTGAGCATTGGTCCCTTTCCCAGTGACTTGTAATGAAGCATGTATTATAGGTGATGAGCAGTCAGGATTGCAACGATTGAATGATGTGTAAACTAGTAACTATAGATGTCTAAAATTATTGTGAACTGCACAAGTTCAAGTACATTACAAAAGCTCCCTCCAAAAATGGGCTATGTTTTGGTGAACGAGTTCAAGAACATTAGCAAGGATTACTCTATCTAAAATTCTTCTCATCTGTATCTAAACTGTAACTACTGGGTCTATATAAATGAAAGTAAAGACCACACGTTTATTGGTGTGGAGCACAACATTATTCAATTTATACTTGTTCTTTTAAAATCTAATTCAAGCCAGAACTATCTCAATAATAATTTAAAATTTTAAAAATAAACAAAAGATTGAATTACCATTTAAATTATTAATATATATATATATATATATATAAAGGAAAATCTATCGGAGGCATGTTATTTGAAGCTTAACTCAAAACCAAACCTAACTCAAATAACAAAATCTAAACTAATCCAACCAAGAAATCCAAACCTAAATCATATTCAATCCCCAAATTTTAAAACCAAAAAAAAAAAAAAGGAAAAAAAAGAAAGACACAAAAACTACACCATATCTCTCTATGCCTTATGGACTCCATCTCTGCGTGTATATGTGGTTCCAACAAAAAAACATAAAATAAGATTAAAAAGAAAAAAGAAAATATCAACGCAACGTTCAATCCCATACTTATTTGATCCCAATGATTTCAAATTAGAAACGAAAGAACTAAAATTCAAATTAATATTTTAGTGATTTTTGTAATTTATTAAAAAATAACAAAAGCAAATATCAAAAATTGAGAAAACAAACATTTTGATAGAGAAACCCAAAAACCCAGAACAAAAACGAATCTAAACCAAAATTAAATCTAAACCTATCCAACCAAAAAACTCAAAA
Source organism: Notholithocarpus densiflorus (assembly GCA_030021035.2). Classification (NCBI taxonomy): domain Eukaryota; kingdom Viridiplantae; phylum Streptophyta; class Magnoliopsida; order Fagales; family Fagaceae; genus Notholithocarpus; species Notholithocarpus densiflorus. The sequence continues at coordinate 2,952,567 of JARYZH020000048.1, forward strand.
AAAAAGTCACATTTCATACCCAAATCTAAAAAATGGGGAAAATGTATCAGTGCCGGTTCTGATGATCTGATGGTACTCATTCATTTTGTGTTTTAATTTAGTTAAATAGTAATTTGAAACAACTTAAATCAAACAGTTGGTTAACTTAACATCCCTGAAACATTATATTTTTTCGCCGTTTATCGTTATAACTCTTCATTGTGTGTCTAACAGGAGTGGATATATTATGGAATTGTCTTCTGCAATTATGTAATAGAAATGTCAATTTTTTTGAAATGAAGTAGATTTGTGTTTGTTTGGAAAAAAAATGTTTAGCTTTTTACTCGTTTTAATTTTTTTTTAAATGAGAAAAAAAAAATCTAGTTTGTAGTTTTTAATTTTTATCACATATTTAACATAAAAGCTTCCATAAATATATATTTTGTTAAATACTATACAAATAAGCTATCGAAAATTGCGAAATACCAAACAAACACAAGTCAAAACCATAGTTTTAAAAACCAAACAAAGAATTAACAAAAAAGAAAAAAGACTGGTTTTCTATTCTCTAGCCAATGTCCAATCATCATAAATAAATAATTTTTATAAAAAAAAATTTATAATTATATTTTTTATATGGGTCCAATTAATGTATGCCCTAAGGGCATACATTAATCATCTATTTTTAAAAAAAAATTTGGGGAATTGAAAAAATTGTCAAAATAATTAATTACTTTTTCAATTTTTTTATAAAATGATTTATTAATGTATGTCCTTAGAGCATGCGATAGTAAAACCATTTTTTATATTGCTGTTAATTTTCTATTTTATATCGAAATTGAGTCATCTTCCCCATTTTATTGTAATTTTTTTTTTATTGGTGTATAAACCTAGAAGCAAATCTGTAGATTCTGTACCATACTTAATGAGCTAAAAAGAATATTTAAAAATAAATAAAAATATTTAGGGTCTGTTTGGTACATAAACTTAAACACATGTTTTCAGTTTTTAAATAATATTACACGTATTTTTATACATATTTTCATCCACATATATTTTCAAAAAAATTAAAAACTATTATTTAAACACACGTATAAAAAAGACCCTTAAGTATCTAGCTTATAGGGTGTGGACAGTGGTCACGATCTTCAAACCAGATTTTATTTTATTTTATTAGAAAGATCTTCAAACCAGTTAATTTAAGCATTTAGTGGACAGTGCCACTGTGCCAACAAGTTTGGTTGGTTTAGTGGTAAGGAGCTTGTGGCCCTGTTTGTCAGGCTTGGGTTCGAGTCACCTCTACAGTCAATTATTTGTGGGCATCCTTGATAGGGTTAAATCCCTGCACGATTTGGCTAGAACGGCCGGAGTTTATGTCAGATCGGCGCCCTGCCTGGGGGTATAATATAGCCATAAAGACCCCCATTTTCTTTAACCACAAAAAAAAAAAAAAAAAAAAGACAGTGCCACTGTCACAGTGGACGCTATCTTCAAACCAGTCAATTTCATTTTTGTAAAAGAAAATATGAAAAGGTAATATTTAATACTATAAACTTAATTATTTAAATTAAAATATAGAAAAACACAAAAAGTTAAATAGATCAGGCTAAGATTCTTGTTCATTCATTTTTTGCGCTTACCAGAACCATCGATTCATTCAAAACCACTAACCATAAAACAGATGCAAACAGCTCAATACATCAAAAATAGTTGTGAACTTTTTTATTTTCTCAGTCATCTTCTGTAGCAGAGGACAATAGTCAGTCACGGTTTGCGTTCGTCCAGTCCAATTTAAATCAATGCAGTCGCCCATGTTGACCACACTTATCAAGAGCTTCATCAAGGTATAGATCATAGTCATCACAACTCAGTCATTGCTAGAAAGAGAGGCAAAAAGAGAAATGGATCCTGAAATCAAGAACTTCATAAAGGTATGGATCACAGCCATCACATCTCTTTGTTATTGTTACTACATTGTTGCAAGGATCCCAAGAGGAATGATTAGGCTCTTCTTCCTCCTCCCCATCTTTTACCTCTTCACCATGCTCCCTTGTAACCTCAACTCTTTCCATCTTGGTGCCCCCACTGCCTTCTTCCTTGGTTGGCTTGGCAACTTCAAGCTCCTCCTCTTTGCCTTTGACCAAGGCCCTTTATCACCACCCCTACCAAAACTTCTTCATTTCATGTCCATTGCTTGCCTTCCCATTAAACTCAAACAAGACCCACCTCCAAACACCAAAAACAATAAAAACCCATCTCACAAAAGCACCCCAAAATCCCATAATCCTACAAAAATGACTAGATCTATGTTGCTGGTTATAAAAGCCTTGTTTCTTGCCATGATAATACGTGCATATAACCATAAGTCAAATTTACATCCATATGTTATTTTAGCTCTCTATTGTTGCCACATCTATCTTGCTGTGGAAATTGTCCTGGCCTTGGCTGCTGCCCCGGTTCAAGCCATTTTTGGGTTTGAGATCGAGCCACAATTCAACGAGCCCTACTTTGCCACCTCACTACAAGACTTTTGGGGCCATAGGTGGAACCTTATGGTTACAAGTATTCTACGACCTACCGTTTACATTCCTATTCGTTGTATTTCTGCTAATGTAATTGGGTCACGTTGGGCTGCTCTACCAGCCATTATTTCGACCTTCATAGTGTCAGGCTTAGCTCATGAGGTGATATATTTTTACTTCACACGTGTGCATCCCACGTGGGAGGTAACATGGTTCTTTGTCCTACATGGTGTGTGCACGGCTGTTGAGGTTGTGGTGAAGAAGGCAGTGGCCAACAGATGGCGGTTATACCGAGCAATTTCGGGGCCATTGACAATTGTGTTTGTGGCGGTGACCGGAGGTTGGTTGTTTTTTCCACAATTAATAAGAAATGGTGTGGATATAAAGGTCATACCGGAGTACTCAATTTTAGTTGATTTTGTCAAAGTCAACCTACCATTGCACTTGCCCTTGGGCAAAAGTTAGTGTCCCATTTTACAAAGATGCATACCACACTTTTATGTTGTAACTTCATTTGTCCCTACCCTAGTCCCTACCAAAGTCACATTTATTTGTTGGTTTAGTCAATAGCTTAAGATGAAAAATATTATTCACAATGGATGAAACTTTGTATAATTTTTTTTTTTTTTTTGAGGAAAAAACTTTGTATAATGAAACAAAATAAAGATGACAATCTTTTAAAAAAATGCTCTTAAATGGTTTACACCTGTGTTTATAACTTCATTACTTGATCTAATATATTTTATTATGTTCTTTTTTTTTATTATTATTATTTATGCTTGGTTAAATCACATATTATAATACAAGTATTGCACTTGATGCAAGTAACTTTTCATCTTAATCATTAAATAATAAAAATAAAAATAAAAAAGTTAAAAAACTTAATCATTAAATAATAAAAATAAAAATAAAAAAGTAAAAAAAAATATAAAGGTGAAAACGTGAAAATATTTTGTGAGATGGAAGAGACTAAAGAGGTATTGCATCAGATATTTCACATATTTTTTTCCTTCAAAAAAACATATATCATTTTCAATCATTTATAGCAAGTAGGAGGAAGTTTGTAAATGGGCTTTTAATGCACTTGACTGGACGATGCTGTGGTGAGTGGTCAGATGTCAGAGCAATTAAAAAAAAAACAAAAAAGTGGTCACAAGACTCTTAGCGTATTAGACAATACAACATATATCATTTTCAATCATTTATAGCAAGTAGGTGGAAGTTTGTAATGGGCTTTTAATGCACTTGACTTGACGATGCTGTGGTGAGTGGTCAGATGTCAGAGCAATTAAAAAAAACAAAAAACAAAAAAGTGGTCACAAGACTCACAGCGTATTAGACAATAAAGTGGCGATCTTTTTGGCTTCCCCAACCTTCTATTTAATTGTGTGATAGGTAACTGTGAGTTGCTCCCGACGTTAGGATATTCCATTCTCTTGTATTTGTAGCGAAACATGCAATAAATTTAATTAGTAAAATTCACCGTATATAAGGATAAGAAACACTATATTATTGTGCTCCGAAAACATTAAACAATTCTCACTTTTGTAACTTTATTACTTGATTTTATAATTTTTTTTCTTTATTATATTTTGTAATTTGGGATGTTAGTAATACTGAATAAATGTATTGTATTTTTTAAATAATAAAATATATATGAGTGTTTTTATATAGGAGGCAGAGTGTGTAGTATAAGTATGCGTGCTATACAAGTAAACAAGGTGGGCCTAATATTTGTTTGTTCCTTCGAGGACATTCGATAAAATTGGAACAATATAGAGAAGGTGGGCCTAAAGCCCACAACCTATTACACGCTAACAACTCCCCTCAAACTCAAGGTGGGTGTGAGACCAACTTGAAGTTGTCAACCAAAGCACGAAGACGTCCCTTAGGATGTGACTTGGTGAAGATATCTGCAAGTTAATCTTTAGAGGAAACTGAGAACAGTTTAATAGCACTATGGACAAGATGATAACGGATAAAACGACAATTGATCTCGATGTGTTTAGTTCGTTCATGGAAGACATCATTGTGAGCAATATGAATAGCACTCTGGTTGTCACAATAAAGAGGATGTGACTTGTTGAAGATATCTGCAAATTGATCTTTAGAGGAGACCGAGAACAGTTTAAGAGCACCATGGACAAGATGATAACGAATAAAATGACAACTGATCTCGATGTGTTTAGTTCGTGACATCATTGTGAGCAATATGAATGACACTCTGGTTGTCATAATAAAGAGGAGTAGCAGAGGATGTGGACACACCTAAGTCCTTAAGAAGCCATCGTAGCCAAAGGAGCTTAGATGTGATATCAGCAAGGGCACGATATTCTGCTTCAGTACTCGAGCAAGCCACAAGGGTTTGTTTCTTACTTTGCCAAGAAATCAAAGAAGAACTAAGAAGAAAGCAATAGCCAGTGGTGGACCTGCAATCAGTGGGATCTCCTGCCCAATCAACATCAGAGAATGGACGGAGAACAAGAGGAGACTAAGTAGAGTAGAAAATGCCATGGAAGAGAGTGCCCTTCAGGTATCGAAGAATGCACAGAACAACAGCATAGTGAGTCGATCGTGGAGCAGACAGATACTAGCTCACCTAGTGAACAACATAGGAAATGTTTGGACGAGTGACAGTGAGATAAATTAGGCTGTCAACTAAGCGTCTGTAAAGAGAGGGATTAGACAATGGTTTCCCCCCTGAGGGAGTCAGATGCGCATTAAGTTCAATTGGAGTATCAACATTCTTGCTATCAGTGAGTTCAGCTCGAGACAAAAGTTCAAAAGTATACTTGGCTTGAGTAATATAAAGTCCATCTATAGAATGAGTAATTTCAAGACCCAAGAAGTAACTAAAATGTCCAAGATCTTTCGTCTCAAACTGCTGACTGAGAAAATCCTTGAGTTCTTGAATGCCACTGAGGTCATCAGCAGTTATGATCATATCATCCACATATAGGAGAAGCAAAATAGTGCCTTTGTTAGTGCGATGAATAAATAAGACAAAATCATAATGACTGGCAATGTAACCCAAGCGAGAGATGGTAGAGCTGAACTTGGCAAACCAAGCTTGTGGAGCTTGTTTAAGGCCATAAAGTGCACGTCGAAGATGACAAACCTTGTTCAATTCAATAGAGAGACCAGGAGGAGGTTGCATATAAACTTCTTCACTAAAATTCCCATTAAGGAAGGCATTTTTGACATTTGAAAAATGCCCCATTAACTGGCAACGGCAACAGCTAAGAGGGCACGAACATATGAGATTCAAGCAACTGAAGCAAATGTCTCTTCATAATCAATCTCATACTCTTGTGTAAAACTTTTTGCAACAAGACAAGCTTTATATCGCTCAATGGACCTATCAGAGCGAATATTGATCTTGTAGATCCACTTACAACCAACCACAGATTTTCCAGAGGGAAGAGTCACCAAATCCCAAGTATGATTTTTAGATAATGTATCTAGTTCCTCTTTCATTGCAATTTGCCATAAAGGGTCAGTGGAGGCCTTACGATAGGTGTGGGGCTCGTGCAATGTAGTAAGGGCAGTGTAACAATGATAGTCAAGTAAATGTGCAGGAATGGATCTTACCCGAGTTAAGTGATGAGGTGGAATGTCTTGTGCAAGATCTTCAGGCGGAGCAAGAGCAAGGGACCCAAGCTCAGGGTTAGGTGGCTCGTCTTCGACCTGTTCATCTTCCACCTGTTCATTAGAAGGTGATCTAAGAGAGGCATAAAAAATATCTGGTAGTTGGACAGAGAAGTCTATAGGAGTAGGAATGGCAACAGGTTGGGTTCGGGCCGGGTTTTACTATACCCGGACCCGACCTGCAGGCTAAAACCCATGACCCGAACCCGGTCCATTTATTAAACGAATTTTTTATCCGGGCTCCAGATCCGCCCTGTCGGGCCCCACGGGCCTCGTTCAGCTACGCCAAATTTAGGCCTAATTCTCGGACCAAATCATGGCCCAATCACAATCAATTTTTTCAAGGCCCAGATGCCAAAAATAGGCCCAATCAGCTTAAAATATGAAGAAAAAAAAAAAGGAAAAATCTTACACCAAATCATGTTGTCAAACACTAGATTGTCATAGTGTAAGATCTTGAGTATAAGTATATGCATTATGCCATAGTGTAAGATTTTTCCTCTTTTTTTTTTTTTTTTTTTTCTTTTTTTTTTCTCTTCTTTGTTAATACAGATTTTTCACCATCAAAAAAATAAAAAATACAAATCACAATCCCAAACATAAACAAAAACACAAATCAGCTTTTTTTTTTTTGCTCTTCTCTATTAATACAGTTTTTTTACTAAAAAAAAAAATACAAATCACAAATAGAAAACACAATCAATAAATCCCGAATTCAATTCTTTCGTATCCGATACCGGCGTCGATGTCGCAAAGCGACATACGCGCGGCGGCGGTGTATGCAGCTGTGGCTAGGTTGGCACTGGTCAGGAAATGACATGTCGTAGAAGTAGTGAGGAAGAGTTTGTAGACGAAGATGCATTATTGAATATGCTGAATTTGCTGGTGGATATGGCAGAAGGGATGCTTGTAAGCCCTTTTAGGATTCAGTCAAAATCGTCTAAGGTCGAGAGGGTGGCCGGCGATGAGAGCTTGAGAGAGAAAGGGTGGCCGGCGGTGAGAACTTGAGAGAGAGAGAGAGAGAGAGAGAGAGAGAGAGAGAGAGAGAAAGGGTGGCAGAGATCTTGAGAAAGAGAGAGAGGAGGCGGCTGAAAGGTAAGGCGTGAGCGTGACTGTGAGTGTGCTTCTGTGTGAGGGTGAGGGAGGTGTGAGATGAAATGAGGGTTAGGAACTTAGGGTTTGTTTTAGCTATATATATATACATATAAGGGGTTTTTAGTAATATTACAGTAACCGGGTCTGGGTCCGGGTCCGATTTTCGGGCCGGGTTTAATAAAAAACCCGAACCCGACCCAACCCAGACCCACTTCGGGTTTTTTTAACCCATACCCGACCCTATTCCTTATTTGGCCGGGTAAAATCCGGCCCATTAGGGTCGGGTCGGGCTGGGCCAGGTACCCACGAGTCGGGTAGAAATTGCCATCCCTATATAGGAGGACCAAAAGCAACTATAGAAGGAATATGTGGCTCACTTGGAAAAAAGATCTAAGACAGATGAGGTAGATAGGGAGGCACGGAAGTGAAAGAGCTCAACAAATGAGCGATGTTCCCAAAAGACAACATTGCGAGAGATACGAAGACGATGAGAGACAGGATCATAACACCGATACCCCTTTTGAGTTTCGTCATAACCAAGAAAACAACAAAGTCTAGACCGAGGCTCAAGTTTGTTATGCTCATGCAGCTAAAGAAGAATGAAACAGGCAAAACCGAAGAAGCGAAGGTGGTGATAGTATGGAGGTGACCCAAAAAGGTGCTCATATGGAGTTTGATTTTGAATGACAGGATTGAGAATGCGATTAATAACATGAACAACATGAAGATCAGCTTCGCCCCAAAAAGGAGCAAGAACTTTGGCAGAGAAAAGGAGAGCACGAACAATGTCAAGAATATGACGAAGTTTTCGTTCAGCTCTACCATTTTGCTGAAAGGTACCTGGAAAAGTTAGTTGATGAATAGTGTCATAGGAATGCAAAATAGCTTGGAAAGCATATTGAGTGTATTCAAGAGCATTATCAAATTGAAAAATTTTGATTCGTTTGGAAAATTGAGTTTCAACAATTTTTGCAAAATTAGAATATACTTGCAATAATTCAGAACGATGTTTCATATGAAAAATCCAGCTATAGCGAGAATAATCATCAACAAAGATAACAAAATATCGAGATCCACTAATATTAGAGACAAAGGAAGGCCCCCAGACATCAGAATGAATTAGGTCAAAGATATCAGTAGGCATTGATTCACTAGTACTGAAAGGCAAAGATGGTTGTTTTCCTAACTGACACGAAACACAATCAAAATTTTCTATGGACACTGAACCTAACAAACTTCTAGAAGCCAAGTGTTGTACCCGAGAGGAAGATGCGTGACCAAGTCGGGCATGCCAAAGTGCAAGGGAATGAATAGAAAAAACTGCAGTAGTTGTAGCAGCAACAGAAACTGGAGCAACAGGTGGAAGATGAAGGTTGTCCACGGGAAACATATGCCCAACTCTGGGACCGGTCCCAAGCTCCTGTCCCATCCTCGGATCTTGCACAATACACTCGGAATAATTAAAAGTAATGCGATAACCCAACTCAGCTAATTGTCCCACAAAAAATAAATTGCAAGAAAGGTTAGGAAGATTAAAGACCCCAAGAACTGAGAGGTTGGAGGTCGAGATAGAACTTATATTATGACCAAACATTGTGGAACCATTAGCTGTGCGAATATTAAAAAGGTGTGGTACAGGTTTAAGTTGAGAAAATAAGGATGAGTAAGGTGTCATGTGGTTGCAACAAGCAGAATCCATAAGCCAAGAGAAAGGAGACATATCAGATGAAATTGAGAGAGAATAGGAATAAGATGCATTACCAACCATACGAATGGTATTAGCGAGATGTTTTGTAGGTCAACTGTGGAAATGGTGATAGTTGATCTAGAAGACTTGGAATTTGCGGAGACTGGAGCCATTGGTTGGATACTCTTAGTGTTAGCAACAGTAGCAGTAGAAATGGAAATAGCCGATTTGTTACGTTGATAGCAAGTCTCAATGTTATGGCCAAGACGTTTGCAAAAATTGCAAAAATGTTTGTTGGATTGTCAACGACGATTTTTGCAATAAAAAGAAGACATGTCCTTATTCTTCATTTAGAAGCAAAATATGCAAAAATGGACTGCAAAAATGAAATCTACGCGAAAAACTAGATAAGGAGCACCTGGACTACAAAAAGTCAACTCTGGGTCAAAGTCGACGGTCAATACTCAGTCAAAGTCAATTGGCGCTGACGTAGGGTGCTGATGTAAGCAAAGATGACGTCAACAAGTGACATGGCAATTGATGTTAGCTAGGGCTAATGTGGTAGGGTGACGTCATCTTTGACGTCAGCAGCGGCAGTGGAGGCGCATGAGGCGCGTGGAGCGCGTAGATGAAGATGCAGAAACTTTAGGCGGCGCGTAGGGCTTTCATTGACGCTGATTCTTTGCCGATGAGGTAGATCGGAGAAAGACGATTCCGATGGTGGCAACGGCGTCAAGATTGGAACAACACTTAAGGCGCATGGAAGATCTTCGTCGAAACTTTGACCGACGCATGAACGGTCAAATGGGGATGATTCTGACGGCATTAAGTAGATCGGTTTAAGATCTACAGAATGATATATCTGGTGTCATAATCGGAAATCACAATGGACAGACCTGAGAAGACAGTGGTCTTTGGCGGTGGAGAGAGTGCTTCTGGTGGTGGAGATTCAACCTTGAGGACCTCTGACAACGGCAGAGCAATCTGGAGAGGACACAGAAAGCTTACTGACCGGAGAAGTTGAAGCAGCGAAGAATACCAATAAAGACAAGACTGCAAGACACAAGAAAAGGCTAGAGTAGTGGCTCTGATACCATGTTAGAAATATTAAATAAATGTATTGTATTTCTCAAATAATAAAATATACATGAGTACCTTTATATAGGAGGCAGAGTATGTAGTACAAGTATGTGTGTTATACAAGTAAACAAGGTGAGCCTAAAGCCCACAGCCTATTACACATTAGCATGGGAAAAAACTGAAATCCCTAACTTCTTCTCTCGTCAAATTCATCTCCCTCACCCTCACTCTCACTCTCACTCTCACTTGGGTCAAGATCAAGTTGCAGACAGCAACTCTAGCGGCAGCAGGTTTGTTCTCTCTATCTCGTGATTTCTGGGATTAACTTTGAGAGGAAAATACATAGCAATTTAGGGTCAACATTGGAAAGACAACAGTCTTGGGAGAAGAACCCCATGTGCCACAAAATACACATGTTGCTCCTGGAGTTAATGGAACCAAAGTCACTGATCCAACTAAAACCTTTGTTCTTGGCCAGGAAGAAAGTATGGGATAGCATAGGGTCAATTAAGAAAGACCAATGGGCTTGGAAGAGGACCCTCATGCCCCTCTTTCGAATTTTTTTAGTAACTGAGAGAGACCAATAATTTGTCATTTGGTAGCTATGGAGATGATACTACTAACAAGAGAGAGAGAGGGAAACTTTTAGGATTTTAGAACCATTTATGAGATGAATCTGATTGTGTGTAGATTTTATTTTTATTTTTTAAAATCTCACGTGGTAGTATAATTGGTAATTGATGTCGTATGTAAAATATTTTTTTACTATTCCATTTGATACATCAGTTTTTTCCATTAAAAAAATAACGACAATGACTAAATTGACATGATACTAAAAAGGTTATGGACCAAATTGACACAATTGAAAGGTTAAAAACCAAATTGACATTTAGTGTAAAAGATAGAAACCAAATTTGTAATTTACCATTTTTATATTGTTGTTACTTTTCTATTTTTATTTTGAAATTGAGTCATCTACCCCATTTTATTGTAAAAAACTATTTGTTTTATTGGTGTATAAATCTAAAAGCAAATCTGTACTGTACCATACTTAATGAGCTAAAAAGAATATTTAAAAAAAATAAAAATAAAAACATTTAAGCATCTAGCGTAATGGTATAGGTTGTGGACATTTCTACAACACTAGTTGGGGCAGCACGTGCAAGGCACGTGCTTGCCATTATACTTAATAGTCACATAAAGTTAAATATAGAACCTATTATTAGCTTGTCTCTATAATATAAATTCCAATTTAGATCAAACCCACTTCTACAATCAAACCCTAATTAAAGAAGACATATATTCTATGTCAAGAAACAATGTACTTTTCAATGCCATCAAAACATTGAACATTATCAAAATTCAAAACATCATAAAGAATTTATAAACAATGATCATTCTCTCGACTTTTTATACTCTTAATCTCATTTGCTGATCCACACTTTCTACTTTGTCAAAGGTTTAGGCTCTCAAGTACCTGTAGTGTTAAGCCATAAAACCTTCATGAATTGGCACCTCCACCGTAGCACATTAGGTGACCACATGTTAAAGGAATGAATGTTGTTTACTACACCATACATACAATACAAACAAAACAAAATTGAAAAATATATTAAAACATTTCTCCTTACATATTTGGAAAGAATGCCTAATATGCGTATACAGACAAAACAAAACTGATAAATATATTAAAAACATTTCTCCTCACATATTTGGAAAAGGATGCCTAATATGCATTGTAATGGTATAACCAAACTAAACTAAAACTATATTCAATTAGCCAAGAGCCCTGTAACTCAATTGTTTGGCACCTCCTAGTATTTTCATCCGAGACATCAAGGGTTCAAACTTCAAATTGCCTCTCCCACAACTATCAAATTATATATATATATATATATTTAAAAAAGGTTATATTCAATCAACCAGTTTCAATTTCATAATTCTATAACCATTTATAATATTAAACTAAACTGAACAACATGTAAGAGACAAAATCAAAACATCCAAAAAGGAATAGAGCTAATTGATTCACAAAACTCTCTCTCTCTCTCTCTCTCTAGAGAGAACGAAGATATCAATTTAATTTTTTTAATTCTCAAAGTTAAATTCCATCATAGAGTTGAAAAACTTTCACCAAGTGACCGGGCTAATTTCTCCAAGTGCATTTGTTTCAATCTTCTTAGAGCTTCTTAATTTAAATGAGGCTGAAAACTGTCTGAATTTCAGCATTGAGAGATTTAACATAAACAATATAATACTTTTGGTTCAATTCAAATACAACTTCTGATTTCCAACCGAATTTACCAATTACTCTAAAAGCTCAAGCTAAGAGACAAGAGTGTAAGCTACTTATTCACAAGTTCTAATAACCTCATTGCCTAATTATGCACCAAGTTTGATCCTTATTGACGAATTTAAAAAAAAAAAAAAAGCATTCACTTAATTTTATTGCTTAAAATTCGAACAACCTCTCCTAAGAGAGGAAAATTTTTTTAAGCTCTCCATTTGTTTACTTAAGTATAGGAAAGAAAGCAAAATTTTGAGCAATTCATTCTTTTTTCTTCTATTGGGATTTTCATATTTTAACTCTGACCTCAGCTTCCTAAATTCATAGCTTTGACAAGACAAGTAATAAGCTCATCTTCTTTTCCGTTTTTTCTCTTACTAAAAGACCCAAAATCCAAAATGACACAATCTGGACTATTATTTTTTCTTTTCTTTTCTTTTTTCACCCCTCTTAAGTTTCTCATAAATGAACTCACATCAGCTCAACTAAGCTTATAGCTTCAAGAAGAGAAGTAATAAGCTCACTCTCTTTTCCATTTTTCTCTTACCAAAAGACATCATTAAATAACAAAACTTGTACCATTTCATTAATTTATAATTTTGTCACCTTCTGGATTTATTATAATTTAATTCTTACATAAGCTAATAGCTTCAACATGACAAATAAAAAGCTCACTTTCTTTTCTATTTTTTATTTTCTAAAAAGCCAAAATTACAGTAAAACACACACACATATAGATGTGATATATAAAAGACCATGAAACAAACATTAGAAAAAAATGATATTCGGCCAAAGGAAACAAACACAACCTAATATATCATTATGTGATGTGCCATAAATCAAAATTGTCCATTCCTTTGGCTTCCTAATTACTGTTTACAATTCTTGTGGCTTGACAAGCAAGAAAGGAGCTTTAACTCCAAGAAGCACATTTTTCTAAAGAAGTCACATTCACATAATTTCTTACTTTAACAAAGAAGGCATAATTTCAACAAACCATGTAAGTTAAATTTCGTTTCTCTATTTATCTTGGTGGCAAGAAATAAAAAGAGAGTCAAAATTATGGTTGAACTGAGTTTAAATTGCAAAGAGAAATCTGATTTAAACATCTACCATATCATTTGTCTTAATGACAATTGTGAACCATGAAATTGCAATATTCCAAAGCCAAAATAGGCTTAAACCACAAGCAAGTATTATGTAGTTTCCTATAAAATGTAACGAATGAGGAAAAACCACACATTTGCACAACTATTAACAAAAACATATTTATGCAATATTCTTATATTAAACAAAAATTTAATTACAAATTACAAAAAGTATAAAAAAAAAGAAGTAAAAAATGATAAGGCAAATAGAAACAAAAAGGGGAAAGATAATATTTGAACTCCAAAAAAAAAAAAACTTATAACCCAAAATATCTAAGAATTGTAAAATTCAAATCGCTAATACTTTTCTTCTTATCCTTTTTGAGTTACCAAATAGACTTCCAATTCATTTTACAAACTTCATTTGCTTACATAAGAAAATGTCAAGCTAAAGGCCTTGTAGCTGAATTGACACCTCCTCATGTACAAAGTGCTTGAGATCTAGGGGAGAAAGGGTTCAAGCTGTGGGGTTAGCAGCATGTTGTAATTATTTCTCAAAAAAAAAAAATGTCAGAAAACAAAAGAAATCAAATCCAAATTTTAATACTCACCCTTCACTATCCCCATATCTGAACACACACACACACACACACACACATAACCCAAAAGATCTAAGAATTTCGAAATTTAGATCTCTATACTTTTCTTCTTATCCATTTTCAGTAACCAACAGCCTTCCAATTGATTACACAAACTTCAATTGGCTAAATTAGACAATGCTAGAATATTAAAAGAAAACAAATCCAAATCTTGCTCTTAACCATTCTCATCTCAAAAGACACACATGCAACATTTTCAAAGCTAAGAAAAGAAGCATGGATATAGCTATATTTGAATGAAAATGTGAAATCTTACATGAGGAAAACTTTGGGCAGAATCAAGAACACCTTCTCCATATGTAATGTACATAAATGGTGATTTTAGAAGCATAAGCACAAAAAACAGCCTTGGAATCAGAATATACTGTTGGGAAATTTAGACCCCGGTTGATAGAAATAACAAGTTTTAAACCCAAGTTGTTAATTGGATTAATTATGAATAAACCTTGTTAAAACAAACAAACAAACATCAATATCATGTCAAAATCATGCAGTGGAAAAATAAAAAAGACAAGATATGATGACCCAGGAAAACCAATGAAACAAACTAGTTTCACAGTAAAAAACCTGGGGGGAAACCTTCCCAAAAAGCAATTCACTATAGTAAAGAGAAGTTTCAGATTTAGTACAAAACCTTTGTCCCTAGACTCTACAATCCCCGTAGATGAACTCACAGCAGAAATTTTCTACCGCTTCAAAACCTCTTAACTCTTCAATATATGAACGCCACCCTTTTTGATGCACGAATCCCAGTATATGACTAACCAATTGCGCGAATCCCAGTACGCGACTTCAATCACCAACTAGAGAAGGTTGTTGGCTGCAAAGTTCTTCACTTCATCAACAATGAAGACCAAAAAGCACTTGGTTACAAAACCCTAAGGCGCAAAAGACGCAGTAGCTTCTTTCAGAGAGAATAAGGCATCGGTCACCTTTTGCATATGTTCTCCTTGTATTCTCTTATGTGACGATCTCTAAAATAAGCCTTATATAGCTCTAGGGTTATGAGAAAAGAAACCCTACACAAATAGATAAGCTTGGGCCGAAAATCTGATATGGAAATCTGAATTCCCATAACCTCGATCGATCGGGAGGTGTTGAGGAGGTGTCAAGCTTTAAACTTCGACAGATACAGTTATCAAAAAGCAATCGAGGAGCTGTCGAGGAGACATGAGCTTTCTTGATCGATCAACCAGCTATCGAGAGGTGTCGAGATTGCAATAACAATCAACTGAAGAGCTCGATAGATAGCCTAGCTATCGAAAGGTGTCGAGAAACTGTCGAGCTATCTGTCCGCAGGTGTCAAGCTATCTGTCCAGCTTTAATGACAGCGTTTCTTCACTTGTTTCTTGGTCCAATCTTCATGGCTTTAATACTAGACTTGAACAACATGTTTTTTGAAGTATTAAACACATCCTAGATCTACCCAAATACAAGTAAAGTGCGTTTTGTCAAAAGATTAGCCAATTACACAAAATATGTCCTTAACATATACATTAGGGGGAAAGAGAGATGAGATATGATTGAACCTATTTTGCCATGGTTAGGGTTTGCCTAGATTAATAGAATTTGATCCTTGATAATTTGGATAAATTGGCACTTCGGTTTGGTCAAGCTCTTTTTAGTTATGCTAACTTGATTTAATGCAAATAATTTTCCAAGCCAAATTTGTAAAAAAGACCTAGGATAAGAATTGGGATTAGCAACTCAAAATCTCACAAACGAAAGGGCAAAGAAATTAGGTATGAAACATCTTAACAGAATTCTGATGATGTTGTTCAAAATTAATATTCATAGATGGGGTAAAAAATTTAGCCATACACACTGATTTAATATACAAATATGCTTCCAAAGTTCAAATCACATAGTGTAAGATTTCCCATTTAAAATATAAGAGATTTAAAATATAAGAGAGAGAGAGAGAGAGAGAGAGAGAGACACACACACACACACACACACATATATAAAGATTAGATCAACAGCCAAACTAAGCTTAAAATAAATAATAAAAGAACAAAATTGATTATCCTCCCAAAATTCCAAGAACTATGAAACTAACATTCCAGAATAACAGAAATATAGAGTTAAATAAGAGAGAGTGATAGAAGCGCATTTTTAGAAAGAAGAAAGATAAGATGAAATCCAAAACCCATGATGAAAATGAATTAAACAAGAAGAAAAGAGATTAATTTGAGTGATAATTAATTTGATTACAGATCACTGATCACGTTATGCCTAGAATCAATATATCAAATATTTACAAATATATATATTCAAATACCTAACATTTTTACCAAAAACACAAAGCATACCTTACCTTTGTGAGGATGATATCCAAAAGATTAGTCCCTACTTTTGAATCAAATAGCTCAGCTTGGTGGCTGCAAATCGAATTTAACAAATTAGCACTTCAAAAAAATTTGTTTAAACCAAAAAAATAAAAAAGAGGAAGATTACAAACCCCATGACCAACCACATCACCACCACCATTACCGGAAACAAAAACAACAACAATTGATATATTCTTCTAGAACATTATAATTTGTATGGTTCTTTTAATTCTTTCTACAGGTAGGATCATTCATTTATGTGTATAGAGAGAAACATAAAGCACAAATTTTGCAATGAAATTGATGGAAAAACAACAACTTTACAATCAAATGGAGTAGGCAGCTTTTCTTTTTGGCAAAATTGGTTTTGTCTCTAGTGTATAGGTCTGTATCATCAGTCCAATTTTTCCCGTTGTTAAAAAAATAGAGAGAATGACATGGGATTAGACAAAAATGAAACCAAATTATGATTAGTGAAACTTCAAAGTGGAAATATTATAGAGAGAGAGAGAGAGAGAGAGAGAGAGAGAGAGAGAGAGCACTTACCTATAGTGTGTTAGCCGAAAATACCAAAAATGGAACCAAATCCCCTTTCTTTATGATCTATTTCGAGAGAGAGAGAGAGAGCACTTACCTATAGTGTGTTAGCCGAAAATACCAAAAATGGAACCAAATCCCCTTTCTTTATGATCTGTTTCTCTCTCCCTCTTTCAATATCTTCTCACCTTAGAAAGGAGAAACCCATGCACACAACTCCATACCCAGCAGCTAAAAGTTTAGAAGAAAAGAAACCCAAAATACCCATATTAGCAAATGAAAAGAAGAAATTAAGGAAATCATAAAGAAGATAAATTTAGAGAATATAAATACCTGTGGCATGAGTTGAGAGAAAAATCAAAGCCACAAACCAGACCTTTGATTCGTATAATAGTTGAAAAGCCCTCTCCATCCAAGTAGGCAAAGCCCTCTCTGCTCTTTCAGCAAATAAAGTGCGGAATCGGTGAGAGAAACTCAGAGTTCTTTCAGCTCTACTATCACTGATGAGGTCTCTCGTCTTTCACCCCTCTCTGTTTGTCGCTCTCACCCACTCCCATCTCTGTTTCCCTTCCACACGCAAAAAATAACAAAACGACTGACACCCAAAATACCCACTTAAGATCAATATCATAAACCTAAAAGACTCGTATTAGCAAACAATCAAAGATTGAAACCCACAAGGAAAAAAAATACAAACACAGATCTTAAGAACAAAAAAAAAGGGGGAAATTTTGAAGAAACAGAGAAAAAAAAATAAAAAAGAGATACTTACTGGAAAAATTAGTCGGTTTTCTTCCCATGTTTTTTTTTTTCCAGATAGAAATTTGACTTGTGCCTGAGCTGATTTGGTCCTGATATGATAGAGAGAAAAGAGAGAGAGAAGAGATATGGAGAGAGTTCCAGACCCTTTCGGCTCTCTCCCTTTAATTGTTATTGTTTTATTCAGCCAAACACATCGTTTAGCCCTCCACAAACGGACAAAAACTTGACTAAACGAAAGTTATTGTTCATAGAGCATTCGCTCTTTTTATATAGTTAGTAGATTTAAACAGATAATTATTGAGTACTTTTGGAGTACTATAAATGCATACTCTTCCCTCTCACCTAATTATGGGTCCCACTAACTAAATTTATGGTGGGACCTATAATTCATGTGAGATGGGAGAGTACACATTTATAGTACTCTCAAAGTATTCAATAATTTTATCATTTAAACAACGTTACTAGAACAATTTTACCAAACTGGTAAGCATTTAGTGGACAGTGGGTAACTGGGTGGACACGATCTTCAAACCAGTTAATTTCATTTTTGTAAAAGAAAATATAAAAAGGCAATTTTTAAAACTATTAATTTAATTATTTAAATTAAAATATAGAAAAACTCAAAAAAGTTAAATACCAGAACTATCGATTATTGCGCTTAATTATTTATTGAGCTCATTATTGCGCTTAATTACCGGAACTATCGATTCATTCAAAAGTCAAAACCATAAACCATACAACAGGTGCAAACAGCTCAATACATCAAAAATAGTTTTGAACTTTTTATTTTCTCATTCCTCTTCTGTATCAGAGGACTGGAGTCAGTCAAGATTTGCGTTCGTCCAGTCCAATTCAAATCAATGCAGTCGCCATGTTGACCAAACTTACCATAAAATAAAGGAGAGAAGGAAAAACTGGATGTTGAAATCAAGAGCTTCATCAAGGTATAGATCATAGTCATCATCACAGCTAAGTCATTGCTAGAAAGAGAAGCAAAAAAGAGAAATGGATGCTGAAATCAAGAACTTCATAAAGGTATGGATCACAGCCATCACATCTCTTTGTTATTGTTACTACATAGTTGCAAGGATCCCAAGAGGAATGATGAGGCTCCTCTTCCTCCTCCCCATCTTTTACCTCTTCACCATGCTCCCTTGTAACCTTAACTCTGCCCATCTTGGTGGCTCCACTGCCTTCTTCCTTGGTTGGCTTGGTAACTTCAAGCTCCTCCTCTTTGCTTTTGACCAAGGCCCTTTATCACCACCTCTACCAAAACTTCTTCATTTCATATCCATTGCTTGCCTTCCCATTAAACTCAAACAAGACCCACATCCAAACACCAAAAACAATAAAAACCCATCTCACCAAAACACCCCAAAATCCCATAATCTTACAAAAGTGACTAGATCTATGTTGTTGATTATAAAAGCCTTGTTTCTTGCCATGATAATACATGCATATGACTATAGGGCAAATTTACATCTATATGTTATTTTATCTCTCTATTGTTGCCACACCTACCTTGCTGTGGAAATTGTCCTAGCCTTAGCTGCTGCCCCAGTTCAAGCCATTTTTGGGTTTGAGATCGAGCTACAGTTCAATGAGCCCTATCTTCCTACCTCGCTACAAGACTTTTGGGGCCATAGGTGGAACCTTATGGTTTCAAGTATTCTATGACCTACCGTTTACATTCCCATCCGTCGTATTTCTGCTAATGTAATTGGGTCACATTGGGCTGCTCTACCAGCCATAATTTCGACCTTCATAGTGTCTGGCCTAGCTCATGAAGTAATATACTTTTACTTCACACGTGTGCATCCCACGTGGGAGGTAACATGGTTCTTTGTCCTACATGGCGTGTGTACACCTATTGAGATTGTGGTGAAGAAGGCAGCGACCAACAAGTGGCAGTTACATCGGGCGATTTCGGGACCATTGACGGTTGGGTTTGTGGTGGTGACCGGTTTTTGGTTGTTCTTTCCACAATTAATAAGAAATGGTGTGTTTGAGAAGGCAATAAAAGAGTACTCAATTTTAGCTGATTTTGTCAAAGTCAACCTACCATTGCAATTGCCCTTAAACAAAAGTTAGGAGCCGTTTGGTAATATTGTTTTAGTAACGTTTTTTGTATTTTTTGGAAATATGTGTGGGTAAAAAAGTGTGTGGAAATATGTGTAATGTTGTTTAAATATTGGAAATATGTGTAATGTCTTATTTTTCAAAGATGCATACCACACTTTTATGTTGTAACTTCATTTGTCCCTACCTTAGTCCCTGCAAAAGTCACATTTATTTGTTGGTTTAGTCAATAGCTTAAGATGAAAAATATTTTTCACAATGGATGAAGCTTGGTATAATGAAACAAAATAAAGATGACAATCTTTTAAAAATGCTCTTAAATGGTTCACACTTTTATTTATAACTTCAATGCTTGATGTTATGTATTTTATGAACAAAGTTTCCCTCTAGTTTGGGGAGAAATCCTTCAAAATTCTCATATATTTTTATATTGAGTGTGAATTTTGAAATCTAACTATTGGATTACATGTTCTTATTATATCCTTCATGCTTGCAAAATTTCAAGATAATCAAAAATCAATTGTTATGTCATCAAACAAATGTTGAAATTTCAAGTTTTTGTGATCTAAAATTATGTATAAAAAATAAGTTTATTGATCAAATAATAAATAACATCTGATTTGAATGAAAACATATTAAAAATATAAGAAACATGAAATTCAACTGTTAGATTTTCAAAATTCACATTCAAAAAATAAATATATGAAAAGTTTGAAGAATTTTTCTCCAAACTAGCATGAAGAAAATTTTTGTTCGTGTGCGTACCCAAATTCTACTTGATGGACCAGGCTTAGAATTAGGCTCACAATTTACTTGTATAGTGGGCTTAGTGTTTCCTACTAAGGGTAGTTCCTGGCCAAGCGACCCAACGACACACCTTAACCCCCCACGAACTCCCTTTCTTTCCTCTCTGAGTAGCTCTCCCTCTTGGTGGTATCAGGCTCTAACTCTCTCTTTTCCTCTTTATTTTCTCCTCCGCATTGCCAACCCCATCTTCTCATTCTATTCTCCTATTTATAGCTTGAGGTGGGTGGAGGCGTTATGATTACTTTCTGATCTCACTCGTGTGGGTGGGGTCCAATCTAATTATTCCTTATAAGAATATGCTCTGTTGGAAATGGTGATAATGGCATTGGAACTGGTTCCAGCCTTCAAAAGACTGCTCGGCAGCGATATTCCCCAAGGTAATATCGGGCTGCCGAGAACATAGGCTGTCCTCAGCAAGCACATTCCCAATCAAGTTAAAATTGATCGGCTGGGGCTTACTTCTGATATGTTTAAGACAAGATGGACTCATTATGATATTTGGGCTCAGATTGGGCCTTAAAGTGCATTCGGACCAAGGCCAAAGGTCCAGTAGGAATGGGATCATGTACTGTACCATAAGGCCAGGGCCCAAGGCTCAATGGGCCTGGGATCATACCCCGTACAATAGCCCCCCTTGATTCGTGTCCAGCTACCGGGAATGAATCAAGGACAGTCTGACTAGCACTAGAGACTCCTCGGGAAGCCCAATCGTCAACTATTAAACAAACAAGATGACCATTAATGCCCTCTCAAAAGGAGCGTTATGCCAGGCTGTCATGTCTAACTGTAATCATAACCTGACGGTTCGTGAACCGAGGCCACACGTGTGGGGGTTACAAAAAGAATTCAAAAAGGTTTTCCCGCCTCCCTTCTCATTAAATGCCTGAGCTCTATAAATAGTTTCTTCTGAGTTTTCTTACTACTTTTTACTTCCTTTCTCCTTCAACTTCCTCTCTACTGAGCATATTCCTCCCGTGCATAAATTCTTCAATCAAGATCACCAAATCCTAGAGCCCACAATAAGTTTCTTTACTCTTTCCTATTTTTTCAATTTTTTCTTCACCCTAGAGTTTAAGAATGGGTTGTTCTCATCTCCTTACTTCCGAAGCGTCTTTGACTAATTTTAGAGCAGTCTATGTCGTTCCTGGAGATGTTGATATTGCCTACTGTCACGAGGGTGATATTGCTCTCCAGAGACGTTCTAATCCTAACGTAGTATTTTTTCCTTTGATGGCTATTTTAGAGGGAGGGGTTAGGTTTTCCATAGACCCTCTCATACTCAGCACCCTTAGGTTTTATGGTTTATGCCCCGACCAGCTTCCCTCCAATTTTTACCATGTCGTAAGTTGTGTCAGTAGATTAAACCGAATATATGGGTTACAACTAAACCACCATGACATAAACTTTATGTATAGTTTATGTGGTAACATTAGGTCCGATTATTAATTAAAGGTTAGGGATGTATGGGTACGGCTCATATCATGCCTTCCCGATTCTAACAGAAATTCGGCATGAGAATTCGTTCGGGTGAGTGGCAATTGGCTTGCCGATAAGCTCCCCTGCCCAACTTCGTCGCGTGACGTTGGTCGGTACCGAGTACTTTTAATTTTTTTAAATCTGATGTTTTTCCCGCACTTATTTCACTCACACATGTACTAACTGGTTTTCATGTTGTTTTGGTGCAGAAAGTAAAAGATTTAAACCGGATCTTAGAGTCGTGCACGTGAGAGATCTCAATTTTGTGCTTAGGTCGGAGATATTTGTGCATTCTGATGGACAGCTCCGGGCATCCCATCTCATACTCAGTTGCAATCCTGTATACTCTACCTGGCAGTCCTTTAGCCAGGCTTTATTGGTGGACAACCCCCTACTATCGTACATTGACGTACGGCATCCCAACTTTCTCCCCCCCCTCGCTCTAATAGTTGGTGAAGCTCAGGACTTTGGCCCCCGTATAGTTGGAACAGAGTCATTAGTACCCCCTCAGAGATGCTTCAGCAGAGACGGTCTCCCAAAATCGCGCCGTCCATAGACTCGTTGAAGAACCTCAAGCTCAAGCCCAAGTTCAACCAGTCGAGCAAGCAGCGGCCAAGTCAGTAAATTCCTCAAGAGCAGAACCTGATCAAGGTAAGGACAAAATGGTGGTCAGACGAACAATGACTGTCGACCGTTTCCTGCCAGGCAGCACAACAGCAACAACCCCAAGGAAGAAACCCAACTCCCCCTCCTTCTCTTCCTGGCCGCTCCCAAAAAGGCAGCGCACTACCGAACAACCACCCAGGGTCTTAGGTGATGCTCCCTCAAGAACCCCACCTCCCCGAGTGTCTGGTAGGATTACAATCTGAGAGCCTACTAGTGACGCTCGGCCAACTGCCCAGGTTGGGTCTAATATGACGTCCTCCTCTCGGCCAGAAGTGGGTTGGCAAACCACCTTCAGGTTCGAAAATGAGCCCCTTCCTATGACAGCTAGTGTCAGAACCTGGGCGCAAGGCGAAGGTGGGCGAATTGCTCGGAGCTTGGCATAAAGTCTCTTCCTGCCTGAGGACATGCATTTCTTCTCGGGCGGAACTGATGGATCATTAGCTAACCGGTTGCAGTGGCATACCATAGCGGTAATACACTATCCCATATTTTCTTCATTGTATAAATGCACTTGTACTTTCTTTCTTTTCATGCTTGTCATTATTGTGTTGTCAGGCCACGCAGCTAGCTTATGTTATTGATGAACGATTGAAGGAGGCCGCCGAGGATGTTGACCGAGAGAAGGCTTTGAAAGATGTTGCCGTCGCCACTGCGAAGGATAAAGGCAAGGTTGCTGAGGCCGTCGAGAAGAAGGCTCAAGCATCCGAGAAGGCCCGGATATTGGCAGAGAAAAGGCCGACAGAGATGGACGTGAAGTTGGGGGGAACAGAGCTTAAATTGGCTGAGACAGAAAGCTTAAACTTGGCATCGGCTGATGAGATTGCCAACCTCAAGGCAGCCCTTGAAGCTTGTGAGGAGAAGTGGTACAATGAGGGCTTCGCAGACGCCGAAAACTCCGTGGTGCCCATTATCTATCAAGCCCGACGGCATAGGTTCGAGGAAGGATGGATGGTCGCCTTGCAAGCCATGGAAGTGCCTGACGATTCCCCACTAAGGAATCTTGAGCAAATTCCCTTCCCGGCACCTCCTCCCCCCGTTCAAAGTCAATCCGGTGCCAGCGACGAAGAGGATACCCCCAGCATAAGGGAGCTGGTGCGCTAGATTGACACTCATGTGGAGTTGGTTGATCTCAAAGTCACCAGTAACCTTAATGTTGCGCTGCACGGTGCCCAGCCTGCCAAGGACGTTCAAGCTTAACTATTTCCCGCTACTCAGCCTACCGAAGAAGCACCAGCACAGCCTGCCGAGGACGCCGCCTTGTCTCAGTCTGCTGACCCTGCCGCCTAAGTCTGAAGAAAATGTTTACCTTACCGCACTCCTTCGTTATTATTTTTTTTTTCTTTTTTGTCATTTATTTTTCCTTTATTTGGTTTTGCTTATGGTCACCGAGATATGGTGACAAAACACTAGTTAAATTTCAATTTGCGCTTATTTTATTTTGTTTAATTAGTCACCTTGAGATGGTGACTGGACATCTATTTTAACCATATTTATAAATAATTGTTGCATTGTTGTCAAATTATTTCTGTCATACCTTACTCTTTCATTTGTAATGATCGGGTAGTCAAATTAAAGTTTACCTCTGATCGGTGATAAAGATTACTCTTTCATCTCTGTCCTTAGAAAAGATAGACTATGTCTTTACCCGTTCAGTGACCGGGATCGAATCAAAAATGGGTTTCTGTACTTAGAAGGAATAAACATTAGGTTTTCACCTACTCGGTAATTAGAATTGAACCGAGCACAGGCTTGTGTACTTAACGAAAATAAATGTCAAGGTTCCACCTATTCAGTGATTAGGATCGAACCGAGCACAGGTTTCTGTCCTTAGAGAAAATAAAGGCTTGGTTTCCACCTATTCGGTGACTAGGATCGAACCGAGCACAGGCTTTTGTCCTTAAAGAAAGAAAATAAATGTTAGGTTTCCACTTGTTTGGTGATTAGGATCGAACTGAACACAAGCTTCTGTCCTTAGAGAAAATAAATGTTAGGTTTCTACCTGTTCGGTGATTAGGACCGAGCCGAGCACAGGCTTCTATCCTTAGAGAAAATAAATGTTAGGTTTCCACCTGTTCGGTGATTAGGATCGAACCGAGCACAGGCTTCTGTCCTTAGAGAAAATGAATGTTAGGTTTCCACCTGTTCGATGATTAGGATCGAACCGAGCACAGGCTTCTGTCCTTTGAGAAAATAAATGTTAGGTTTCCACCTGTTCAGTGATTAGGATCAAACCAAGTACAGGTTTCTATCCTTAGAGAAAATAAATGTTAGGTTTCCACCTGTTTGGTGATTAGGATCGAACCGAGCATAGGCTTCTGTCCTTCACTAGTCGTCAAATTAATAATGGTGAGGCCAAGAGTATGAATACACTTGCATGCATATACATTGTTCACATATTACATTATACTCAACCCAAGTTACTACATTCCAATGGTCAGTGGTAAAACTTCTTCAAATTGTGAACATTCCATGGCCGGGGAAGTGGTTTTTCATCCAAATCTTTCAGATAGTATGCTCCTGCCCCAGAAATGGCGGTAATTCTATATGGCCCTTCCCAGGTCGAGGCTAACTTTCCCGCACTAACGTCTCTTGTGTTTCCTACTACTTTTCGTAGTTCCAAGTCTCTAGCGCTAAACTCCTTCCTCTTCACATCCCTGTTGTACCACCGGGCAAGTTTTTGTTGATATTTTGCTAGCTGTATGGTTGCTGATTCCCGGTATTCCTCTAACAATTGCTGCTTCACCATTAACTCATCATTCTCGGTAAGGGCAAATCCTAAAACCTGAGCACTGCACAAATTTACCTCGGCTAGTATGACTACTTCCGTTCCGTACGTTAGAGAAAATGGAGTTTCTCCCGTGGACCTTCTGGGAGTCGTTCGGTATGCCCACAAAACATTGGGCAGTTCCTCGGCCCACCTACCTTTAGTACCCTCCAAACTTTTCTTTAACCCGTTTACAATTGCTTTGTTAGTAGCCTCAGCTTGACCGTTACTCTGCTGATACGCCGAGGTGGAATACCTGTTCTTGATACCAAGATCACTACAGAACTTGCAGAAGGCTTTACTATCAAATTGCAACCCGTTATCAGATACCAAGGACTCTGGTACTCCAAATCTTGTTACTATGTTTCTCCACACAAACTTCTTGACATCTACATCCCGGATATTAGCCAATGCCTCAGCCTCCGCCTACTTAGTGAAGTAGTCCACAGCTACTAGAACAAATCTACGGGTTCCTGTAGCCCGAGGGAACGGACCAACAATGTCTAGCCCCTACTGCGCAAAGGGCCATGGGCTCCTGATAGGATTTAGACCTCCTGCCGGTTAATGGATCAACGGGGCGTACTTTTGACACTGCTCGCACTTCCGCACATATTTGGCGGCATCCTTATGCATTTGTGGCCACCAAAACTCCTGGGTCATTGCTCGGTGGGCCAATGAACGTCCCCCAACACGACTACTTCACACCCCCTCATGGAGTTCGATCAAGAGCTCATCAACCTTGCTGGGGGGCAAGCACTAAAGGTACGACCCCCCCAAAAGACTTCCGGTACAGCTTACGTTCTGCCAATAGCCAATACCAAGCAGCTACCCGACGTACCCTACCTGCTTCTTTTTCATCATCTAGCACTCGATCCTCGACCAGAAAGTCAATAATCGAATCCATCCAACACGGCTCGGATATTGCCACCACTGAAACACCTACCCCTGCGTCAATACTTGGTTGCGCCACCAGCTCCACTTTGATTAACCGAGGTACCTCTTCAGTCAGTGATGACGCCAAAGTGGCCAGAGATTCGGCATGCTAGTTCTACCCCCTGGCCACTTGAACCACATTTGCCTTCAGAAACTGGTTCATAATATGCCTTACCAACCGCAAGTACTCCATTATCCAGGGTTCCCTAGCTTCAAAACTACCCTGCACCTAATTAACCACCAACCGAGAATCTGAGTAAACCTCTACTTCCCGAGCACCTAGATCCAAAACAGCTCTCAACCTGGCAACGGCAAGTAGGGCTTCATACTCAGCTTCGTTGTTGGAAGCACTAAAACCCAACCTAAAAGAATGTTCCAGCCTTATCCCTTTCTAGGGTAATGATGACAATTCCAGCCCCAACCCCCAGTGCGTAAGACGCGCCATCCACAAATACCTTTCACGGGTGAACCTTTACATGACAAACTATCTCCATCTCCCTCTTTAGGGAAAACTCTGCAACAAAATCAGCGAGAACCTAACCCTTCACTGAACGCCTAAGTCTGTACCTAATGTCAAAAATCCCAACTGAGTTCCCCACTTGGCTATCCTGCCTATGAAATCAAACCTCTTCAATAATGACTGCAAAGGATACTCAGTTAATACATAGTGGTATGAGCTTGAAAATAATGGAGCAACTTCCTTGTAGCATGTACTAGTGCTAACACCAACTTCTCCAGGGGAAAATACCTCGTCTCGGCATCGACCAAAGTTTTGCTGACATAATATATGGGCTGCTGCACACCTTAATCCCTCAACAGCACAGCACTTACGGCATGCTCGGATACCGAAAGATACATGAATAAATCCTCACCAGGCTCTGGAGCTGACAACATAGGTGCCCGTACCAAATATTCTTTTAAATCCTAAAAAGCCTTTTCACATTCTTCATTCCACTGGAATCCCTTCCATTTTTTCAGAAGCTAGTAAAATGGACGGCATCGGTCTGCAAACTTGGAAATGAACCGGTTTAGGGCGGCTAGCATGCCGGTCGGCACCTGGACTTCCTTTAGATTACTTGAAGGCTTGAGGCGCTCTACGGCTTTAATCTGATCGGGATTGATCTCTATTCCTAGGTAAGTGATCATACACCCAAGGAACTTGCCAGTCCCCACTCCAAAAGCGCACTTGTTAGCATTGAGGCGCAGCTTATGCCACTGGAGCACTCCGAACACTTCTTTAAGATCATCAATGTGCCCCTTCTCCTGTTTGCTTTTAACCACCATATCATCAATATATACCTCCACCGTACGCCCAATCATTTCCTTGAACATCCTCATCATCATCCGTTGATAAGTGGCTCCAGCATTTTTTAGACCAAACGACATCACGGTATAGTGGTAATTGGCATCAGGGAAAATGAACGCTGTCTTTTCCTGATCCTCAGCAGCCAAGGCAATTTAATGATAACCCTGGAAAGCTTCCAGAAAACTCATCCTTGGGTGCTCGTACGTAGCATCTACCAGTTGATCGATCTTCGGCATGAGGAAAGGGTCTTTTGGACACGCTCAGTTTAAATCAATAAAATCTACACAAACCCTCCATTTACCATTTTTATTTTTTACCACCACGATATTCGCAAACCATTCTGAAAAGAAAGCCTCCTTTATTGCCCCTACCTCTTTCAACCTCTTAACTTTTTGCTTGACTACTTCGACTTGTTCCTTAGCCGACCTCCTTGGCTTCTGCTTCTTAGGAGGAAATAATGGATCTACGTTAAGCTTGAGAACTATAAACTTGGGGTCTACCCCGGGCACTTCGTATGAGCTCCAAGCAAATTCATCCACATTCTGTACGAGCAATAACAGCATCTCCACCCTATCTTTGTCCTTCATACCTGCTCCTATCTGAAAACTCCTATCCTCGTCCGGCAATATCCTTACTTTTATTAAGTCCTCGGCACAGCTAGCCCCCATTCCCTCATGGGGTTCCTGTAATGGCGATAAGGGAATCTCCTCAGTTGGTTCTTTTTGTTTAATCTCCCAGTTAACAGCGGCCACCAAGCATTGTCTGGCCACTTACTGGTTTCCCCTTACTATAGTAATACCGTCCTCGATGCGAAATTTGACCTTAATATGCAGGGTAAAGGGAACTGCCCCCATCGCATGAATCCATGGCCTTCTGAGAATCGCCGTATATGGGGAAAACGAATTGACCACTATAAAGGTCACAATTACTTCCTTGCCTTCCATAATTACGGGGAGCGAAATCTGCCCCTCAGAGATCACCATCCGACCATCAAACCCCACCAGGGGTGTGTTGTACTTAGAGAGATCCTCATTCTTCAAGCCAAGCCCCCTGAACAGGTCGGATACATCACTTCAGCACCACTTCCCTAGTTTATCAATACCCTCTTCACTATAAAACCATTTATCCGGGCTGTGACCACCAAAGCATCGTCGTGCGGCTGGATTTTTCCTTCCAGGTTGTCATCATTAAAGGCAATGGGCTCTCGAGTAAGTTTCAACTTCTTCTCAGAGGGTTGTTCGTCCAAACAACTCTCCACTGGAACCACTGCCAGTACCCCTCTCCTCTTGGTCACTAGGGTACCCATTGAAACTGCATGGATGACCTCTATCACTTCTAAAGGGGGTGGAAGAGGGTTCCCCCGAGGTCGTGTACCATGCCCGGCCTCTTAGTTTTTTGGGTCCACAACAAACTCTTTTAAGTACCCCGCCCTTACTAACTACTCTAAATGATCTTTTAACACCTTGCATTGTTTGGTGGTATGTCCCTTATCCCTATGATAAATGCAATACAAGTTTTGATTTCTCCTCGATGGGTCACCCCCCATCTTGTTTGGCCATCGGAAGTATGGCTCATTCTTAATTCGATCCACGATTCTATGTACAGGCTCCTTGAACGTCACGTTCACTTCCCCCCCTTGCACGCCCGGTTCCTAGATCCTCAAATCCTTTCGGGGCCTCGACTAAAAGCCCCCTTGTCGGGGTTGACTCGTGATCGGGGCTTTACCTTTGTTCTGCTGCCAATCATCCTCTAACCTTTTATATTCTTCTATACGCCTTATCAACTGCCTTATGTCCTTGGGAGGTCTCCTGGTCAACGAATCTCGTAATTCAGAATCCTCAAGCAATCCTAACCGGAAAGTGCTTGCTATGATTTTTTCATTACCCCCACCGATCTCATTGTACAGTTCCGAGTACCGGCTAGTATAACTGCGAAGAGTTTCCCCGTCTCCCATCTTTATAGATAGTAGCACGTCCACCGATTGCGGCACTCGGCTGCAGGTCATAAACCGGACCCT
This sequence comes from Notholithocarpus densiflorus, assembly GCA_030021035.2. Classification (NCBI taxonomy): domain Eukaryota; kingdom Viridiplantae; phylum Streptophyta; class Magnoliopsida; order Fagales; family Fagaceae; genus Notholithocarpus; species Notholithocarpus densiflorus. Next base: position 2,982,289 of record JARYZH020000048.1, read on the forward strand.
GAACTCTTGAATCAGCTCAACAAAACTATGAATCAAGCCTTTCCTTAACCCATTGAACCACCTTAAAGCGGTGGGCCCGAGACTTGAAGGGAAACACCTTACACATCAACGCGTCGTTATGACTGTGCAAAGAGATCATCTGGATATAATGGCTTACATGCTTTACCGGATCCGTTTTCCTGTCATAAGAGTTAAATGAAGGTCTAGTAAATCTGCTCGGCATAGGTGCCTGTTCAATATCTCCCAAGAACGGCGATCGAGCAGCTCTACGCAATTCTCGACTCATAGCATCTGTAGACGACTAAATTTCTCAGTTCGAAATAAATCAAACAAGTAAAATAGTTTCACAAATGCGAATTTGCATTGATGATTATGTGGTACAATTCTCTGAAATTACAAAAGAGTGATCCTCTGATTCGATCTCCTTGAAAGACTTGTTAGTTGGAATTGTAATAATGTGATTTTGACTCGAACACAAAATATCCTTCAATTTGGTTGAGGGATGGATCGAAGATTGCTAAAACGGAATTACAATGAATCTCTGGCTGTGAGCTTGTTAGAAATCCTTTGTTCTTCACGTTCTTCGTGTTCTTCGTATGTTCTTCGTCTTCGAAGGTTTATGGTGGAAGTTCTTCGGAGCTTTAGAAGCTTGAATTCGTGGAGCTTCACTGATTTGTGATTTGTTGATGTTTTCGGACGCTTTTGGCTTGATTCCCGCAAACTTTTGGATCTAGGCAGATAATTTTGATGATTCTGCTTCGAGTGTTCTTTGGTTTTGAGGTAGAAGTTCTTGAAGTTCTTGAAGGCTTTGAGGCTTGATTCCTGCAGAGCTTCTATACTTCTGATGCTTCTGAATCTTCTCTGATGCTGCTTGTGCTTCAGATGGCTTGGTGTGTGTCCTCCTTAAATGTCTTAGGAAGGCTTCTATTTATAGGAGTTTGGGGGTGGGTGAGCGACACGTGGCGGAGTCTGATTGGTGACACATGTCACAGCCTGGTTGGTTCGCCTATGTCATCGCTTACACGCGCTGGACTGCTTGTGTCATCGCTTACACGCGCTGGACTTCTTGTGTCATCGCTTACACGTGCGAGACTGCTTGTGTCATCGCTTACATGCGCTGATACGTGATTGGTTTTTGCATGACACTTGGCAAATTTTCATTGGCTTCTGAGTAGTGATAGTAAAACCTAGCAGCAATATGTGGCACTTTGTAATTGGCTGTATTTTGTGGACTTGGTAGTGTGACGTGTCAGCTTGTGATAGGTCGGGAATTTTCCCTCTCTACAGCATCCATGGCAGCATTCCGAGGTCGTCGCCCTTCCGGGGAAATTGAGTCCCGGTCTGCATACTCCCGAGACTGATCCCGGTGTCGATGGGAACCGGATTGATGGGACACCTCTCCATAGCCACCTTCCACACTAGATGACCCCTCTGCATACTCCTCGCATTCTCTTCTCCGACGCCTACCTCTTGCTTCCAACTCCAAATCCCTTACCAACCTACATAAGCATTCAAGTTCCTTGTCACTCCTGTCAAAACGCTCATGCCCCAAGGCGCCTGATAATGTTTAGTGTGATTGAAACGACCCTTCTCCAAGACCAGACTGCTCTTCGCCTTGCTCATACTCCCTGTCTTCGCACCTCTTCTACCTTCTTTCCCGCCAAGTGGATCCCCGAGAAGATCTCCCAAAGCCACTTTCAGCGTAACTCCCAGATTGTCTTTTAGACATTTTCCCCACACGAATCTCAGCAGAACCACAGCTATGTAGGAGATTCCCACAGACGGCGCCAATTGTGTATACCCAAATTCTACTTGATGGACCGGGCTTAGAATTGGGTTCACAATTTACTTGTATAGTGGGCTTAGTGTTTCTTACTGAGGGTAGTTCCTGGCCAAGCGACCCAACAACACCCTTTAACCCCCCCCCCCACGAACTCCCTTTCTTTCCTCTCTGAGTGGCTCTCCCTTTTGGTGGTACCAAGCTCTAACTCTCTCTTTTCCTCTCTATTTTCTCCTCCGCATTGCCAACCCCATCTTCTCATTCTATTCTTCTATTTATAGCTTGAGGTGGGTGGAGGCGTTATGATTACTTTCTGATCTCACTTGTGTGGGTGGGTTCCAATCTAATTATTCCTGATAAGAATATGCTTTGTTGGAAACGGTGGTAATGGCATTGGAACTAGTTCCAGCCTCCAAAAGACTACTCGGCAGCGATATTCCCCAAGGCAATATCAGGCTGTCGAGAATATAGGCTGTCTTGAGCAAGCACATTCCCGATCAAGTTAAAATTGATCGGCAGGGGCTTGCTTTTGATATGTTTAAGACAAGATGGACTCATTATGGTATTTAGGCTCAGATTGGGCCTTAAAGTGCGTCCGGACCAAGGCCAAAGGTCTAGTGGGAATGAGATCATGTACTGTACCATAAGGTCAGGGCCCAAGGCTCAATGGGCCTAGGATCATACCCCGTACAGTTCGTATTTTATGATGTTCTTTTTCTTTATTATTATTATTTTTGCTTGGTTAAATCATGTATTATGACATATATAAGTATTGAACCAATACAATACATCTTAGTGACTGAAATTGAGAGTTGAAAAAACATAACTTTCTATGTTAACTATTAAATAGATAAAAAAAGTTAAAGAAAAGTAAAATCGTGAAAATGTGAAAATATTTTGCAAAATAAAAGAGAGGTATTGCATCAGATTGCACATATTCTCAATTTTAACATATATCATTTTTTTTTCTTGAAAAAAAAAGTATATACCATTTTTCATATTTATAGCAAGTAAAAAGAGCATATTCTCAATGTGCTTTTAATGCACTTGATGATGCTGTGGTGAGTATTTAGATGTCAGAGCAATTTAAAAAATAAAAATAAAAATAAAAAGAAAAAATAGTGGCCACAAGACTCACAACGTGTTAGACAATAAAGTGGCAATCTTTTTGGCTTCCCCAACGATCTATTTAATTGGGTAAATAAGTAAATGTTAGTGCTCCCAAGCAAGATACTATGATATTTCATCCTCTGAAAACATTAAGGTCCTGTTTAGTAACGTAACTTAAACAATAATTTTCAATGTATCATAGTATGTATTTTCACAACACTTAAATAATATTACTAGAAATCTCTTATCATGGACGTAGTTAGCTTTAGACTAGAGGGGCAATAACCCCTCCTAAATTTTTTTAAAAAAATATTATTATATTTATGTGTATTAATTTTAGCAATTTTGTTTTATAAAATTACATTTTCTTTTCCCTTAAACAATATCATTGATTCTTTTAAGAGTAATGTTATATTCACAAACTTTTTTACAACATTTTTACAAACTGTTTTAGTAGCAAATTCTTATTGGTTCGCACATGAACCCACCACTCAAATCATTTTTTTTACTTACTAGTAACCACTTATTACATCAATAATTTATAATAAAAAAAAAGTTTTTAGCACTAGTATTTTCCTCATTTTAGTGACTATAAAAAAATTTATAGATCTAAAATCTAAAACAAAATATACAAGCCCAAAAAAAAAAATAGCTCAACAACAAAAATTACCAATAGTAAAACTTTAAAAAAAATTAAGCTCAATTAACCAATTTTATTTAAAATAAACAACCCTGTCATTTAAAAAATTATAAACAAAAATAATTTTGTTCTTACCAAAAAAAAAAAAAAAAAAATCATCAGCAGTTAAGTAGTAGCAGAGTCAAAGGTTGAAACCGCTGCACACAACCAATAGTAAAGCCGCCCCCCTTAACTCAAAGCTCTAGCTCCGTCTCTGTCTCTTACCAAACAGACCCTAAACAATTCTCGATTGTCTATCTTCATTTCTTGACTTTATGATTATTTTTCTTTATTATATTATTTTTCTTGAATAAATCACGTATTATTTACCCTTTTTCTTGAATAATCTCCTACATATTGAAAAAAAAAAAAAAAAAAAAAACCTATGTCCAGATACTAATAAAAAAATACAGAATCACAATAAATTTCTGCTTTATTAACAAATAAATTATTGATAAATATATTTACGCAATGAAATGAAAAGTCAAACCATATTTGTTCCTGGAAAAAGCAGCATAATATTATGTTCAACGTGTTCCTGACTTTCTGACCGTTTTATCAAAAAAAAAAAACGTGTTCCTGACTTCGAAAAAGCAGCATAGTAAAACAATTAAAAAATTTAAATTTTAGCATCTCAAAACACTACTTTATTTATTTTAACAATTCACTTTATAATACACTCTACAGCAAATGTTTTATATTAACATTCAACATAATAAAATAATATATTTAACAGAATAACCAACAACAACAACTATCAATACATTAAAATACCTTTTTTTACACTCTATATTAAAATATTATTTTTTATTTTAAGTTTTTAATTACAGTGGGCTGCTATTTTTTAACTTTAGCCGCTTTGCTGCTGCCACAGTTTTGGAGAGTTTGGTTGCTAAATTGACATAGCAACCTCACTGGGGATGCATCAATGCCAACTGTCATTTTGCTTATAATAATGAAATGATCAACCTATGCTCTCTTCTGCGAGAAAATACAAAATGTATTTGGTGTATATTTTCTTCCGTATACATAAAGCAAATCTCGTATATGTCGAGTTTATCTCCATGTAAAATGAAGAATGCATGCACCAAATGTATGGTGTACATCCTCCTCTTCTGCACATTTTATACCATGTATAACCTCACATCTTTGCGGTGCAATGTTATCAAAGAATATTGTCTATAATAAACAAAATTTAATAGTGAAAAATGCTATTGTCTGAATTGAATATTTTAAAATGAATCGTGTAGTTTGATTTACAAATATTTTTGTTTAGCACTAGTTTCTTATAACATGTCATTGTACCCCAAAAATGGCAACAAAGCTTCTTTTGGGTGGTATGTCATCCCAGCAAGACACTTCCCCTAAAAGAGCCCGAGCAAGAACCTCAAAATAGGTTTTTTTCCTCTCCCCACCGCCAAACCATGCCCTCTTACCTCTGACCTTTGACCTCACCGTGTCTTGTATTGGCTGGTACAGGCTGGTGAGGTCTGGTCCTTGCGCGTGCCTTTCTTCCATGAATGTCCAAAATTTATCTGCTGCTCATGCACTAGCCGTGGTTAGCCTGCACAGTCTGCCGTCCGTTTTGACTATTTTCTGGTTCCCCTTTCTTTTGTGGCTTGCCCCACTTAGGGGCTGGGCCTTGCTTGACGGATATGGATAATGTGAGAGAAAGAAAGAGTGGGGGTTATATTATACTTGACGAACTTGAGAGAGAGAGAGAGATCCTCACAAAACCACTGCCGAGATCTAGGATCTCCTTTTAATTTCTCAAATCTAGAAATTTCTAGTAGGAGTTCTAGTTCTAAGATCTTGAGAAAATGGCATCGTTCAAGTAGAGAGTTGCACACAATCTCATTGTAAGACATTCTGTAGAAGTGGATTTAAAGGGGGAAAAAAACTAAAGTCAAGTACAATTGGGTTTTTTTTTTTTTTTTTTTCCTAACTACTTCTTCGGCAGCATGATAAATGAAAATGGAGGTCTTTCCCGGAGAAATACAAATGGGTTTTTAATTTTACACAACTGGGTTTGTAAATCAGGGTTTGTAATATAGTTTGTACAATTTTCTAAAACCCATATGGGGTCTCTGGACAAATACACCTAGGTTTGTAAAATCCACATGGGTCATCGGAGAAACACAAATAGCCTTTTCAATTGAGAAATGCTTGTATTCCTATAAAAATTTTTTTTTTTAAAAATGTTATGTTTACAGTATTTTCATAATAAATTTTAAATGGCAGGTTGTTACGTGTTGTTATTGGTGAGCAAAAAAGTAATTTCAGTAATAAGTTCAAATTAGAATATATAACAACAAACCACTTATGATTTACTGTGAAAATATTGTGAATATAACATTTTTTTTTTTCAATTTTGGAGTTTTAAGTTTTTAAAAATTTATAATCAAGTTTGTTAAATCTGAGGTATGGTTCTCGTCGGCTGTGTTCAAGCTTACTCTGGCAGTGAAGGTGGAGAGAAGTTGAAATGTTCTTGATCGAGTTGGGTTTTCTTTTTCTTAGTTTGGGTCTTTTAAGATTATTTTTTAATTGTAAACAAGTTTTTAATAAAATCTGATGCGTGAATTTAGTTTTTTAATAATTGAGGTGGACCACACCATTTTGTCAAAAATTTGTAAAATAACTAGTATTAGTCGCTAAGCCGTGCGATGCACGGAATAGTTTAATAAAATTACATATATGATTAGAAAATGAATAAAGAAAAAACAGAAAAATGCCTAATATATTTAAATTCAATTGCATATTAAAATGATATTATTCTCAATAATACCATGCTTTACAAATTTATCAACAAAATTCACAAAATATATTATATACATTTATGCAAATAAATTTATAAAATCAATGAGGCTAAGTTAAAACTTCAAATAGTCAAGATAACTACTATAACAACATATATTATTCTGAAAGGAACTTACTTGTTCCTAATGAAAAGAATGATACAAATATAAATATGAACAAAAAGAGGTGTAGGCCATAAGAATAATAGTAGCATATTAGAATTTAACTCTCTCGAAATCAACCAATTTGCAAACTCTAATAGTAGTATGAAATCAGATTAACATTAACTTTATATATATAAAAGCACTTGGTCATTTTTTTCTCTCCTTTGATGCTTTTGGTGTAGTTTATAACTTGTGATGATTGCGAAGCATTTGGCTATTTCCTTATTTTCTTTTAGAACAACAGAAGTTATGGGAGAAGTAAAATGAAGAATTTATGGATGAGGTTTTTGGTACTTCTATTTGCTAATTGTTGATAGATTTGTCGGTCTTTTGTTTTGTTAGATTTGAATTTTTTGTTTCCTGCAATGTTTGTCATTTATTACAAATGTTTCAACAAAAATGTGCAAAATACATTCATACACTCAACTATCTAATTTTTTCATAACTAATCAAAAGTTTCAAATGTGTGTACTTTAATACACCATTGAACTTAAAGTGACTAACAATAATGCTAGTAGTGTGGATCCTGATTTGGCTAAATTTTGTTTCAAAGCTGGCAAAAAACAAAGAATTCCACAAATATAGAAAACTTAAATGATAGACAACACAAACCAAATTTTAAAAACAGGTACAGTGAAACAAAACACAATTAGTGAAAACAGAAAATGCTCTAAACCACAAACTATCTTTTTGAAACTGGTTTGAATTTCAAATGAGTAATTATAGAAGCATCAATATGTAGATTTTCAATTTTCCTTTCTTTCTATATGTCTTTAGTACCAACCTGCATCAGTATGTAGCTTTTCAATTTTCCTTTGTTTCAATATGTCTTTAGTACCAACTTTCATGACTCTTTTACAATTTTTTTTAGATATTGTTTTTTAGTTCCTCTTGATTTTAAAGACACAACTATTGGATCTCAACAACATACCAATGCAAATATTAATTACTTAAAATCAAAATAAACTATTTAAACATGATAAGTTACAATTCAAATTGAGTCTCATGAGTTTTTTAAATGTAAAGAGAACACTACAATATTTAGAAATTAGATATATATAGACAAACAGTTAACGCTATACTAAAAAAAAAAAAAAAAACAGAAATTTATTTCAGGGGCAAAAAAAAAAAAAAAATCTAACAAAAAAATTTGCCAAGCAGGAAAAAAATTCTAACCAGAAAAAAAGATTGACAAACCAAATCCAAGAAAATGGAAAATTTTAATTGTAATTTAGCATACCTTTAATTATTTCTTCAAAGGTATTTATAATTTAAAATTGTAAAAGGGTCTAAGAAAAAAAAGGTTCTTTAGCGTCAAAGGTATTTCTTCTTCTAGCATCAAGGTTAAAGGGTCTAAGAAATACCTTATTAATACCTTTGATGCTAATTTACAATTTAAATTAGAAGAAATAATGATAGAAGAAGAAATACCTTTGACGCTAAAGAACCTTTTTTTCTTTATCGTCAATAAAATGATAAGAGTACGACCATCAATTCCACTGTGATCAAGTAAACAATATAGTAGAAATAACCAAATCTCACTACGTTGCCAAACCATCTATATATTACTTCAAGATTCATATAACAATATAATAATATTGATCGACTTGAAGATGGGGTTCTCACCTCGATTTTGCGGCAAGCAAAACCTTATGCCCTTAAACAGATTATGTTTTAGGGTTTTAAGAAGACCCAAGTTTTTAGTTTAAAATAAAACCTAAAATAAAACACAAATTTTCTTTCACTTTAGAGAAGCTACTAATAACAAATACTACGTACATTGACAAATAGAAGCGATAAATAAAACCATAAACAATAACAAAAATATTTCCATAATTCGACGTATCAAATAAAACTATCATAAATATTCGTAAAGCATCAAATAAATTAAATGCCTACAATGGAGTCTATAAAAACATCCGATTGTTGAAAGATTCAAACTTTCTACAAAGTAAGCCTCAGATACAAAACAACTACACAGGATTCGGGGATTAATTAGCCTAGCCCTACAGACAAGAGGTTTAAGCCTTGGTTTTATTGTTGTAGAGAAGAGCCGTGCATGAGAGAGAGAGAGAAGAGCCGTACGTGTATGAGAGAGTGAGAGAGAGAAGGTAGAAGACAGAAGAGAGATTTTTGTTTGTAGATACCTGGTTTGGTGTGGTAACTTGGGACTATTGCAAACTTTGCAGCAGCCTTAAACCCTAAGAAGAAGAAGAAAGACAAAACAGAAACACTCTTCAAAAAGCTCGAAACAATAGGCGGGAGCTCCAGAAAACATCCAATTGTTAAATAATATATATATATATATATATATATATATATATATGTGACTTTGGATTGGGCTTGTAGTGTAGACCCAATAAAAGAAAAAGAAAATAGTGGTGACGTGGAAAATTGTGGGAGCTTCAAAGACTTCAGTTTTATATATAAATATAAATATATATATATTATGCCCGTGCGATGCACGGCTTAATTAAAAAGTTATATATAAATAAATCATAATTAATGAACCATACGAATAAAACCACATTAATTTATAAATATAATTGAGTCAATTTATACAAACACCATTTATGACTTCAAAACTCTTTTCTTTTAGAAACTTCATGACTCCACATGTTTGGCTTCATAGAACTCTTTACGAATCTTTTTGCAAAATTAAATATTTATAAGTATTAATAAAATAAATGATGAGCAAAATGAATAAAAAAAGATTTGGAACTTAATCATATGTTAAATATATATATATATATATATATCACTCCAGTGCGGCTTAATTCACAAAGCATGAATTGCATGAAATAAACTAAAATACCTAAAAAAGAAGAAGAATGAAGATCTCAAAATAGCAATAACTTCTTATAAACAAATTTGAAAGTTAAGCCATAGAGAGTATTTCAAACTACATGAAATTATTATATGTACAAAACCTAATCAACATGACACGTGGATAAAAAAGAGGGGGGAATCATAAATAATTCCGGTTGTTATTGATTAGAATTTTAATTCTATTAGGAGTTATTATGAAACACCATACCTTTATGTTTAGCATAAATCTACCTAAATTTTCTAATTTTCTAAAAGGAAATGACAATGCACTAAGACATGCAAATCTAAATATTAGAAACTAAAACAAAGTGATTTTTGTATGATGAAAATTAAAAATAGAGATCAAGGTTAATTTACCTAATTGGTACATTCAATACCAAATTGAAGAAGCAAACTACGAACAATAAGCATCCAAACCCTTTAGGCAAAACCATTGATAAATGCACCAAATATTCTAACCCAAAGCATCGTAGTATCCCACTTCCATATCTATATAGAAATAACACCAATTATATAAGAAAAAATAGAGAAGGATTGCAATACTTGTAGTATGTTACATGAAATTTGGAGATCATAGCCAAAAATTGAATCACTCGTAACTGCAAGCATGTTATTAAGAGTTATGACTTTGGCAATAAGTTTTCATGGATAATTGAAAATACCTCCTTTAACATTAACATAAGATGAGAATTGAGTAGTAATACCTTTTGGCGAGGTCTTGCATGCCGAAAGTGCATCATTTTCTTGGGCTATTCTTGTGAACAACAATTTGTATAATGAGTAAAATCAATAAAAAATAATTTGTATACCCTATGTAAAACAAAGCAAAGATCAAATTGAAAGCAGGAAAAATTTTATATAAAAATATGTCTCATTATAAAATAAAAACCACTTTAAAAAAAGGCTAACTTGAAAAGAAAAGAAAATTCACACATCCATTAGCATCATTGAAGCTTTCATTACTCACCTAGCATCGTGATTGAAGTTTTATTATTTCATTCAAGGTCACACCTATATTATATAGGTGTTAGATACATCATATAGAAGTTTGATTGAAAGAAGACCTCCAACTCTTCATGCCTAATGTTTTTAAAGAATTATAAGTCTATCCATAATTCCTCTTATGCACAAATACTCTTGTATTGCTTTCGTGGTATGAGTGGGCAGATGTTTATGATTATAATTTTGTGATATGGATTACATCTTGCAGGATTATAATTTTTGTTAAATCTTATCCTTTAATCAAGAGTTTTGTAGCTTGATATTCTAATAAAATATTATTTATTTAATAATAATAATAATTAATATATAAAATGTAGGTTGCAACTTGATGAAAATAAAAACAATGAAAACGTGGGATGAAATTTATGTAGGTTGCAACTTGAGGAAAATAAAAACAATGAAAACGTGGGATGAGATTAAAATTTAGAAAAATTTTAAAATATACTTTTAGTTAGAGTAGAATTAAAATTCTAAAATTTAGATGATAAAATTTTATCTGAATTAAATTTTTGTATGTTAAATACTATCCCTTAATTTAAGAAATATATCCTAACAAATAAAAATAATTATGTTAATCTAATTTTATTTCAACACTACATGTAAAAAATAAGGATTAGATAGATTAGATGAAGAATTTGGATTGTAATCAAATTAAGATTTTTTTTTCAACTTAGAAATTATAGTAGAAGAAAAAATAAATATATTTTTTCTTAAAATCTAAAAATCTAAAAAAAATTATGCAATTTAGTGAAACCACTTGACGCAACTACGGCTTCTAAGCTCAACTTTTATTATATAGTATATGATTTGTATCTATAACGTTACTAAAAAACTAAACTGATTGCTTATTAAAAACAAGCCAGAAAATCTGTTCCCGTTCTGCACTGTTCTGACTTACACAACATGATTGAATCAAGTCAGACTAGACCTCTCTTTTAATTTTTTAATTTTTTTTTTTTAAAGTACTCTCAAGCCAATCAAATTAATTAGATGTTATGTATCTTAACCAAAAAAAATTCAATTATATATTTCTCAACTTTAGCAAGGGCATCTTAGGCTGAAATTTGACAAATTTCGTGAATGAAAATGGGGAAAATTAATGAGGAAAGCTCACAAGCAAGAAGGAGATACAAACTAACCTAGAAACTCTGCAACTATAATTGATCTTAATTACAGCCAACACAGCAAACTAACCCAGCATCTTTCTTAGGCTGCATCAAGCTATTATGGGAACTAGATCACTTCTAGTCTGAATTAAGAATTTAAGATCTCAACAACCTCAAAGAAATGTGGTATAATTTGCCCAAAATAATGAGCCCTACCACGGGTCCACGCCTCTTCGCTACAAGCCCTTTAGTTTTAGGGCCATAGGTGGAACCTCGTTTCCACCACAAGTATTCTATGCTTTACCATGTATGTCATATATCTTTTTACATTTGTAATTGGGCAATAATGCCAGATTGGGCCAAGACCATTAGGGAGTACTCCATTTTGGTAGAACCTTTCAAATTCTTCCTATAATTTTTTATTGAATGGAAATTTTGAAATTTTAATTATTAGATGACATGTTTTTTATATTCTTAATATGCATATAAAATTTTGTTCAAATTGGGTGTTATTTATTATTCAATCAATAAACTCTTTTTTTGCATAATTTTAGACCACAAAAACTTGAAATTTAAACATTTGATTAATAAAAATATGCAATCTAATGGTTATATTATCAAAACTCACATCTAATAAAAAGAAAAAGGGATTTGAAAGGTTTTTCTCTAAACTAGTTTGGAGAAAAATCTTTTCCCTTATTATTTAAAAAAATTAAGGAAAAAGTTTGACTCCAATTCGATTTTGGAGGAATTTTCCTACAACCCACTATGTGGCATTTGAGAGGACTATCAATGTGTAATTTTAGTCACATGACATTTTTAATAAATCACATGACTTATTTAATTAATACACAAACATAATCTTATAACTCGCCACATAGTCGATTGGGAAAAATTCCTTCAAATTGATTTGGAGAAAAACTTTGTTCAAAAATTAATATACCATCTTTATATTAATTTTCATGTTATCATTTCGTGACTCATAATGATGAAATATGTTAAATTAACAATTTTCTCAAAAGTTTAAACTATTAAAATATGGTAAATTTTATTATTTAACCACATAATTCTAACACTCTTTCGTACTCGTGGGCTCAAACTCCATTTTAATAGTTGAGGCCAAACATGTGGAATTTTAAATAGAAGGTAGTGTAGATGAGACAATAATTGAACTTAGGACATTTTATTTTGATATCATATTAAATTGCTAATTTCTCAAAAAATTTAAACTTTTGAGACAATCGATAATTTAACAAAATACAATCCGGCATGTTTCATCAGTCGGGCTACGTGTAATTGATGAGATTCCATATAGGTTGAAAGTTGAAACAGATTTACATCTTCTGTTTGTTTGTTTGTTTGTTTTTTTTAATTATAGGATTATATCTACAAAATAATCTACTAACTTCTATCTTGCGTGTGCTTCTCAATGAGATTGCAATATGTTAGTGCTTCACATAATATCCTGTAAGTTTTATGTCTCTATTTTGTTCCAAGAGCCAAATATGCAGTGTTTTAAACTTTTGATTCCGCCGGTCTCGTAATACATACCATATTGCTAAATTTCAGAACTCCCCTAACCCTTTTTGAATTTGTTAAAAAGAAACGTGTAATATCAATGAAGAAACAAATTTTTTTTTCTCCAAGTATTCGTTGAATGCCCATGAATGGTGCTCTCTATACCTTTCTAACAGAATCTTAACAAAAATTGAGAGAAAACAATAACTCTGGATTGCATTGAAGCGGAATCCACACCAATAACTCTGTTTATATACACTAAGTATCCGTTTGGCAAAGATTATTTTTGCTTATTTATTTTACTATTCAGCTTATTTTTGCTACTATTCATGGGTCTCACTGCACTTTTTGATACTATTCATGTGTCCCACTGTACTATTTCAACTAACTTTTACTTTTATTTACAGTACTTTCAGCAAAAAGTTTTCAGTTTCAGCAAAATAAACGAATCCCAAATGGATCTAAATATAGAACTAACTAATTTAACTCTACTAAATTAGTTCTAGCACGTGTGAACACAAGTCAAGTGTATTTACACGTGTGAGATAATTAAATCACTAAAAACTACTTGTAGCTTTACTTAGACTTGTCGTTTAACTGCTGCTTCTGTTGTTTAACTCCAGACTCAATCTTTACCACTTCTTTTCTTTGCTTCTGATCTTCTTCCTCTCTTCTCTTCTGATCTTTAGAGCATTGACACTTTCTAAAGTTAGCAACATTAACTTTCCATCCGTGGATTGTAAGTATGTTTATTTTGTAAGTTAATTTATCTACACTTTTTTAAAATCTCATTTTTAGGTATAATAGCACTTTTAAACCGGACAATACATTTAATTTATTTTTAAATAGATAATTCATTGTGCAAAATTTAATTTTTGGTAAACAATAAATGGTTAGGGGCGACCAGTGTTCACGGCTTCCTTACAGTGGCAACAAAACATTGTCTTGAGGGAGTTCTATTGAACCCCCTGACTTGGGACAATTTTTTTTTTTATACATATATAATATTTTATAATTTTTTGGTTATGACCCTCCTAAAATAAAATTTTGAACCCCCTAAGAGAAGCCCAATATTAAATAAATTCAACACCAACCTTTATCTTGACATTTTTAAACAAAAAGAAAAAAAGTCAACAACAAACTTATTTGATCTGAAAAAAATAGCAAGTCCAATGACAAAAATTAGTAATTTGTTGATCTTAAATCTCATAAAAAGAAAATTAAGTGAGCAATAAAGTATAAAGTGTAAACACTAAAAGACAATTAAGTGTGAGATAGTGAAAGTGAGGTGTGGGACAGTGGGGAGTGAAGCCAATTTTTTTTTTCATTTTTTAATGATTGTATTGTTGTGTTGAATTTTTCATAGAGTAATGTAAAAGACAACATAAATTCTTCCCAATGAATTACAAAGACCAATAAGTTTGCAAAGTTGAGTTGAATTGTTAAATATATTTAAAGTTTACTTAACAACAATAAATTAAAGAATTCTTCCCATTGAATTAAAAATTGAAAAGAGTAAAAACAAAAACTAATAAATAATAAACTAAAGTATTCTAAACAATAATAATTAAAGTTTACTTAACAACAATAATTAATAACTTTATTATAGTACTTTGTTATAGTAATGATGATTTCAAATATTTAATTTTAACAGCAATATTTAATATTTTCATTATACTAAGAAACAATGTCCAATGAACTTATAGTTATCATTTATTATCTTATTAGTACTATGGATACAATTTTTATAAGTAAATCACATGTTTTCACAAGATTCATCTTTTACCTGAGATTTGTATTTTAAGAGAACTCGTGTTGACTTGAAAAAACTTCATTCAGATCATTAGTGATGACTTATGAGAAAATATCTATATTATTATCCTAATGATGAAGATGAAATAAGAAAATATTATTTATAAAGAGGTCATTGTCAACCTCTTCAACAAAAATTTGAATGAACCGAGCGTACCACTGTTTCCCCCACCTAGTGTTACCATAAAAGTACACTAATCACTCCTGGGCTAAAACCCCCATTATGTATGCAATACAGGAGTATAATGAGCACCAATAAGGTTTTTTTTTTTGTTTTTTTGTTTTTATAGCAAAATGAACACCAATAAATTGCTAGTGCATAGGGGGAAGCTCAAACTTACGTCTTAAGTTGTGTTGGCCCAAGTGTCTTACCACTACACGTCTACACCACAAACCCTGTTGATTTCTTTTGCTAATTATGCTTAGGAATAGCTAATTGTTGCATGGGATGGATCATGGACTTCACGTTTGGTTCCACATAGTGGTACATGCCTTGCCAAAAAACTTTTATTTGCTTTTGCGTGCTTTGAGGGGCTATATATTTGATTATTTTCCCCCATGGATGCATGCTCGAGGCAAAAAAAAAAAAAAACTTCGTTGCTGATGAATAACAAAATCTTCTACTGAAAAAAGAAGGAACTAATCTTGAGGTAGAAGGACCAGCATAACTACCATATTATAATGGTTTCTTTGCCCAATCACATGGTATTGGTATATAGTATATACTTTAAGAGCCGGTTTATATGTTCTTTTTTGAGAAGTGGTTTATATATTCATATTGCAGTGTTATACGTTGCAAACTTGCAATTTACTCAAAACTTGGGGTCACCATCCAAGATTCCAAGTTATCTAGTTTCATTTTTTCACTTATTTTAAGGACAAAAATGAAAGCCCTTGAAAGCAAAAGTACAAAACGATGTTGATCGACCGGAAGATCTTTTTTTTGATAAAAATATTTATTTCCAATCAGCTTAGCTTTTTGTGCATTTAGGATTTGATCAATGACACGATAAATTGTTTTTACTCGTCTCCTTGTTCCCATAAAGCATGAGATTCTGTGAATTAACTTTTGTCGGAAATTTTTCTTGTTCTCTTTTCTTGGGGATATATTAATATAAACATTAATTGTATTTGGTTGCTAACAAGGTAGTGGAATAAAAAAAAATAAAAAAAAGATTCCTTCTTCTTTTTCTCCTTCTCCTATTATGGACAAACACAGCATATTAATAATTAAAAGAGAAAACATATCATATTTGAATTATGAATTGTAATGGTATATATGCACGCAATCTCTACCTTTTAAGAAAAAGGCCACAAATCACAAATTACATCAAATTCCTCTTTATTATGTATTCTATACTACATTTGATACGATACTTGACTAATGCAATATATTTAAGAGGAGTCTTTTATATATAATTATCAATTAAATAATTTATTTAATACTAATCAAACTAATATAACTCGATGAATTAATATTAACCAGACCAAATTTAATATCATATAAAAAAATAAAATATTATGATTCAAGTATAAAATTTAACAGTTTCTAAAGAAAGTATGAAATTTAATAAAAAGAAATGAACTTTTTTTTTAGGCGAAACTACACTATCGGTCCTTAAAGTTTACCCTGTGAGCGCAATTAGTCCCTCAACTTACAAGTGAGCGTTATTAGTCCCTTAAGTTTTAAAAATGAGCAGTATTAGTCCTTTATTAACTGAAGTTAGTAATATTACTTATGTAGCTAACGGAATAATGACCTGTCATATTCTGTTTAATGATGTGAAATTTTTGAATGAATAAATTTCAAAAACCAATATCAAAATACTTGATTTGAGCCATCTAACCTTTCTTTGTCAGTTTCTGAAACGCACAAGAGAGAAAAGTTGCCTGCGAGACTATTGTTGGTTTCCATGGCTGTCTCAAGAGTCGCACCGATCCACCGGAATGACACCATCTGCATTCCATCGATCTTTCCCACCATAACCTTCTTTTATTTGAAACTGTGCAAGACCCTTTGCTCATGACTCATAATTTAATCAATCATTTAGTTTTAAACTCAAACGGTTGACAAATACTAATGCAAAGGTTCACAAATGAGATATACTCAATCATTAAACCACTACAATGCATAAGGATCAACGATTTCTACGCTTCACATTTGGTTTATTTTAGATCCAAAAAAACCCACACATCCCCCAACTTCGATGCGTATCTATATATCCCAAAAACAAATGCAAGCAATGCAAACAACCATTGCAATCCACTCTTCGCTCCACGATATACAATATATGTTTGCTATGGATTGATTGCAATTTTAAACCCATGGATTGATTGCAACGTCATTGCGGATGGTGCCATATGGTGGATTGGTGCGACACTCGAGTCAGCCATGGAAAAACAATGCTCTCCCCTCCAGGCAACCTTGCTTTCTCATGCGTTTCAAACTTTCAGTATCGAATGGGAGAATGGCTAGGTCAAGTATTTTGGGATTAAGGATTTTGACATGTAAAATAGTTTTTGAAAATTTTCATTAAAATATGCCACAACATTTAAAAAAGAGAGAGATATCATTTTCATTAAAATGTTGTAGACATATAATTTCTCTTTAAAAAATTGCTAAATCATTATTCCGTTAGCCACGTAAGCAATACTATTAACGGTAGTTAATAAAAGGACTAATACAACTCATTTTTAAAACTTAAATGATCAATATCGTTCATTTGAAACTTAAGGGATCAATTGCGCTCACAGGGTAAACTTTAGGGACTAATAGTGTAGTTTCACCTTTTTTTTAATTACCATAATTACATATTTAATAGTTCCTTATAAAATGACAGTCTTTATAATACCTATCAATAACTTCCATAATTATCAATTTTTTTTCATATTTAATATTTCATATACAAACACATCAAAATAAATTTCTATTATTTTTTCTAAAAAAATAAATTTCTATTAATAATTATCAAATTTCATATTTATATTAAAAAATAAAACAAGGAAAGAATCATTTTTTTTATAGATAAAAACATATTTTATTGAAGTTTTCCCTGCATTGCAAGGGTTATTGTCTAGTATATAAAATCAAAGTTGCTTAATTTTTGGTTGACCTCATAAAATTGAGGGCTCAAAATTGTACAGGTCACTATTTTAAAATATATGTATATTATAATTAAATTTAAATTTGATTCTATATTTAAGAATCTTTGTATATTATATTTTCTTTTTAAGCAGTAAACTATATAAATCCATATATAAACACAATCGTTATAAATGTCTAATACTAGAATATAATTTCATATACAAATATAATCATAATAAATATTTAATAATAATTATCATAATTACCAATTTATTATTTAAGAAAAAAAAGAGAGATAAAAATCATAAAATTTGTCAAAAAGTAAATAACTAAATATAAATATAAATATATATATATAAAATAAAAGGGAAAACGTGGCCGCCTTTGCAACCATCAAAATTTGACTTAATAAATTTGTAATGGGTCAACAAAGATGACTCAGAAATCCATATATATGGGGGAATATATTTGGTCAGGATCACAAGAATCACAACGAATAAATCAGAAGGAATAAAACCGTTTTCTTTTTTCTTCTTCTTAGGAGGTTCATATTCTAAAAGTCAGAGAACAATTTTTTAATTAAGGCACAACTTAAGGTTAAAGTAAGCAACAAAAAGGAAAACAATTTCTAAATAAAAAAATAAAAATAAAAACAACACAAACAGAGCCATTATTGAAGGTGAATTTAAGAGCCAAGATATACTGTGAGTGAAAAGATACATATACCCAAAACAGGGTATATTTTTCCCTATGCTACACATACTTCATTGCCTCAAAAATCCCCCATGGAGGCAAACTCAGACTCCTCTCTCTCATCCCAAAATCTTCAAGCTCATCCTTTTTTCCTTTGATATGGGCCCACTTACATCTGACCCACCAAAGTCCCTCTCAGATTTCATCTCAATTTCTTGCCTCCCCATCAATATTAAGCAAAATGATAAATACCCATCTCAATAAAACCACCAAAAACACCCAAAAAAAAAAAAAAAATCATCTCCAATTTGAAAAACACCCCCTAAATTGCCTCTAAATTTTTCTACCAAAGCCTTGCTTTTTGCTCTAACAGTGGCTACCAATGATTACAAGCAACATGTGCACCCAAAGAATGTGCTAGGCCTATATTGTTGCACGGTCTATTTAACTCGTGGAAATTGTTTTAAATTTGTGCAATGCTAAAGTGAGTGTCACTCTCGGAATTGAGCTAGAACCACCGTTGGATCATTGATGAGCCTTTACTTTTCAACTTCATTACAAGATTTCTGGGATAAGAGGTGGAAAAATCTTAAAATCTTGGTAAGCAAGTTTCTGCTGCGTCACATAATATATAAATTAACCTGTACGTCGGCCTTTGAAAACGTGTTATTCAGACAAGGAAAACAGAAGTGGACCCACTTTCCCGCCGTGTCGGCGGCTTTCATAGTCTCTAGAGGTCTCATGCACGAACGAGTTGCTATTGTTCTACGTCACACGTGTGGCTCCCATGTGGGAACTGGCGAACTCATGTGCTTTTTCCTGATCCATGGGGTGTGTTTGGTGGTGGAGTTTTTTGGTGAAAAAAAATGTGTTATGGGTTGGGTAAGTGGGTGTTGGTTGCATTGGGCTGTGGCTAGACCATTGACCATTGGGTTCGTGGTGGTCACAGCCTCTTGGTTGTTCTTTTCACCACTGGTGAGGAATGGAGTGGATGTCAAGGTTGTTGAGAAATGCAAGGTTATTGTGAAGTTTTTGAAGGGGAAGGTGTTATGGACAGAAAAGTTTATAATTGGGATAATGGTATATTGAAAAAAAAAAAATCAAAGAGTTTAGTTTTAGTTTCAATTGAATTAATTCCAATTTTACATTAAGAGTTTTGTAGCTCAATTATCACTTTATAGTATTTTCAATATAAATATTTAAGCCGATAAAAAAAACATAGATATTTAAGATTCAAATTCACGAAATCCTACTGTAACTATTTAAATTATTATCAATATATATATATATATTAGGAGGATTTGGAAAATTAATTATTTTCTTTTTTTACTTCGAAAAATATCCATAATTTAATTAATCTATCCTTATTTCTAAAACATATGAGATGAGGTTAAAATCATAAAGAGAAAAATAAATTAAAAACAAAAAACCTATTGGCTAAAAACTTCCCACAATATAGTAGATAGATATAAAGTTCCTACCTAACATTTATTACAAAAAAATAAACTTCCTACTACCCATGTACACAACCAAATGTTCTATTAAAAAGAATACCCCACGTTGCTCTTAAAAAACAAACTACCCACGTCACATAAAAAAAAAACTACATATATTGTAAATTGATAACTCTATGACATTATGTGATGCGTGAACTATATGAAAAGAGTTATAACAATTTTGATTATAAATGAAAAACTTGAAAACCTTACAATTTTTTGGCTAAGAAATATATGATAAAATCTTTTCAACAAAAAAAGGAAATATATTCATGTTTTGTTTTTTTAGAAGAAAAAAGACTAGAAATTATCATTAAAGGAAGACTTAGCTGTGATAATCTAAAAGTACATTATTGATGTGTGGATGAATCCTTCATCCACACGGATAGATCACTGACATGTCTAGCAAGGTTATAAATTACATAATTATTACATATTCTACTAGTATGAGAATAACTAAGAAAACATAAAGTATTTGTATAATATTTAGCTTCAACAATAAAATGACCAAAGGATGCAAAAGATTCTTCCTCACTATTAAGGACTTTTGATAATCATTAAATAAGGTGTTTTGATGGTAAAGGGTAATAATTATAAAAATTATGGTTCAAATCCAAGTTTAAAAAAAAAAAAATTGCAATACAAGTAGAATTATAATGTTTTTCTTTCTCCCATTAATATATATATATATATATATGTATGTATGTATGTATGTATTGCTTTCACATCAATTAGGATTGGATTTGGGGCTTGACAGGAGTTGACTTATGATATCTTTAACATTACTCCCTCAAACTCAAGATGGAAGTCTGATGAAATCTTGAGTTTAGAATGTAAGCTTGTGAAGGCATTAAAGATGATCATGAGTGATTGGATTGAGATGTAGAATGTGCTACGCATAATGTTCAATAAATGATGCAAAATGTTGGTGATGGTAGTGAACAACAAAGACATGAATGACTGATGATGGCTACAAAGGACTAATAACAGCTTGACTAGCGACCAAATAATGCTTGCTATGGTCGGAGGACGGCTACACTAGTGGATTGAGGAATGTTGGCGAAGGATGAAGTATGTGAGCAAGTCAGTGAATTTTACACAGATGATACCCAAAAAGAATGAGTGATAGGCCAAGTTGTATAACTTAAGAGCCTCAAATAGGAAAGTGGACCGCAAAACGAAAATCTACATGAAAAACAAAGTGGAAGGTTCCTTGTACAGAGAAAAATAGTGGCAAGAAGTGGTTAGACAAAGTAAAAAACTGAGGCAAGCAATGTTTGGTGGCGAGCTGCTTGAATCTAGCATAGGCTACAGAAAGTGACTTTGATACCGTGTTGAAATAAAATGATGAATAATAAAATACTTAAAGAGACTAAGTGGAAGTAAGAGAAAGGTGTTTGGTTTAGGAATTTTTCATCACTCAATTTTCACTTTTCATCACTCAATTCTCAAATTTCATGGGCCCCACCTTAAGGATGCTTGTTTGGTTCAATTTTTTGTATCAATTTTCATGACTCATTACTCAAAAAAAGTAAGTTAAGAGTCATGAAAACTGAAAACAACTTTTAAGAGTTTTCAAAAACTGAAAATTGAGTTATGGGATATGAGTGATAGGTTATGAGAGATGGTTTAACCAAACAGGTGTGGTCCAATATGACGACTTGTTTTCACAAATGAAAGCCTTTAGTGAATACATATTTACTATTACAATGTGTGTTATATAAGAACATTACCATCAGGTGTGCCAAATGCCAAATATTTGGCATTTGGCATTTGGCACACCAAACACCAAAAACATACCATCATGAGGTGTGTCAAATGCCAAAAAGTTTTGGCATTTGCTACAGTACGCTCTTATGTTTGGAATGGTACGGACGAAAATTGTAAAAGTTTTAATATTTTTTTATTCTTACTTTTCTCTCTCCTCTCTCACCAGTCTTTTCTCTCTCCCATCTACTTGAGTCTCTCTTCCTCACTCATTCTCACTCTCAGAGCATTCTCATTAAGCCTCCTAAGAGCATTCTCATCAGCTCTCTCATAAAAAATGCTATTTTGACACACCAAAAACCTACTTTATCATTTTACCACATCATTTTACAATATCTCATTTATTAGATGTTATATTCTTCAATTCTATACATTAAATTAATATTTACAACACATTAAAATAATATATTAATTTCACCCATCATCAACAGCAACAACACCAGCAACAACGGCACAACCACCACCACCACCACTGCCGCAACAACGACCACTAACAACCACTGCCGCAACAACAACGACAGCCACCACCGGCACAAACCCACATCCACCAACACCAGTGGATCGTTGCGACTCTTGAGACAGCCATGGAAACCAACAATAGTCTCACAGGCAACTTTTCTCTCTTGTGCATTTCAGAAACTGACAGGGAAAGGTCAGATGACTCAGATAAAGTATTTCAATATTGGTTTTTGAAATTTATTCATTCAAAAATTTCACATCATTAAACAGAAAAATAACATGTCATTATTCCGTTAGCCACATAAACAATATCACTAACTTCAATATCGTTCCACTATTGAGAGCGGGAGGTCTTGGCATTTGGCACACCTGATAAGAATGCTCTAAATGCTATAAATGCTATTTTTTAGCATCTGAACTCCCAAAAACCAACTCCATCAAAACTCTTATATGCTATAAAATTTACAATCTTGCTACAGTGCATTCTCATTTTTGAGAGCGCACTGTAGCAGGATTGTATAATATTTTATTGATTTTAATTCTCTCTCTCCTCAGACTCTCAGACTCTCCCTCTCATTCTCTGGTTCTCCCTCACAACCTAGGCATCATCTCCCTTCCCTTTTCATCACGTTGCCTCCGTTTTGATGAGCATCTGATCTCCGTTAAGCTTCAAGGGTTTGTGGTCGACGATTGTGGTCATGATTTGGTGGGTTTCGTGGGTCTGATTTGGTGGGTATCGGTGGTGCTCAGCAACGATTTTGATGGGGTTGAGATCGGGGTGGTGGGTTTTGGCTGGGGTTGAGCTCAAGGTGGTGGGTTTTGGTTGGGGTTGAGAACGAGGTGGGTGGGTGGTGGTGGGTTTTGGTTAGGGTTGAGATCAGGGTGGGTGGGTGGTGGGTTTTGTGGTGGTGGCGATGGAGGTTTTGTGGTGGGTTTTCTGCTGTGGTTTGTGGTAGTGGTTTTGGTTCGGTGTGGGGCGTGGGTCACCGATCCTGGGTTTGTGTGTGTGATGGGTTTTGGTTGCTACAATGGTGGTGCTGTGACTTGTCACGATGGTGCTGTGACTTGTGGTGGTGGTGGCTGTGGTGGGTTGTGGTTGCTACGATGGTGGTTATGGCAAGTGGAGCGTGGTAGGGGTGGTGGAGGAGGGGGTTGGTTGGTTGCTATAGTTTTGTGTGTAATTGTTTTTTTATTATTTTAATGAGTAGTTTATATTATTTAAATGAAATGGTAAAAAATATTGAAGTTTTGATGTTTGATGTATTTTAAAGTGGAGTGGTGTAATAAATAAAGTAGGTTTTTGAAGTGTTAAATGCTAAAAATTTTAGAATTGTTGATGTGAATGCTCTCAGCTTCTCCTTTCTTCCTTTCTCTAGAGCACACTGCCGTCCTCATCCGCCACCAATCTCACCAAGTAATAGACCTCACTAAGCCATCGCCGATCTCACAAAGTAGAAGACCTCACCAAGCTGCCGCCTAGCCATGACCCACGAACCCGACCACAAACACAGCCACATCGACCCATCCTAACCACCACAAGCCGACCCACCACATCCACAGCAACCCATGGCCTGATCAACAACCCACAACCCAATCGGAACCCATCCTAACCGCCACAAGCCGACCCACCACATCCATAGCAACCCATGGCTTGATCGCCACGCCACGCCACACCACCGTCATCTCGCCACACCATGCCGCCGAGCTTGCCATGCGATCCACCACGTCATCGGAGCCTCCCACCATCAGACCTCTCTCAATCGGCTTGTAGTGGTGGGTTTTGCTTTTGGGTTTGTTTGATTTGGGATGGGTTTTGAGGTTTGTGAATGTGGTGGGTTGTGGGTTAGTTGTGGCAGTGGTATTGTGGTTGTGGCGGCAATTTGGTGGTTGTGGTGGTGATTATTGGGTGGTTGTGGTGGTTATTTTTTAGGTTGTTGTGGATTTTTTTTTTTTTTTTAATAAGGTGGTGTTGGTGGATGTGGGTTTGTGCCGGTGGTGGCTGTTGGTGTTGTTGCGGCAGTGGTTGTTGGTGGCCATTGTTGCGGTAATGGTGGTTGTGCCATTGTTGTTGTTGTTGATGATGAGGAGGAGTTAATATATTATTTTAATGTGTTGTAAATATTATTTTAATGTATAGAATTGAAGAATAAAACATGTGATGAATGGAATATTGTAAAATGATGTGGTAAAATAATAAAATAAGTTTTTAGTGTGTCAAAATGACATTTTTTATAGAAGAGCTGATGAGAATGTTCTAATAAACCCATAGTAGTAGGGATTTATAGTAGGTTAAATTTTAAACTAATACTTTCCCAAAAAAAAAAAAAAAAAATCTCAAACTAAAACTGATTATAAGACTTGTAATACAACTAGGGTTTTTTTCGTGGATTTCAGTTAGCTCAACTGGTAAAGTCTCTAATGGTTGTATAAGAGATTTGGGGTTCAATTCCCGCCTACACCAAAAACTGATTGGTGTCTTGGTCTGATGATAAAGAGCTATCATCAGGAACAGACGCCATAAGTTGAAACTCTCTCTCAAAAAAAAAAAAAACTAGGGTTTTTTTCCTGCACACTGAGTAGGATTGGATTAGGAATTGTTTACTTGCATACCAAATAAGATTGAATTTGAATCTTGAGTAAGAGCTGGGCCTTAATATATCTTTATAAAATCAGAAATTGGTCAGCGTTAGATATATGGCATTTGCTTTTATTTTTGAGAGTCATATATGGCATTTACTTGGCTGTGCTAATGATGGAAAGATGAATACGGTGCCCATATACAAAAAGTTTATTTAACTTTTTTTTTTTTTTTTTTTTTTTTTTGAGAAAGAAGACATCAACTTTATTAAGAAGAATTAGCCATGATCGGCAAGAAATACATAATCCGGGTGTGGAGGAGCATTCTCAGTCCACACCGAAAAACCTCTAACATGTCTAGCATGTTTAGCTAGGTTATGCGCTACATTATTTCCAGAACGTCGAACATGGGAAAATGATACACAACTACCTGCCACCAACATGGACTTTGCTGAGCTGAGTATGTGACCATAGGTAGACAAGGACATCTCTTCCGACTTCAGGGTGTTTATTACGTTAGCTGAATCTCCTTCCAATATGAATGAAGTGAAACCAAGTCCTTGTACAAAAGATAATGCTCTGGCTGCAGCCACTGCTTCAGCTATCTCCGGAGAAAAGGGAAGGCTAGCTTGTTCGGACAGAGAGGCTATAGCTTGTCCGTTACTGTCTCGTACTATCACTCCGATGCCAGCTTTCCTTATATCCCTGAATAAAGCCCCGTCGAAATTTACCTTGATCATTCCCGTCGGAGGAGGAGACCACCTGATCTGAGTTTGTGGGCTGTGTCGGCTCTGTTTTGAGGTGCTAGAAACAGAGTCTTGGAATGTGGTAAGAGCCCGCGAAGCTGCATGGATAACTTGCGTCAACGGGTAATCTTTTGTTGAGGTTCGAATCTGATTCCTACGGTGCCAAATGGTCCACATAACCGATGCCATTAACTCCACATTCTTCTGTTCTTCATACGTGAATTTCAACACTTCTCGGATTGATAGGAAAGATTTTGAGTGTCTAAAGGCGAACGAAGGGATGGAGTCCCATACCTGTGAGAGCTGATTACAACCCCATAGTGTATGGTATGTGTCTTCCACCTCCGCCTTACATAATTCACATGTATCTTCCATCAATATATGCCGCCGTCTTAGGTTGAACTTGACTGGAAGGGCGTTCTGGCAAGCCCTCCACAGAAAGTTACGTACCTTGGGTGGCACTGAAAGACCCCAAATCATCTTCCACAATCCGTTATCATTAGGAGTAGGGCTTCGCTGTTGGCTTCTAGATTGTTCCGCAGCTAGGAACTTCGAACCTGACTTCACTGTGTAACAGCCTGAAGGAGTGAAGGGCCAAACCACTACATCTTCCACCTTATTCAAACAGAGAGGGATGCTTGCAATGAGCTCTGCCTCGTGGGGAGTGAATAATCCATGCAGTAGGTTCTGATCCCACTTGTGAGTGATCGGATCGATGAGTTCTGAGACTTTCATGTCTTCAAAACCTTGTACAACCTGTGAGCTGACCCGAGTCTGTGTTGGTGAGGGCAACCAAGCATCATTCCACACACTTATATCTTCTCCACACCCTACCCTCCATCTGACCCCCTTCAACAATAAGTCCCTTCCTTTTAGGATACTCCTCCACGCATAGGAACCAGTGTTCGAGCTAGGGGCTTCTAGGATGGAACAATGGGGAAAGAACCTCGCTTTGAAGACTCTATAGAATAATGAGTCTTTTTGGTGTAGTAATCTCCATGCCTGCTTTGCCAAGAGTGCATCATTAAAATTAGCTAGGTCCTTGAAACCCATACCCCCCTCCATCTTGGGTTTACAAAGAGTGTCCCACTTCACCCAATGTACTTTTCTTCTATCTCCTTTTTGCCCCCACCAAAATTTTCTAGTGAGACTCTCAATATCTGCACAAAGTTCCAAGGGGAGTTTGAAGCAACTCATTGTGTAAGTTGGTATCGCTTGAACCACTGCCTTGATAAGGATTTCTTTCCCTGCCTGAGACAACATTTTCTCCTTCCACCCCTGAAGTTTTCTCCACACCCTCTCTTTTATGAAGTTAAAACTGGCTTTCTTATGTCTCCCTATTAGTGATGGCAGCCCCAAGTACTTCTCATATTGCACAATCTCAGGTACTTCCAATGCCATTTTGATTTGATTCTTAGTGTCTTTAGAAGTGGACTTACTGAAGAAGATGGTGGTTTTATTTTTGTTGATCTGTTGACCCGAGCATTTGCCATATACTTCAAGAATGTTCATAATCTGCTGACATTCCTGAATTGTGGCCCTGCAAAACAGTAGACTATCATCTGCAAAAAGGAGATGGGTTAGTCTAGGGCTACTTCTACAAAGAGAATAACCCTTAATATCACCCTGTGCTGCCGCCTTAGTGATGAGGCCATGTAAACCCTCAGTGCACAACAGAAAAAGGAATGGTGAAAGTGGGTCTCCTTGGCGTATCCCTCTGGAAGGTTTGATCAACCCTTTAGGTTCTCCATTCACAAGAATAGAGTAAGACACTGTTCTGACACATAACATCATCAGATTAATCCATTTTTCAATGAAACCCAACCGTCGCATCACAGATTCAAGGTAGGGCCACTCCACCCTATCATAGGCTTTGCTCATGTCTAATTTAATAGCCATGTAATTCTGCTTTCCACAATGTTTTTGCATACTATGGAGAGACTCAAAAGCAACCAAAATATTATCAGATATAAGTCGACTTTTAGTAAAAGCACTCTGATTTTCAGTAATAATATTTGGTAGAATTTTTTTGAGTCTATTTGCCAAGACTTTAGAGAAAATCTTGTAGAGCACATTGCAAAGGCTTATGGGTCTAAAATCTGAAGCATGCTCAGGGGATTTATTTTTTGGTATGAGGGAAATAAAAGTATGATTAAGGTGTTCAGGTAAAGTAGCAGAATTAAGAAAATGCAAAACAGAGTGTGAGACATCGTTACCAATGGTACTCCAAAAGTGTTGGTAGAACAATGGTGGCATGCCATCGGGTCCAGGGGCTTTTAGTGGGGCCATTTCATTAATAGCCTTTTGCACCTCCCAAGCTGTGAAGTCTGATGATAACTGGTGGTTCATGTCAGTACTAATCACCTTTTGTATAGAGTTGGTGGCTTCCTCACACAGTGGGCCTCCTGCTGAAGTGAATAGTCCTTGGAAATAGGACACCAATATTTCGGCCACTTCCTCACTACATGTACTCCATTGCCCCGTTGAGGCCCGTAACTTTTGGATTGTATTTTTTCTTTTTCGTTGAGTGGCCCTACAGTGAAAGAATTTGGAATTTCTATCACCTTGTGAGGCCCATAACACTTTAGACCTTTGAAGCCACATCCTTTGTTCTTTGTCCTCCAAACTTGCTATCTCCTTTTTCAACTCTAGAAGCCGAAAATTCTGACCAGTCCGCATAGCCTCTTTCTCTGCATGAATCAATTCTTTTCTTTTCTGTTTCAGCAAAGCTTGGACGTTGCCGAAGTGATCCTTGTTCCATTTCATCAGCTCCTTTCCACACTTCTCAATCTTGTGCACCGTTCTAATTATTGGATCATCTATGCCTCTAGCATCCCAAACTGCCTCAACTATTTCAGTACACCCCCGGTCAGACAGCCACATTTCTTCAAATCTGAAGCGTTTTGGTGCTGTGTGAAAGTCAAGTCCCATGGTATTAATCCAGAGTGGGCAGTGATCCGATGAGTCTGCTGTTAGATGTTGGACCTTTGTACCTGCAAATCTCAACAGCCAATAGTTAGTTGCTAAAGCCCGGTCAAGTCGCTCCCATATAGAATGACCTGTAGAGAAGTGCTTCTGCCATGTAAACCGATGACCTGAGAATCCAAGATCAATAAAACCACATTCATCCACCACATCCCGGAATAACTGCATTTGTGCTTGACTTCTATTACTTCCTCCAAGTTTCTCTGAGCTCCCAAGAATTTCATTAAAATCCCCGGCACATAACCAAGGGAGATTAAATTTTTTCTGTAGTTGTCGGAGCTTATTCCATGACTCAAACCGTTTATGGGAAACTGGCTCTCCATAGAAGCCTGTGAAGCGCCATTCATCCTCCCTTCCTTTGTTAATAATAGAATCAATATGGTTCCTGGAAAATGTATCTACATGTACATCAATAGAGTTCCTCCAGTATAGAGCTAGACCGCCCCCTCTATTATTTCTTTCAACAAAGAATAAGTTGTCAAATTCGATCTTGCATTTAATCTCTTGTAGCCTAGCTTCATCCGCCCATGTTTCGGCTAAAAACACGACGGAGGGATCTTTAGCCCGAACCATCACTTCAAGCTCCTTCACTGTCCGCAGGTTCCCAAGCCCACGGCAGTTCCATACAATGATACTCATGGTGATTGGCGGGGCTGTTGAACAGCCTCCACCATTGAAATGTCCTGTCCATTCACTCTTGAAACCTGATATTTTTTGTAAGGTAACTCGAGCTGGATTTCATCTTCTTCCTCCCTTCCCCTTTTTACTGCTACTGGGAGTTGTGTGTCTGCCTCTGTCTTAGGAATATTACGTGCCAACTTCTTCCACTTTCTGAGTTCAATTGTATCAGGTATAATAGTCAGGGGCTGATTATCCACGTGTATCACATTCTGATATTCCCCACTGTCCACCCTATTCACATTAACCCCTGAATTTTCTCCACTAGAGGCCGTAAATATTGAGCAGTCAGCTGTCTTATTGGGTGTGCTATAATCGTGGGATTCAAACTTATTAAGAGCCGTATCAATCTCTTCAATTTGGGATTCAAAATCTTTTGGATGAGGAGATGGATATATAATAGGAATGTCATTTATTACCTGAATATTCTGGGAGGAATTATTGCGTAAAATCTGCTGAGAGACACCCCTGTTTTCCGCCATATCCAAATTTGAAACCTGTTGGGAGTCAACGTTCTGTTGAGGCTCTGTGATGGCCTGAGTCCGATCGGCGCTTTGAGTGTCCACCGGTGGCTGCTTCCCTGACTTGGCTGGTTGCTCCATGGAGCTATTGGCTTTTGAACCTCCAAGGCCATCACCCATTCCTGAAACCGTTGTAAAGGATGACTTCCCTGGGTTGTACGGAGCCGCCCTGAGCCATGCACCATACCCCTGTACTCCCACCGATTCGGAACCTCTACCCGTGAGCCATTTCTCGCAATCCTTCTCATCATGGGACACCAAGCCACACCAGTAACAAAAATTAGGGAGTTTTTCATATTTGAAAGACACCCACCGATCATTGTCTTCTCCTATATCTATTTTACGACCTCGACATAGAGGTTTTGAGATATCCACCTCCACCTTTACACGGACAAAGTCATTTCCCATTAGCTCTTTTGGATTCTCCGCCTCTGACACTGCTCCAAGGGATTCACCCAATTCTATTGCTGTCTCGGGGTCCAGTAATCTCATCGGTAATCCATGTATTTGCACCCAAAAATTAACCTTTGTGAAGCGCAAGTTTTTCGCTGGGGTCTTATAATCGTAGCGCTGGAATAGCACTAAGTGCTTGTCAAAGGACCATGGCTGTTGCGCTAGAACTCTTTCAGCATCAGATTCCAACTCGAATATAAAAAGCAGAACATGGTCGCCCACTTCCCTGATCTTAAACTCGTTACGAGCTCTCCACAGGGGTTTAAAGGTTCGTCCAATGACGTCCACGTTAATGGCACGTCTGGTCAGGAACTTCGCTACTAATACATACTCCTTACGCTTCAGATTCTTTGATTTTGTTAGGCTGAGTTTGGTCCCTTCTTCAGCGGTTAGGGACAACTTTTCCCATTCGCTAATGATATCTTCCATACCGTATGTGTTTTGAGAGTTTTGAAAAGAAAAAAGAGAGAGAAAAAGAGTGTTTCCCAGATCCCAGAAAAAGAAACCCAACAAGCCCTACTGTTAACAGTGTTAGCAGAGGGAGGAAAATATCACTCCGAGGAAGATAACCAAAGTTCTACATACCACGGTCTCTAGAGAGAGCGACGTGGTAGAGAAAAATTTTAATTATCACTTAAAAACTTAATAAGTTTATTTAACTTTAATCCATATAAATAACTATATAACATAACACATAACAATATCACGTCCAGGGGTGGAGGGCAGGGGGCCATGGGCCTTTCAAAAATCCTCCCTCCCTCTTGTATTTTTGAAAAAATATATAAAATTTTGGACATGAAATTTAAATAATGCCTCCTAGATTTTTACTAAAAATATATAATGCATTTATATAGTTGACTAATGCATTTTCTTCCCTTTAATTACTCTTATATCACACATATATAGCTCATTAAATCAAAGTGTATTTAATGTATACCATACGTAATTTAATTATGTTCTATTTTTATTTAATTGACTTTTTATATTTTTAGTCATATCAATTTTTTGAGAGAATAAAGATAGACTTACTTGATGTTAATATTTTTTAAAAATAAGAAAATATCATATGTTAATTCAAAATTAGAAATATTCTTATTATATAAGTAATAAATAAATATTCCTATCAAAAAAAAAAAAGTAATAAATAAATATAATATACTTGTAAAAAATAAAAAAATTATAATAGATATATACACACTATTTGTGTGTTATTCTTTGGAATTATATATATATATATATATATATATATATATAACTTGATCCCTCTCTATAAAAAATTTCTAGCTTCGCCATTAATCATGTCTGGAAAAAAAAATACTCTTAGATAGAGTATATATATTTGATAGCTTTTTTTTTTTTTTTTTTTTTAAATAAAAAGAAAGGTAAGCTGGTTGATAGCTTTTTATTTTTTTAGAAGCAAACTTATGATAGAGACGTGTTTCAATCAGAACAATCTCTCTAAATGAAATCCTCTGACAATGGTGTAAAGAGAACCAAATGTTAGTGGGGTTATTGACTTATTGTATCAATGTCTAATACTATATTTAGTTCTATATTATATGACAAATATGTTTCCTTTCTAGGGAAGTCTTTATATAGCCTTTTTCTTCTTCTTTTTTGATAGGAGTTATTGATTCTTTCTTGAGTCATTGTCCGGTTTTGGTACAATAGCGAACTCATTATTTACGCGGGCATTGTGAAGTTTTCAACTTTACAATATTCTGCCAAAATGCTAGTTAGTTAAAAATCATGTGAAATTAAATATAAATTATAAATTATAAAAATAAAGTATGATTAAAATTAAATTACCTTAATTACTTGATGAAATTAATTCATTTTTTTAATGAAAAAAAAGTAATTCATGTAAGGATGGGCATTTCTTGCTATAAAATATTGTGAAGATGATTAAGATAATTTTAAAATTAAATAAAATTTAATGGACCATTTGGTAATATGATTTTAATATGAGTAATGATTTCAATTGAAAATATTTTTAACGAAAATACATTATAAATCACGTACCTTTTTTTTTATGAAGAAAAGCTCTTGATAACCTAATATAAATAACCTATAAGATGCTAGAAAACCCACCTTTTTCTAGCGGAATTATTCTGATGGAGAAGATGTTACACCTTGTTTTCTATTATATTTTGCATCTTATGAGAACTTTTTTTTTTTTATTTTGGAAGGGGAAAGGTAAAAGCATCTTATGAGAACTTATATGGTTCTCAATACATTTAACTTGTTTTAAGAGAATCATCCCAGTTAATGCCTAGGCATCTATCTAAGAAAAGTTTTGAATATACTAATTTTAGTTTATATACTTTTTCTTTTTGCTAGTCGGCACTTCACAAAAACCTTGGTAAGAAGTAAGAACATAATCCAAGAGCTTCAACCATCCATCCCACATTCCAATCCCCAATCCGAAAAGAATATTGGACTCCCTATTATATGTACTTGCATTTTTAATGGAAGGATTCCAGCTCTTCCAATTATCAGTAAACTGTTCGGTACTCTGAGGATAATGTTTTCTGATCTCCCATAATAGTAAATCTCCATATTCTCAAAACACCAGATATTTTTTAATTGGATGTGAATTTTGACAAATCGACAATTGAATTACATTATCTTTGTATATTCTCCATGCTTGCGAAATTTCAAGGTGATCAAAGATCAATAGTCATGTCATCTATCAATTGTATAAATTCGAGTTTTTGTAGTTTAAAATAATGTATAAAAAATGAGTTTATGGATTGAATAGTAAATAGCATTCGATTGACATGAAATTTGGCACACATGTTTAGAACATATAGAACATGTAATCCAATGATGAAATTTTCAAAATATAAATTCATTAACAAGTAATTGGGTGATGTAATATTGCTTAGAGTTACACCACTATTGATAAATCAACCGTTGGATTACATTATCTTTGTATATTCTCTATTTTTGCAAAGTTTCAAGGTAATCAAAGATCAATAGTCATGTCATCAATCAATTGTTTCAATTCAAGTTTTTGTAGTTTAAAATATTGCATAAAATATGAGTTTATGGATCAAATAGTAAATAACATCTAATTGGTATAAAAATTGGCATACATGTTAAAAATATATAGAACATGTAATCCAACGGTGAGATTTTCAAAATATGAATTCAATAACAAGTTATTGGAAAATGTAACATTACTTAGAGTTACACTAGGTGTAACTTGAACCCAACCCATACATATTAGATATTTTATTTTGAGAAGTGCTACGTACACAATATTTTCACAACAAAATCATAGGTGCTATGTTATTATTGGTTCAAATTTAAATTTACCAATAAAAGTATTATTTTTGCCCACCAATAACAACCCATAACAACTTGCTACTTATGGTTTGTTGTGAAATCGTTGTAGACATAACATTTCTCTTTTGTTTTTGATAATTTAGGTTTCATTTTTTTAGGTATAAAACTAGTTTTTTTTTTTTTAAATGATTTCAATTGAAAATATTATTAAAGAAAACCATATGTTTGTCAATGTTTGGTTTGGTTGTATTCTTGAAAATGTTATAAAAAAAAAACCAATTTAGGGACCAAAAAGCCTTCGGCCTTGAATTTTTTTAGGGTAAATTGCAAATTACACTCATAAAGTTTAAGAGTATTTGAATTTTACATCTTGAAGTTTTAGAATTTTGATTTAATCCCCTGAAATTTGGGGGTGTTTGAATTTTATACTTTGAGATTTTAGAATTTGGATTTTACCCCCCTAAAGTTTGAGGGTGTTTGGATTTTATACCCCCAAACTTTAGGGAGTAAAATCCAAACACCCCCAAGCTTTAGAGAGTAAAATCCAAACACTCCTAAAATTTAGGGGGTAAAATCTAAATTCTTAAAAGTCAGGATGTAAAATTCAAACACCTCTAAAGTTCGGGGGTAAAATCTAAATTCTGAAAATTTAGGGTATAAAATCCAAACACCCCAAAACTTTAGGGGTGTAATTTGAAATTTACCTTTTTTTAATAATATGTATAATTCAAAGTTTCATTTTTTATTTTTGGTTTATTGAGTAAAGTTTGAAGTTGAATTTTCAAAAGTTAAACCTAAATCCCTCTCAAAAATTAAGTTGGTTGAAAGATATTAAAAAAAAAAAAAGCCAACTAGCCCATACTTATGGCCCCTTAAAAAAAACCTTTTTAATAAATACTTAAACTCAAGTAGTACTACTGTTTTGGAGGTGTCAACCACCTTAAGAAGTGTTGTCAATTACTTATGCAAAGACCACCAATACCTCAAGATCCTCAATGCTACCCACAATGGCTTTCACCTCCATCCCTCCTCTCAATCTCTCTTAAATTAGTTTCATAACAAGAAAAAAAAAATGGATCAATCTTATTCATAATTTTATTTTCTTGGTACCAGATACTTAAACTTTGGGATTGAAAAATATATATTTTTCCCTTAACAGAGGCTAACAATGTTTGTATGTTTGGATGCTAACATGGCTAAGATAATGGGAAATAAATGATTTACTGAACATATATATTTTTTTAATATAGTTTTGGTGAGTAAAACATAACATTGAGTAGTTTTAAATATAGTCGAATTAAAATATTTATTTTCTTGTCAAATTGTTTGTTTTTTTCAATTTCTAAAATTTACATTTTTCTCTACTTGTTATGGTCATCAATTCACCATTTTTTAGGGTTCTCAAAATTTTTTTTCTTAATTTTTTGAGTTTGGAATTAGATGCTAGATATGACATAGTGACACAGTTTTGTTTGTATATGAGAATTTAGGGTATTATATAATTTATATTACTTTAGGCTTCGTTTGGTTAGAGGATGGAAAAGTGGGTGATAGAATATTTAGTTTTTCCTAATGTGTGTTTAGTTGAGTGGGTGAAAAAGTGAAAGGATGAAAACATTTTTTATTTATTTTTTATTTTTTATTATTGAGAAGAAAATCGAGAGAAAAAAAAAATAGTATTTGTATAAATTTACTCTCATGCCTCTATTACATAAAATAAAAAATAGTTTAGAAGAAAAAAAACCTAGTATTTAGAAGAAAAAAAAATGAACATTTAATGTTGAAAAAGAAAAAAAAAAGAAGAAAACTAACGTGGAGGGGGGAGGGGCAGACGGGTAATTTCTCATCTAAGCATACTTTCCCCCATTTTCTCCACAATTTGTGGGGAAAACAAAATCTCTCAAAATGTGGACTAGAAGAGAAAACAAAATCACCCCACCAAAATCACCCTCTCTAATCAAACACTTCAACTATTCATTTTCTCTTCTCATTTTCCATTCCCAAAATAATCTCAGTCAAATGGACTCTTAGAGTCACTGAAAATTACTGCATAATTTTGTATGCAAATCAATTATAGAGGATTTTCATTATTTTAAGTAGAAATGTATTAAAAAATATATAATTATTGTATCTTTTTTTTAAAATAAATATTTTGTTAGCACTAAACAAATGTTAGTTTTATTTTTATGTATTACTTTATTATTGAATCTTATCATTAATTCTCATTCTAAAATGCTGATGATTATTTTATTCATACTTTGATTCCTCAAAGATTAATTCTTAGTTTCATTCTTGTCACAAGATAAACAAAAAAAAAAAAAAAAAACTAGACTCGTTTAATTATGCTATTTAGAGCCTCCATAGCAGTGGAGCTATATTTTTAGCTATTTGGCATCATAAAAATCTACTTTATCTATTTTACTTACTCATTTTTTTACGAAACATCCAGTAACAGTAGATTTATTTTAGCTTTCAACGCAATAAAATAATATAAATATCACAATAAAATAATATATCTACTATTTACTAAAATAATATATTTACTCCTAATAAAATAATATATTTTACCTTACCTTTCCCTCCTCTTCTTTTCTCGCGCGGCGCGCCCATTGGAAAAAAACTGAAAACCTTCTTCATCTTCCCTTTTCCTTTTGAGAATTACAACCCAACACGCAAAAATGGAAAAAAACCCATTTAGTATTTTGCATATTCATATGATAAATCTCTCTGTTTTTTGAAATTTCTTGCTCTGTTTCTGTATCTCTCTCTTTCTGGTTTTTTGGTGGGTTGGTTTGGTTAAAATTTTGCGAATAATTTGATGCGGTAAAAGCAATAAAATAAATATTAAAAGAAGGAAAAAGAATGAGCTGGAGGAGAGTGTGAAGTCTGTACAGGGTGTAGCTGCTCACACCCTTCTCCTTTGCTTCACGCTATTGCTGGTTCTCAAGCTCGACCATGTCGTCTCCTACTCCTGGTGGTCAGTTTTCCTCTCTTTTTCTGTCTTTTTTTTTTTTTTTTTTTTTTAATTTTCAATTTTTTTGTTGTTGTTGTTTTTGTGGGTGTTTGATTTTTGTTGGGTTGGATTCTTTTTTTGGGATTTTGATTGTTTTCACAATGTTTGTGGCGTTGAAAAGTGAAAAAAAAAATTATGGCTTTTGCTTAAATTTGTGTTTTGGGTATTAAATTGGTGAAAAAAATTCATGGGTTTCTTTCAGCAGCAGTGAATAAAATATTTTTTTTAACGAGAAAAGAGAGAGAAATATAATAAAATATTTTTTTTTAGCAAGAAGTTAAAATTTTTCAGCTATAGCTACGTTGCTGTAGCATACATTTTAAGTATCAGGGGTGCTAAAAATAGTAATACAATTATTTAGCGCGACTATTAGATTTGTTTTAAACTTTTAATGCATTCTTCTCCTATCCAAAAAAATCTAGATTTAAATCTTAAAAAAAAAAAGAAGAAAACTAAAAAAAAAGAAAGAAAAAAGCATGGGTTTGATAATTTGCGTGCATCCACAGTTCCAAATCCAAACCTTATTTTCTCTACGCAAGCCAAAAGTAACATACACAACCCAAAACGATATCGCTTATGGTATTACTATTAATCCCCACCAAAAGACAGAGTAAAAAAAGGGTATCTATTGCTGACGTGTCTCAATCTCAGCCGTAGCTTCACTCATTATACAATGATGAGTAGGACTGAGATGTAGACAAAAGCTTCACTCTCACACCCACTTCACAATTTCCTCAAAACCCAGCGCCACTCTTTCAATTATCCATTTTTCTCTTTTTTTATTTTTTTAAATATTTTATATATATCTAAAAATACTATATTATATATATATATTCTTTTTTTTTTGAGAATCTATATATATATATATATATATATATATAGTACTACCAAACCCAAAAAGAAAGGTTTTTTTAAAAAGAGAAGGTTCAATCGAGCCCGGCTCACTAGGCAATTTGGGTTCAGAAGCACACCAGCCCGTTATCGTTCCACTGTTGAGAGCGGGAGGTCTTCGCTGCTCTGTGAAACCAGCCTCACGCTGTGCCCTCCACGCTAGGAACCACAAGACCCAGGTGAGTCAGGAACGGGCGAGCCAGGAACTTGCACTTACTGACCCTGCCAGGTGAGTCAAATCATTGTTCCGTTTTTTTAATACCCTCGCTCGAGTTACAAGCCAAGCCAGCGCTACCCAGCTCGGTAAAAAAGAGTAAAAAATAAAAAAACCATCCTTTGAGCCACAAAGGCCACAAGGGCAAGCGATTCTCACCTACATTAACATAACACACACATACAAATTACAAAAACTAAAGCCTTTCTCTTTCTCTGTGAGAGGTGTACCCAAAACTCTGTAAGACTCTCTTCTGTCTCTGATTTTCTTAAATTCTCAATACTTATATCCAATCTGCTCCCACAAGTTCAAAGGAACACCCATATGTTTCAGATCAGAGAACACACACAAAAAAAAAAAATAAAGGAATGATTTTTCTTTTGGTTCCCAACAAGTATGTGAAAAAAAATCTCAGTTTTTTTTTAAAATTTTTTTTCTTCATTTGGGTATTGTGGGATTGATCTTAATATGCATGTTGTTGATATTTTACTTTGCTTTTGTATCTGATTGGTGTTTGTGGATATATTGGGAAGTAAAAAGTTTGATTTTTTAGGGTTTCTGTATCAGCTTCTGTGACTTGGTTTTTATGCGGTTTTTTCTATTTTCTTTGGTGGGTTTTGTTTTTCTTAATGTGAACATTCTGTTTGGTAGCTGAGAAAGTTGAGGGAAACAAAGAGAAAACTCGGGTGAATGATGGGTTGGGATTTTTTTTTCAGTTAAATTTTTTTTTTGGGGAGTTTGCGGAAAGTGGGGACATTGGGTTTGGTGAGTTTGTGTAGTTTAATTAGCTTAATTGGATTGGATTTCTCTCTGGGTTGACTGTAAATTGTGTGAATTTGATTGGGGGTTTTGGGTTTCTGAGGAACTAGGCTGTGTAGAATGTTAAGGCTTTATGATTTGTTTAACTTTTTTGGTAATCAAAGGGTGTAAGAAATTGTAATCTTTGGTAAAAATTATGGGTAGATGAGCTGTTTGTGGAGAGCTTGTTGCCCAGCTTGCTAGGAGTCAGTGAGAGAAGCTTAAATGTTGGATCCCAGTTTGGTTTTTTATTGGGTCTAGCTTGAGCAATGCTGGGCTTGGCTTGATTAAGTTTGTGATTGGTTACCAACCTGATAAGAATTGTCCCATGGAAAAGGAAGGCTGGTGGATTATGAGGAATTCTATTGGGTATGGGATTTGTGGCAGGTAGGAATCATTGGTGTAATATGGATGAGTACTTTGGATTTTTAGGCTAATGAAGAAGCTTAGTTAGGAGTTGTGAAAGACCTTGTGTTTGGTTGAGTTGAGTATGGGTAGGGCTATATGAGTTCAAGGAAGCAGTATTAGATGATTTAAAGACTTTAGTGTGGTTTTATCTTTGTGCTTTTGGTTTTGGGTAGCTTCTATCTTGTGAGGTTCATGATTGAATTAGAAGCTTTGTGTAATTTTTTTTTTGGGTAGGATAAGCAATGGGCTAGGATAAGTATATGTGACCTTCATTTGGATTTTTCATAAATGGGTTAAAAAAGCTAAATCATAATTGAATTAATTGTTATGGAATGAATGGAACCATGCATTGATCCTGCTTTGAGTCTTTTGACAAGAAGAATGCTATGGTGGGTGTGTGTATATTTGGTTGAATTTGTGTAGGGATTGGTCTCTAGTCGATTAAATTTATGGTATTAGGTTTTGCCACCTCTTAGAAGGTTTCTTAATTGATCTTTACCTTTCTTAATCTCTCTATGTTATATTGAATACTCTAGCTTAAAAAAATTCATTTTAGATTTGGATTCTGTAGAAAATGGTGTTCTATTGTTTAGGGTTAGTTGTAACTTATTTTATAAATAGCTTGAATATGCTTCCATCAATGGTATTGATATACAATAGAAGTAACTGCATCTTTATCCCTGCCTCAGAAATTAGTTCTGACTGACCTTTTATTGTAATCATAATGCTATGCTTTACTTTATTCTTACATTTATTGTTTTTCCGTATTTTTATTCGTGATTAATAATAAAGCCTTGGAGTTTTGGGTCCCAACTGTCATTTCTAATCTCTTTCTCTCTTTGGTTTGGTGGTCAGAAGCTGATGCAACAGTACATAATTGAATAATGGCTGTTCAAACGTCTGGTAAATCAGTTTATGATGACTTTGATGATGATGAGCCTCTAATTTTCAAAAGGACCAACCCAACAGCTAAGCAAAATCGAGTAAATTCAGAAGTAAAGAAGCTGTCATCTCAAAGGCATGATGGACAATCTGGGAGGCAGGTTCCTGATGTGCCTTCTTCCAATGGTCAAAACTCCAGTATGCAGAAGGGTAAGATGGTTACATCCACCAAGGTATCACAAGTAAAGTATCCTCCAGCAAGCCCAAAGGCATCTACTTCATCCATCAAGGCATCACCTGAAAAGTCATCAGTGGCAAATTCAAAAGCGTCAACTACATTAGTTGGTCGTTCAAAAAATTCATCTGAACAGAACATGTCAACTTCTGTTAAGGAGGGAAAAAACTCTGTGAAATGTCCCCCTTTAGAAAAAAATAGCGATTCTGAGGACTCGGGAGATGATAAACCATTGAGTGCTAGACTCTTGGTGAAACCCACCGCTGTCCCCAAAAGGACGAGCAAACCTGTTTCTGACGTCAAGGCATCTCCTGAAAACTCACTGGTAGCAAATTCAAAAGCGTCGACTACATTAGATGGTCGTTCAAAGTATTCATCCCAACAGAACATGTCAACTTCTGTTAAGGAGGAAAAGAATTCTGGTAAATGTCACGTAGAAAATAGTGATTCTGAAGATGAGAAACCACTGAGTGCTAGACTTATGACAAAACCCACCATTGTCCCCAAACTTGTTCTTGACAAATCACAGGCATCAGAATCAAAATACACTGTGAAAAAATCTTCTGCAGAATCTGATGATGAAGCTCCTTTGTCTTCAAGGTTCTCACCAAAATCCAATATGGGTACATCCAGTAGTAAACAACAGATAGTAAGTTCTAATGAAAAGAAACCTTTGGCTTTGAAAATTCAGCAAAATGGTTCTACCTCGAGGGATAAACAACAAAAGTCTTCCATGCAAACGAGCAAGAGACCTCTAGATAAGGTGAATTCCTCAGAACAACCTTTAGTTAAAAAGACAAAGCTCTCAGATTCATCTACACCAATGAAGATAAAGCAAACATCAGTCAAAGCTGAAGCAAAGGCAGATGACGATGACGATGATGACTTTATTCCAATTTCCCAGAGAATGAAGAAGTCATCTGCATTAGACACTAAGTCTTCTTCCACAAAGAAAAAAGCAGTAAAAGTTGTTACTTCTTCATTTAAGAAAACAACTAATAAGTCCAAGAAAGTAGTGAAAAATTCAAAATATATAAGATCGACAAAAATGACACCTAGCTCTGGTGATGGGCAAAAGAAATGGACTACCTTAGTTCACAATGGTGTCATTTTTCCACCTCCATATCAGTGTCATGGAGTGAAGATGCTTTATAATGGGAAGCCAGTTGATTTGACTCCTGAACAAGAGGAGGTGAGTATCCCTCCCCCTCCTCTCTCTCTCTCTCTCTCTCTCTCTCTCACGCACACACACACACACACACACACACACCCCCCTGCTTTGCCTTCTTCCCTAATCTTCAGTCCAGTAATCTTTCAATTATTTCTGCTCTTGCTCATACTGACATTGCATTTACCATATACCTTATACCCGCAGGGTTTCTAAATCTATTTGATGATTTCTTTTTGCAGGTTGCCACAATGTTTGCAGTGATGAAAGATACAGATTACATGCAGAAAGATAAGTTCAAAGAGAATTTCTGGAATGATTGGCGAAAATTACTTGGTAAAAACCATGTAATTCAGGGCTTAGAGAAATGTGATTTCACCCCAATTTATGACTGGTACCAAAAGGAAAAGGATAAGAAGAAACAAATGACTACAGAAGTAAGTTGGTGGCTCTCACCTGCTTTCTGGGTTTTTTAATCAATGAAGTTTACTTAATGAGCTTGATTACAAATTCAAACCATTGTTTCATATCTTTAGTTGCTTTTACTTCTGAATTCATTGTTCTAGATCTTATCTACTCATTTTATTATAAGCAATGCCAGTGACCAGAAACTATGGTTTCTTTGGCAATGAACTTGACATTTTCATATAAGCTTTTGTCACCAGAATATACCTAGGCATGTGATTCCGGTGGAGTTTAATAATAGTTTTTTTTTTTGGGTTCAGCTTATGACATTTTTTCTGTCTTGCCCACTAATTGATAGCATATACTTGAGGTTTATTATTGTTAAGTTATACATGCACTAGTGGTTTTTGAAGCCACAACCTCAGCCTCCATCTTTCTTCGCATTAAAGATGCTGTTGCATATAAAAAGCTATTACTGTATGTTTGATCCATTAGCTTTTGACTACAACTATGC
The DNA here is from genome assembly GCA_030021035.2 of Notholithocarpus densiflorus. Taxonomy (NCBI): domain Eukaryota; kingdom Viridiplantae; phylum Streptophyta; class Magnoliopsida; order Fagales; family Fagaceae; genus Notholithocarpus; species Notholithocarpus densiflorus. The sequence goes on from JARYZH020000048.1 coordinate 3,024,364, forward strand.
TAAGAAATTATGATATATGATTTAAAAGACATTTTGATTATTTTTATTGCAAAATGGTTGTCTTTGACCTTTATATACGTCACTCTTCCAAAATGCGTGTCGTCTAAACAAAGATTACATTGGAACTTCAATTGCCAATTGTTATAAGAGCCAGAATGACATTGAAATGAATAGGCCTTCCATATCTAATGACGGCGTTTACCTCTGGAGCTAGTGTGTTAAACAGTTGCTCCTTTCCTGGTATGGAAGACAAATACTCTTGAAGCATGATATGAATATGATCAATTGCTTCTCACATAATTGCTTTTGTCTGTGCTTCCACATTGTGGCTAATATGTCAATTTGCTTTACATACAGCAGCTCAGATATAATCAAGGTCTTTCTGTTGCCAATGAGCTCTAGCTTAAATGGCACCTGCTCCCCTTGTAAAAGCAAGGTGGAGGTGAGGTCTTAGGTTTCAAGATCCACTGGGTGTGTCAGTAACTTACCAATAAAAAAATTAACGTCGTTTTTTTTTTTTTTTTTAATATATATATTTTTAATATGGCATTCTCAGTTTCAAAACAGTTGACGTAGAAGTTTCTGTTCATTCAGGAGAAGAAGGCATTGAAGGAAGAGAAATTGAAGCAGGAGGAGAAGTATATGTGGGCCATTGTTGATGGTGTTAAAGAGAAGGTTTCTTTTAGCCTTGACTTTTTCTTCTTCTATTTTCCTCTCTTTTTTTTTTTGGTTGGGGGGTTGTAATATTTTGAAGATTTGAGGATATTCTGCCCTCTTTTCAATCCTCTAAACCTATCTTACATGTGGTTATTTTATTGTTATATTATGTTCTCTAGGCCTTAGCTGATTGATTTTTGAATTTTATATGTTGTTTTGGACTATTGATTTATGTATAAATTAACAGATTCTTCTCATTAATCTACAATACCCCCAATTAGCCACTAATTTGTTATCTTTAAAAATGATTTGGTTGGTGGGTTGGACATTGCAAATTATTCTTACCTTAGGGTGTTGATTGCAAAAATTTATAGCGCAGGGTGGGTAAATACAATTTACCCTTCCCCCTCCCCCTTCTGTTTGGGACATTTTTAGAAACATGCTTAGGGGTAAAAAAAATATGACAATTATATCTTTTCTATACCTCAGTGTCTACTATATAATCAGTATTTTCCATGGGTTTAAAGTCAGTCACGTATCTAGTGCAACTTTTATTTATTCAGATTAAAATAGAAAAATCACGCTATCGACCATATGGTTAAGGCCTTTACTTCAAACTACTTTGAGCAAGTGTGTTGCATTTTTGCAATAGCCCTTTCATGATCACTTCAACTTTTAGAAGAAATAATTCTTGCATTCTCAACTCATAGAATCAGCCCCTCCCCTCAACACCTACATATATTGTTCCATCTTGTTTTAACTAATATCTTCTAGATGAAGCAATTTCACATTGACTTTGCAGAGTTTCCGATAGTGTCAAGTTGACTTTCTGGTTCTATTGGTCACCTGGGTGCATTGACTACTGTATGATGGTTTAGAAAGATTTGAGAATTTACATTGGTAATGCATATATGGCCATATTTCTCATTTTGTTCCATTGTGAAGAAGTTTTTGTATGGTTGCCTTTGTTCTATTCATAACCCCCAAGAGTATTCCAAATCACATCACTGACTCTCTTTTGTGAGGTGGATGTAAAGGATGAACAGCCCTCCAACTGGCTTTGAGTTTGTTGTGAACAGTTGTCTGTGAACTATTCCTATGCCATATAATTGGTTCTATCAAATTGATGTTGCTTATATCCCACATTCCTGTATTGTTATTTATGCTGTCTATTTTGATTATGTTGATGTATTCACTAATTATGATATATTCTAGACGATAAATACATGTGTTTCCTTTTGTGGACCTCAATGCATATTGTTGTTATCTTAAAGTGTGCATCTAATTTCTTATAATCTCAATCTCAGGTTGGAAACTTTAGAGTTGAACCACCCGGATTATTCCGAGGCCGTGGAGAGCATCCAAAGGTTCTATTAACATTTTTATACCTAAGATAATTTAAGAGTTGTATGTGATTGAATTCAGAATATTAGGATTTGCTGTCGCCATAAGTGGATGTGTTTTATTTATTTCTAAAGTTTATTATCTGAATTTGTTATTGATGGTTTGCTTCTACGCTGTCAGATGGGAAAATTGAAAAAACGCATTCGTCCTAGCGACATTACTATCAATGTTGGAAAGGATGCTTCAATTCCAGAATGCCCTATCCCTGGTGAAAGGTTTTGTTCTTCACAATCTCCTTGACAAGAAATCAAGTCATTAAGACCCTTTTAAGGACTGTACTATACACACACACACAATTATATATATATATGCAAGTGATTTTGAATAACGTATCATATTTAAGCCAAGTATTTTCTGTGACTGTTTTTAAGTTTTGGAATTTGTAATCTTTGGCAGCTGGAAGGAAGTAAGAAATGACAATACTGTCACATGGTTAGCTTTTTGGAATGATCCAATCAATCCAAAGGAATTCAAGTATGTGTTCCTTGCAGCTAGTAGTACCTTGAAGGGGCAAAGTGACAAGGAAAAATATGAAAAAGCAAGGATGCTGAAGGTTCTTTTCGTGCAATAAATTACTGATCATAATGCTTAAGGATTTTTACATAAAATTTTGGTTATTAGCTTTGAAAATTGTCAAATGTTCTTTAGTACTAGCTTTTATACACTCCCTGGGATGATATTGAAGGACCTTAGTAATATTTTGCTAAAACCTGAAATTTTGAGTGCAGGACTACATAGAAAACATCAGGGCTGCATACACGAAGAATTTTACATGCAAAGATGTCTCGAAACGGCAAATTGCAGTTGCTACCTATCTTATTGATAAACTAGCGCTGAGGGCTGGCAATGAGAAGGTATATTTTGTATAAAATATTACTTGAATCAACCCCCCCTCCCCTGCGTGTGCTTGCACACATTTATTTAGGTTTTTGTATGTTTGTAAATAAGCACCATGTAATCCTTAAAAAAAAGAAAAAGATAAAAAAAGCAGCACTATGTAGAGCAGAGTTACCCAAAAAAAGAAGGGGGGGGGGGGGGGGGAGAGAATAAGGCTTTCATGGTCATTTATCTGGCACTAGGAAAAGCAATAGAGGATGTTTAGCTTAAAAGATGACTGGCATTTTGACTGCTTAAATTAGGATTCTCCTTAATTTGGAACCAATTTTTATTTTTTTTTCTTCAAGCTTTTCTTCTTTTGCTTTTGTATGTTTGTTTCTAAACTGGTATAGCGTAATTGTGTTGCTTGCATTTTAATTTTTACTTTTTAATCTGCTTTAAGAATTAAGCAGCTTAAATTCCTATTAGCAATCAGCCATTCAAGTGCTCATGGTTGCATTCATTATCCAGCAAAATTTATTGGGTTTTTTTTTTTTTTTTTTTTTTTTTTTCATATTATCGGCTGCTTTACTGCAGGATGATGATGAGGCTGATACTGTTGGTTGCTGCACATTGAAAGTAGAGAACGTAAAAGCAGTAGACCCAAACACATTGGAGGTATAATGGAATAAGTTTTAGAAAAAAACCATCCCATATAGTTCCTCGTGTACAGTTTATTTCCAGTGGTAACCAGTGAACTGTTTTTGATAAATTCAGTTTAACTTCCTTGGTAAAGATTCAATTAGATACGAAAATAAAGTTGAAGTTGAGCTTCCTGTTTACAAGGCTATTAAACAGTTCCAAACTGGTGAGTAATTTGGGTCACGGTTTAGGTTTTAGATATGAATATAGATATATAGTTTGTGATAACAGCCAATGAGTATTTATTTTCTGTTTGCTGCAGGAAAACGTGGCTCTGATGACCTCTTTGACATGTTGGACACCAATAAATTGAATGCTCATCTAAAAGAACTCATGCCTGGTCTTACAGCAAAAGTCTTTCGAACATATAATGCATCCATCACATTGGATGAGATGGTAAGAAAACATTTGGATCTCACAACTTGTCTAGTTTGTATTTTTGCCATTAATATGAATGGCCAGAGGTATGAGGATCTAATCTTTGTTGTTTAGCATTAACAGTGTTGCTGAGATAGTTCCATTGCTTGTTGTGAAACTTTAATGCATACTTAGTCCTATGTTTTATTTCGTTAAAATGCTCTCTTTTTTAAAGGAAGTTTTTGGTTTAATTCTTTATATAGTTTATTCCTATCTTCAAGTTGGTGTCTTTTTTTATAACAGTTTAAAAAGGGATTAAAATGTTTTTTTTTTTCTTCAAGGGAAATTTTTGGGTTAATTTCTTGTTAGGGTTTATTCATCTCCATCTGGATTGGTTCCTTGTGTTTTTGGCAGTTAAATAGGGGAACTAAAGATGGAAATGTTGCGGAGAAAATTGTTGTTTATCAGCATGCAAACAAGGAGGTAAAAAAAGTCCTCCCTGTCAAAGTGAAGTGATCTATGATTTTGTTCCTTTCAAGGTACTTGCAGAATCCAAAATTCTGGCTTTTCTGGTTGCAGGTTGCAATAATTTGTAACCATCAAAGGAGTGTTTCAAAGTCTCACAGTCAACAGATGTCAAGATTAAATGAGAAGATTAGTGAGCTTCAGGTAATGACCATATGTCTAGTGAAAGGCATACATGGTTTGTTTTGCTTTGTGAATAAATGTCAATATCAACCATCATATTGAGGGTCCAGTGCACTAGATATCAACAGATTTATTAATATTCATGTTGAATATCCAAACTCATCTGAAAAGATGATGGAAATTTAAAGTAGAAGTCAATTGAAGTTTCTATGATTTTATGTCAATGAACTCTTGCTCAAATCACATATCCTTCTCTTGTGAGAGCAAGGTGGAGAGTCATGGCTTCAAGACCCATTGAGCGTGCAACTTTTTAATGTAAAGAAGAAAAATTCTAAGATTTTATGATAAACGTTTGGTAAAGTACATTGAAAAAGCTAAAGGGCCAATGATCTTTGGATCATGACATCTTACCCCATAAACAAAGGATGGAGGTGATCTCCTTACCCTATGAACAAAATATGGAGGGTGAGGTCATGGGTGGAGTCCTAAAAGAGCTTCAGAGGCTGAAATTTGCTAGATGAGGTATTATCATCTGTAATATTCTATTGGTATAGACTATAAAATAATTTTTTTAAATTTACCTTAAAATTTTCTCACCAATAGTCATTTTCCATGATTAATTATTTATAAGGATGACTAGAGAAAAAGAAATTGACTTGGTAAAGTTGAGACCTGACTTAACAAGAAAAGAAAGAGCAGAAAATATATATACTATATAGCACATGCTTTTCCCTTTTTTATTTTTAAAATTGGATTTATATCAAAGTAATAGGATAATTTGAGATTAGAGGCAGGGTTTTTAGCACCCTTGTAGAAAAAGAAAGTTTTGAATTGAGAGAAGAAAATGAAAAGCAGGAGAGAGAGAAAAGAATAAAAGACAATGTGGACCAACCTAGACCCTAAAATGAAAAAGAAAACAAAAAGAAGAAATAAAGGCAAGAAGCATTAAACAAGGCAGGCTTTGACTTGACTGTTGAAGAAAGAACTGAAAAAATAATTTTACAATTACACAATTACGAGTGTCAGATGGCATACATGTCAATGTTGGAGGTTTTATTGAGTTACTGCCTTGAGATTGTAATTATCTTGTGATATTTCCCATTTTTTTTTATTTTTTATTTTTTATTTTTATTTTTATCTTGTAATTATCTTGTGTGTGTGTGCATGCATTTGCATGTAACTAGTGCTTTGTTTGTTTTGTGACTTATGTCCACACTTAAGCTGAGTCTTTCTAATTTTTATTTCATTTTTTTGTTAGGGCTTGCTGAAAGAGTTGAAGACAGATTTGGACAGGGCAAAGAAAGGAAAGCCCCCATTAAAGGATGCTGATGGAAAACAAAAGAGGAACTTGGCTCCGGAAGCGTAATACCACACGTTTGCCTTTTTAAGCCAACTATTCATCCTGTTTTAATATATGTGGTTTCACAATAGTTTATGATTTTATGTTACACAGGATAGAGAAAAAGATTGCTCAAACCAATGTAAAGATTGAGAAAATGGATCTGGATATGAAGACAAAAGAAGATCTGAAAACTGTGGCATTAGGCACATCCAAAATCAATTACCTTGACCCTAGGATCACAGTTGCATGGTGCAAGCGGCATGAAGTTCCCATTGAAAAGGTGAATAGTTTCTGCATTTAGTTTTTGGGTGAATGATCTTACCAACAAGCATATATCACTTTCACTGGAAGCAATTCTTAAACCAGTTAGTGCAATAAAGGTAGAACTGGTGTCTTGGCCTGGTGGTAAATATGTAGTAACACCATGGCTTGGATACACTAGGTTCAGTTCTGGCTATATATATGCATGTACATACATACCAATGTTAACATTTGAAAATCCCACTGGTGGAGTGCATGTTCTCTTTGTTCTTAATTCACACGCCAAATTTTATGCTAGTCATATATTATTTACTATTCAATTCATAATCTAATGTTTTATGTTTAATTTGAGTATGAAGAAAAATGAAATTCATACATCTTGTAGATGGGGTAGTTATTGATCTTTGATCATCTTGATGATTTGGAACCATATAGGGTATAAGAAACAATTTTGTAACATTGATAAATTAAACCTACCTGCATGGAGCCACCCACCCCACACACACACACACAAAGTATGGGTTTGAAGTAATTGCATTCATTCTGTGCATTGGTGTAATTGTTTCTTATTGGTTAATTGCTTCTTACATTTCCCAAACTTCACAGATATTCAACAAGTCTCTTCTGGCGAAGTTTGCTTGGGCAATGGATGTGGATCCTGATTTCAGATTCTGATATTTTGAACTGATCCTCAGTTGGCCTCAACACCCCCTATCCCCCCACCTAAAAAAACAGGAAAAAAAAAAAAAAAAAGGTCCATTTTGTTTTATCCTTTTCCATTAAAGATATTAACATTTTTTTAGTCTCAAGCGGAAAATTTGATGTTGTATGTACTTCTAATCTAATTATGGGCCGAGTTACCCCTTTCCTCACTTTTTTTTTTCTTTTTTTTTCCCGGCTAAGAAGTTGCGGCAACATTATTGCTTGAACTCTCAAACATCTTATTTCAATAGCTCAAATGTTCAGAGTACATGAAAATTCTAGAAAAGAAGTAAATTTCATTGGTTATATCATTTTATTTTTTCTCCAGTTTGTTTTGCTTGTTTAGTTCTTTGGCTTGTAAGTTGTAATGCAAAAATTTTCCTGCTTAGTGTCTTTTTAAAATTTGGAGCATTGAAGTGGGGTCACTGAATCTGCCTGAGAACATTCTATAAGCACATCATGGAGAACCTTACTGGCTATTTCTTAGGTTTAATTGCGTTGTATACGAAGTTATAATTTTTTCGTATTACATTGGTGTCAGCATAACACCAATATTTTAGTAGTCTTTTTTGGTTTCTTCAACATTAGAAGTAGCCCTCATTCTTTGGGTTTCTCTTTAAATTGTATAAATAACAGTTTTAAAGAGTCTTGTCTTCGACTGTTTGATGTATTCTCAAGCTTTGTTTCTCAGTTAAGAGATTTTTATACACAAGGCAGTTTATGCTCGAGCTAACCTGTTTTCCTTTTCCCACATTACGTGCTTAATCTATGTTCTTCTAGCACGCAATCCTATAGGATTATGATAAATGCAGTCCCTTGAAATCAACAATTTCTCTTCATGTATAATACTACTCAAAATAAAAAATAAAAAACTTTTGCTAAAAGATCCGTTGATGGGGAAAAATGTCAAGGAACAAGCATTCTTTGTTGGATTGTTAGATTTTATTTGCTTAAATTCAATTGTGTATACGTTAAACTCCATTCGGCCATCTAATTAAATTAAAGACACTTGTCTCATGTTAACTCTCTTCAGAGTTGATCCGTAAGACAATGCAGTAACAAATGCTTTAGAAAAGAGAGTAGAGTTTTCTTGTTTGCTTTTAGTTTGGATAGAGTATTTCTCCAGACGTTGTTAATTTTGTTAATGCTAATTTAGTAGTTTTTTGAATAAAAGATTTCGCTAATTTGTTTCTCAAAAGAAAAAAAAAAAAACAATTATGTATTGAATGTGACTGAATGTAATTATGTCCTTTAAGGAATTTAAAGAAAATTATTGTTTTCCTCTCTAATTTCCTCTCATAAAGAGTGCATATTTCACTCTTCAATTCGTTCACACCTCACATAATAATAATAATAATAATAATAATAATAATAATAATAACCTTATACTTTCCATGTTGGTTTTTAAGATTCAAATTCCCAAAATGGATGTCTAAGAAAAGAAACATGCTATGTCAACAGCATTCAAGAATGAAAGAAAACTTAATAAATTACACCCTAAAAAAAATTAAAAAGAGGAGACCCGACTTGACCCGAATGTGTGGGTTTTGGGTAAGAGGAATTTCGAGTCATATCTATCAGATTGGTTTAGACCCGATTTGACTCGACCCGGGTCCTGCTTAGCCCTAGTAGTTGTTGAATGGTCTAGGCAGTCAACAAAGAATAAGGGGTCTATCAAACATCAAGTTATCAACTTGGACATGATTTTTTTTTTTTCATTATAGATTGTTTCCAGATTTTTAAGATAATCTATATTAGTCACTATTGGTTAAAATATAATGTTGGTCTTTAAACTTTAATTCATGAGCAATTTTAACTTTAGAAGTTTAAAGTGATAAAAAATGTTGATGATTATTACATGAACTGAACTAAATAACATTTTTAAGATTAATCTTCTGGGTTTAAATTGGCTATCGTGCATGTGTGAGCGTGTGACTTCAATTTTTTTTTTTTTTTTGATAATGAATGGAGTAAAGTTGTTTCATTTCTTGATCAAAAAAAAAAAAAAATCCTCTGTTTTTTTGGCAGATATATCATATATGATAACCCACATGTATATTACAGAGTAAACAAGAAGAGAGAGAAATCGCAAGTGGTCTCTTGGACACAATTCCCAGCCCTTTTCTTCATAGTTAATTTCCAGTTTTAAGTTGGGCACAACATCATTGTCATGAAGCCATCTTCATTCCCAAAAAAAAAAAAAAAAAAAAAAAAAAAGAGGATATGTAAGCTTTGAACATCTTCATTCAAATTAATATCATAAATGTGATGACATGTATTTGTTCTTGTAATTTCTAATGTAATTGCTTGAAGGATTCTTTGGGCATAGTTGGATAAATACCATAGACCCCTGATTTCACATGTACAATACAATTTGAAATTAATTAATTGGAAATAGCCCAACACCCAAATGTTGCACATTAATTCTGCATTTAACAAACAGTATAAATGTATCAGTAAATCATAATGAGCTATAAGAAAAATTCATAGAGGTTTGGTTTGGATTATAAAGATTTCAAGTCCACTAATTTCAGCACATTTAATTAGTGATTTTTCTACCTTCTTTTTTTTTTTGGTTGTTGTTGTTGTTGTTGTTGAGAAAAGTGACTTTTAGTATGTTTGTTTGTTTCAATGATCAAAGCAAGGACATTGCTTGTTTTGCAAGACTTAATATGTGTGGCTTATTCAGATTGGAGATTCACTAGAATTCTTAAGTACCTCTTTTGTTTTTAAAATCCTAAATTCATATCAAAATAGAGCTATTTTCCTTTTTATAATTAGAAAATAAAAAAATGGAAAATACATACTCCTGCTAAGTACTAACTTGTGTGTGTTTGTTTCTCAAAAAAAAAAAAAAAAAAAAAACTACTAAGTACTCTCTGATTTAGGGGTGTTCGCACTTTGCGGTGCGGTTTAGCTAAAATCATAACTGCACCGCATCTTATTTTTGCAGTCACATGTGTAGTGTGGTGTGGTTTAGACTTTAACCAAAACCATAACCACACCGCATCTCAATTTTGCAGTCACATGTGTGGTGTGATGTATAAGATTCGGTTTGAACAGTTTGAAGTCGTTATATTTTTCAAATTTTGGGCTTTTCCTACCCAGCCAAAAACCAATTTTTCTCTTTGTTTGGACCAAGTTTTAAACTATTAAGCTAGTTTTTCTTTATTTTGGGTTGACTTTCCTAGTCAACACTTGCTAGGATTATCAAACCTTTTTTTTTTGAAAAAACTAGGGTTATTAAATTATTAATAATATATTTAATATTAAAAATAAATATATTAATATATAGAGAGGGTGGGCAGTTATACCATTTTGCGTGCGGTTTTAGTACAGTTTTTGCGGTTTGTGCAGTTTAGTGAACACCTCATTCGTTGCTCCCATATTACATTCATCACTCCTTTATATATTTCAATCCAAAAAAGCAAATAAAAGCTTGGGTACTAGGAAATTTTGAAATTTATATCAAGAATCCAACAACTTAAAAGAAGCTCAAAGCTTCGAAAAACGAAAAAGAAAAAGAAATACTAGAAAAATGTCATTCAATTTAAAAGCACAAAATAGATAATCCCAAACTAGGCACCACCAAAGTCATACATATAAATTAGGTTCTAGTTATCAATTTTGCAATGTATACATTGCAAAATTGATATTGTTACACATTTTGTCTTGGGCTTGAGTCCCGGCATCAATGATTGTGAAGATTTCTTTTAAAAAAAAGGATAGAAAATATTTAGAAGTTTCATAATTTCAAGAGTCAAGACATCATATCCCACTGTGACTTATTTTTTCATATGTTCGAGCATAATGTACATTAAAAGACATAAGTATAAAGATATATAGCTTATGCACCTGGTTAAGAGGTTGTAAGCTACACAAGGTGAAACCTTATTGGCATACAATTTTTTTTTTTTTTAGAGATAATTTCAATTTATGAAATCTGTTTCTTGATTACTTTTTATCAACAAACTAAGATATTATTTGGTTTTTTGGTGTAGGTAAGAATCGAATCTCAAATATCTTATTGGCATACAATCTTAAATAGGTAGGCTACATATTCATATTATTAAGACAGACCCATAAAGATATCATCCTAGGACATAGAATAATCTAATCATGTACGGTTTTAGTTTCAAGTTTCAACTACTTTCATGTATCTCGACATCATCATCATCGTGCTATTCCTGTGCCTCTGGTTTCGTAGGAAGGAACGTTCCTCGTTTCGAAGCTCTGCATTAATGTTGGTCTCCTGCGTTGCATCACTCTTATCTACAAAAATGAAAGATAAAGTTAATTACATTGACAAATTATAAGTTATAACGTCAGTGTACTGTAAAGAAAAAAAAAAAAAAAAAAAAAAACTGTCGATTTAAGAAACATAGAGAGGTAAAGTACACACGGGCGGCTCTACTTGTACGTAAAGGACCACCTTCACTTGTCAAAAAGAAAATTTATACATGTAAAAAATAAAATTTATATAAATAATTATTTTAAACTAATATGTCTGGACCAACCTGACTTAACTTGAAAAAAATGTATATATATAAATATACTTTAAAAAAAAATTATATACTAAATTAATCTATTTTGACTACTATAATAAAAATGTTGAACATTTTTACTTGAGAATCATAAGAATTTGAGTTCAATAAATATAAGAGTAATTCTATATCCACAATATTTACACAAACTAACAATAACAAGCTAACAACTTATTGCATAAAATTTGTTATGAAATTGTTGTGATCACTTTATTATTCTTATATAGCATTTTCAATTTGCACTTTATCTTTTATTAGTCTATTTTTTTCTTATTCTCTTTGTTAGTATAAAGAAATTGTAATATTTCATATATTTACATGTGTTTTTTATGACGTTGATATATTCAAATTATCTATTTATTTTTAATTTTGTATAATTTAAGTTTTTTAGTGATCACCCTAACAAAAAATTCCTAAAGCCTAGTGGCGGAGCCAAGAATTTATCTTTGGAGGGCCATCTATAAAAATTTATGTGTATGAAATCTAAAATAGTAACGTACAATACTTCATAACTCAACATGTGCTATAAACAACAACTAAATACATGTTAATTTTTTTTTTGAAGTGCTAAATACATGTTAATAGAGTAGTATATGCGGTATATTTTAATCAAACTAATCAAGTATATTTATAAATTATAATGCTATACGGTATATAATATATTGGTTATTATAATAACAAATAATATATTATAAGGAAAAAAAAAAAAAAAAAAGAGCAAATGAAAAGTAAAGTAACACAGGAACATGGTACATTAGTGAAGGGCCTACGGAAGCTTCAAGCTTGTCTTTCACTCTTTCTTGTCTAGTTTAGTCACACAGAACTTTTACTTTTATATTGTAAACACAAAACTGCAGCAGCAGTGGAAAAATGAAAGAACTGAAAAGAAAAAAAAAAAAGGATTGTATTCTATTTTACAATATTTTTACAAAAGGTTGATGTTGCTAACCTCTTATTGATTTTCATCTAGAGTCACCATTAATATCACTTTTTCATTTACCAATAACCACTCACCACATCAGCAGTTTATAATATTTTTTGTAAAATAATTTGTATCTCTAGCATTATTCTTCTATTTAAATGAAAGTTATGTTTATTTTTAGACTTTTTTTTTTTTTTTTTTTTTTTTTTTTTTTACAAGATAGAAATTCTACTCTAACCTAATCTAAGTTTAGTGTATATGTGTGAAGCTCCTTCCTGGAGACTTGAATCTTGGCTCTTGCCCCTCACATCCCACAAGTACTTATACTTGTGGAGTGACCATCGCACCAAGAATGTGCAATGGTTAGACTTTCTTAAATATATATTTTTATATTATTGGGTATAGGGGCCAAAATGATAAGGTTATTTTAAAAAATTTTAAACTATTTAGGATAATTTCAAAAATAAAAAAATTCATTAACTTTTTCCAAAATATTTTGGGGGGGGGGGGGGGGCTCGGTCCTTGTGATGGTCTGCTAGTAGAGCCGCCATTGAAAGTACAAAATATGAAACACATAAAAATAATGCTCTAGGGAAGAGATTGGAGTTCAATCCTCATATACACAAAAAAAATAGATTGGAGTTCATTCCTCACCTACACAAAAAAAATTAATTGATATCTTAGTCTAATGATAAAAAATAATTATCAGAAGCAGATATCATTGGTTGAAACTAAAAAAAAAAAAAAACCATGCATGACATGGATTAGGAAAATTTAGTACTCTGTTTTGCTCCCCCTTGTAAGACGAAATTAATGTATATTATCACTATATTTCTGTAAATGGTTATTTATAAAGAACCTCACACTTGAAATAATGCAAGTTTGGTTTATTTTCCAAAATAAGTTGGCCACATAATTTTTTTTTACCTATACCAAAAACACCAATTGTGGAACAATCAAAGGCATCTGAGCTATAAAAAAAAGAAAAGAAAAGAAATTAGCAAAGGAACATTTTTAACTCAACGAAGTAAGAAACATACAGGTTTGAGAAAGAACTTGCTCACGAGCTGATCTCTCGGATGAAATGAGAGCAACAACAGCAAAGACAAGACCAAGAAGAAGAAAAGCATTTGAACTTAAGTAAGCCATTTTCCTTAACACAAGAGGATTGGAGAGAATTCACTAAGCAAACACACACTGAGGAATTTCTCTGTACCTTTGGTGTTTGAGCAAAAAGCAGTGTGGCTCTCCCTATTTATAGAATTTTGGAGAGAGAGAGAGAGAGAGAGAGAGAGATGAGGCCACAAAAATATTGTTTGGTTTTGAAGATATTTGTGAAGTGCCGACAATCATAGCGTGAAGTACTTAAGCAATGGAGTTCAATTGTCTAGATACTTAGTTAGGTTGGGAGATGAGGATGGGACACCACATTCATGCGCGTACTTTATTTTAGCCAAAGGACATGACCATTTTTGAAAAAATTAAATGTGGTTCTGTTACGAAGTTAATTATACGATGAATACATCATGGGATGTGACAAATAGATAGGTTTAAATTATTAGGATTAAAATCTATCTCATCAATTCGTGTTCGCTTATTATGAAAAATATTTTTTTTATCAAAGAAAAAATATTATGAAAAATATTTTCATTAGAATATTCTTTCCATTTTATATTTCAAATTAAATATTTAAAATTGTGTCTAATGATATAATATTTTAAATTTTAAATGACATTGTAACATGTACATAGTTGTTTTTTACTATTATTATTATTATTATTTGAGTATAGCATATACATAGTTAGATATAAGAAATAAAACCTTAACTCTAGAACTTGTTCTTTCCATTTTCACTTGAAATGGATTTTTTTTAAAATGAATTTTCTCAAAATTTATGTGCTAATTAAGTTAATGGCTTTAGGTAGCATAAAGTTGTGTTTAATCAATTAAACAGATGTGTTATGCTTGATTAAACTCTTAAAGATGATAAACCTTTGTTTTGATAATTTAGGTAACGCATTTGATGGATTTATGTTTAGTTTAAAAACTATTAAATATGGCCAAGGGCTTTGTACTTGAATCGGTTGGCACCTTCTTATATGTCATGACATCCGGGGTTCAAATTCTCTCTCTCCCAACTCTCAATTTATACACACAAGAAAAAAGAAAAAAAAAAAAAAAAAAAAGAAAAAGAAAAAAAACACTCCTACAAGACTCTTAACATCTTAGTCAAGGAGTTACAACTTAGGCAAAAACCAATTTTTAAAGGTCATATACTTAGAAACCAAGCCAAACGAATCAATTTTTAGTTGGGATTTTAATTTCTAACCTTGTTATATTATTAAATCCCCGAACGAAATATATGACTAAAATCACATGATACATAGTTTTTTTTTTTCAAAATGATAAATAGCGTTTTAAAACTAAAATAAAGTATAATTTCCAAAATTTTAGACATATATTTTGTCCTAGATTAGGCTTGTGAGCACCCTAAGGCATGACTCGTCAATGCCTTAATGGCTACCAACTGAATGACTCTGCTAGGTGTTGCTCAATGTGTGTCCATCATAGACATAGGCTCTTGTGAATACACCACTAACTTAAAGGTTATGGTGGAGAAAGAAGTCGTCACTTGATTGTAAGCGTAGAAACCAACTTAAACCTTTATGCATAGGTCTAACTAAAGTAGGCCTGACTTTGAAATTAGGATAATATGATTGGGCCGGGCCAATTTCCATACTAAGAGGGGTTGATTGAAATAGTAGAAATGAAGGCTAAAGCCTTGGCCTTGTTGCTATTTCCCTCCACAACAGGCACACCGAAATTCTGAGTTAAATAATTGGTTTTATGAGAGAGAGAGAGAGAGAGAGAGAGAGAGAGAGAGAGAGAGGAGTTCCCTTTCTCATCCCTAAAATGATTTTGTGAGTCAATAAAAATCTTACTCAATTGAAACTCTAAATTATTTTACAAGCTAGAATAGAGAGATTATCAAGCATGTAATTTACATGAAACTTAATAAAAAAGAGTCGTGGATTGTTAGCTGTTGGAGCATTTTAATATTTAATAATTAAAATGAATAAATGTTATAATATAAATGTAAAGATATGGGAGTGAATATGGAAGATGAGGAGTTAGTGAAAATGTTTAATCCCACATTGAAAAGGAGAGAGACAATTTTATTCTTTTTAATTGTGGTGATTAATGGGCTAACATGAATTGACTCAGATATTGGGCTAGATACGTGCGCAAGGGGGAGGTGAAGGGTGGAGGTATCAAAATTGGAAATGAATCAGCCTCTTGGATCCTCCTAGTTGGACATGATTTTTTTTTTTTTTTTCTCATTATAGATTGTTTTCAGATTTTTAAACTAATCTATATTAATCATTATTGATTAAAATATAATGTTGGTCTTTAAACTTTAATTCATGAGCAATTTTAACTTTTGAAGTTTAAAGTAATCACAAAATTAATGTTGATGATTATTACATGAACTTGACTAAACAACATTCATTAGATTTATTTTTTGGGTTTTAGTTGGCTATCGAAACATGTGGGAGTGTGTGACTTTGATACTTTATAATGAATGGAGTAAAGTAGTTTTGTGGTCCCCAAACCTCCTCCAGTAGTATTTGGGCCCCAATTAATTTATATGTGGGCTTTATCACAATCTTACAAATTGATCTCCAAGCTTCACCTGGTTAGTCCAAACTCAAACTTTCTCCCTTTTTCCCTTCTGTTTCCCTTTGTTTCCCTAGTATTGTTACCTTCTCCTCCTCAATCTCTCCCTCCCTCTCTTTTCCAACCCCCTCTATGTTGACCCCCTTCCCCTTTTTATAGTCTCTCATTAGTGGGATTATTATCATTACCATTTTCCCACTTCGTACTTATTTCCACATCCACCAGAATCCCAAGGAATCCTCACAACTTTAGAGGATTCTTTTGGAACTTGTTCTAGACGTCAAATAGTGTTCGGTAGCAGATTTTCCAAAGGCATTGACAGTGCTCGGTTACCGACCTTAATTTGATTCTCCCCTTGCCGACTTCCCTTTAGCTTACTAGTTAGTATTGGGCCCAACTTGGCTTGAATGCAATACAGTTTACCCCGAACGGTATCCTAAGACTCTTGCCTGTTTTCTCAGTAGGCTAATCCTATCCCTACTGTGCTGGGCCTGGGCCTTGGTCACATGGGCCATTCTTGGTCTCATGGGCCTAAGCCCTTACAATAGCCCCCCGTGATCCCATTTGCATGTAGTGGAGATGGGATCGGGGTTCTTCGTTTGGTGGTCGGCTAGGTTTTCTCTCTCTTCTCCTTTTTCAAAAAAGACGGTTACACCTCGGGAAGATCAATCGTCATTCAATTAATGCAGCGGACACGACTACTCATCCTTTGCGCACACGTGGCAACATCTGTGACATCGGAAGGTCAAGATGATCTGACGCTTTGATTACCGAGGCACGCGTGAAAAGACACAATGGTAAGTATTGATTGGTTTTTTTTTTTAGTTACATTAAATGGCATTCATCTCTATAAATACTGATACACTTCACGCCATTATCTTCTTTAATTCTTTTTCAAGTTCAGAGTTTTGTTTCTTCCTTCCTCCCGAGCCCATCCTTATCATCAAGAAATCACATAGTAAGTCTTCTTCCCTTTGTCAATCTTCTAGCGGGTTGGGTAGGAAAAGAAAATGGGTTTTTTTCACATCTCTTAAGAACTAGTGTAGATGTTGAGTCTTTCAAAACTAGGTTCAACATTTTCACAACAAATTTTCGATGATAAATTGTTATTGGTTTTAAACCAGGTCCATTATTGATATCACTTTTTTATTCATCAATAATACCTTGCCACTTAGAATTTTTTGTGAAATTATTGTGAAAATGTTGTGAACTTAGCATTTTTTTAATATATTTTTTTGATCTATATAAGGAGTTGAGATCTCAGCAATTGTAAAAATATTGTGACAACAACAAAATGTTGTAATATTTTCACAATACATTTATTTTCAGTTATGGTTGGTCTCAGTCTTATATTTTATTATTTTATTTCGAACTATAAGAAAATAACACCTCAATAATTGTGAAAATATTGTAAGAATATTTTGAGTCAGTATAGTAATATTGTGTCCGCACATATAAATATTTAAAAGAAAAAAACAAAAAGAGCACAAACTAAAACACTGGCATACTATGACAAAAAAAAAAGAAAAAAAAGAAAAAGGTCAGCTCAAGTAAAACGGTGAGTTTTGCCTCACCCAATTGAATAAACCAAAAATTACAGTAGATTGAGGCTATTGACACTTTTTATATAGTTAATATATATATATATATATATATTTATATATAGGGGTCAAAAACATAAAAACAAACGAACTACTTGAGTGTTCTTGATCTACACAATTAATTTAAGACAGGTGAGAGATGGAAATTTACAATGGGAGAACTAAACCGCTAATCAAAGATGAAAATGACTGAATCATTACTTATATATATATATATATATATATATATATATATATATATATATATAAAGAAAGGGTTTTCCCGTGGGGGATACAATGATTCAAAGGGATGAACACTTGTTGAAAATCTTCTCATTTTCTCTTTCTAGTTCCTCTCTCAATTTTTTAAAACCCCCTACCTTGTTGCTTTTCTCCCCCTTTTATAACTCACCTCCTCCTCCAACTGTCTTGCCCTTTAACTAGATTTTGGGGAGATACTTGTCCCATCAGCATTCTTCCCTGCTATTTCTTGATCATGAAGGTAGGGGTGTCCTCCCTGTTCAGGCCAATCAATCAACATTTAATGCGGCTGACATTAGGTAAGAGAAGTTTTAAATGCGGAGGTAACTGTTGCATTGGGTTCTGCATTTTTCTCGATGTGTTCCCATGGTGATCAGATGGAGAGAGGATTCTTCGGCAACATGGGTGGGCACTCCTCGGTTGGATCACACTTCCTCGAGAACACGGGCTTCTCGGATCTTCTCAACATTGACCTCAGAAGGCTTCTTCCCAACAGTGGGCTCCCTTTATACCTTGTTGGTATTTAGGTTGAGCCCTTACCATGGAGGGGACTTCTTGGTTTTCCTTCCTCGGGCTAAGGTCTTCAAGGTGGGCTCAGTTCCACTCCCCCACAATATCCATTTGATATTCACATAGATAACATAACATATTAAAGAATAAAAAGGAGAGATGAAAAAAGGGCAAAATACCTTAGAGTTTTGCCAAGAAGTAATGAAACGTAGATCTAACTTTGAATTTGAAGCACAACTATCAAATGAAGATATAAGGTTTGAAGCAAATTGACATAAATTAGAAGTATATAATAGCATTTTTGTTATTATTTAAAGAACTATTACACCAGTTCATTTTCTTATGTGAAACATATATAAACAATGAATGAGACACAAAGATAGATATTAACAATGAATGGGACACACATTTTTGTAGGGTTCTCATCTTAAGAATAGTTGAGTAATAAGTATATTGTATTGAGATTGAAGCAGTGTCATTATTGTGGTACACCAAAATTAAGAAAGTTCAATTGGACACTTGGTGCATTAGACTCCAATTGAAAGTCAATTTGAATTTTAATTGGATTTTCTATAAGCATTTGGCTTTATATATATATATATATATTTATATATATATATATATGTGTGTGTGTGTGTGTGTGTGTGTGTGAAAGTACCACTATAATTGAACATGTCCATGCATAAATACATATTGAAAGTACATACGGATTATGGGTTAGAGCAATTGCACCAGTCAGTGCAAAATAAAAAAAGTTGCAAATTTTACACAATTTTACACATTTGCTCAAAAAGTACCCTCATCAGTCTGTCTAAAACACTGTTTATATGCAAAATTGTTATAGTAACCTTGCATATATGCATGGTTATTGTAGCTTCTATATGATTATTTTATTTTATTTTATCTCTCCTCTCCCTTGCCTTGTTAGATTCTCTCTCACCCACTCTTCAATGCCAAGAAGAAGAAGAAGAAGAAGAAGAAGAAGAAGAAGCCAACCACCAACATCCATCCACCATCATAACTAACCAACGACCACCACCACCACCACAACCAACCCATTACAACATCAATTTAATCCAAACACAATCAACCCAAAATTAATGAAAATCACAAACCCAACTTAAAATTCAACTCAAAGCAAAATCTATTCAAAATAAAACACAACAGAAAACTCATTTGGCAAAAAACAAATCAACCCAAAACCCAAGGTTACCGCCGCCATGAGAGAGAGAGTGTGAGTGTATTGAGCCATTGAAGCTTGGTAGAGAGATTTTTTTTTTCAGATTTGAAGAGAGCACCGATTTGATAGAGAAAGAGAGGGGGAAAAAGAGAAAGAATTTTTTTTTTTTTAGAAATGAAAAAGAAGAAGAAGAAAGAAAGAATAGCAAAAGAAAAAGAAGAAGAAGAAGAAAGAAAGAAGATGCTGAAGAAGAAAAATCGTAGAAGAAGAAAGAATGAGAAGAAAAAAGAAGAAAGTAGAAAGAAGAAGGTGAAAAAGAGAGGGAGAGGGAGTGTGATTCAGAGAAGTGATGTGTGGTAAGATGGTGGGCCCATGTATGGGTAAGGGAAATAATAATAAAAAAGTGAAAAAATATTATTTTAATAAAAGAGTGTGTATTTTAGATAATCGCGGATGTTTTTGCGTAAAATAGAAAAAATAGGTTTTTATTGTAAAATAGAATGAAACTTTTGCATCTACTGATGCTAATGCTCTTATATGGCACTTGGCACTTGCCTTCAGTTTCTAGGCCATCCTCATTTCCCCTACGTGGCTAGGCCTCTCCATCATGGAAGATGAGTAGAGTTGGCCTCCTCGGCTCCACTCGTCATAGTTTGAACGCTATTCTTAACAAAAATGAATTAAAATTAAATGGGTAACTACAGTGTTACAATGCATTTAAAAATTTTGATTTTAAAAATATAAGAGCTTCAAATACTTCACATGAAAATCCCTTATTTTTTAAACAAATATAAAAGTGCATTTTCATTTTGCATGATTAATCCGTAAGGATTAGGAAAATGAAGTAGTCTCTTTCTTGGATTTTTTTTTTTTTTTTTTTTTTTTTTTTTGTCCCATTGTTAGTGGAGTGGAAACTTAAATATTGACCATGGTTGCAAGGATTTTTGGCAGTATATTTGCTACGTGCAGAGCCGCCTCACACTCACACATGCACCTATATATCCAAAATTTGGTGCATATATTTTCCGCAATAAGTTGGCCACATAATTTAACATCGTTTGGTATTTAAAGGCATTAATTAGGTGGGTGCACCTAACGTAAAACTAATACACCAATTGCAGAAGTTGACAGACATTTGAGCTAATTATACATAAAATAGCAAAGGCACATACTTAGCCGAACAAAGAAAGAAACATACGGGTTTGAAAATGCTGGTTGCAAAGAAGAATATATGGGGTTCTCGTGAAGGCGGTGATTATATGGAGGAAAATTGTAGAAGGATTAGAATGGCCTTTTCTGACCGGTTTTCAAAAAAAAAAAGAATGGCCTAAATGTTCAAAAGACCCTTCTATTTATAGAAATATTTAGTATTTACACCGCCTCATGAGTCATAACCCTAGAAAGGGTTGTGTGTCCCTCAAGGGTCATATCTCTTCGCCAAACTATATAATTGTGTGTGAATCAAATCATCCTTTCATGGGTACAATTTAGTACATAAAGATGCATCATATTTATGGTGTAATCATCATTCTCGGTTTATTTACATATTCCATTTGACCACACCATATATAATTCTCATGTGATTTGTTATAGTCAACATGATACCATGGCTTCAATATTCGCTCTCATTTCAACTCTCATTTGTGATAAAACATAGATTGACCTCAATGGATGACTTCTCTATGTGTGTTCATGTCACTCCTAAAATTGACCACCTTCGTTATGGATGACTTCCAATTCTCTCTCTTTCAAGAATACGGAATTGGTTAATTACCAATGGTTATTAATAAACGGAAGAAAAATGCTAGGATCACAAAAAAGTTCATAACTTTTGTCATGTAGCGAGTTATAATTGGTACATGAAGGTAAAGGGAAAGGTCCACACCTTCACCAATCACAACTCGTCGCATGGCGAGTTGCAGCAAAAGTTGCTGACTTTTTTGTGGTCCTATTATTATCTAAACGGAATCATGGCAAAAAATATAGCCCATACCCTCTACCGCAACCGACAATTTCAATATCACTACTTTTGTGTGCTAACCTAGCTATGTTGCAATTTACATCGAGTACGTCCTTCACTACAAAAAAAAAAGGGGTTTATAGCCGCGTTTTTGTGGCACCGTTTTCAAAAAACATTGCTATAGTAACTTTGTTTTTAACAAATACTGCTTAAAATCCTAAAAGTAAAAAAAAAAAAAAAAAAAAAAAAAAAAAAAAAAAACAAGAAATTAGAGGAGCTATTACAGCGCTTGATGTTGAGAGAACTACTAATGAGAGAGGGACTCTACGTCTCAGACCCAGCCTAAGTCTGAAACTTTGGAGTTCAAGGCTTCTTCAACAACCACTAAACGCTACTTATTTCATTTCTCATGAGGCTCCTCTTCATCATCAACTAATTAAGCTTACTGATTCCCAAAAGAAATGGTTTGTAAATATCATATTTCGTGAGCGTTTGGATCCGCGTTTGCGGATCCACGTTCACGTTTTCAACTGATTTTTTTTTTTTTTCCCAGCGTGAACAGTAACATCACATGTGAGCACTGTGCAGGGGACAAGAGCACTGTTGAGTACTGTTTATGCACTATTTAGCACTATTCATAGGTTAAAAAATATTAAAAATGGGTCCCACGGTACTATTCACACATTTAAAATTTATTTTGCTACAGTGTTTTCAGTTTTCAGTTTCAGCAAAAATAAGTTGTATTCAAACGGACCCTTCGTTTTGTTTTGTTTATTTTTGGTTTCGTTTACATAAATACTAACTTCAATCCTAAAACTTTCAGTGCCCCATCCTCCGCTGCTGATCCTAGCTATATATACAAATGCTCATCTATGATATAGGTAGACATGAATGACTATTTGAAGTTGCATTTTCCAAAATAAATCATTTTTTAAAGTCCATCTTGGTAGAGGACAAGTATCTACTTTAATTTCTCGGTTTGTAGTGTTATTTTATTTTATTTTTTTTATAAAAAATTTGGATATATAATTATTTGTAGGGCGCGTAGTTATAATATTTGGCATTTAAAATTTTGGATAATTTTTTTTTCTTTTTCTTTGTACATCAGTCTTACTAACTCTAAAAAATAATAAAGAGGCCAGGGGTAAGCGGAAGATATGGAAAAGTGATAAAGAAGTAGAACATATGAGTTCATGCAAAAAGCAAAGAATATTTCCAATATGGACTCATGATACTTTGGCAAGACAAAAACAAAGGATGTAATTATACTATTCAGCTAAAGAAAAATGGATAGTGTTTATATAAAACTAATATGAAGTGCTAGGTTCTTACTATAATACCCATTTTGTATAAAATTTATACAAACTGTAACACATGCACTCTTTAACTCTTATATATATTCAATAAAAATAATTAAATTAAGCAGATGATGAAGTGCTCCGCAAGTGGCAAATGCAATATATCCTAACAAATGATTCGCACAAGAGTCAAGAGATGTCCAAGATAGACAAACACAGCCTTCTGATTATTTAATACATAGCAAGCCTTGGCATGCAACGGAATAAACACAAAAGGGGGTCACAAAACAGTTGTTGGTTATGCACAACATAGGGCTGTAATGTATAAAATTCTTAAATTTGTGTACTATTACATTAACACAAAAGGGGGTTAGAAGCTTGGGAAAGAGACCGAAAGAGAAGCTTCTAAGTAGTACTATATATATAGCCAAGTTCATTTGGTGAGATATATAAAAATAAAGTAGAAAATGGATATTACATAGGCTGGCTTCTCTCAATCAAAACAAAAAGGCAATAAAAAATATGGTAGTTGTTGAATTCAAGCGGTCATCGATCACAACCAACCTATGAAAAAGCTCGAGTACGGGAATAGGTGGTTCTCCAAATGTTAATTTCTAAAAACTGTATTACATTAATTGTCCATAATTTATGAGATCGTGACTATTAGTATTAAATTTTATCTTGTTGCTAGTTGTTACTTACAAAGTTACAACCACCCCGGCACTACAAACAATGATACTTCCTTTTCTAATTGTCATCACGGATTGGTGGAGTCTTAAGAATGTATTTTATGAAATCTCTTTTTCACAACGTGTGAATACCCACACATATAAGAGAAATGTCTTGTTAATAAAACAGTCTTATAAAATAATTTTTCTATTCATTTAATAGATTTGTCTCTATGGACCTCACATGCTATGAGGAAGCAGTTGTAGTTGCATACAACTGCCCCCACAAAATAATTATCCATATCAAAGGAATTACCAAGATTTATGGTCCGTTTGGATTGAAGGGGAGGGAGGAGGAGTAGAGTAGAGTAGAGTAGATTTAGTACAAAATTAGTTTATTTTTAGCCAACACTACTCTACTCCCCCTCCTTTTCTCCTCCATCCAAACAGGCCATTAGGTAATAATTTTTTTACCTACTTAAGTTCATTTTGAAACAGTCAATGCGTAATGCAATTGAAGTTATAGGTAGGGTATAAGCAAAAGAAATTATAGGTAGACAAATTGCAAGACATCCTGAATTTCACAAGTCCAAGCACTTTTTTATTACATAAAAAGCAGTTCAAAAAAAAAAAAAAAAAAAAAAAAACATAAAAAGCAGGACATTCATGACAAAGAAAACAAAGATAAAGCTTATACACCTACTGTGGTTGAGAGTTTTTTTTTTTTTGGGTAGAAACTATGGTTGGAAGTTAAACCTTATTGGCATACAAGCTTAGACAAGTAACACATATTGATAAGACACACCCATTCAGAAGCCATGACCCGGTTTGCCATGGTGTCCATGGTGTCCATGGTGATCACCATGATCACCGTGTCCATGGTCGGTCTCATCAAGTTTCCTTCCAGCAGCACCATGACCTGGTTTGCCATGGTGATCACCGTGTCCATGGTGATCATGGTGATCACGATGCCTGTCCTCATTCACTGCGTCAGTTTGCACAGTCATTTTACACAAAGTTACAAAAAGAAATGAAAAATGTTTACAACATGGCTAAAATATAATGTCAAGGTGTACTGAAAAATATATAATAAAAAAATAATGGATTACAAAACATAAGAGCTTAAAAGTATATACTTCCCACATGGAACTCATGAAAATGATGCTCCATTATTTTGTAAAACAAAAAGATGCAATGCTTCTTTCTTTTACTTTTTTCCTTAATCAATATGGATTAACAAAACTATGTACTATATCTTTCTTTTTTTCCTTTGTTTATTTTATTATCATTTCTTGTCATAGTGAATGCATATATTATCATTATAAATGAACAGTCATTTTACACTTTGATTGACTCAGATATTATAACCAAGTGACCAAGATTCATGGTAACCTTATGTACTTGTAAAAAAAACTAGCTCCAACCGATCGAATAGGTTTATTGGCGGTATATTTGCTACAAGGAGGGTCGCTTGCAATTATGCAATTTTGGTAAATTTCACATGACAAGTTGGTATTTGAAGGCATTTGATGCATGTTGGTGAACCTCTGTCTTTGACATAAACCAAAAACACCAATTCTAGAACAAAAAAAAGACATTTGGGCTTAAAAAAAATAGTAAAGGCATATATTTAGCTCAAGAAAGTAGCTTACGAGCTGAGACCTCGGAGGAGAGGAGAAGAACCACAGCAAAGACAAGACCAAGAAGAAGGAAAGTCTTTGAGTAAGCCATTTTCCTTAGCAACACAAGAGGATTGAAGACAAATGTACTAAGCAAACTCGCTCTAATAAGATTCTCTGTAGTAGTGGATGAGTAAGAGCAGTGTGGTTCTCCCAATATATAGATTTTTCAACAGAGAGAGAGAGAGAGATGGGCCCCCAAAGTTTTGTTTGGCTTTGATGATATGTGTGAAGTGTGATGGTCAAGTGTGAGGTAAACATTGGAGTATTAGGACTTAGGAGTCTAAAATTAATTATGTTGGGAGGTGAGAATGGGACAACAAAAGTTTATTTTATTTTTTTAGCCAAAGAAAATGATCATTATCCAAAAAATATATGATCGAATTGGCACGTAGCTTTGGTGTAGATTGATTGAGTCCAACTTCGTCTAGAGTCATTAAGGATGTGTTTGTTTAGAGGTGAAATAGGCTGGATAGAAAACTTTGGAGAGAAAATAGGAAGAGAAACTTTTTTAGATTGTGTTTGGTTGGGTGGGGAGAAAGAAAAATAAATGGTGTGATCCAGGTACTTTTTCCCCGGATCTACTAAAAAGTTTTCTCCCAAAAATGAAAAGAAAACTAAGAAGAGAAAACTCATAAAAGGAGCTTCCAAAAATACCCTTGGAATTCACTTCCAAGTTTCCAATGTGTTGGCTTCTTCTTCTTTACTTTTTTCTTTTAAAAAAAAAAAAAAATTTTCCCTTTGATTTTTTCTTTCTGTTACTAACGTGTGTTGGCTTCCTTCTTTTCTTTTTCATTTTTTTTTTTGTTTGGACATGTTGGCTTTTTTTTTTTTTCTTTGATATTTTCTAGACGTGTAGCTTTCTTCTTCTTTATTTTATTTTTTGGGTGCTCATATGTTTATTTTCTCATTAATTTTGGTTGGTTTTTATTTTTGTTCTTTTTTTTTTTAGAAAACAGTTTTGGGATAATTTCTTATGCTATTTTTTTTTTTTTTTACTGAAGTGTCCATTTATATAATTTTTTTTAAAAAGTATAATGTGTTACTTTTTGTTTTATTTAATAGGGACAATGTGATAAATTTATACAAATTTTATTTTCAACTAAACGAAAAAGTTTTTCATCTCTCTACTTTTCCACCCTTCCAACCAAACACAAATGAGAGAAACTAAATTTTTTTTCTATCCTCCCACTTCTCCATCATCTCTCCATTTTCTATCTTCCCACTTTTCCATCCTCCCAACCAAACGGACCCTTGAGCATTAGCATCCAGGATGCAAAAAAAAAAAAAAAAAAAACTATTTTGCAACCTCAAACACTATTTTATCTATTTTACTTACTTATTTTACAACTCACCCTACATTCCAGTTTTTATTTTTATATACAACCCAATAAAATAATATAATCTATCTAATAAAATAAGAAAAAGTATTATTCTCTCTTTTTCCCCACTTACTTTTTCTTTTCACAAACAACCACATATTAAATTTTTTTTTTTTTTTTTTTACAACCAATGAACAGTAAGGTTGCATATATGCAACCTTACTATTTATAGGTTGCAAATTTTTTTAAGTTTACAAACCCGAATGGAGTGGGTTTTGGGTGGCTTAGGTTGTAAAATAGCAACTAGGGGTGACCCCCGAATGCTAGTACTCTAAGGGCCTATTTGGTTTCAAAAAGTGGTGTATCTACTTTTCATTTTCTTTATTCTATATTCAAATCTTGAATTTGAATATAGAAAAAAGCACTTATTTTCACATTTAGTAGTGTTTGGTAAGTTGTTTTGAATACATAATTTGGGTATAGAATTTATCATACCCATGTTTGGTCAGTATTTTTTTTTTTAAGTAATTTTTCTCACTCACACACATCACATCACTAAAATAAAAGTAACTTTATGTCTTCACAATATTTACGAATATGCCATTATATTCGTGTTCATAGAAAATGAAAATGAAAACATAGAAAAATTGTTTTCATTTTTTGTATTCAAATCCAATTTTTAGAATACTGAAAATGAAAACTGAATACAAATACTAAAATCAAATCAATTTTTTTAGTGGTAGGACCCACTAAAATCTGAAAATGAAAACAAAAAATTGTGTTTTTTTCAACTAACCAAACAGGCCCTAAGCATCACAAGATGGATATTCATGGAATGATGTTGCAAATAGTTAGGTTCAAATCGATGGACTATGATAGTAATGCATGTCGACTCATTATGAAAAGCCTTCCTATCCTATGTGCTCACACCTTTAGCCTTTAGTTTGTGTAAATTAAATTGCTTTTAATCCATTATAATGGCCTAAATGGGCCATTTTGATCAGCTTAGTTCAACTATAATTGCATCTTATATATTCAAGGATTTGAGGCTTAGTTTATAAACTCTTATAAGTTGGGACCGGACTAGGTGAATCAATTTCTAGTATTGGGAATTTAAATTGCAACTTTTTTATTATATTCTTACAATCTTTGAAATAAGAAAATGCGACTACAATCACATGAGAAACAGTCTTTTTTTTTTTTTTTTTCTTATAATCAACTATGATATTGAAAACCTATCCTCAATCTATATAATATTGTCCTAAGATTAGACTTGTACTCCACCGTTACTGACTTATTTGTTGACAAAAATTATAAATAATTATATACCACCTAATTCATTTTCTTTCGGGCCGGTCTGAATTACCACCTAATATTCTTACTACTCTAGAGTTTGGAAGAGCAAGTTTTACGTATAGTACTTAGGTGCTATTCTTTAAGTTCATCTCTTAAGATTCTGCCATGTGATTTTTTTTTCATGAATAGAAGTATATATTTTTAAGTTAAGTAACCACATGGCAAAATCTTAAGAGAAAAACTTAAAAAACAGCACCTAAAGAACTGTACATAAAATTTTTTCATGTTTGAAATATGGGTGCATCTAAGGCCGGTGGCAAAGTTTTACTGCCCACAAACGGCAAGCCACATGGAGGAGCCAGAATTATTGGCGTGGGAATGCGTTAAATGGTGTAGGACCCCAATGTTTGTGTGTGTATCAACTCTCAAGAATTTGCGTAAACAAAAACCATTGACGATTCAAGTAGTGCTTTGTTGCTATGTTCTAACTCCTCGTTTTTATTTCATATTGTAAAGCAAATGTGAAAAGACATTGCCGCAAAGAGGTTGGGGCAGGGACCAATATCTTTACTGAACTTTGCGTTATCTCACATGGCTTTTCTGCCTTTTTATTTATTTTTAAGTCACATCAAATGTTGATCATCTTCTATTTTTCCTTCTTTGCTGTCTGCAGGTTACGTCGGTTTTTCAACATTGGAGAAAGAGAGAGAATATTTTAAAGGAAAATCTATTTAAAAACTAGACCCTTTCAATTTTCAACTCCTTTCTTTTTCTCCTCGTTTCTTCCAAAATTGAATCAAAGTTTAACAATTCTCACAATATAATAGGACAACTTGTATTTCTAATTTGCTCTAAAAAAACAAGTTCAATAGGTACTTGAGCAATGTTGGTGCCACAATTTGTGCCACAACTCGCCCATGTGGTAAGTTGTGGTTGGTGAAAGAGTGTCCTCACATGTACCCACCATCACCTCTCCACCAACCACAACTCGCAACATGGACGAGTTGTGACACTAGCTTAATTCTAGGTACTTAACCTACATGCATACGTCCCTCCTTGCGTCATTGTGTCACAAAACGATAGGAAACTGTCCCAAAAGTTTGACTTTAAACCAATATCAACACGGGCTTACAGCCCTTACAGGACCATATTGTCTGTAAACAGCAATGAATTTGGGATTAAGTTCGGGTGGTATTCAACCACGTGCAATTACTTCCATTTTTATGAAAAAAAATTTTACTTGGCAATTCATTTTTAACTTTTAAAATTGTTTTTATTCAATGATTAATGAGATTGAAATTCCGTCATTAAAAGCTTTTGCATACGGTGCAATACCTACCTAATCAATAATCACAATCCTTGAATTTGTATCTCTAATCATTATCTCTCTTTATGGTGATATTCTTTCTTGAGCAACGAGTTACATTACGCTACATATTCAACAATTTTTATAGTAGTTTAATTAATAAATTTTTTATTGGATCTCATGAATCTCAGGTGGACTAACTAGTAACCACCAACATCATCAATAATAATAATTTAGGGTAAAAATATTATTTTCATCCTTAAACTTTTATAAAGGTTTGTTTTTTGTCCATGAACTTTGCAAAATGTTCTACTTTTCATCGTTTCGTCTATATCTGTTAGTTTATATCTTATGTGGCTTAACAGAATGATGATACAATATTTGACTTGGACCAAATTATTTTATTTATAAAATTAGGGGCAAAGGGTTATTGGCACACATAAATTAAACATTTAGTGCGGTGGCATTCTTACAAACTTCCTATATCTTTCATTCGTTTTCTATGTTTTGATGGTTTTTTACGTTTGTAGCATTAGCTTCTTTTATTTTATGATTAGGTTTTGGATCTTTAGGGTGTTATATATTGTGAGGCATGAACATAGACGGGATTTTCTCTATTTTTTGAGAAAACACCATATCTTCTTGTAGCATGGCTAAGAAACCCACTGCTTCTTCCTTGTCATTGTCATCATCTCCTTCTTCGTCTCTAGTGCTCTATCTCCTTCTTCGTACTATAGTGCTTGTCATCATTGCAAAATAGGATGAATACTTGGATGGATCAAAATGATGATCGAGGACATGGGTGGGTGGTAGTTTCCAGAGAATAGAGCTTGAATCAATGCCGAGTGCCGACATCGAGAGATGAGAGGGGTTAAATTTGGGATTTACTTTAAATCTTGATAAATTTTTAAATTAAAATTTGAACTAATAGTTTTTTTAAAAAAATTTAATCCATGTGTAGCAATGACTCTATCATCAATCCATAATTTTATAAATAAAATAATTTGGTCAAAGTAGATACTACGCCATCACTCTATTAAGCCATACAGTGACAAAAAGATGAAAAGTAGAACTTATGGTAAAGTTTAAGGATGAAGAATAAACTTTTATAAAAGTTTAGGAACGAAAATAATGTTTTACCCAATAATTTATCACCCAGCAGTTGTGAATGTTTTTTTTGGCTTCAAGAGTTGTGTTTGTTTAGTAACAACTTATTTATTTATTTATTTGTTAAAATACACTTGTAATTAAAAAAAAAAAAATGAAATTTTAAGAAATTGCACATAAAAAGTAAAAAGTTAGCTTATAAGCTAATCCTAATCATAAAAGCTATCTTACAAGCTGTTATAGAAATAAAAAAATTATTACAAGCTGTTATTATTTTGTGAGTAATGTTAGAACCATAACTTTTACCACAACTTATCCATATGATGAGTTATGAGTAGCAGAGTTGTGGACCCACAACTTGCCAAGTGGATAAATTGTGACAAAAGTTGTAATAAAAATTATAATTTCAGTATTTTTTTTATTTTTGAATAATATCAAAATTACAATTTTTGCCACAACTTATCCACGTGATGAGTCGTGGTATGAAGTCATAGACGCACGACTTTAATTCTTTGTGCATAGTTGCGTCCCTTCTTACGTCATGGTAACAGTAGTGTCGTAGATAATGTCTTTTAAAGTTTTCGTCAACGAACTTCGTAAATATCTATGCATGTGCCTATTTTTTTTGAAAATTAAATGCATGTGCCTATAATGGTGAAGTGCAACCTGCATTTATTTATGATAAAGAATTAGATATTTATGCACCTTGCAGCTTTATCTTTAATTCTTTATCATAAACTTATAGCTGTGATTTAACATAGCTATATGTAACCATTAATGGTAGTCACTTTGGTTAAAAAGGCACTTGTCTCTTTCACTTAAAAGATGTAGTAAAATACTTTTGTTCTGAAACTATCTAGTAAAATACTTCTGTTTTAAAAAATCGAATTTCAATGAAAAACTCAATTTGATGAAAATCGAGTATTGTGAGAAATTTTACATGGAACTCGGGTTCCATGTTTTTTTTAGTTTGATTTCACATACTCGATTTTCTAAAAATTGAGTTTAAAACAAGAGCATTTTGCTAAATAATTTCAGAACATAAGCATTTTGTTGAAAAGTTTTGACGAAAAGGACAAATGCCCATTTTGGCCGACCAATACCATTAAGTGTGGATAGTGTTAGTTGCATCCCATCAATTTTGGGAAGGCTATGACTGCCAGGGACGAAGTTAGGGAGTGCCAAAGGTGGCCATCGCGGCCCTAACTTTTCAAAAATTCCCTTAACATTAAGTATATTTTAGAATTTGGTCCAATATAATTGAACTTGCCCCCCTAGCAACATCTTTAGCCTCTTGAAAAAAAAAAAAAAAAAAAAAAAAAAAAAAGCCCAAATAACATCCTAATTACAAAAATTAAACAACCGGCATATGTAAGATCAAACATTTACCAAAAATTTACCAAACCCATCAGATACATTTAGTCAAAATTGTTCCAAAATTTCAAAAAAAGAAAAGCCCTGAATTAGTGCTGGTCCGATCACTTTAAAGAGTAAATAAAGTAATTAGAGTAGATACTAGAATAGTTAAATAAAGTTAGTTACTGGTTGCTAATGGTTGGTTGAACATTTGATTATCATTGCTTTTATTCTAATAATGATTGATGACTTGCTGAATATTTGATAAAGTTAGATGAAAAATTGTCTTTAGTTTAGCATCTTTACATTAAAGGCAATAAGAACATTGTTTGACATAAATAATTAACTTAGCAATAGTAATTAAACTTAACAACAATCTTATGGTCCGTTTGGATTGAAGGGGAGGGAGGAAGAGTAGAGTAGAGTAGAGTAGAGTAGATTTAGTACAAAATTAGTTTATTTTTAGCCAACACTATTCTACTCCCCCTCTTTCTCCCCTCCATCCAAACAGGCCATTAATTTTAGCAACAATTGACTTTGAATTTTTTATTTTCTAGTATTCTTTTTTACCTAGCAACTATAATTAATTTGAGCAACAACATAAATGTATTGTAATGCGTTAAAAAAATTATTTTATATATATTATTTTGTTTATATTTTGTTAATACTAAATAGATGTTATTTTAGATTTTTATGAATTTCTTTTGTTCCTACTTTACCCCCTCAATTGAAAATCTGACTTGATGGCGGCTATGCCAAAGTTCAACGGGGTAGTTCTTTACACACAATACATACACAGACTTTAGCTTGATTTGCATGTGATGATATATAAAACTTGCATCCATGCATGTGTCGTCATTTAAAGCATGAAAGCATGAATATTTTTATGTGACTATAGCACATATAAATGGGACATAGTAGAGCTAGGATTTCAGTTTAGGAGAGGTAGGATTCAAAGTCATTATTAAAAATGAAATTAATATAAAAAATATTAATTGATAATAATAACAAAATTGATGTGGTAAGAATGTCATTAGTGTTACTAGATAAAATAAAAAAAAATTATATGAATTGATTTTTTTGTTAAAACAAAACAAAACACTGGTCGATGGATTAAAACGTGGGACAAGATGTAAGCTACTTTAAAAAAATAGAATTGAAAGAGTCATAAGCTTTGATACGTGAGGCAAGTTTTTTTTCTCTTTTATATTGGTGTCAGGGCCTGTTTTTCTGGAGTGGGAGTTTTTTATTTTGTTTTTTCACAATGTTAGTATGCAACAACTTAGAACAGAAGCAACTAAAGGATTTTTTGGGATGAGTCGGCAGTTCCCCCCACCCTCCCCCGGGCTCCGCCCCTGGATACAGTCATTTGCATATAAATGGGAAGCTTCAATTATCACTTCCAAATTAATCCTTATCAGTAACGTAGTCATGTCATTCATTTTGCTTTTTAGTTAACTGTGTGTATAGGTTAATTATTAATTTATTATTGAAATATACATACATTTATATATATATATATATATATATATATATTGAGAGAGAGAGAGAGATCTTTACTTCTTTTGGTATTTTCAGTTCTAACTTGTATATATTATCTGGACATTAAGCAATGAAGGTGAAACACAAACACGTAACTGCATGCTATAATTAATTGATATATATATATATATTTTTTTTTTTCAAATATGTTTAGGATTATCTTATTTCAACTTGCTATGTGGCAATTGAAGAGACTATACATATGTAGTTTTGATCACATGACATTTTTAACAATTACATGTAAATAATAAACATGTATAGTATTATATTTTTCCTCATTATTGGTTGGAAAAAATAACTTCAAATATATTTGGAGCCATTAATTAATAATGCTCTAAGAATTTTATAACTCAATTGATATTATCTTTGTATTTTTAACCAAGTCATTCACGATTGAGGTTCTCCTCGACTTAATATATAGATATATATATATATATATTTATATATTTGTTTAATAAAGCTTCCGTGTTCATCGTAAAAACCTTTAAAAAATAAACAAAAACAAAACAAAGAAAATCAATGTACGCCGACATAACTTCACCGACAACATGACTGAATATCAAACTCACATAGTTCAACAAGAAACGAAAAAAGTATGAACTTTTGATGTCATGTCTGACGCAGAACGTAAAAGGATAAGTGGATATATAATAAATAAATAAAAATTGCAAAATATCCATGTTACCTGTGAGCCTACTGTCAATCGTGTATGGTATTGAATTGAATCTATTGATGCACACTGTTTATAGTTATTCTTCTTCCCTTCTAGATTTTTCATGATAAACCGTGCAGCTCAGCAGCTAATGTTGATTTTTGTTACAATATTTTAGACATAATTAATGACTATGTCTATACCAATTCTCAGCCACAAAAAAAGAAAAAAAAAAAAGAAAAAAAAAAGGAAAAAAAGAAAAAAAAAAAAGACTATACCTAGTGTGAGTAGTATCACATATAAATAGTTGCATATTTTAATTTCAACAACAATCTCAATTGTGTTTAACTTTTTTTTTTTTTTTTTTTTTTTGAGAAACGTATTTAACAATTGAGAGATCAATAAAAAAATCTAATATATATTTAGTTTAAAAATTTCGAACAATCTGGATTATTTTTAACTTTTTTTTAATAGGAATTAGGAAGTTTCGTGTGTATTTGAGTACAACTTCTTCAGGCCTGCTCTAAACATTTTGGGGTCTTAGACAAGAACTAAAATGAGACATTTTTTATATTTATGTATTAATTAAATTAATATTTTAATATTATAATATATTTCATTTAAAATCTATTTTTCTTGTCTTCTAAGATGCAAATTGACTAATTAAATTTTTGTATTCAAATTCTTCTAATATCTCATTTTCAATCGATAATAGCCAATCCACTTAATCTTTCTTGGGACATTGTCGATCTTAACTAGATATGATTTTATTAATTTTAATTTTGAAAAACTTCTTTATGTAGAAGCAACAATAAAGTTATTGGTGGGTAAAAAAGTTATTTCATTAGCAAGTTTAAATTAGAACCAATAACAATTTACCAACTATGGTTTGTTATGAAAGTGTTGTGAAAAATGTTGTGGATGTAACACTTGTTTTGCACAATAATTTTATTTTTAGTCGTGGTTGGTTCCAATATGATATTTTATTATTTTATTTTGACCTATAAGAAATTAACACCTCAACAATTGTGAAAATATTGTGCCAATTTGTTGTGTTAATATTTTATTATTTTGTGAAACATTGCAAATTGAACAAACCAAAAATAATATAGCAAAACTACTCTAGCTTTACGCATTAAAAAAATAAAAAATAAAAAGTGGCCGGTGAAACAGTGCAAATTGAACAAACCAAAAATACTGTAACTTCAAGGCATTTGCTCTTTTTATATATAGATAATGTAATATATAAAAAAACAAAAACAAATTGGTGTACATGAGAAGAAAAAAAATCCATCTCTCTTTTTCAGTTTAAATTAATTTAATTAAATAAACGGGTAACAAAGCCCAAATTATACTATGTGACATCAATTCTTAATAGATTAAATAACTTGTGTGTGTTTGTTTCTAAAAAAAAATTAAAATTAAACTTTCTTGTTTTGGATATTTCAAACAAATTAAAAGTCATGATTGTTTTTGATATATCAAATAATCAATAATATCTATCTTTGGGTATACAAATATTTTATGGAGGTCAAAAACATTCTTAAAATAATTAGTAAAAAGAGATTAAGAAGAACAGATATTAATAATATCTTAAGATTTATCCAAGTTGGAAAAGATCCAAACTAAACAGTCCCCTAGGCGGCTAGGCCTACAATAAAAAATGTCTTCAAAGTTTAAACACAGTACACACTTTGATCAAACCCCTACAAAATTTGAACCCTCACATATGAAATTAAAACCAGACAAGAAAGAAGTCCTCCCTCTCTCTCTCTCTCTCTCTCTCTCTCTCTCTCTCTCTCACATACGCACACACATGCACACACAAACCAAATTAAAATTTCCTAAGACAAAATCTCTCTGATGAAGTAGTGCCAAAGCCATAGGGCTCGTACTCTGCAGAGGCAGTCATAAAAGAGTGGTAGTCCCAAAAGCCCTTTGCATGGGCCTCAAGGGAGTTCCGGTTTGAGAACATATTGGCCAAATGCCTTGAATAAGTATGAAAGGTTTTTTAGTAGCATTAGAATGAGTCCAAAAACTTGACTAAACCAAAACACTATTCCTAAGCCTATTGAAAATCATTTTGTGAAACATTGCAACTTGAACAAACCAAAAATAATGTAGCAAAACTACTGTAGCTTTACACATTAAAAAAAAAAAAAGTGGTCGGTGAAATGGTACAAGTTGAACAAACCAAATATAATGTAACTTTGCTTTTTTATATATATAGATAATATAATATAAAACAAAACAAAAACAAATTGGTGTACATGAGAAGAAAAAAAATCCATCTCACTAGATTGGCCAAATGCCTTGAATAAGTATGAAAGGTTTTTTAGTAGCATTAGAATGAGTCCAAAAACTTGACTAAACCAAAACACTATTCCTAAGCCTATTTACTCTTTTTATGTAGTTAATAGAGATAAATTATATAGATTAATGAATATAATGTTTTAATTATATAAAAAAAATAGTGTTTTAAATATTCAAAATAAGTGGTCAGATTTATTTTTTGGGTAAATTCCAATAAACTACCCTGAGGTTTGTGCTAATACCAACAAGGTCCAAAACTTTTCAAAAATGACCAAGTTGGTCCCCTGGACACAATTTGGTTCCTAAACGGCGTTTAGGCCCATTACTCATTCTTAACCGTTCTTCTCCCTCTCCTCACTTAGAATCTCTCTTCTTTACCGAATGTTTATATTCATGCTAACATTTATGAGTTGTGAGTTCTATTCAAAATGATTATACAAACATGTACACTTAACCATATAAAACCTGAAACCCCCAAAAATCCCTGATCACAAAGCATATATACATATCCATAATCATTCATACGCCAACAAAAACGCCATATTATAACAATTTTGAGACAAAACCCAAATTGTGTAATGGGTCTAAACGTTGTTTAGGGACCAAACTGTGTCCAGGGACCAACTTGATCACTTTTGAAAAGTTCTGGATTTTGTTGGTATTAGCCCAAACCTCAGGGTAGTTTGTTGGAATTTATCATTTAATTTTTTTTTTATTTAAAAAAGAACAAATTTAGTTATTCAGCAAATAAAACTACCTTCCTAGAACCTTCTTTTCAAATCATTTTTCTCATTCCCAAGCTCCCACCCATGTGGCCACCTCTGCTCCTCAACTTTCCCATTGCATTTATTCTCTCATACATTTATTTATTACTTTTTTACGGTTTAGTAAGTTTACAATGCTTTTTTCTTCTCATTTCTTCAAACTCTCAACTTTGTCTTAGTCTCTCTTCTCAATTCTTCTTTCTTTAGAGGTTAAGGATGATATTTTGGGATAATTGATTTTGTTTAGACCAAAAAATTTTTTGGGGTACCAATGTTTACAAAGATGTTCTAGATTTTTTGTTCTTTTATCACAAAGATGTATCAAATTTTTTGAAGTTTCATCTGAAACTATTTTTTTTTTTTCTACTACCCTTATTTTTCAAAATTTTGGGGCCCCTTCCACTTCGGGGCCTTAGACAATGGCCTAATTGGCCTAGTGGAAGGGCTGGCCCTGAACTTGTTTTCGGTAACTTATTTATGCAAGACAAAAGACAAAAAATTAGTTTTTTTTTTTTTTTTTCAAAAACCTAAAAGTTGAATATTTGAAATAAAATTGAGACAAAAGGCTAAAAGTTGAAAGTTGTAGCCCTTTTGGGGGGTGCCGGTAGTGTCACCAGATCAAAAGCTTTGGCCAAATAAAATCTAAAATCTATTGCATATGATATGAGCACATCATTAATCATTATTATTGATTTCAATCACCCTCATATCATACGTGGTCATCATCAAGTTCTGGTTTTCATGGGTTTCGTTTTGGCCCAAATAGGTTAGATCTTTTAGCAACTTAAATTAACATCATTTGACCCATTGTCATTTGCATTCTCGGGTCAGGTCCTATTATAGCACTCAATTGGTTTAGGTTCCTACATTGGGCCTATCAGTACAGGTCCATTGCATTGTTGCAGTTGTGGTTGAGTGCTAATTATTATATTAGCATGTTAATAAAGAGCAAAATATCTAAATAATTGTAAACATATTTTCACCACTTATGTAAAAAAACTAGAAATTAATAAAATATAAATAAAGAAATTAAAATTAATTTTTATAAAGTATTAAACATAATTGCATGAAGAAAAAATTAATTTCAAATTTGACATTGTAATGTGACAGAATAAAATAATCAAAGTATAAATTATTAATATAAAAAGAAATAATAAATGATAAAGTAAAATAATATAGATACACGTAAACAAAAGATACCACATGTCTATACATCTGCAGATATGCCTCTAGTTCTGTATAAATAGATTTCCGTTAACAGCCTTTAAAAAAAAAAGATAGATTTCCGTTAATGTATAAAAAATCTTATGATTGTGCTTGGAAACTTAAATTTGAATTTGAACTAAGATTTTAAATCAATATATTTTAAATGCTTTCATTTTAAATCCATTAATTTTAAATATAATTTTGAATCCAAATATTTTAAAGGGTTAAAATCCTTTGTGGATTTGTCAATCGAAATTCTTGATCTTCTAAAACTATCCAAACATGATATTTAGATTTTATTAACTTAAATCCAAATCCACATGCGCAAATCCTGCTATCCAAATGCGCCAATACTAAATATAGTTTTCGGTGTTTTCCTATATTTGATAGTATCAGGAAAATAAAATTTCAAATGAAAACTATCTTTTGACTTTCTTTGTTTAGCTTGATGTGAGTTAGATTTATTTTTCACTAAATAGGGAAAGTCAAAAGATAATTTTCTACCTCATTTTAAAGTTGCTACTAAACATAATAAAATAGGATAGTTTTCTAAAAAATGTTTTTTGGAAAGTGATTTATTTTCTAGAATTTTTGTTTTGTTTTTGTTTTTGTTTTTGTTTTTTTTTTTGTTTTTGAAAAAAATGCCACAAATATCCATGGTATATCATCTTCCCTACCTCTTTAATTTCTCTCCTCTGCGCTTTCTTTCGTAACAAACAAAAGAAAAATCAAAATATTCCTTTATATTTTCAATCCTCTCTAAAAACCACCCCCAACCAAACAAGGGGATAAGACTCATGCTAAAAATAAGCCCAACTTGGCAGTGCCATGGGCCACCTCGGCCCAATCAAATTTGTACTTTCTGCAACCCAAAAGAATTTGGGCCAAAATTTCAGAATCTGCCCAATTTCATTTCCCATTCATCTAGTTCCTTCTCCTCCGTAATGCTTATCTACGAAGTTTTAGTGCTGAGATCTCTGAAAGAAAATATTTTCCCTTTTGTTTTTTTCTCATTTTCTCGTCAACCAAACAGACCCCTTAGATTCTCCATTTCGGGAGATCTTCGGTTCGTTTTTTTCTCAGTTCAATTTTTGAGCTTTATCAAAACCCTAATATCCCAATTCAAATTCCCCAAATTTTAATATTGTTTGGGTTCTCTTTACATTGCAAATCGAAGAGAAATTGACATGGGGTTCTTGGTGACAACCCTAATTTTTGTAATGATTGGGATCATTGGGTCTCTTTGCACCAAAATTTGCTGCAATAGAGGCTAGGAAGCATCGACGCGGCTGGGAGGGTGCCGCACCGGAGTCCGACGCGAGGTGCGGCCATCGACACCGCTACCTGCGCGTCAGTGCCGCGTCTGCGTTTTTTTTTTTTTTTTTTTTTTCGATTTGTGCCTATTTGCGTCGAACCGGGTGGATTTGACCAGAATTGGGTCGTATGAAATGGCCAAAAAAGGCCAAAATCAGCTTGAACCATGCTGGAACAGCCGAAATCGGCTTTGAATGAGGCCCAAACATCCTAAATCTGTCATTCCTCAATTTTATTCTGTATATTTGTTGCTACTTTTGTGTTTTCTTTTTTGTTCTGTGTTTTGTTTTGTGTTTCTTGCCTTCTTCTTTCTTTGTTTTGTGAACCAAGGCCATAGTAATGTGTTTTTTAAGAATATTTTAATAGTAAAAATATATAGAAAATATAAATAAAAATATTTTTAATGATTTTTTAATTGCCGCACCCGCACCCGCACCCGCACCCACACCCTACTTTTTCAAAAATTGTCGAGTCCCACACCTGCACCCACACCCTAATCCGGAAACGCACCTGTGCTTCATAGAATAGAGGACCCTCTACTAATTTGTACATTTCTCAAAACCCAAGGTTTTTTTTTTTCATTTATTTATGTTTTTGGGTCTATATGTGTGTGAATTTTATAAAAGTTGCTGCATTTGTTAATTCAAGATTGTATATAGTGCATAACTGAAGCTTATTTACAGTAAGTAGCTCTAGATTCCATGATATATGTGGTGTTTGGCTAGGTTTTATGTGGTAATGATTTGGGCTTAAGATGCTTGGGGGATTTTGTTTTGATGTGTCATGAAATATGATGGTTCAGTTCACTGAGTGGGAAGTACTTAACAATCTCAACATCATCTTAGATGGGAGTATTTTAACAAGTAAGGAGTTCTCACTGTAGCAGAAGCCATTAATTTGAGTGACCATTACAAGTCAATATTCTTATAGTTCAATGGCATTACCCAATTCTTCCTATTGGTTCGAACCTGAGTTCAAATCTACCCCTGCTTCCAACTTGTTAGTCCGTTGAGGATCTATAGGAAACTCCAAAATTTTGGGATTAAGGCTTGTTGTTGTTGTTGCTGTTGTTGTCGTAGTATGCTGATAGATTGTATATTGTCATATATTTTGAAGTTCGTGAAATTCCCAATACCATTTTTGAATTTCCTTACTTATATTGGTACGTTTGTTTATTAAACAACATTTAAAAGAAGAAGCATTCCAATTAGCTCAATTGGCAAAATTTCTAATGGTTGAATAAGAGATCATGAGTTCAATCCCAGCGAACGGTGTAGTTCGAATATTAAGGACCATTAAACAGAACCTTAGTGGGTTTATTTATATATATATATAAATTTATATATATATATTTTCCCATTAAGATTTTGGAAACCTCTGAAATGGCTGTAGATGTCAAATTTTTTTAGTTTTGTTCTTTTGGATATTGAGGAATGGGCTTGCAAACTGGCTGATTGTGTGCCAGTTTTAGTTTCTTATTTAGTC
This sequence comes from Notholithocarpus densiflorus, assembly GCA_030021035.2. NCBI lineage: Eukaryota > Viridiplantae > Streptophyta > Magnoliopsida > Fagales > Fagaceae > Notholithocarpus > Notholithocarpus densiflorus. The sequence goes on from JARYZH020000048.1 coordinate 3,065,196, forward strand.
TTGGTAAAGTTTTGATGTTTTTAATGGATCCTCATACTGATTTCATTGTCAGTTAATCAATTTAAAAAAACTTTGACCCTTCAACTTAAAGAAGCTCAAAGTTTTGAAATCGAAAATAGAAATACTAGAATACTGTGTCATTGAATGTAAAAGCATAAAATAGAGAACCCCAAACTATGCACCACCAAAGTCATGCATATATATAAAGTGGGTTTTAGTTATTGTTACACTTTTTCAAAACATAACATGTTTGGTTTTAGTTCCGACTACTTCATGTGTCTCGACATCATGATCAGCACCTGGTCCCCGGTGACCACGATTACTACTTTTGCAGTGAATAGATCTTTTCCTGTGCCTTTCATTTAAAAGCTCAGCATTTATATTGGCCTCCTCCATTGAATCACTCTCATCTACAAAAATGAACGATAAGTTATAATGTCACAGTGTACTGCAAAAGAAAAAAAAACTGTCGATTTAAGAAACATAAGAGCTTAAAGTACATCCTATGAAACACACATGAACATAATGTTTTCATATATTGTGAAACAAATTAATACATACAATGCGTGCATGTCATAGATTAGGGAAATTAAGTACTCTCTCTGTTTGTTTTGCTCCCCCTTGTAAGAGGAAATTAATGTATATTATTACTATATTTCTGTAAATGGTGAATTTACACGTTTTTGTAAGAGAGCTCCTAATAATTGCTCTTTATCATCAGATCAAGACACTATTTAGTTTTTAGGAGTAGGTTATTGACCATGGTTAGAGAGGATTATTTTTAAATAACCTCACACAGTCACACTAGAAGTAATGCAAGTTTGGTTTATTTTGGTTTTACCTATACCAAAAACACCAATCGTGGAACAATCAAGGCATTTGAGCTAAAAAAAGAAAAAGAAAATAGCAAAGTAACATTTTTAACTCAACAAAGTAATTAAGAAACTTTACAGGTTTGAAAAGGAACTTGCTCACGAGCTGAGCTCTCGGATGAAATGAGGGCAACAACAGCAAAGACAAGACCAAGAAGAAGAAAAGCATTTGACTTTAAGTAAGCCATTTTCCTTAACACAGGAGGATTGGAGAGAATTCACTAAGCAAATACACACTAAGACACGCTAAGGAAATTTTCTGTACCTTTGGTGGTTGAGTTAAGAGCAGAGTGGCACTCCCTTTTTATAGAATTTTGGAGAGAGAGATAAAGAGAAAGTTGGGACCACAAAAAAATTGTTTGGTTTTGATGATATTTGTGAAGTGCCGACAATCAAACTGTGAAGTAATTTAGCAATGGAGTTCAATAGTCTAGATTTAGTTAGGTTGAGAGATGAGGATGGGACACCATATGCATGCTTTACTTTAGCCAAAGGACATGACCATTATCCAAAAAAATAAATGGGATTGTATGATGGCCACAATGTGGTTTTTATGCAAAGTTAATTGTAAGATAATATATCATATGATGTTGGGATTCTTTCCATTTCATATTTCAAATTAAATATTAAAAATATAAAGTTGTGTCTAATGAATGACATATCATTTTAAATTTAAATGACATTATAACATGTACATATATAGTGGTTTATTATTATTATTATTATTATTATTTGAGTATAGCATATACATAGTAGATATAAGAAATACAACATTAACTCTAAAATGTGTTCTTTCCATTTTCACTTGAAATGGATCTTTTTTTTTTAAATGAATATTCTCAAAATTTATGTGCTAATTAAGTTAATGGCTTTAGGTAGCATAAAGTTGTGTTTAATCAATTAAACAGATGTGTTATGCTTGGTTAAACTCTTAAAGATGATAAACCTTTGTTTTGATAATTTAGGTAACGCATTAAATGGATTTATGTTTAGTTTAAAAACTATTAAATATGGCTAACAGCTTTGTACTTGAATTGGTTGGTACCTTCTGGTATGTCATGACATCCAAGGTTCAAATTCTCTCTCCCCCAACTATTAAATTATCCACACACACAAAAAAAAAAAAAAAAAACCCTCCTACATGACTCTTAACATCTTAGTCAAAGAGTTACAACTTAGCCAAAAACTAATTTTTAAAGGTCATAAACTTAGAAACCAAGCCAAACGAATCAATTTTTAGTTGGGATTTTAATTTCTAACCTTGTTATATTATTAAATCCTTGAACAAAATATATGACTATAATCATAAGATATATAGGTTTTTTTTTTTTTTTCAAAATGATAAATGGAGTTTTAAAATTAAAATAAAAGTATGATTTCCAAAGTCTCAGACAAATATTTTGTCCTAGATTAGGCTTGTGAGAACCCTAAGGCATTACTCATCAATGCCTTAATGGCTACCAATTGATTGACTCTCTTAGTTGTTGCTTGATGTGTGTCCATTTTAGACATCGGCTTGAGAATACACCACTAACTTAGAGGTTATGGTGGAGAAAGAAGTCGTTACCTAATTATACATAATGAAGTGTAGAAACCAACTTAGACCTCTATGCATAGGTCTAACTAAAGTAAGCCTAGCTTTTGAAATTAGGATAATAGTTAAGAGCACTAGCAATAGTGGTTCTAAATAACTATATAGCTATTTTTATTTTTTTGCACTACTAAATATCAAAATGTACCCTACAATAGTGGAGCCAAATATATATTTTTTGGCTCCACAACTGCAGTGCACAGCTACTTTTGGCTATGCACGGTAGTTGAAAGGTAAAAAAATAATAATAATAATAATTTATTTTACTTTCATACTACTTTTGTCTCTCCCACTGTCCACCATGTGTTCACACTACTTTTGGTTGTGGTTGTGTTTTGGTGGTCGAATGAAATATTATTTTATTATAGTTTATATTATTTTATTGTGTTAAAAGCTAAAATAAAACCACTGATATTGGATGTGAGAAGGTAAAATAGATAAAGTGACTTTTTGTGGTGCTAAAAAGATAAAAATTTGGCCCCACTGCTGTGGATGCTCTAAGTTCACCGGATCCAAGGATCAGCCTCCATTTATATCAGTAAGGCCTTGTTCAAATAAAGATCAAACTAAACTAGATCCCTCCTAGAGCAGATATATATTCAAGTTCATTTGGTGAGATATATAAAAATAAAGTCGAAAATGAATATTACATAGGCTGGCTTCTCTCAATCAAAACAAAAAGGCAATAAAAAAATATGGTAGTTTTTGAATTCAAGCGGTCATCGATTACAACCAACCTATGAAAAAGCTCGAGTACAGGAATAGGTGGTTCTCCAAATATCAATTTCTAAAAACTGTATTACATTAATTGTCCATAATTTATGAGATCGCGACTATTAGTATTAAATCTTATCTTGTTGCTAGTTGTTACTTACAAAGTTACAATCACCCCGGCAATGCAGACAATGATACTTCCTTTTCTAATTGTCATCACGGATTGGTGGAGTCTTAAAAATGTATTTTATGAGATCTTTTTTTCACAACGTGTGAATACCCACACATATAAGAGAAATGTCTTGTAAATAAAACAGTCTTATAAAATAATTTTTCTATTCATTTGATAGATTTGTCTCTATGGACCTCACATGCTATGAGGAAGCAGTTGTAGTTGCATACAACTGCCCCCACAAAATAATTATCCATATCAAAGGAATTAGCAAGATTTAGGTAATAATTTTTTTACCTACTTAAGTTCATTTTGAAACAGTCAATGCGTAATGCAATTGAAGTTATAGGTAGGGTATAAGCAAAAGAAATTATAGGTAGACAAATTGCAAGACATCCCGAATTTCACAAGTCCAAGCACGTTTTTTATTACATAAAAAGTAGGACATACATGACAAAGAGTACAAAGATAAAGCTTATACACCTACTGTGGTTGAGAGTTTTTTTTTGGGTAGAAACTATGGTTGAAAGTTAAACCTTATTGGCATACAAGCTTAGACAAGTAACACATATTGATAAGACACACCCATTCAGAAACCGTAGGACAAAGGATTAATCTAATTTTGGTCGGTCTCTTCAAGTTTCTCTCCAGCAGCACCATGACCTGGTTTGCCATGGTGTCCATGGCCATGGCCGTGTCCGTGTCTGTGATCGTGTCCATGGTGATGACTATGCTTGTCCTCATTCACTGCGTCAGTTTGCACAGTCTCCTCTACAAAAAGAAATGAAAAATGTTTACAACATGGCTAAAATATAATATCAAGGTGTACTGGAAAATATATAATAAAAAAAATAATGGATTACAAAACATAAGAGCTTAAAAGTATATACTTCCCACATGGAACTCATGAAAATGACGCTCCATTATTTTGTAAAACAAAAAGATGCAATGCTTCTTTCTTTTACTTTTTTCCTTAATCAATATGGATTAACAAAACTATGTACTATATCTTTTTTTTTTCCTTTGTTTATTTTATTATCATTTCTTGTCAGAGTGAATGCATATTATCATTATAAATGAAGTCATTTTACACTTAGATTGACTCAGAGATATTATAACCAAGTGACCAAGATTCATGGTAACCTTATGTACTTGTAAAAAAAACTAGCTCCAACCGATCGAATGGGTTTATTGGCAGTATATTTGCTACATGGACGGTCACTTGCAATTATGTAATTTTGGTAAATTTCCCATGACAAGTTGGTATTTGAAGGCATTTGATGCATGTTGGTGAACCTCTGTGTTTGACATAAACCAGAAACACCAATTCTCGAACAAAAAAAAAGACAATTGGGCTTAAAAAAAAATAGTAAAGGCATATATTTAGCTCAAGAAAGTAGCTTACGAGCTAGCTCACGAGCTGAGACCTCGGAGGAGACGAGAAGAACCACAGCAAAGACAAGACCAAGAAGAAGGAAAGTCTTTGAGTAAGCCATTTTCCTTAGCAACACAAGAGGATTGAAGACAAATGTACTAAGCAAACACACACTCTAATAAGATTCTCTGTAGTAGTGGATGAGTAAGAGCAGTGTGGTTCTCCCAATTTATAGGACTTTGAAACAGAGAGAGAGAGAGAGAGAGAGAGAGAGAGAGAGAGATGGGACCCCAAAGTTTTGTTTGGCTTTGATGATATGTGTGAAGTGTGATGGTCAACTCTGAAGTCAACATTGGAGTCTTAAGAGTCTAAAATTAATTATGTTGGGAGGTGAGAATGGGACCACAAAAGTTTGTTTTATTTTATTAGCCAAAGAAAATGATCATTATCCAAAAAAATATATGATCGAATTGGCACATAGCCTGTTCGGTTTCAAAAAATGATGTATTTATTTTTCATTTTCTTTATTCTATATTTAAAATTTAAATTTAAATATAAAAAAAGTACTTATTTTTACATTTAGTAGTGTTTGGTAAGTTATTTTGAATACATAATTTAGGTATAGAATATATTATACCCAAGTTTGGTTATCATTTTTTTTAAGTAACTTTTCTCACTTACACACATCACATCAATAAAATAAAAGTAATTTTGTGTTTTCACAATATTTACGAATATGCTACTATATTCGTATTTATACAAAACAAAAACGCAGAAAAAATGTATTCATTTTTTGTTTTCAAATTCAACTTTTACGATATTAAAAATGAAAATTGAATACAAATGCTAAAACCAAATCAGTTTTTTTAGTGATAGGACCTACTAAAATCTGAAAATGAAAACAAAAAACAGTATTTTTTTTCAGCTAACCAAACAAGCCCTAAGCATTATTACAAGATGGATATTCATGAAAGCACGTGGTAAATAGTTAGGTTCAAATCGATGGACTATGATAGTAAGGCATGTCGACTCCTTATGAAAAGCCTTCCTATCCTATGTGCTCACACCTTTAGCCTTTAGTTTGTGTAAAGTAAATTGCTTTTAATCCATTATAATGGCCTAAATGGGTCATTTTGATCAGCTTAGTTCAACTATAATTGCATCTTATATATTCAAGGATTTGAGGCTTAGTTTATAAACTCTTATAAGTTGGGACCGGACTAGGTGAATCAATTTCTAGTATTGGGAATTTAAACTGCAACTTGTTTATTAGCATATTCTTACAATCTTTGAAATAAGAAAATATGACTACAATCACATGAGAAACAGTCTGTTTTTATATTTATAATCAACTATGATACTGAAAACCTATCCTCAATCTATATAATATTGTCCTAAGATTTGTACTCCACCGTTACTGACCTATTTGTTGACAAAAATTATAAATAATTGTATACCACCTAATTCATTTTCTTTTGGGATCTGAATTACCACCTAATATTCTTACTACTCTAGAGTTTGGAATATGGATGCATCTAAGGCCGGTGGAAAAGTTTTATTGCCCACAATTCATCCAAAAAAAAAAAAAAGTTTTATTGCCCACAAACGGCAAGCCACATGGAGGAGCCAGATTTATTGGCGTGGGAATGCGTTAAATGGTGTAGGACCCCAATGTTTGTGTGTGTCTCAAAAAGAATTTGCTTAAACAAAAACCATTGACCATTCAAGTTGTGCTTTGTTGCTATGTTCTAACTAGTCGTTTTTATTTCATATTGTAAAGCAAATGTGAAAAGACATTGCCGCAAAGAGATTGGGGCAGGGACCAATATCTTTACTGAACTTTGCGTTATCTAACATCGCTTTAATTAGCCAAAAAAGAAAAAGAAAAAAGAAAAAAACATCGCCTTAACGTAACAAATCTCTTTATATATCCGATGCCGTATATATGAAAAAGATTTGCAAATCTCCCCCATGTGAGAAAAATATAAATTTATAGCCGGTTTGGAATCTGCTTATTTTGTTGAAATTGAAATTTTTTTACTGAAAGTGCTGTAAATAAAGGTAAGGGCAAGATTTACGTATAGTACTTAGGTACTGTTTCTTAGATTCCCCTTTTAAGATTTAGCCATATAGATTTTTTCTTATAAGATCAAAGTGTATTTTTTAATTAAATAGTCACATGGCTGAATTTTAAGAGAAGAACTTAAGGAACAACACCTAAAGTACTGTACCTAAGTTTTGTTCTAAAGTTAAAAGTTAGTTAAAATAGTACAATAGAACCTATGAATAATATCAAAAAGTGCAGTGGAGCCCATAAATAGTAGCAAAAATAAGCTGAATAGTAACAAATCTCTTTATCCGACCTCGAATGAAAAAGATTTGCAAATCTCCCTATGTGAGAAAAATATAAATTTAGAATAGATCGAACAGTATTACTTTTCTTTTGCTTTAGATGCGCAATGTCTTTATTAAATTTGATCTTCTTTCTGGGATAAATAATTAAATTAATAACCCATAAAATCTTCTCTTTTGTTTTCTGAATTTATCACCCATTGAATCATGTTTATTTATAGAATTTTTTAACATATTTGAGGTGAACTTTAAGTTAAGAATCATGGATACGGACATGAGTACAAGTACAAACACGGATACGAGTACAATATAGTGACACGAGCAATTTCTGAAAAATTATAACATAAAATTGTTAATACAGTATGACATCAGTACAACACAGATACGGCACCCTAAATATAGTATCCATGCTTCTTAGATTTTAAGTGGGTACTCAAAAGATAACTATTTACCAGAATTCTTTTACGTATACATCGTGTAGAGAATGAAGTGATTGCACTCATCGTAGATCCATGTAAAAAAAAAATTGGTATCTTATAAATCAAGAAAAATGTTTCTCATGCACGTAAAAAATATAACTTTATATTTCATGCAAATGTATAAGAAAGCTATAAACGAAGGCCATAATTGTATAAACCCCAACGATCCTCAATAATTACTCAAATGTCTACTTCAAGTCACTTAAAATTTTTTGCCTTTTTTTTTTTTTTTTTAAGTCACATCAAATGTTGATCATCTTCTATTTTTCCTTCTTTGCTGTCTGCAGGTTACGTCGGTTTTTCAACATTGGAGAAAGAGAGAGAATATTTTAAAGGAAAATCTATTTAAAAACTAGACCCTTTCAATTTTCAACTCCTTTCTTTTTTTCCTCGTTTCTTCCAAAATCGAATCAAAGTTTAACAATTCTCACAATATAATAGGTCAACTTGTATTTCTAATTTGCTCTAAAAAAACAAGCTCAATAGGTACTTGAGCAATGCTGGTGCCACAACTTGTGGCACAACTTATGTCACAAGTCGCTCATGTGACAAGTTGTGGTTGGTGAAAGAGTGTCCTCACATGGACCCACCATCACTTCTCCACCAACCACAACTCGCAACTTGAGCGAGTTGTGCCACAAGTTGTGGCACTAGCTTAATTCTAGGTACTTAACTTACATGCATACGTCCCTCCTTGCGTCATTGTGTCACAAAACGATAGGAAACTATCCCAAAAGTTTGACTTTAAACCAATATCAACACGAGCTTACAGCCCTTACAGGACCATATTGTCTGTAAACAGAAATGAATTTGGGATTGAGTTCGGGTGGTATTCAACCACATGCAATTACTTCCATTTTTATCTCAAAATTTTTTACTTGGCAATTCATTTTTAACTTTTTATTTTTTTTTATTCAATGATTAATGAGATTGAAATTCCATCATTAAAAGCTCTTGCATACGATGCAATACCTACCTAATTAGTAATCACAATTCTTGAATTTGTATATCTAATTTATGGTGATATTCTTTCTTGAGCAACGTGTTACCTTACGCTATATATTCAACAATTTTTACAGTAGTTTAATTAATAAATTTTTTATTGGATCTCATGAATCTCAGGTGGACTAACTAGTAACCACCAACATCATCCATAATAATAATTTAGGGTAAAAATATTATTTTCATCCTTAAAATTTTATAAAAGTTCATTTTTTGTCCATGAACTTTGCAAAATATTCTACTTTTCATCCTTTCATCTATATCTGTTAGTTTATATCTTATGTGGCTTAACAGAGTGATGATACAATATTTGACTTAGACCAAATTATTTTATTTAAAAAATTAGAGACACGTAGCAAGGAGTTATTGACACACATAAATTAAATATTGAGTGAGGTGGCATTCTTACAAACTGATGTGCCATTTTTATAATTAAAAAAAAAATCCAGCTCATATTTATGTTGAGAATTTATTAGGATTTAAAACAAAAAATTTAAACACCAAAACATTAAAAAAAAAATAAAAATAAATAAATAAATAAACCCAATTCAAGCTGTCCTTCTCCAGCAGCGTCGGACGTTCAACCAAAACTTTCCATATCTTTCATTCATTTTCTATGTTTTGATGGTTTTTTTTGTTTGTAGCATTAGCTTCTGTTATTTTATGATTAGGTTTTGGATCTTTAGGGTGTTATATACTGTGAGGCATGAACATAGACGGGATTTTCTCTATTTTTTGAGAAAACACCAGATCTTCTTGTAGCATGGCTAAGAAACCCACTACTTCTTCCTTGTCATTGTCATCATCTCCTTCTTCGTCTCTAGTGCTCTCCTTCTTCTTACTATAGTGCTTGTCATCATTGCAAGATAGGATGAATGCTTGGATGGTTCAAAATGATGAGGACATGGGTGGGTGGTAGATTCCAGAGAATAGAGCTTGAATCAGTGCCGAGTGCCGACATTGAGAGATGGGAGGGGTTAAATTTGGGATTTGTTTTAAATCTTGATAAATTTTTAAATTAAAATCTGAACTATTAGTTTTTTTAAAAAATTAATCCATGTGTACCAATGACTCTGTCATCTGTCCATAATTTTATAAATAAAATAATTTGGTCAAAGTAGATATTGCGTCATCACGAACAAAGTTTCTCTCCAAACTAGTTTGGAGAGAAATCCTATAAACTACTTATATATCATTATATCGAGTGTGAATTTTGAAAATCTAACCGTTGGATTACATGTTTTTCTTATATCCTTTATACTTGTAAAATTTCAAAAAGATCAAAAATCAATTGCTATGTCATCAAAAAAATGTTAAAATTTCAAGTTTTCGTAATCTAAAATTGTGTATAAAAAATAAATTTATTGATCGAATAGTAAATAACAACCGATTTGAATGAATTTTGATATACATGTTAAGAATATAAGGAACATAAAATTTAACAGTTCGATTTTCAAAATTCACAACAAAAAAAGAGATATATGAGAAGTTTGAAGAGTTTCTCTCCGAACTAGTTTGAAGAGAAACTTTGTTTCGTCATCACTCTATTAGGCCATACAGTGACAAAAAGATGAAAAGTAGAATGTTTTGTAAAGTTTAGGGATGAAAAATGAACTTTTATAAAAGTTTAGGGACGAAAATAATGTTTTACCCAATAATTTATCACCCCAGCAGTTGTGAATGTTTTTTTCACTTCGAGATTTGTGTTCATTTAGAAACAACCTATTTAGTTTTTTTATTTATTATTATTAAAAATGTGTTAAAATATACTTGTAATTAAAAAAAATAATTAAGAAACTATATATAAAAAGTAGAAAGTTAGCTTATAAGCTAGTCCCAATCATAAAAGCTATCTTACAAGCTGTTATAGAAATAAAAAAAATATTACAAGCTATTATTATTTTTTGAATAATGCTAGAATCACAACTTTTACCATAACTTTGCCACAATTTATCCACACAATGAGTTGTGAGTGGTAAAATTGTGAACCCACAATTTACAATTTGGACAAATTGTGACAAATTAAAGTTGTAATAAAAGTTATAATTTTAGTATTTTCTTTATTTTTAAGTAATACTAAAAGCACAATTTTTATCGCAACTTATTTCGCGATGAGTTAGGAGCGAAGTTATTGAGCACGACTTTAATTCTCGGGTAATTCTGATGCCACACCCTCTCCAACAACTTTTTACACAACTTTCACATGTGGCTAGCCACCTCATCACCTTGGGCCCACCAACATACCACAGCACTTAACTTTAATTATTTCAAATTTTCAACTATTAAATACCACCGTAACTTTACTCCTTTTCTTCTTCAGTTCTTCTTCTTCCACCCAAAGCCTATATGTGAAAAAGCTTCAGCCTCAAAACAAATTGCAGCGGCTGGAGTACGTTGGTGCGAAAATGGAAAACTCACTCCGGAAGACACCATCCCATGCCAGAAAATAAAAACCCAACCTTGAGAAACATTACCTCTCCGCCGAAAAACCAAAACCCACTGCTCCTTGAATCCGCGAAAAGCATCGTCCGTCTCAGATTTGCTTTGCTGGAGTAATGGCACGGTGGCTCGTAAACGGAAATCCCACGCCAGAAAACACAATCCCAAATCGAAAAATGAAAACCCATCCTTGTAAAACATTAATCCATTGCCGAAAACAAAAACCCATTGCTTAATGAGCTTACAAATTTTGTTTGTGTTTTAAATTCCACCCAATGGACTTAAAAATCTTGTTTGTGTTTTGAATTCCATCCAAGTAAAGGAATAACTTCAATTGAGCTAATGTTTCAGCAACTTCTGGGCAGATTGGTGCTGCTCTTATGATCTGGACTAGGCATTAACAAGCTTAAAGGAAGAAAATGGATGCATATCAACTATAAGGTTGCTTTGGTACAGAAGGAAGTCAAATAAAAAATTAAAACTTGTTCTTTGTAATTTGTGGAACATTCCTTTTGTTTGTTCTTTGTGTAAGGAGTTTATGGTGTAGTTGCTTGTTGTTATGTTGATTTGCTCAAAGTATAATGCCAAGTATGTTGTAGTATTGTGTATTGTTGATAAGATTCTAGTTCAGTGGAAGAAAGGGAAGAAGAATTGATACTTGGAACAAGGAACAAGGTAGAGAGAAATAATAGGGAAGAAACAATGAAATTTTTATCTGCATGAGCTTTACAATCCTTGCAGCTATATCCGTACCCACATGCAGGCACACATGCAACCCCTCGCAACTATATCCGCACCACCTTGCACACACACACGCACACTCCCCTGCACACCCTTACACACACAGGTGTCAAACCTACACACACACACCCCAGCAACTATATAGGCACCATTTGTGCACACCCTTACACCTACTTACAAATATCTACAAATATCAATAGCCTACAACTGTCACAATACCTGTTTACAAATATCAGCAAATATCCATACATGCATACATTTACAAATATCTGAAATATCCAGTCACACTACAGTACCTATCAATTGTACAAATGCACAGATTGTTGTTGTTAACTTAACTATCCAAAAGTTTTCAAAATCCATAGTCTGTCAATTACAATATATACATTCTTTCTTTTCTTTTTTCTTTTTTTATACCAGAATTGAAGGAATACAAACTATACAAATGCTGGGTGCACCCAACAACAAGGACCAGGGACCTTAAGAGCAAACTTGGCTGTGTTACAAACTGAGCCTAAGATGACCCGAGGAACAAAAGGGGTCTTATAACACAAGCCTTGTTGCTGCAGATATGCCAAGTCAAAGAGCAAGGTTATTTGCTGCTAGTTAGGACTACACTGCAAATTACAAACACTAACTAAACTTTTACTACAACACATGATCAAAATTCTGCAAAATCCCAAACTCTTTGCTTTAACAGTAAACACTACTAAAGCTTCTTGCATTGCTGCAGTAATCGTAGAAGCTCCACTGCTAGCACAACCTGAGAACATGATCCTTCCTTGCAGATTTGAAGCTTCATAAGCAAAAGAGGTCTTCTTTGGTCTAGCTTTCCTAGCTCCTGCTATTTTGATAATAAGATCCCAACATCCTTTAATATTCTGATGATTAAACTGAATTCCCTTGTTGGGTCTGTCATGGTTTTTCTTTGTTTCAAATGCTTCCTTGAACCTACAAGTCCAAGATTGGGCAGTTAGTATAACTTCAGTGGGGTTAGGGGTTTTGCCATTCAAATTTGCTATAAATTTATAAAATCTCTAAAATAGTTAAAGGGAAAAAATTATACCTGAGATTCGTTATCAACTTTCTTCATTTGATTCATACCAACCTTTTGATAGTGATGACCCTACAAAATAAAATGAATGATAATATATATTATAATAAATACACTCAAATTTGCAACGTAAATTTCACTAAAAATTTAAAAGTAACTAACTAAAAAAATGCATACCTGAGATACATTATCATGGGAAAGAAAAGGGTGCATGCCAAACTTTTGACTTATCATACTTGTTTGAAATGGAAAAGTTCCTCATTGTAACATATTTTGTTGACCAAAATATGGATGTATCCCAGGGATATTAGGAATTCCACTTATGTTTGGCCACACGAGTGATTGGGGAAAAAATTGACAACTCTTATCACCAATATGTTGTGATTGTGACTGTTGTATTTCAAAATCCTACATTTTATATACAATATAATTGCATTTCAGTATACTTAATTTAAACCTATTAGCAACATCCTAATAATAGAAAATAAAGAGTCTTACATTAAAGTTAAAACTCTCAAACATTTCAAGCATACCAAATCCCATGGTAGAATTTGTATTATGCACATTTCCAACCTTGGCAGAATCCTACAAAAGCACAAAGTACAAAAGTTAATAATAATAATAACAATGATTAATTATCCAAAAAAATAAGTAAATAATATAATTATAGCCTAACCTTCTCACAAATTTCCTCAAGAATTGAAGTCTCAACTTGGTTAACTACATTCCCTTCGTTAATTATAGTCTTCATTTTCTTTTTCTTTTCCTTTTCCTTTTTTTTCTTCATAGCTTGTTCAACCTTTGAAATCTTCCTTTTAAATGATGGTCGCCCCTTTTGACAAACAACCACTGCATCAAGAATTTTTCTAGCTTCTTTTGATATTACAAGACCATTGCCACATGAGGTGGAATTATTCTAAATATCTATAGAAATAGGCTTATTGCTACCACAAGCATTTCCCCCTTCCTTGAGCTCCCATTTCATTTCACATATTTGTGTCATCACATTCTTATATGCATTTTCAAAATCTGCTGCCAAATTAGCAACCTCGTAAAAGGCATTACACATCTTTTCATAGCGACATACTTCAGGTTTCAAAGACCAATTGTCATAACTTATTCGAACTTTAGTGTGCCTCCTTTTGACATTTTTATTCAAATTGTTTAAGATGTACTTGTCGGGTATTTGATAAATCTTCTTATGAATAAACACCAATATTTGATGCCTGCATACTATCCCCTTGAACTCAAACAGCCTGCATTTGCAGTTAACTTCACTGTTATCCTCATTAAAATACACATGAAAAATTATGCTCCCCTGACCTTCTCCACGTGATACATCTTCACGTACTTCATACTCTGAAAAGTTGTCATGTTCCCTGCATGAAGACAAACTGCAACAAATACTTCCAACTATCTCATTTTGGAAATCTGTAAATTTTTTCAAAGTGTAAGCACTCTGAAATCGTTTCTCCATATCATAAATAGTTATACAGGAAATGCATGAATTGAAAGAATTAAAATCTTCAACAGTTTCATTATGCACCTTTGCTGCCAAAGCATTATCATATTGTTCAACAAATTGTTTTAAAGTAGTTTTCTTATTAATGTATTTATCAAAGAAAGCATTCATGCTTTCACTTCGCTGCGTTGTTGACATTCCTGCCCAAAACATATCTTTCACAAAGGCAGACACCCAACGATGCTGCTCATCATACAACCCAAGTAACCATTCATTGCTTTCAAATTGATATTTCTTAATGAATATGCCCCAACTTTCTTCAAATTCTTCTTTTGTCAATGAATCATGAACAACATTTTTCATACAGAATTTTATTGATTCATAGTCTTTGAACCCTTTAAATTTGTCAGGCAACTTATTCATGATATGCGACAAGCACCATTGATGTCGTGCATTAGGGAAAACAATTTCTATCGCTTTTTTCATGGCTTTGTCTTGATCTGTAATAATTGCATTGGGAGGGCATTCAGACATGCATGCAAGCCAAGATTTAAATAGCCATATAAATGAATTTGTATCTTCTCTTAAGATCAATCCACATCCTAGCAATATTGATTGCCCATGATGGTTCACCCCAACAAATGGAGCAAATGGCATTTCATATTTGTTAACCATATATGTAGTGTCAAATGTAACTACATCACCAAACTCTTTGAATGCTGCCCTACTCCTTGCATCAGCCCAAAATACATTTTTTAACCGACCATCATCATCAAAATCCATTGCGTAGAAGAATTCAGAATTGTCAGCTTGCATTTTCAAAAAGTAATGGTGCATTGCACTAGCATCTCCTTCCCTAAGATGTGAACGTCTGACTTTTTCCATGTGATTTCTACAATCCTTTTCTAGAAAAGACAAATTCTCATGTCCCCCTACTGCAACCACAAATGAATTAAAACTCTTGTTCATTCTAATACCAGCTTTGTCGTGTAATTCAAGCTTTTTTTTCACATGTTGTTCTATTATTCTATTGCATTTGTAAAATTTGGTCTTACTAGGACTCAATCCATGATTATGGTCAAGTACCATGGATCTAAGTATCCACTTTCCATTTGGGCATAGAGACAACCTAAGTTGAGCTTTGCAATCTATTTTTGTTTGAGGTTTCAATTGAACTGGATTGGTAGATCTAGTCCTTTTAATTCCAGGACAATTTAATCTAATCCTTGGCTTTCCAGCATAACTACAAGCAATGGTCACATACCTCACCACCCCATCATTCCCCTTTTTAGAAGTTCTTTTAGCCACCACAAAACCTTTTTCTTTAGCATATCTTCTATAATATATCACAGCATCATCAATGGAGTCAAACATCATTCCCAACTTAGGGTCTTCTGCTTTGTTTTCCACACCTTTTGTTTCTACCATTTCATTCAACTCCACTATTTCATTCTCAATATTATCTTCATTTGACTCCACCTCCACCATATCATTCTCGATATCTTCATTTGAATCCCCCTCCACCATATCATTCTCAATATGATCTTCGTTTTAATTTCACATGTGAGAAAACATTTGATATTTCATCTGCCATGCCTATACAATATAATTCATAACACATTATCAAAATATAAGTCACTTAATCATAAGAAAATTAATTATTCTAAATATTATAATTTATCCTTTCAAAAATTTTGTGCTTCATATAAATGTGTTATTCACATATATTTTTGCAAAGCAAGTGACGAATTACTTTTATTGTCTATAGCCTTTGGCCATTATTTCAAAAGAAAAAAGAAAAAATCTCATTTCCAAATGCAATAGAAAAATGGAAAACCCAATTATTACAGGCAACAAATTCACAACTTCAAGATTGCATTTTTTGTTGATATTTCAATTTAGATTTCGTTGAAACAGAATAAAGTACAAGGGGAGTATATAAAGCAGTGGAGGACCCTAAAACAAGGAACTCCCAGCAACAATTTAGTTGAGAACAGAACAAACAATTGACAAAGTAAACTAATATCACAACAGTACATAGTAAACTAACAGAAATGCACAATAATTTTTACTGAATGAGAGCAATAATACAGGGGAAAACAAAGAATCAAAGATTAACAAAGAAATCTAGAGAAAATACTAGGAAAAGCAGAATGAAAAATCACCTCCTTGGATGGCAAATGATACGAACGATGGTTTTTGCGGGTTTGGGAGCAGTGGGTTTTGGTTTTTCGGTGAAGAGGTAATGTTTTTGAAGGTTGGGTTTTTATTTTTTGGTGTAGGATGGTGTTTTTCGGAGTGAGTTTTTCATTTTCGCACCGTAGTTCCAATATTCCAGCAGCTGCAATTTGTTTTGGCGCTCAAGCTTTTTCACATATGGGTTTTGGGAGGGAGGGAGAAGAAGACTGAAGGAGAAATGTTTACTGTGGGATTTGTTTTGGCGCTTAAGCTTTAAGTGCTGTGGTATGTTGGTGGGCCCAAGGTGATGAGGTGGCTTGCCACATGTGAAAGTTGTGCAAAAAGTTGTGAGAGAGAGTGTGGCATCAGAATTACCCTTAATTCTCTTTGCATAGTTGCGTCCCTTCTTACGTCATGGTAACAGTAGTGTCGTAGATAATGTTGTAGATAATGTCTTTTAAAATTTTCGTCAACGAACTTTTCAAATATCTATGCATGTGTTTTTTTTTTTTAATGATAAATAAATGCATGTGCAACCTGCATTTATTTATGATAAAGAATTAAATATGATAAAGAATTAAATATTTATGCACTGTGCAGCTTTATCTTCTTCTTTTTTGAGAATCGTGCAACTCTCTCTTTAATTCTTTATTATAAACTTGTAGCTGTGATTTAACATAGCTGTATGTAACAATTAATGGTAGGGACCAATACCATTAAGTGTGGACAGTGTTAGATGCATCCCATCAATTTTGGGAAGGCTATGACTGCGAGGACGAAGTTAGAGGGTCCAAAGGAGTGAAAATTATATGTTGTAACGGTATATATGTCGGGTCTCTCACACATAGGTGGGCTCTACAGTGTGTGGGACTCGCCAATGTGAGTGACCCGGCATATATGCCGGGTACACCATATACGAGCTTCCAAAGGAGGCCATCACGGCCCTACCTTTAATTCTTTATCATAAATTTGTAGCTGTGATTTAACATAGCTGTAGTAGGCAACTTCTTAGAACAGAAGCAACTAAAGGATTTTTTGGGATGAGTCAGGGGGCAGTTTCAATTTTTTTTTTTTTTTTTGGTAAATAAGAACTTTCATTAACAAACTAAAAAGCCTGTATAGAAGAGGATACAAAACAGTCATACAGTGTGCCCATGGTATCTAGCCTAACAACCAACTCCACCTCTGGAGGGGGTGGATAAATACAACAAAATCTTGATCCAACAGAGCACCTCGCCTAGCTAAGTTGTCTGCACACTTATTGCCCTCTCTGAAGCAGTGCATAAGTTTGACGTTAGGAATTTGCTTCAGACCCTCTTTGCAATCAGCAACTAGCGCATCTAGGCTATGGAAATTACTAGACTCTTTCCTCACCAAATCAATGACCACCTTGGCATCCAACTCTATTTCCGCTGCTGGAAGCTTGAGAGCAATGTAAAGATGGATGCCATCCCGTAAGGCTCACATTTCCGCAGCAATGGGAAGCTTCAATTATCACTTACAAATTAATCCTTATCAGTAACGTAGTCACGTCATTCATTTTGCTTTTTAGTTAACTGTGTGTACAGGTTAATTATTATTGATATATATATATATATATATATATATATATATATTGAGAGAGATAGAGAGAGAGTTCTTTACTTCTTTTGATATTTTCAGTTGTATATATTATCTTGGACATTAAGCAATGAAGGTGAAACACAAACACGTAGCTGCATCCTATAATTAATGGAAACTTTTTTTATTTTTTAAGACAATTGAATTATCGTACTTCTACTTTCTTTGTGCAATTATATAGACTATTCATATGTAGTTTTGATCACATAATATTTTTAATAATTATGTAATTTGTTTAAATAATAGACATAGATAATATTATAGTTTTCTTTATTATTGATTGGAAAAAATAACTTCAAATATATTTAGAGCCAATAATTAATAATACTCCAAGAATTTTGTAACTCAATTAATTTTGTTTTTTTTTTTGTTTTTTTAACCATGTCATTTACAATTTAATTTCTTCTCGGCATACAAAATATATATATATATATTTGTTTAATAAAGCTTCCGTGTTCATCGTAAAAACATTTAAAAAATAAAAACAAAACAAAGAAAATCAATGTATGCCGACATAACTTCACCGACCACATGACTGAATATCAAACTCACATACTTTACACCAGAAGTCAACAAGAAACGAAAGAAGTATGAACTTTTGATGTCATGTCTGACGCAGAACGTAGAAGGATAAGTGGATATATAATAAAAAAATTTGCAAAATATCCATGTTACCTGTGAGCCTACTGTCAATCATTAATGGTATTGAATTGAATCTATCGATGCACACTGTTTATAGTTATTCTTCTGCCCTTCTAGATTTTTCATGGTAAACAGTGCAGCGCAGCAGCTAATGTTGATTTTTGTTACCAGCAATAGACGCGTCTCGGTTAGAACCTCACGGACGCGTCATAAGTAGTATTGTTTACTCAAAAAAAAATTAGGATTTATCTCATATTAGTTATGTGTGTCTAGTGTTCACTGTTTATAATTTCAGTTTACAATTATAAAAGTTAGGCTAATTTGTAGTTATACTCTGGTTATGTAATGTATTATAAACCCGGTTTAAAACACTATTATTATTTTCGTATGTGTTCTAAGGAAAATTATTAGATACTCTCAGAGTACCATAAATGTCTAGTCCCTCTCTCACATGAATGATAGGTCCCACCATAAATAGAAGTAGTACTATTTACTAAAAAAAAATAAAAATTTGTTACCATATTTTAGATATAATTAACGACTATGTGACTATGTCTATACCTATTCTCAGCCACACAAAAAAAAGACTATACCTAGTGTGAGTAGTATCACATATAAATAGTTGCATATTTTAATTTCAACAACAATCTCAATTGTGTTTAACTTTTTTTTTTGTTTTTTTTGTTTTTTTTTTTTTGAGAAACGTAGTTAACAATTGAGAGATCACTAAAAAAATCTAATATATATTTAGTTTAAAAAATTCGAACAATCTAGATTATTTTTAACTTTTTTTTAATAGGAATTAGGAAGTTTTGTGTGTATTTAAGTACAACTTGTTCAGGCCAGCTCTAAACATTTTAGGGCCTTAGGTGAGAACTAAAATGAGGCATTTTTTATATTTATGTATTAATTAAATTAATATTTATTTAATATTTTTATATTATAATATATTTCATTTAAAATCTATTTTTCTTGTCTTTTAAGATGCAAATTGACTAATTAAATTTTTGTATTCAAGTTCTTCTAATATCTCATTTTCAATCGATAATATAGCTAATCCACTTAATCTTTCTTGGGACATTGTCGATCTTAACTAGATATGATTTTATTAAATTTAATTTTGAAAAACTTCTTTATGTAGAAGCAACAATAAAGTTATTGGTGGGCAAAAAAGTTATTTCATTAGCAAGTTTAAATTAGAACTAATAACAATTTACCACCTATGGTTTGTTATAAAAGTGTTATGAAAAAAGTTGTGGATGTAACACTTGTTTTGCACAATAACTTTATTTTTAGTTGTGGTTGGTTCCAATATGATATTATTTTATTTTATTTTGACCTATAAGAAATTAACACCTCAACAATTGTGAAAATATTGTGCCAATTTGTTGTGTTAATATTTTATTATTTTGTGAAACATTGCGAATTGAACAAACCAAAAATAATATAGCAAAACTACTCTAGCTTTACGTATTAAAAAAAAAAGCGGCCGGTGAAACAGTGCAAGTTGAACAAACCAAAAATACTGTAGCTTCAAGGCATTTGCTCTTTTTATATATAGATAATATAATATAAAACAAAACAAAAAACAAATTGGTGTACATGAGAAGAAAAAAATCCATCTCACCAGATTGGCCAAATGCCTTGAATAAGTATGAAAGGTTTTTTAGTAGCATTAGAATGAGTCCAAAAACTTGACTAAACCAAAACACTATTCCTAAGCCTATTGAAAATCATTTTGTGAAACATTGCAAATTAAACAAACCAAAAATAATGTAGCAAAACTACTGGAGCTTTACACATTAAAAAAAAAAAGTGGTTGGTGAAACGGTACAAGTTGAACAAACCAAAAATAATGTAACTTTGCTTTTTATATATATATAGATAATATAATATAAAACAAAACAAAAACAAATTGGTGTACATGAGAAGAAAAAAAATCCATCTCACTAGATTGGCCAATTGCCTTGAATAAGTATGAAAGGTTTTTTAGTAGCATTAGAATGAGTCCAAAAACTTGACTAAACCAAAACACTATTCCTAAGCCTATTTACTCTTTTTATATAGTTAATAGAGATAAATTATATAGATTAATGAATATAATGTTTTAATTATATAAAAAAAATAGTGTTTTAAATATTCAAAATAAGTGGTCAGAATTATTTTTTAGGTAAATTCCAATAAACTACTTTGAGGTTTGGGTTAATACCAACAATGTCCAAAACTTTTCAAAAATGACCAAGTTGGTCCTCTGGACACAATTTGGTTCCTAAACGGCGTTTAGGCCCATTACTCATTCTTAACCGTTCTTCTCCCTCTCCTCACTTAGAATCTCTCTTCTTTACTGAATGTTTATATTCATGCTAACATTTATGAGTTGTGAGTTCTATTCAAAATGATTATACAAACATGTATACTTAGCCATATAAAACCTGAAACCCCCAAAAATCCCTAATCACAAAGCATATATTCATATCCATAATCATTCATACGCCAACAAAAACACCATATTATAACAATTTTGAGACAAAACCCAAATTGGGTAATGGGTCTAAACACCATTTAAGGACCAAATTGTGTCCAGGGACCAACTTGGTCACTTTTGAAAAGTTCTAGACTTTGTTGGTATTAGCCCAAACCTCAGGATAGTTTATTGGAATTTATGCTTTTAAAAAAAAAAAAAATTTAAAAGAACAAATTTGGATATTCAACAAATAAAACTACCTTCCTTTCAAATCGTTTTTCTCATTCCCAAGCTCCCACCCATGTGGCCACCTCTGCTCCTCAACTTTCCCATTGCATTTATTTTCTCATACATTTATTTATTACTTTTTTACGGTTTAGTAAGTTTACAATGCTTTTTTCTTCACATTTCTTCAAACTCTCAACTTTGTCTTCGTCTCTCTTCTCAATTCTTCTTTCTTTAGAGGTTAAGGATGATATTTTTGGGATAATTGATTTGGGGGGTGCCGGTAGTGTCACCAGATCAAAAGCTTTGGCCAAACAAAATCTAAAATCTAAAATCTATGGCATATGATATGAGCATATCATTAATCATTATTGATTTCAATCACCCTCATATCATACGTGGTCATCATCAAGTTCTGGTTTTCATGGGTTTTGTTTTGGCCCAAATAGGTTAAGATCTTTTAGCAACTTAAATTAACATCATTTGACCCATTGTCATTTGCATTCTCGGGTCAGGTCCTATTATAGCACTCAATGGGCTATCAGTACAGGTCCATTGCATTGTTGCAGTTGTGTAGCCATTGAAATTGTTAGTTATAATGGGTGAAAGTTTTTTTTTTTTTTTTTATAAATGTAATTGGTGAAAATTGTTGAGGCAGGATCAATTACATTCATTATGTCAATTTGTAAACTTTGTACTAGAATTTGTAATAATTTTAATATTTTTTCTTACTTTAAAATGGCTCAACTACTAACACTATTTTTATGTGCACTAACGTGATATGTTAATTATTATATTAGCATGTTAATAAAGAGCAAAATATCTAAATAATTGTAAACATATTTTCACCACTTATGTAAGAAAACTAGAAATTAATAAAATATAAACAAAGAAATTAAAATTAATTTTTATAAAGTATTCAACATAATTGCATGAAGAAAAAATTAATTTCAAATTTGACATTGTAATGTGACAAAGAATAAAATAATCAAAGTATAAATTATTAATATAAAAAGAAATAATAAATGATAAAGTAAAATAATATAGATACACGTATACAAAAGATACCACATGTCTATACATCTGCAGATATGCCTCTAGTTCTGTATAAATAGATTTCCGTTAACAGCCTTAAAAAGAAGAAGATAGATTTTGGTTAATGTATAAAAAATCTTATGATTGCGCTTGGAAACTTGAATTTGAGTTTGAACTAAGATTTTAAATCAATATATTTTAAATGCTTTCATTTTAAATCCATTAATTTTAAATATCATTTTGAATCCAAATATTTTAAAGGGTTAAAATCCTTTGTGGATTTGTCAATCGAAATTCTTGATCTTTTAAAACTATCCAAACATGATATTTAGATTTTAATCACTTAAATCCAAATCCACATGCGCAAATCTTGCAATCCAAATTCACCAAGACCGAATATAGTTTTCAGCGTTTTCCTATATTTGATAGTATCAGGAAAAAAAATTGTCAAAGGAAAACTATCCTTTGACTTTCTTTGTTTAGCTTGACGTGAGTTAGAATTATTTTTCACTAAATAGGAAAAGTCAAAAGATAATTTTCCAACTCATTTTAAAGTTGCTACTAAACATAATAAAATAGGATAGTTTTTTCGAAAACGATTTATTTTCTAGAAAACGTTAATGTTTTTTTTTTTTTTTTTGAAAAAAAATGCCACAAATATCCAGGTATATCGTCTTCCCTACCTCTTTAATTTCTCTCCTCTGCGTTTTCTTTCGTAACATACAGAAGAAAAATCAAAATATTCCTTTATATTTTCAATCCACTCTAAAAATCACCCCTAACCAAACAAGGGGATAAGACTCATGCTAAAACTAAGCCCAACTTGGCAGTGCCTTGGGTCACCTCGGCCCAATCAAATTTGTACTTTCTGCAACCCAAAAGAATTTGGGCCAAAATTTCAAAATCTGCCCAATTTCATTTCCCATTCATCTAGTTCCTTCTCCTCCATAATGCTTATCTACAAAGTTTCAGTGCTGAGATCTCTGAAAGAAAATATTTTCCCTTTCGTTTTTTTTTTCTCATTTTCTCATCAACCAAACAAACCCCGTAGATTCTCCATTTCGGGAGATCTTGCATTTGGTTCGTTTTTTTCTCAATTCAATTTTTGAGCTTTACCAAAACCCTAATATTCCAATTCAAATTCCCCAAATTTTAATATTGTTTGGGTTCTCTTTACATTGCAGATCGAAGAGAAATCGACATGGGGTTCTTGGTGACAACCCTAATTTTCGTAGTGATTGGGATCATTGTGTCTCTTTGCACCGGAATTTGCTGCAATAGAGGCTAGGAAGCACCGACGCGGCCCGACGCAGGGTGCGGCCATCGACACCACTGCCTGCGCGTCGTTGCCGCATATGATTTTTTTTTTTTTCTCGGATCTGTGCCGACTCGCCTCCTTCTATTTATAGAAATATTATGTTCAAAAGACCCTTCTATTTATAGAAATATTTAGTATTTACACCGTCTTATGAGTCATAACCCTAGAAAGGGTTGTGTGTCCCTTAAGGGTCATATTTCTTCACCAAACTATATAATTGCATGTGAATCAAATCATCCTTTCATGGGTACAATTTAGTACATGAGTATGCATCATATTATGGTGTGATCATCATTCTCTGTATATTTATATATTCCATTTGATCACACCATATATAATTCTCATGCGATTTGTTATAGTCAACATGATACCATGGCTTCAATATTTGATCTCATTATAACTCTCATTTGTGATAAAACACAGATTGAACTCAATGGATGACTTCTCTATTTGTGTTCATGTCACTCCCAAAATTGACCACTTTCGTTATGGATGACTTCTAATTCTCTCTTTCAAGAATATGGAATTGGTTAATTACCAATGGTTATTAATAAACGGAAGAAAAATGTTAGGATCACAAAAAAGTTCATAACTTTTGTCATGTTGCAAGTTATAATTGGCACGTGAAGGTAAAGGAGAAGGTCCACACCTTCACCAGTCACAACTTGCCGTGCGGCAAGTTGCAGCAAAAGTTGCTAACTTTTTTGTGGTCTTATTATTATCTAAATGGAATCATGGCCAAAAATATAGCCCATACGCTCTACTACAACTGACAATTTGAACATCACTACTTTTGTGTGCTAACCTAGCTATGCTGCAATTTACATCGAGTACTTCCTTCACTACAAAAAAAAAAAAAAAAAAAAACAAAAACAAAAACAAAACAAAAAACAAAACAAAAAAACAAAAACAAAAAACAAAACGAAAACAAACAAACAAACAGGTCTATAGCCACATTTTTGTGGCGTTGTTTTCAAAAAACATTGCTAAAGGCAATCTATAACTGTGTTTTTAACAAATGCCGCTTAAAATCCTAAAAGTATAGGAGGTCTATGGCAGCGTTTTTAAGGGTTTTCGAACATAGAGCCGTTACGGTGTTCAGAAAGAGCTGCAATAGGTCCAACCAAAAAAAAAAAAAAAACATAAAACAAAAAAATTAGAGTTATTACAGTGCTTGATTTTGAGAGAACTACTAATGAGAGAGGCACTCTACGTCTCAAACCCAGCCCAAGTCTGAAACTTTGGAGTTCAAGGCTTCTTCAACAACCACTAAACACTATTTATTTCATTTCTCATGAGGCTCCTCTTCGTCATCAACTAATTAAGCTTACTGATTCCCAAAAGAAATGGTCCGTAAATATCATATTTCGTTTTGTTTTGTTATTTTTGGTTTCGTTACATAAATACTAACTTCAATCCTAAAACTTTCAGTGCCCCATCCTTCGCTGCTGATCCTAGCTGTAAAAGTCACATTTTCCAACATAAATCCTTTTTTAAAGTCCATCTTGGTTGAGGACTAGTATCTACTTTACTTTCTCGGTTTGTAGTATTAATTTTTTGGCTAAAATGCAAAACTAACCCTCTAAGTTTCAGTTTTTGTCATTTTAGTCATTTAAGTTTCAGTTTTGTCATTTCAGTCTTCTAATTTCAAATTTTGTCAATTCAGTCCCCCGTTACCCTTTAGTTAAGGGCTGTCGTTAACTAAACCAAAACGACGTCGTTCTGGTGTTTTTTTTTTTTTTTTTTTTTTTTTTTTTTTTTTTACTTCTTAATTTTACTAAAATACTTTAATTACAAAAAAAAAAAAAAAAAAAAAAAGAAAATCTAATGGGAATAATGTCGTTCCCTTGCCTCTGAAAACCAAAAACATCACCGATACCCTATCCCAAACAAGTCGACTAGCTAAGAAATTAACATATATATGACCACAATGACGATGATCAAGACGACAAAGGAGCTGAAGATGAATCCATGGCATCCTCCGCCTCCACTGTCGCCTCCACCATTCGTAGAGCTTCCACGTCCCCTGTAGACTTCGTCCAGAGATCGAAAAGGACAACGCCAGTAGAACCCGCCGCATTGTCCTCCCTAGCCCCGATTTTCAATGCCTTTGTATCGAGCAACTTTAGCTCTTCCACCGAATCGACCATCTCCACGCTCTTCTCTCTCAGTCTAGATCTCGCAGTCTCTCTCTCTCCCCCTTTTTCTCTCCCCCAAAATTTCTTAGCTAGTCAGATTGTTAGGGATAGCCAGATAGGGTATCGGTGATGTTTTTGATTTTTAGAGGCAGGGGAATGTCGTTGTTCCCTTTAGATTTTTTTTTTTTTTGGTAATTAAAGTATTTTAGTAAAATTAATAAATTAAAAAAAAAAAAACCAAAACGATGTCGTTTTGGTTTAATTAACAGCATCACTTAACTGAAGGGTAACGGAGGACTAAATTGACAAAATTAGAAACTTAAAGGACAGAAATGACAAAATTAGAAACTTAAAAGACAGAAATGACAAAACTAAAACTTAGAGGACTGAAATGACATAAGCTGAAACTTAGAGGGTCAGTTTTGCATTTTAGCCTAATTTTTTTTATATAATAACTTTGGATATATAAATATTTGTAGGGCGCGCAGTTATAATATTTGGCATTTAAAATTTTGGATAAATATTTCTTTTTCTTTTTCTTTTTCTTTGTACGTCAGTCTTACTAACTTCAAACAATAATAAAGAGATCAGGGATAAGCGGAAGATGGAAAAGTGATAAAGAAGTAGAACATATGAGTTCACGCAAGAAGCAAAGAATATTTCTAATATGGACTCATGATACTTTGGTAAGACAAAAACAAAGGATGTAATTATACTATTCAGCTAAAGAAAAATGGATAGTGTTTATATATATAAAACTAATATGAAGTGCTAGGTTCTTACTATAATAAGTTCCCATTTTGTATAAAATTTATACAAACTGAAACACACTCTTTAACTCTTATATATATTCAATAAAAATAATTAAATTAAGCAGATGATGAAGTGCTCCGTAAGTGGCAAATGCAATCTATCCTAATGATTCGCACAAGAGTCAAGAGATGTCCAAGTTAGATAAACACAGCCTTCTGCATCCAACGGAATAAACACAAAAGGGGGTCACAAAACAGTTGTTAGTTATGCACAACATAGGGCTGTAATGTATAAAATTCTTAAATTTGTGTACTATTACATTAACACAAAAGGGGGTTAGAAGCTTGGGAAAGAGACCGAAAGAGAAGCTTCTAAGTAGTACTATATATCCAAGTTCATTTGGTGAGATATATAAAAATAAAGTAGAAAATGGATATTACATAGGCTGGCTTCTCTCAATCAAAACAAAAAGGCAATAAAAAATATGGTAGTTGTTGAATTCAAGCGGTCATCGATCACAACCAACCTATGAAAAAACTCGAGTACAAGAATAGGTGATTCTCCAAATGTCAATCTCTAAAAACTGTATTACATTAATTGTCCATAATTTATGAGACCGTGACTATTAGTATTAAATCTTATCTTGTTGCTAGTTCTTACTTACTATACGTGCCCAAATTCCCTTATTGGACCGGACTTGGAGTTGGACTTAAAATTAATTTGTATGATGGGTAATGAGTTTCCTACTATGGGTAGCTCCGAGCCTTACTGAGGAGTTGCCCCGCATAGTATAACTCTCCTCCTTCTCTCCTTAAGCTACTCTAGCTACTGCTTTGTTCTCTCTCTCTTCTTTCCTCCAAAATGACCAACCCCATCTCTCTGTTCTCTTCTATTATTTATAGCTTAAGGTTAGTGGGGTGCTTATGATTACCCTTTGGTTTCATTCGTGTGGGTGGGGCCCAAATTGATTATTCCTGACAAGGAATATGCTTCATTGGAAATGGTGTCAATGGCGTTGGAATTGGTAAAGATTTCTCGGCAACGCGATTCCCCAAGGCATTACCGACCTGCCGAGGAATCGCCGCCCATCATAGGGATATATACTGACCATTCTATATATGGGCGGCATTCGCATGCCGAGCTTGTGACTAGTGAGCCAATCATGGTATTGGGCCTAGGCTTGAGTATATTTATGTGCCTGTCTAGGTCGAGGCCCAAGACAAGTGGGCCTATGTCCGTATGCCGTATAATAGCCCCCCATTGATTCGTGTCCAGCAACCGAGAACGAATCAAGGATTTACCTCGGCAAGCCAACGGCTCCTCAGGAAGCTTAGTCGTCAGTCATTAATGGTGGATAAGACAGTTATTAATGCTCTCTTAAAAGAAGCATCATGATAGCCTGTCAGATTGGGCTGTAATCATGACCTGACGGTTCGTGAACCGAGGCCATGTGTGTGGAAGTTACAAAAGTAACTTGAAAAGACTTTTCCCGCTCCTTTTTTCATTAAATGCCCTCTCCCAATAAATAACGTCCTCCTTCCCCTCAAATCATCTTTTCACTTCCTTACTCCCTTAAGTTCTCTACTGCTGAGCATATTCCTCTTCCTGAGCATAGATTCTCCAACCGAGATCACAAATTCCTAGAGCCCACAGTAAGTTTCCTTCTTCATTTCTCTTCTTTATTCAATTTCCTTTTCTATTCTATAATTAGGAATGGGTTTCTCTCATCTTCTTAACACTGAGGCAGCCTTAGCCACTTTTAGGGCTGTTTTTGCCATCCCTAATGATGTAGAGATAGCGTATTGTCATGAGGACAATATTGCTCTTAAGCGACGTCCCCATGTAGTGTTCTTTCCTTTAATGGCTATCTTAGAAGGAGGTGTTAGATTTCCCGTGGATCCTTTATTACTCAGAACCCTTAGGTTTTATGGTCTATGTCCCGACCAACTTCCACCCAATTTTTACCGAGTAATAGGTTGTGTTAGCCGACTAAACCACCTTTATAGGTTACAATTAGATCAACATGATATAAACTATATGTACAGTTTGTGTGGTAATGATAGAACCGGGTACTACCTAAAGGTTAGAGATACTTGAGTACGACTGATATCGTGCTTGCCTTACTCTAATAGGAATTCGGTAGGAGAATTTGTTCGGGTGAGCGGCAACTGGCACACCAACGAACTCACCTGCCCGACCTCACCCCGAAATGTTGGTCGGTATCAAGCACGCTAAATTTCTTTTTGTTATATATTAAAACTTATTATTACTATTATTATTAAAATTTTGTGCCGGACCTTAACGCCATACACGTGAGAGACCTCAACTTCGTGCTTAGGTCGGAGATTTTTGTCCACTACGACGGACAATTAAGGGCCTCCCACCTTATCCTCGGTGTTACCCCGGATTACACCAACTACCAACCTTCCAGGCAGGCCTTGACAGTAGGTAGCCTATTGCTGTCATACATAGACGTGCGGCACCGATGATTTTTTCCTCCTAGGCTAACTATTGGTGAAGCTCGAGATCTTGGCCCTCCTTTGATAAGAGTTGGCTCATTGGTACCTGCAAGAGACAGGTCAGCTGATACTGTTTTCCAAGGCCGGGCTGTGCATACACCGATTGAGGAGCAACGAACTGAAGTACTAGAAACCAAGCAGGCAGAGGTCGAATCGGTTAATTCCTCAGGTGCCGAAGCCAAGAACGCCAAAGATGAGATGGTAGTCCATAGGAACATGACGGAACATGACTGCTGATCGGTTTTTTCCCGGTGGCCGCCTCGCCGTGCAGCAACAGCAACCCTAAGACAGGGAACAGCCTCCTTCAGCCCCCTACAACTACAAAGGCCTCGCTATACTGAGCAGCCTCCGAGAAAGTCTGAAGAGACTCCTCCGAGGACTCCTCTAGCTCCCACTACGGCTGCCGTGGTGATCAGAGAGCCTGATGGCAGTGCTCACCCAATCGTGCAGGTTAGATCTAATATGGCTTCTTCCTCTTCCCCTCCGGCTGATGGGTGGTAAACTACTTAATGGGCCTCTGCCCGTGACCTCCACCATAAGGAACTGGGCCCAAGGTGAAGGTGGGCGAATTGCCTGGAGCCTCAGGCAGGCTCTTCAACTGCCCGATGATGTAAAGTACTTTGCTGGTGGGAGTGATGAGGCCCTTGCTATTCAGTTGCAGTGGCACACCATTGTGGTATTGATTCCCATTCATTTTTAATTTTTATTATGCTATTTTTATATTCTTTAGACAAATACTAACACTTTCCGGGCAGGTTGTGCAACTGGCCTACATGATGGAGGACAGGTTGAAGGATGCTGTGGAAGAGGCTGACATGGAGAGAGCCTTAAAGGATGTTGATGAGGCTACTGTGAAGGAAAAAGTCACGGCTACCGAGAATGCTAAAGCGCAGGCACGAGGAGCAAAGAAGAATCGGGCACAAGCCGAGCAGTAGAGGGCAGAGGCAAAGGTCAAGCTAGGGGAAGTTGAGTCAAGGGTGGCTAGTGCCAAGAGCATCATCACTACTAGGGATAAGGAGATAGTAGAACTCAAAGCTACCCTGGAGTAGAGTGAGAATAAATATTATAATATGGGGTTCATTGATGCTGAAAACTCGGCCAAGCCTGTTATGTTTGAAAATAGAAATAATGAGTTCGGTGAAGGATGGATGGCTACCATGACGACTATGGGGTTACCAGAGGATTCCCCATTTAGGAACCCCGACCAGAACCCCTACTCGGAGCCACCCCTGCCCCCAACTCAGAACCCCTACTCGGAGCCACCCCTGCCCCCAACTCAGAACCCTACTGAAGCCGAGGATGAAGACACCTCAAGCATGAGGGAACCGGTGCAAGCTATTGACTCTCACGCCGAGCTGATAGACTTGGAGATCACCAGCAATCCTAGTATCGTGCCGACCTCAACACAACCCCAACCAAAAGATCCTATTGCTCAACCTCCCGTGAACCTCGGTCCCGTTCAGCCAGAACAGCCGCAGAATCCAGCTACCTAAATTATCCCTTATTTTCCTTATGTTTTATCTTTCTTCTTCTTTCTTTTGTTTTTCGGTTAAATTGCCTAAGATCACCGGGTTGTGGTGATGAAACAATGTCGGTTTTAAGAATTTTACATATATGACTTTGAGAAAACTGTTAACGCTATTGCTTGCCAAATTTAAACTATTTTGACCTTATTATATTTCTTCTTGCACTTTGTAGATATTTTGTAATCGAAACCAAGCTAAGGTTTCGCTTAACCGTGAATGGGAGATTCAATTAAATTTAAACTTGCATTCTCAAGAAGTATAATGTTTTAGCATGATCGGTAACTGATGTCTGACTGATCGGTTGTCAAGATCAGTCAGAACTTATGTTTCAGCATGATCCTTAGAAAACTTTTTTTATAGGGTTTCCACCTGGTTGGTGACTGGGATCGAACCAACCTAGGTTTCTGTCCTTAGAAAAAATTAGAGATAAGGTTTCCGCCTGGTCGGTGACCGAGATCGAACTGAACACAGGCTTCTGTTCGTAGAATTAATTAAAGATAAGGTTTCGACCTGGTCGGTGACCGGGATCGAACTGAATACAGGCTTCTGACCTTAGAATTAATTAGAGATAAGGTTTCCACCTGGTCGGTGACCGAGATCGAACCGAACACAGGCTTCTATCCGTAGAATTAATTAAAGATAAGGTTTCCACCTGGTCGGTGACCAAGATCGAACCAAACACAGGCTTTTGTCCTTAGAATTAATTAAAGATAAGGTTTCCACCTGGTCAGTGACCAAGATTGAACCAAACACATGCTTCTGTCCTTAGAATTAATTAGAGATATGGTTTCCACCTGGTCGGTGATCGGGATCAAACCGAACACAGCTTTTGTCCTTAGAAAAAATTAGAGATAATGATTGTCACGCCCCAAACCCGATACCTGGATTTGTGACCATGACCGGCATGCTAATATCAAGCCTAAACCTAATATTAACAAGAACCAACTTAACTTTTACAAATCTTTTACAAAAGCTTTCCTCTTTCTTTTCATTCTTGTTTCTTTACTTAAATGATATAAACTTTCACTTGACATTCAGAGCATCTACATTGTACTCCAAAGAATAACATAATTCACCAGTTACTCAAATTCTGAATTTCACATAATTCATCTCTTAATACTTTAGGGTACACAACTTTCATTAGATCCTAAATTACACAATACTACAAAACTAAACATCAAATTGCTAATTTAGGATCTATACATATAAAACTAAAACCAGCTCCTTCCAAAACTCGACTAAGGCTCCCTCTGCTCCAAAATAAAACCTGCTAACTGGAAGAGTGGAAGGGGTGAGCTACACAGCTCAGTAAAGGTAAGATATATGAGAATTTAATAAGGATGCATGTAAATCAAATCATTTCATTCTATGCATATTCAGATAGGAGAACATCTTTTCATGCATAGTATTTTATACTATTCATAATAATAATTTATATTCTTTTCATAGGTAAATAATTGTTCTCCTTTTTCTTACCAGAATAATATTACCAAAACCTTTCGAATTAACTTTCTTTCATTTCTTACAAAGTCACCATATATATATTCTCATTACAAAATAATCGTTTTAACTTAAACCAAATAGTTGGTAACTTTGTCTTAAACTGGAAACATCTTAAAGAATAACAAAACTTTTCTTCATAAACTTCTTCTCATAAAATATTATAACTTTCATAGTCATAAAACTTAACGTTTCATAAAGAACAGATATCTGATAACTTTTTAACATAAACTTGTACTTTCATCAGAAGCTTTATCTTTAAAGAACAACTTTTCTTTTCATCAGAAACTTCTTCTTTTCATGAGAGCTTTCAACTTTTCATAATGCATTTAAACAAAATCATTCTCTCATGATTAATAACATAATATAGCTGTTCATAACATATTGGTTAGTCCATATCTGATAACTTTTTAACATAAACTTGTACTTTCATCAGAAGCTTTATCTTTAAAGAACAGCTTTTCTTTTCATCAGAAACTTCTTCTTTTCATGAGAGCTTTCAACTTTTCATAATGCATTTAAACAAAATCATTCTCTCATGATTAATAACATAATATAGCTGTTCATAACATATTGGTTAGTCCATATCTGATAAATCTGTACTTATTTGGGAGGCTTCTAGCACTGCCGTGTTAGGCATCCAGCATTCCCCACAATGCTAGGGATTCCCGGGATCACATCATAACACATCTTCAACCATGGGGGTAGGTTGACTTCCTCCACAAGTTGGCCAATGGCCATAACCAACAAGGGCGGGTACAGCAGAGCCAGTCCCACTTAATGGCCAATCATATAACATTTTCCATGGAAAGCCAGTAATTAACCCCTACTGACAGAGTTCAGATCACCAGAGGACATAACCCGAAAACATTTCATACTTTACATCATACTGAAATTTCTTATTTTGCATAACATTTCATAATAATAGCATTTCCATTCTTTTCTTTAAACGTCATGTTCGTGGAAATTAGTAATGGCATCAATATGCTTAAATCATATACATAAAGTTTCGAAAGCTCACGAACATATCTTTGTCAGAATAATGATTATATGCCATATCTCTAATCAAAAACATTTTAATGCATAATATACTTTAAAATAACCTCATGACTTACCAAATACCCATATAACTTATCCCTTACCTGAAAGCAGAAGAACAGAGAGCCTAAAGTCGAAGGAGCTTAGACTTGGATACTGGTAACACCTAAACCAAATATCAAAACTTATTACTATCCATAATTCCTTATCATAAACTTACACATTCATCTCAAAGCCTATCTCTTAGAATCAAGGAAATCCTAATCCCACCTCAACGAGGTTCCCACAAACATATTATGCACACCTCAACAAATGATGTACCAAACTAAAGAAAAACTCACATTCTCATATCCAGATCATGTCAATCAGCCTTAAAATCAATTCAGAACATATTTGAGATTGGAATCAATGGTGCATGCATAAACTTACACAAGGCAACATACAGCATTAACAAAACAGCTTCATAAAAACAATAGTCACATGGTTTAGAACCCCTCCTTTGGGTACTAAACCTCAAAACAAGTTACACAACAATTAATCTATGATCGAGACATACCAAAAGATAAGCATAATAAATTATAACTCAAATCATTTACCCTAACTTTAGAATTAAATCCTCAAAGCTAGGCATGTCCCTTACTGTTCACTATTTTATTCCAGCAGCATATGCCTCATTTGTAAAATACAAATGGGCTACCTAAACACGTCAAATCTTCATGAAATTTTACAGAGAAACTCCTCTGGATGTCTATTAAATACCTTATCAATTTCAGGGTCAAAGAATAAATTCATGATTTATTAAAAATCATACAAGACAACATGCTCAAATCTGTCCTGACAGAATTTCATGCAACTTAGAAATTAAACCATTATTTTTAGGTTCATCCAAATGCTGTGAGACCACTTCCATAACAACCAAATGTGTCTTAGATTCCATAGGAAATATCCCAAGCATCCAAATTCACTGTATACAATTTAATATATAATTTACCATGCATGAACACAGAATCTGTCACAGTGACAGCTTTGCAACGTTTTATCGTAAATTCACAAACAATTATCAAACGATGGTGTTTTCATATGGGAATTTTTATACACTCATTAGACATGTTATAAAACACTTACATACAGTCATTTAACCATTTAGAGCAAAAATACACACAACAAAAATCCCAGCAGCAGCACCAAAAATACTCATCCTAACTTTTTCTTACTTCCTTAATCATATAAAATCATTAATTAGGAAAAACCCTAATCTACCTTCAACAAATCACCAACACAATTTCAAAGCTTCTTAAAACACTATATATATATATATAAATATATATATATATATATATATATATATAGACTTACAAGTTTCCTAATTTCACAAACCACAAATACCAATACTAAAGATTCCATGAAGAAATTATGGATTCTAAGGTGAGAGTAGCTAGACCCTTACCAAATTCCTGGTTCCAAGAAGAAATAGAATCACTCTTGCATGGAAGAATTTCCCCTTTCCTAGTGGCTGGACCCGAAAGTATGAGAGATAGAGAGCTTGAGAGAGTTGAAAGAAGCTTCCTTCTTGTTGCTGGACCCGTAGGTGTGAAAGGGAGAAAAGAGTTGAGAGCTTTTCTTTCTTTTGGTGTTGAACCCGTGTGAATGAGAAGGAAGGAGCTTCTTGATTGTTCTATTTACTTTGAGAGGGTAGAAAGAAGAATGAGGTGGAGCTTTGTCTTTCTTTTGGGTGTGTGAACCCGTGGACTTGAGAGGAAGACTCAAGGGAGCTTCCTAGCTCTTTCCTTAAGAGAAAAGAGTAAAGTAAGGTGCAAATTTCTGATTTGCATGGACCCGTGGGAAATGGAGAGGTAAAGAGCTTCTTGGAAGTTCTAGTTGCTTGAGAAAAGTCAAAGAAGCAATGAGGTGGAACTTGGTGATTGCATGGTACATTGGCATTATGTGTTGAATTTCCATTGGTTGCATGTAGGTGAAATTTCTACTATAATATCTCATGCATCATGCTTAATTAAAACACCAACTATGTATTTAATAACTTAAACCACTTAATATAGTTTTGTACATACTAAATATATATTTATAATACAAATAGTCATTTCAATTATTTAAAATTCTTATTCAAAGGTATTATAAAATAATATGCTTATCAAATACTCTTATATTAATTTTAGAAAGTAAGTGGCTTAAAAATAATAATTAACCACTCAAACACATAGTTTAATTATAAAATTGGGTCGGGGTGTTACAATGATGGTACCAAGACTTCTGTATATTACGCACTTAGATATCGTTATTTGCATAGTAGCTTGTATATATACTATTTCCTACAGTTAATGGTAGAATCTTTTCAAATTTTGAATATTCCATGGCCGGGGAAGTGGCCTCTCCTCCATATCCTCTAAATAGTACGCTCCAGCTCCAGCAATGGCAGTAACCCTATACGGTCCTTCCTAGTTCGGGGCCAACTTCCCGGCACCGACATCCCGCACATTTCCCACAGCTTTTTGTAACACTAGGTCTCCAGCGCCAAACTCCCTTTTCTTCATATCTTTGTTATATCGCCAAGCAAGCTTCTACTGATATTCTGCCAGCCTTATGGTTGCTGATTCCCGGCGTTCTTCTAATGAGTCTAGCTGCTTCACCATTAACTCTTCATTCTCGACTGGGGCAAATCCTAAAACCCAGGCGCTACATAAACTTATTTCCGCTGGTATGACTGCTTCTCCCCCATATGTTAAAGAAAATGGAGTTTCTCTCGTGGATCTTCTGAGGGTTGTTCGGTAAGCCCACAAAACATTTGGCAGTTCCTCGGCTCATCTACCCTTAGTCCCTTCCAACCTTTTCTTTAATCCGTTAACAATTGTTTTATTAATGGCCTCGGCTTGACCATTACTCTGTGGATACGCCGGGGTTAAATACCTGTTCTTAATGCCGAGGTCGCTACAAAACTTATGGAAGGTTTTACTGTCAAATTGTAACCCATTATCAGATACCAAGGACTCTAGTACTCCAAACCTTGTCACTATGTTTCTCCACACAAATTTTTTGACATCTACATCTCGGATATTGGCTAGTACTTCAGCCTCTGCCCACTTGGTGAAATAGTCCACAGCTACTAAAACAAATCTTCGATTTCCTGTAGCCCGAGGGAACGGACCAATGATATCTAGCCCTTACTGTGCAAAGGGCCATGGGTTACTGATAGGATTTAAACTCCCTGTCGGCTGATGTATCAACGGGGTATGCCTCTAACACTGCTTACACTTCTGGACATGGTCGGCGACATCCTTTTGCATCTGAGCCCACCAAAACCCTTGGGTCATTGCTCGATGAGCTAATGAGCGTCCCCCGACACGACTACCACATACCCCCTCATGGAGCTCGGTCAAGAGCTCATCAACTTTGCTAGGATGCAAACACAGAAGGTAAGGTCCCCCAAAGGATCACCGGTACAACCTGCGATCTTCGAACAGCCAATACCAAGCAGCAATTCTGCGTACTCTTTCTGCCTCTTTCTCATCGTTCAACACACGATCCTCGGCTAAGAAGTCAATGATCGGATCCATCCAGCAAGGCTTGGACACCATAACCGTTAAGACATTCACCTTTTCGTCAATGCTTGGTTCTTTCACAACTTCCACCTTGAACAAACGTAGTACCTCCTCGGTTAACGATGACGCCAAGGTGGCCAATGAATCCGCATGTCGGTTCTGCCCCCGGGCAATTTGAGTCAGCCTCACTTTCTAGAACAAACTCATGGTTTGTTTCACTAACCACAAGTAATCAATCATCCGGGGATCTTTGGCCTTAAAGCTACCCTCTACTTGGTTGACGACCAACTGTGAATCCGAATAAACCTCTACTTCCCGTGCCCCTAAGTCAAGAACAGCTCTCAGTCTGGCAAGTAAGGCCTCACACTCAGCCTCATTGTTAGAAGCTTTAAAGCCCAGCCTAAAAGAATGCTCCACCCGTATTCCCTCTGGCGTGATTATAACAATCCCGGCCCCTGCTCCCATTGCACTGAAGGCACCGTCCACAAATACTCTCCACGATCAAACTTCTACATGGCACACAGTCTCCAATTCTCTTCTTGATGAAAATTCTGAGACAAAATCAGCGAGAACCTAGCCTTTAACCGAACTTCTGGGTCAATACCGTATGTCAAACGAACCCAACCTGGTCCCCCACTTGGCTATCCGGCCCGTGAAGTCAAATCTTTTCAGCAAAGATTGCAATGGATACTCGGTCAGCACATAAACTGTGTAGGCTTGAAAGTAATGGGGCAGCTTTCTAGTAGCATGCACCAACGCTAATGCCTACTTTTCTAAAGGCAAGTACCTTGTCTTTGCGTCGACCAAGGTCTTGCTAATGTAATAGACCGGCTGCTGTACGCCTTAATCCCTCATCAATACGACACTTACGGCATGCTCGAATACAAAGAGATACATGAATAGATCCTCACTGGGCTTCAGTGCCGACAATATTGGCGCTCGTACCAAATACTTCTTCAAATCTTGAAAGGCCTCCTCACAGTCCTCAGTCCACTGAAAACCTTTCCACTTCTTCAACAGTTGATAGAATGGACGGTATCGATCAGCAAACTTCGAAACAAATCGGTTCAACACGGCCAACATGCCGGTCAATACATGTACTTCCTTTGGACTGTTCGGAGACTTGAGGCGTTCTATAGCACTAATCTGGTTAAGATTCACTTCTATCCCTCGTTGAGTGATCATGTACCCGAGGAACTTGCTAGCCCCCACTTCGAAGGCACACTTGTCAGCATTGAGACGCAACCTGTGCCATCTAAGTACTTCAAATATATCCGTGAGGTCACCGATATGCCCCTGCTCCTCTTTTCTTTTCACCACCATATCATCAATGTATACCTCCACTGTACGATCGATCTTTTCCCTAAACATTCTAGTCATCATCCTTTGAAAGGTGGCCCCTGCATTCTTCAGGCCGAACGGCACCATGGTATATTTGATGGTAACCCTGAAAAGCATCTAGGAAACTCATCCTCGGGTGTCCGTACGTTGCGTCTACCAGTTGATCAATCTTCAGCACAAGAAATAGGCCTTTCGAGCATGCTCGGTTAAGGTCGGTAAAGTCCACACACACCCTCCACTTTCCGTTTTTCTTTTTCACGACCACCGTATTCGCCAACCATTCCGGGAAGAAAACCTCCTTTATCACCCTCACGTCTTTCAGCCTTTTCACCTCCTGCTTAACAGCCTCCACATGCTCTTTAGCTGATCTCCTCGGCTTTTGTTTCTTGGGGGAGAATGACGGGTCCACATTAAGTCGGTGAACTATGAACTCCAAATTTACCCCGAGCACCTCATACGGACTCCAAGCAAATACATCCACATTTTGCACCAACAATAATAACATTTCTACCTTATCCTTGTTCGGCATACCTGCTCCTATTTGGAAACTCCTATTCTCATATGGTAATATACTTACTTTGATCAGCTCCTTGGCATAACTAGCCCCCTTTTTCCCCTAGGGCTCTTGTAATTACTATAAAGGAACCTTCTCGACAAACTTTTTTTGCTTTATCTCTTGGTTGATAGCTGCGACTAGGCACTGTCTTGCCACTTGCTGATTTCCCCTTACCGTTGCAATGCCGTGTTCGATGTGGAGCTTGACTTTGACATGCAACGTGGATGGGACTACTCCCATTGCATGAATCCATGGCCTAACGAGAATGGCTATATATGGAGAAAATGAATTAACCACTATGAAAGTCACCATCACCTCATTCACTTCCATATTTACAAGGAGTGAAATCTGCCCCTCTAGGACCACCATCCAACCATCGAATCCAACTAAGGGTGTATCATACTTAGATAAATCTTCGTTCTTCAGACCAAGCCCCTTAAACAGGTCGGGATACATCACTTCAGCTCCACTTCCCTGGTCCACTAATACTCTCTTCACTATAAAACCATTTATCCGGGCTATAACCACCAACGCATCATCATGAGGCTGGGTCGTTCCTTCCAAATCTTCATCGTTAAAGGCAATGGGTTCTCAAGCATATTTCATCCTTTTCACCGATGGTTGCTTGTCCCAAGAATTCTCCACCGGCACCACGGTCAGCACCCCCTTCCTTCGGGTCACTAAGGTACCCTTTGAAGCAGCATGTATGACTTCTATTACACCTAGCGAGGGTGGGAGAGGGTTCCCCCGAGGTCTGGCATTTTGTCTGGTCTCTTGATTCTTGGGCTCTAAAACAAACTCCTTCAAATGCCCTGACCTCACAAATTGCTCCAAGTGATCTTTTAGAACCCTACATTGCTCGGTGGTATGCCCTTTGTCCCGATGATAAGTGCAATACAAATTCTGATTTCATCTCGATGGGTCACCCCCCATCTTGCTCGACCACCAAAAGTACGGCTCATTCTTTATTCGGTCTAGGATTTTCTGCACGGGCTCCTTAAATGTCACATTAACTTCTCTTGCCTAAGTTCCAGGTTCTTGGATCCTTAGATCCCTTCTAGGTCTTGGCTGAAAAGCCCCTTGTTGGGACTCCTTCGAATACTAAGCCGTGACCGGTGCCTTCCCCTTGTTCTGCTGCCGATCATCCTATAACCTCTTGTACTCCTCGATACACCTCATAAGCTGCCTCATATCCTCAAGAGGCCTCCTCATCAACAACTCCTGTAATTCAGAGGCCTCAAGCAACCCCAACCGAAATGTGCTTGCTGCCACCTTTTCGTTTCCCCCACTGATCTCATTGTACAACTCCCAATACCTGCTGGCATAACTTCGAAGGGTTTCCCCAGCTCCCATCTTCATAGATAACAATGCATCCACAGGCTATGGTACACAACTACATGTCATAAATCGGACCTCAAACTCTTGAATCAACTTTCCAAAGCTATGAATCAAGCCCTTCCTCAACCCGTTGAACCATCTCAAAGCAGTGGGCCCGAGACTAGAGGGAAACACCCTACACATCAACACATCGTTCTGATTATGCAGAGACATCATCTGGATATAGTGACTTACATGTTCTACTGGATCTGTCTTCCCGTCATAAGAGATAAACGGGGGTCTGGTAAATCTGCTCGGCATCGATGCCCGTTCAATCTCTTCTGAGAATGGTGACCGAGCAGCTTTACGTAATGCTCGGCTCATAGCATCCAATGCGGCATTTCGGGGTCGTCGCCCCTTAGGGGAAACCGAGTCTCTGTCTGCGTATTCCTGAGACCGATCCCTAGACCGATGATAGCCAGACTAACGGGATGCCTCTCCATGACTACCTCCTACACTTGCAAACCCCTCGGCCTGCTCTTCACGATTTCTTCTTCAGTGCCTACCTCGTACTTCTAACTCAAAATCCCTCACCATTCTACGTAAGCGTTCTAGTTCTTGATCCCTTCTATCACGACGCTCATGTTTGGAAGCGCCCGACATTGATCGGTATGTCTGAGACAATCCCTCTCCCGGGCCAGAATGCTCTCATTCTCGCTCATACCTCCGGTCTTCATCTCTCTTGGGCCTCATTTCTTGCCAATTGGAGCCCCGAGAAGATCCTCTAGAGCCACTGGCGGCGTAACTTGCTGAGTGCCTCTCAGACATCTTCTTTGCTTGAACCTCGGCAGAACTACGCTATGTAGGAGATTCCCACAGACGGCACCAATTTTACATGCCCAAATTCCCTTATTGGACCAGACTTGGAGTTGGGCTAACAATTAATTTGTATGGTGGGTAATGAGTTTCCTACTATAGGTAGCTCCTGGCCGAGCCTTACTGAGGAGTTGCCCCACACAGTATAACTCTCCTCCTTCTCTCCTTAAGCTATTTTAGCTATTGCTTTGTTCTCTCTCTCTTACTCTCTCTTCTTTCCCCCAAAATGACCAACCCCATCTCTCTGTTCTCTTCTATTATTTATAGCTTAAGGTTAGTGGGGTGCTTATGATTACCCTCTGGTTTCACTCGTGTGGGTGGGGCCCAAATTGATTATTTCTGACAAAAAATATGTTTCGTTGGAAATTGTGTCAATGGCGTTGGAACTGGTTCCAGCCTCCAAAAGATTGCTCGGCAGCGCGATTCCCCAGGGCATTACCGAGCTGTCGAGGAATCGCCGCCCATCGTAGGGATATCTACCGACCATTCTATATATGGGCGGCATTCGCATGCCGAGCTTGTGACTAGTGAGCTAGTCATGGTATTGGGCCTGGGCTTGAGTATATTTATGGGCCTGTCTAGGCCAAGGCCCAAGACAAGTGGGCCTATGTTCATATGCCGTACACTTACAAAGTTACAACCACCCCGGCACTGCAGACGATGATACTTCCTTTTCTAATTGTCATCACGGATTAGTGGAGTCTTAAAAATGTATTTTATGAGATCTCTTTTTCGCAATGCGCAAAAATCACATATATAAAAGAAATGTCTTGTAAATAAAACGGTCTTATAAAATAGTTTTTCTATTCTTTTAAAACATTTGTCTCTATGGACCTCACATGCTATGAGGAAGCAGCTGTAGTTGCATACAACTGCCCCCACAAAATAATTATCCATATCGAAGGAATTACCAAGATTTAGGTAATAATTTTTTTACCTACTTAAGTTCATTTTGAAACAGTCAATGCGTAATGCAATTGAAGTTATGGGTAGGGTATAAGCAAAAGAAATTATAGGTAGACAAATTGCAAGACATCCCGAATTTCGCAAGTCCAAGCACGTTTTTTATTACATAAAAAGCAGAACATACATGACAAAGAGTACAAAGATAAAGCTTTACTTTTTTGTTTGGGTAGAAACTATGGTTGAAAGTTAAACCTTATTGGCATACAAGCTTAGACAAGTAGCACATATTGATAAGACACACACATTCAGAAACCGTAGGACAAAGGATTAATCTAATTTTCGTCGGTCTCTTCAAGTTTCTCTCCAGCTTTGCCATGGTGTCCATGGCCATGGCGGTGTTTGTGTTCGTGCTCGTGCTTGTGCTTGTGTCCATGATGATCACCATGCTTGGCCTCATTCACTGCGTCAGTTTGCAGAGTCTCCTCTACAAAAAGAAATGAAAAATGTTTACAACATGGCTAAAATATAATGTCAAGGTCTATTGAAAAATATATAATAAAAAAAAATGGATTACAAAACATAAGAGCTTAAAAGTAATATATACTTCCCACATGGAACTCATGAAAATGATGCTCCATTATTTTGTAAAACAAAAAGATGCAATGCCTCTTTCTTTTACTTTTTTCCTTAATCAATATGGATTAGCAAAACTATGTACTATATCTTTTTTTTTCCTTTGTTTATTTTATTATCATTTCTTGTCAGAGTGAATGCATATTATCATTATAAATGAACAGTCATTATACACTTTGATTGACTCAGAGATATTATAACCAAGTGACCAAGATTCATGGTAACCTTATGTACTTGTTAAAAAAAACTAGCTCCAACCGATCGAATAGGTTTATTGGCAGTATATTATGCAATTTTGGTAAATTTCCCATGACAAGTTGGTATTTGATGGCATTTGATGCATGTTGGTGAACCTCTGTCTTTGACATAAACCAAAAACACCAATTCTAGAACCAAAAAAAAAAAAAGACATTTGGGCTTAAAAAAAAAATAGTAAAGGCATATATTTAGCTCAAGAAAGTAGCTTACGAGCTAGCTCACGAGCTGAGACCTCGGAGGAGACGAGAAGAACCACAGCAAATACAAGACCAAGAAGAAGGAAAGTCTTTGAGTAAGCCATTAAGCTCACGGTATTTTCAGTTGTATATATCATCTCTACTACGAAAGCTTGGACATTAAGCAATGAAGGTGAAACACAAACACGTAACTGTATGCTATAATTATTGGAAATTTTTTTATTTTTTTATTTCAAACATGTTTAGAGTTATCTTACTTCAACTTGTTGAATATGTAGCATAATGTAACTCGTTGCTCCAGAAAGAATATCACCATAAAGAGAGATGATGATTAGAGATACAAGTTCGTGGATTGTGATTA
Organism: Notholithocarpus densiflorus; assembly: GCA_030021035.2. NCBI lineage: Eukaryota > Viridiplantae > Streptophyta > Magnoliopsida > Fagales > Fagaceae > Notholithocarpus > Notholithocarpus densiflorus. Next base: position 3,108,404 of record JARYZH020000048.1, read on the forward strand.
CTGATTAGATAGGCATTGCACCGTATGCAAGAGTTTTTAATTACCAAATTTTAATCTCAATCATTAAATAAAAAGAATTTAAAAAGTAAAAAATGAATTGCTAAGTAAAAAATTTTGTGATAGAAATGGAAGTAATTGCACGTGGTTGAATACCACCCAAACTCAATCCCAAATTCATTGCTGTTTACAGACAATATGGTCCTGTAAGGTTGTAAGCCTGTGTTGATATTGGTTTAAAGTCAAACTTTTGGGACAGTTTCCTATCGTTTTGTGACACAATGACGCAAGGAGGGATGTATGCATGTAGGTTAAGTACCCATTGACCTTGTTTTTTTAGAGCAAATTAGAAATACAAATTGACGTATTATATTGTGAGAATTGTTAAACTTTGATTCGATTTTGGAAGAAACGAAGAGAAAAAGAAAGGAGTTGAAAATTGAAAGGGTCTAGTTTTTAAATGGATTTTCCTTTTAAATATTCTCTCTCTTTGTCCAATGTTGAAAAACCGACGTAACCTGCTGCCTGCAGACAGCAAAGAAGGAAAAATAGAAGATGATCAACATTTGATGTGACCAAAAAATTTTTTTTTAAAAGGCAGAAAATTTTATGTGACTTGAAGTAGACATTTGAGTAATTATTGAGGATCGTTGGGGTTTATACAATGATGGCCTTCGTTTATAGCTTTCTTATACATTTGCATGAAATATAAAGTTATATTTTTTTACCTGCATGAGAAACATTTTCTTGATTTATAAGATACCAATTTTTTTTTTACATGGATCTACGTATGATGAGTGCAATCACTTCATTCTCTACACAATGTATAACTATACGTAAAAGAATTCTGGTAAATAGTTATCTTTTCAATACCCACTTAAAATTTAGGAAGCATGGATACTATATTTAAGGTGCCGTATCTGTGTTGTACTGGTATTATACCGGTGTCGTATCAACCAATTTATATTATAATTTTTCAGAGATTACTTGTGTCATTATATTGTACTCGTACCCATGTCTGTGTCCATGCTTCTTAACTTAAAGTTCACCGGAATCACCTCAAATATGTTTAAAAAGTCCATAAAGAAGACATGATTCAATGGGTGATAAATTCAGAAAACAAAAGAGCAGATTTTATGGGTTATTAATTTAATTATATTATTTATCCCAGAAAGAAGATCAAATTTAATAAAGACACTGCGCATCTAAAGCAAAAGAAAAGTCATATATATCGTTCTATTCTAAATTTATATTTTTCTCACATGGGGGAGATTTGCAAATCTTTTTCATACGAGATCGGATAAAGAGATTTGTTACGTTAAAGCCATGTTTTTTTCTTTTTTTCTTTTTCTTTTTTGGCTAATTAAAGCCATGTGAGATAAGGCAAAGTTCAGTAAAGATATTGGTCCCTGCCCCAACCTCTTTGCGGCAATGTCTTTTCACATACAATATGAAATAAAAACGAGGAGTTAGAAGTTAGAACATAGCAACAAAGCCCAACTTGAATCGTCAATGGTTTTTGTTTAAGCAAATATTTGAGAGTTGAGACACACAAACATTGGGGTCCTACACCATTTAACGCATTCCCATGCCAATAATTCTGGCTCCTCCATGTGGCTTGCCGCTTGTGGGGAATAAAACTTTGCCACCGGCCTTAGATGCACCCATATTCCAAACTCTAGAGTAGTAAGAATATTAGGTGGTAATTCAGATCCCGAAAGAAAATGAATTAGGTGGTACACAATTATATATAATTATTGTCAACAACGGTGGAGTTCAAGCCTAATCTTAGAACAATATTATATAGATTGAGGATAGGTTTTCAATATCATAGTTGACTATAAATATATAAAAAAAAGACTGTTTCTCATGTGATTGTAGTCATTTTTTCTTATTTCAAAGATTGTAAGAATATAATAAACAAGTTGCAATTTAGATTTCCAATACTAGAAATTGATTCACCTAGTCCGGTCCCAACTTATAAGAGTTTATAAACTAAGCCTCAAATCCTTGAATATATAAGATGCAATTATAGTTGAACTAATGGATTAAAAGCAATTTACTTTACACAAACTAAAGGCTAAAGGTGTGAGCACATAGGATAGGAAGGCTTTTCATAATGAGTCAACATGCATTACTATCATAGTCCATCGATTTCAACCTAACTATTTGCCACTACCTTCCATGAATATTCATCTTGTGATAATTAGGGCCTGTTTGGTTAGCTGAAAAAAAAAATCATTTTTTTTTTCTATTTTAAGATTTTAGTAGGTCCTACCACTAAAAAAACTGATTTGGTTTTAGCATTTGTATTCAGTTTTCATTTTCAATATCATAAAAGTTGAATTTGACTACAAAAAATTAATACAATTTTCTGCATTTTCGTTCTGTATAAATACGAATATAATGGCATATTCGTAAATATTGTGAAGACACAAAATTACTTTTATTTTAGTGATGCGATGTGTGTGAGTGAGAAAAGTTACTATAAAAAATAATGCTAATCAAACCTGGGTATGATATATTCTATACCCAAATTATGTATTCAAAACAACTTACCAAACACTAATAAATGTGAAAATAAGTGTTTTTTTTCTATATTCAAATTCAAGATTTAAATATAGAATAAAGAAAATGAAAAGTAGATACACCATTTATTTTAAAACCAAACAAGCCCTTAATAGCTCTAGACAAAATTGGACTGAATCAATCTACACCAAAGCTACGTGCCAATTCGATCATATATTTTTGGGATAATGATCATTTTCTTTGTCTAAAAAAAAAAAAAAAACTTGTGTTCCCATTCTCACCTCCCCAACATAATTAATTTTAGACTCTTAACACACATATCATCAAAGCCAAACAAAACTTTGGGGTCCCATCTCTCTCTCTCTGTTTCAAAGTTCTATAAATTGGGAGAACCACACTGCTCTTACTCATCCACTACTACAGAGAATCTTATTAGAGTGTGTGTTTGCTTAGTACATTTGTCTTCAATCCTCTTGTGTTGCTAAGAACAATGGCCTACTCAAAGACATTCCTTCTTCTTGGTCTTGTCTTTGCTGTGGTTCTTCTCGTCTCCTCCGAGGTCTCAGCTCGTGAGCTAGCTCGTAAGCAACTTTCTTGAGCTAAATATATGCCTTTACTATTTTTTTTAAGCCCAAATGTCTTCTTTTTTTTCTTTCTTTTTTTGTTCTAGAATTGGTGTTTCTGGTTTATGTCAAAGACAGAGGTTCACCAACATGCATCAAATGCCTTCAAATTCCAACTCGTCATGGGAAATTTACCAAAATTGCATAATTGCAAGTGACCCTCCTTGTAGCAAATATACTGCCAATAAACCTATTCGATCGGTTGGAGCTAGTTTTTTTAACAAATACATAAGGTTACCATGAATCTTGGTCACTTGGTTATAATATCTCTGAGTCAATCAAAGTGTATAATGACTGTTCATTTATAATGATAATATGCATTCGATCTGACAAGAAATGATTATAAAATAAACAAAGGAAAAAAAAAATATAGTACATAGTTTTGCTAATCCATATTGATTAAGGAAAAAAGTAAAAGAAAGAAGCATTGCATCTTTTTGTTTTACAAAATAATGGAGCATCATTTTCATGAGTTCCAAGTGTGAAGTATATATTACTTTTAAGCTCTTATGTTTTGTAATCCATTATTTTTATTATTATATATTTTTCAATACACCTTGACATTATATTTTAGCCATGTTGTAAACATTTTTCATTTCTTTTTGTAGAGGAGACTGTGCAAACTGACGCAGTGAATGAGGCAAAGCATGGTGATCATCATGGACACAAGCACAAGCACGAACACAAACACCACCATGGCCATGGACACCATGGCAAAGCTGGAGAGAAACTTGAAGAGACTGACGAAAATTAGATTAATCCTTTGTCCTACGGTTTCTGAATGTGTGTGTCTTATCAATATGTGCAACTTGTCTAAGCTTGTATGCCAATAAGGTTTAACTTTCAACCATAGGTTCTACCCAAAAAAAAAAAAAGTATTAAGCTTTATCTTTGTACTCTTTGTCATGTATGTCCTGCTTTTTATGTAATAATAAACGTGCTTGGACTTGTGAAATTCGGGATGTCTTGCAATTTGTCTACCTATAATTTCTTTTGCTTATACCCTACCTATAACTTCAATTGCATTACGCATTGACTGTTTCAAAATGAACTTAAGTAGGTAAAAAAATTATTACCTAAATCTTAGTAATTCCTTCGATATGGATAATTATTTTGTGGGGGCAGTTGTATGCGACTACAACTGCTTCCTCATAGCATGTGAGGTCCATAGAGACAAATGTATTAAAAGAATAGAAAAACTATTTTATAAGACCATTTTATTTACAAGACATTTCTCTTATATATGTGGTTTTCGCGCGTTGTGAAAAAGAGATCTGTTAGGATATATGTGAATCATGTTAAGAACATATGTCATTTTAGAATTGGCTAATCCTTTGACAAAACGCACTTTACTTGTAATTGAGGATGGTTTAAGTCTTCAAGAAATATGTTGTTCAAGTCAAGAGTTAAAGTCATGCAAATCTGTTCAAAAATCAATTGAAGAAGTGCTGTATTTTAAAGCTCGACAGCTAGCTTGACAGATAGCATCTATCGAGGTTTAAAAGGCATGATTAGCCCGATGCTGGACAGCTGCTCGACAGATAACTTATCTATCAAGATTTACGAAAATCAGTTTTTCAGATCTGATTTCACACATATCCGTGTATACTTGTTTAGGCTTTCTTTTCTCACAATCCTAAATATATATAAGGATTATTTTAAGGGCCGTCTCAGGTGACGCAAAGTGGATGAAACTTGATGCAAAGGTTTTGTTCAAGCAAATTGTGACTGGAGACAGAATTTGCCTTAGTTCATCTTTCTCTTGAAGAAGCTACTGCGTTTGTATGTCATAGGGTTTTGTAACCAAGGAGCTTCGTGATCTTCATCGTGTTGATAAACTGAAGAACTTTGCAACCAACATCCTTCTCAAGTTGGTGGTTAGTCACGTACTTGGATCTGTGTATCGATTGGTTAGTCACGTACTAGGAGCCGTGCATTGAAAAGGAGAGATTGTCACCACGCATATTGCATGCTAATTGACTTAATTAATTGACTTAGCTAATTATTGGTTAATTCATCACAAGGGGTCAATACATTCTTGGCCTATCAAGATCTCATAAAATACTTCTTAAGACTCCACCAATCCGTGATGACAATTAGAAAATGAAGTATCATTGTCTGCAGTGCCGGGGTGGTTGTAACTTTGTAAGTAACAACTAGCAACAAGATAAGATTTAATACTAATAGTCACGATCTCATAAATTATGGACAATTAATGTAATACAGTTTTTAGAAATTGACATTTGGAGAATCACCTATTCTTGTACTCGAGTTTTTTCATAGATTGGTTGTGATCGATGACCGCTTGAATTCAACAACTACCATATTTTTGGGGGAATGTGCAAAATAGGCAAGTAAAAGGGATCTATATGGTTAGTTAGGCAACGTTTGAAACAATAATGGAAAGTAGCATCTCGAGTTTTAGAAACTCGAGATCCATATTACTGAAAATACCACATAAATCTCGAGTCTTTAAGACTCGAGTTCCATGCAAAAAAAAATTCCTCTATAGTGGCGTTTTTAAGCCTTACAGTGACGTTTTAAAGCCCTATAGCGGCGTTTTTCTGCAAAAAAATTTTTATAAGTGATCACCCCATACCAGGTTTAAGGAGCCCTATAGTGGCGTTTTTAAGCCCTATAGTGACATTTTAAAGTCCTATAGCGGCGTTTTTCTGCAATTTATGGAACTCGAGTCTTTAAAACTCGATTTTCATGTGGATTTTTTTCCAAATCAACCCATTCTCTTACAAATCGAGACTTAAAAACTCGATTTTTATCTTGGAACTCGAGTTTTAGACACTCGAGATGCTAGTTTTTAATATTGTTTTGATCCGTGACAACTAACTAAATTCTTTTATATTTGTTGTTATTTGGAAAGGGAGTTCCATATTTTTTATTGCCTTTTTGTTTTGATTAAGAGAAGCCAGCCTATGTAATATCCATTTTCTACTTTATTTTTATATATCTCACCAAATGAAGTTGCATATATAGTACTACTTAGAAGTTTCTCTGTCGGTCTCTTTCCCAAGCTTCTAACCCCCTTTTGTGTTAATGTAATAGTACACAAATTTAAGAATTTTATACATTACAGCCCTATGTTGTGCATAACTTACAACTTTTTTGTGACCCCCTTTTGTGTTTATTCCGTTGGATGCTAAGGCTTGCTATGTATTAAATAATCAGAAGGCTGTGTTTGTCTATCTTGGACATCATTTGTTAGGATAGATTGCATTTGCCACTTGCGGAGCACTTCATCTCCTGCTTAATTTAATTATTTTTATTGAATATATATAAGAGTTAAAAGAGTGTGTTTCAGTTTGTATAAATTTTATACAAAATAGGAACTTATTATAGTAAGAACCTAGCACTTCATATTAGTTATATATATATATATATAAAAACACTATCCATTTTTCTTTAGCTGAATAGTATAATTACATCCTTCGTTTTTGTCTTACCAAAGTATCATGAGTTCATATTAGAAATTGTAAGAGCACAATTTGATCCACGGCCCAAAAATGACTCGGACAATGGTCTAATAAGCCCACCACAATATATTTGTTAGAGAATGGGTTGGATATTGATCACTCAAATGACTAAGACAACAAATTATGAAGAAAAGAGGCTCCTTGGTCAAGCCTGAGGAATGTCTACTTTATATATGTGTGTTTCTTTCTCACTTGTACAAATATTTCAATTTTTGGTTACAAAGTCTTCTTCTTCTTCTTCTTTTTCGATCCCCCACATATAGATCTTCATTTTTCTTTTATATTTAAACACAAATCATCTTAATCCTACACTTGGAGGGCTAAGATTGCATTCCTAGGACTTATGTCTCATCCAGAACATACTAGTAAGCTTCTACCCTGCAATCTTAGCTGTGCCACCACTGTTCATGGTCATTTCCTCATTAATGCAGCCAAGGGAGGTTGTCTTGTATTTAATGTGGAGGGGATTTTAGTGGCCCAAAAGGGGGTCTTGCAATCCATAGAATCTCACATCGCCTAGGGAAGCACATGGGGATGTGCTTATAAGGAGTGACTTTCCTTTAATGTGTAAAGGCCTTTTCCCCCCACTGCTGTGTGCTTTTAGGGAAAACAAAACCGTGAGGGGCATAGGCCCTAAAGCGGACAATATCTACACAGTTGGGGGCAAGGTCATTACATATGGTATTAGAGCCAGGTTCTAACCGGAAGTGTGGGTCCCACAAGCGAGGACGCGTGTGTCCGTAAGGGGGGTGGATTGTAGTGACCTAAAAGGGGGTCTTGCAATCCATGGAATCCCACATCGCTTAAGGAAGCACATGGGGATGTGCTTATAAGGAGTGACCTTCCTTTAATGTGTAAAGGTCTTTTCCCCCACTGCTGCGTGCTTTGAGGGAGAACAAAACCGTGAGGGGCATGAGCCCCAAAGCGGACAATATCTACACAGTTGGGGGCGAGGTCATTACAGATGGTATCAGAGCCATGCCCTAACCGGAAGTGTGGGTCCCACACGTGAGGACGTGTGTGCCCGTAAGGGGGGTGGATTGTAATGACCCAAAAGGGGGTCTTGCAATCCATGGAATCCCACATCGCCTAAGGAAGCACATGGGGATGTGCTTATAAGGAGTGACCTTCCTTTAATGTGTAGAGACATTTTCCCCCACTGCTGTATGTTTTAAGCGAGAACAAAACCGTGAGGGGCATGGGCCCCAAAGTGGACAATATCTACATAGTTGGGGGCGAGGTCATTACAGAATTTATTATGATGCCCCAATTTAATTGATTGTGTGACATGTGTGGATGTGTGATGAGTCCCACATCGGGTATTTACTAGGTAGATCTGGGCTTTATTAACAACTACAAGGAGCCTCAATTGTGACTAGTCCTTTTGAGGTATAGCGTAGATGTGGCTAGCGCTTTTCCTTGAATTGTTACGTATGGTATCAGAGCCGTCCTGGTAACCCCGTGTGGGCTCAGAGACACTACCCCACAAAGTGGGCCCTAACGAGGACGTTAGGGATTTCAATAGGGGAGATTGTGATCCCCCAATTTGATTGATTGTGTGATGTGTATGGATGTGTGATGAGTCCCACATCAAGTATTTACTGGGTAGATCTAGGCTTTATTAATAACTACAAGGAGCCTCAATTGTGACTAGTCCTTTTGAGATATAGCGCAGATGTGGCTAGTGCTTTTCCTTGGGTCGTTACAGGAATGGCTTCTACACCCTTCTCCCTTCACCCTTCTCATAATTTGTGCCGAGTCTACTTTCTTCCCTTTGTGATATTTTAACTTCATACGCCTCACACAGCTAATGCTTGTCCCCAAGGTCCGAGGTGTATCCTCGAAAATAATCTTGGCAGCCCATCTAAATCGGATTAAGGATCCTCGCCTTCACAATAGCCCCCCAGAACCTCATTTTTCACTCCTGACCAAGAAAAGTGAGGTTTTGGCCAATAAAAGTCATTGACAAGGGTACGCTCGTAAATAGATTCCCCCACGAACACGTATTTTCAACTGACTGCGACCCATTCCTGACGCTTTGGAATCCCTAATTCTGCAATAAATGCAACTGGCAGCCTGCTGTTTCCCACATTCTATGGAGAAATCATGATCGAACGACACAGAATTCACCATTAGAAGGGGCAAGAAGATTACCGCTCCTTCTTTTTCCAACCTATATATAGAGAGATGTGAAACCCTTCTCTCCATTTCGTTTCCCTAAAAGCAGAAAAGAACATAAATATGCTCCTTTCACTTGATAACCTTACCCGAGGAGTTTTTCTTCCCTGAACTCGTAAGTTTGTATTTTTGTTAACCAGAGTTCTTCTCTTATTCTTTCACACTAGTTGATTTTTTCTTTTTCCCAAATGGGTAGATTTTTTAGTTTGGTTGACACTTCTGAAAACCGAGAGGAGTTTAAGAGGTATTATAAGATTCCTAGCAATATATCCATACAACATTGCAACCCAGGTGAATGGCATGAGAGAAGGCCTACTGGTGCTGTTGTAATTCCTATGATTGCCTTCATTGAAGGGGTATAAGGATTCCTATGGGTAGAGTCACTAGGGATTTTTTAAATCTTTTTAGATTGTGTCCTACCCAGTGCATTCCCAATATGTTTAGAATATTAGGTAGTGTAGATGCACTAAATGAAAAGTTGGGTATACAACCTACCTATCACGACATGAATTGGGTGTATAGTTGTCAGAAAGGTGCCCATGGGGGGGGGTGTTATTACTTAAAAACTAGGGTTCCTGCCGTTAGGCTAATCTCTTGTCTCCCCGAGATGAACAAAGGCATGGACGAGAACTTTCTCATTGTTTCAGGGGAGTGGCACGATGGACTCCATTGCCCTACCAAGGATGGAACTTTAGGTGGGATGGCTTAGGGACACTTAATAAAAATTAGTGTTAGCTTAGGAAACTATAAACAGTCTTTTTACATGCCCTTTTATTGTTTTACCTTTATGTATGTATATTTGTCTTATTCAGAGAAAAGAGCCACCACCAAGAGACGAAGTTTGGTGAACTTTGAATTACTGAACCGAGTCTTAAGGTCCGAAATCTTCCTTCATCAGGACGGTTAGGTCCGCGCAGTTCACGTGATCATAGGCTTCACCCCTATATTGAATCGCTTCCAAACGTCCAAGCACGTAATCAAGGCCCGAGACTCTCATCTCGCTCTGGTTGACGTGGTCATCGAAGGCTTCATAGGCAAACCTCCTCTAGAGGGAACACAAGTAGTCGAGCTCCCTACCTTCAAGGATCCTGAACCCGTTGAGCTCCTTGCCTTTGAGAATCCTCAACCTGTCATAGAGGAGATTACATCCTCGAACGAAGAAGCTGAGACAGAAACTGAAGATCACACTTTGGAGGGAGATACCAAAATTCCCGTCCGAGATGAGGATTTTGAAATTTTTTACCACACCAACACATCCAAGGAGGAAAGACTCAACTCCCAGCTAACTACAGCCTTAGTTAGTGAAGACCAAGAGGGTACTGAAGTGCCTGAAGGAATGGTGATAGAGAAAAAGCTGCCAGATTTGCTTTCTCTACTAGAGTCCCATGCTGGGACCGTAGCTCCCGAGGTCCTAGTAGTTCCCAGGCCTCCAACTCTAATCCCCCTTGCTCAGGTACAAACCAAACCAGCTGATAAAAAATGGAAAAGGGACAAAAGAGGGGGGAAAGGAGTTGTTGAGGAGGGCGAAGTCCAGGAAGAAACCCCCCTGAGCCCAACAAAGTGGCTAAAATGACTCACGCCCAACAAAGAAAGGGGGTGGAAATCTCGGGCACTACCTCTGAGCGGAGGTCTCGAATTCCAAACTAGAACCCTATCTTTGAGTTGGATGATTTGCCTCTCCAGAAGGATGCTTCCATCCACAACTTTGATGGCAGAAAAGCAGGCTACGTGGCTAATACTGTGGAACAAGCTCTTCTTCTCCCAAGAGACATTGATGAGCTTCGAAATTTAAAGAAGCACGAGCTTTTCCTATCCGTGAAGAGGGACTTAGCTTTGGTAAGGTTTCTCTACATTTATCCATATTATTATTATTATTATTTACCTTTAAAATCTCTTCCACGCATGCTCTCCCACTAATTTTTATGTTAATTGTTCATACACAGGCTACCCAAGCAGCACATGTGGCAGAGGAATGGGACGACCAGGCTTTCCGAGACTTGAAAGAGGAGGAATCCAAGCACTTTGCTGCGCAGAAGTCCCAGGCTTTGACTAATAAAAAGCTAAAATAGACCCTCCTCAAGCTGGTTGAGTGTGATAAGGCCAGAAAGAGTGCTGAGGCTTCCATTGAAAGCTCGGAAAGGTAAGCTCAGGAATAGCTTGTACACTTGAGGGAAGCTGAGAGCAAACTTTCCATTGCTCTGACAACCATCACCAAGCTGAAGAAGGAGCTCAGCCAAAAGGACAAGGAAATGGAAAAGGTTGAGCAAACTGCATACGACCAAGGGCAGAAGGAGACTGAGGCCCACCTCAAATCTCAACTCCCAGTTGTATGCTGCAGCTTTTGCCTCCAGGCATGGATTGAGGCCTTGAATGCTGCTGGGGTAGATTCCAATTCTAAGTTGAGGAATCTGGAAAAGGCCTTCTATCCCCCAACAATCAGAGCTCGTCCAGTCTGCCAGCCCTCTGTTAGTACCTCTGCTTCAACTCCTGCGAGCTCTACTAAGAACCCTCAGCCCAAGTCTGGCACTGCTACTCCTATCCCAGCCAAACCACTGAACAGCAGCCCAATACCACTACTCCTGCCAAAGTCAAACCATCTGAGTAGCAACCCAGCACCATTGCTCCTACCAAGCCTAAGCAGACTGAGCCAGCCATCTCTAAGCCCAGTGCAACTGCTGCCCAAAGTACTGAGGTGGCAACCAAGGCACCTCAAACAGCAGGGGATTCCTCCATAAGTGCTCCACTAACCACAATGGCTCCTTCTGCCCCAACTCCAACTACTAAAGTGCAACCCAGTACAAGGCCAGGGGCACAAAAGATTCCCAAAGCTTAAGGAATATGGCAATGGGTCCCCATGCTACTTTTGTTGTTTTTTTTTTTTAAACAGATGGCATTTTGTCTTTACTTCCTTTCTTTGTAATATGTACCTTTTTGAACTTGGATTGATAGAAAATTCGTGCTAAATCTTTGTACTTATATTTTTTTGATTTAATCTTTGTTTACCATACTCACATATAAGGAAGTGTTTATACCGAGGTTTTAATATCCTGAGGCAGGTTACACAAGTAATAGAACATAACCAAGGTTAGATTGAATACCAAAAACATAATTTAAGTATTAATTTGTTTAAGGCAGGTGACCCAAGGAATTTAACTTAGCTAAGGCTTTGTTTAATACATAAAAACAACCTAAATGTTAATCTACCCAAGGCAGGTAACCCATGGAGTTGAACCCAGCTAAGGGTTTGTTAAACATAAAAATGATCTTAATGTTAATTTACCCAAGGCATATAACTCGAGGAGTTGAATTTAGCCAAGGTTCTGTTTAACATAAGAATGATCTTAGCATTAATTTACCCAAGGCAGATAACCTGAGGAGTTGAATCCAGCCAAGGTTCTGTTTAACACTTAGAGGAGTAAATGAGAGTATTAATTTACCCAAGGTATGTGGTCCGAGGAACCAGACATGACCGAGATTCTGTTTAACACTGAAAGGAATAACTGAGAGTATTAATTTACCCAAGGTATGTGGTCCGAAGAACCAGGCATGACCGAGATTCTGTTTAACACTTAAAGGAATAACTAAGATAAAATATACAATTATTGAAATAGAAAATTTCACAACTGCCTTTCATTAATAATAATACATTTGCAGGTTATTTACATTTCATGGTCGCGGTACATCATTTTCATCTAGATCTTCCAAAAAGTAAGCACCTATTCCAGCCACCGAGGTGATGCGATATGGTCCTTCTCAATTAGGCTCTAACTTTCCCCATGATGGATTCTTTGCAGTACCCACTACTTTTCTCAGCACTAAGTCTCATGGGGCTAATGGCTTTGCCTTTACATTGGTATCATACCTTTGTTTAAGCTTTTGCTGATAATATGCCAGTTGAACCATGGCTGCTTCCCTTCATTCATCAATCAAGTCTAGACTTTTCTACAATAGCTGATCATTACTATCTGGGGTAAACAAGCTCGTCCTTAGTGTTGGGAACCCCGACTCTAGAGGGATCACAACCTTGAACCCATAGGTCATTGAAAAGGGTGTTTCCCCCGTTGACCGACGAAGAGTGATCCGGTATGTCCAAAGGACATGTGGTCGCTCTTCTACCCATCTACCCTTTGCTTCATCTAACCTCTTCTTAAGCCCATTTACTATAACTTTGTTGACTGCTTCAACTTGCCCATTTCCTTGCGGATAGGCTGGAGTTGAATATCTGTTTCTAATGCCCATTTCACAATAGTATCTCCTGAATGTTTTACTGTTAAACTGGAGCCTATTTTCTGAGATGAGGGTGTGAGGAATCCTAAACTGAGTAACAATGTTCTTCCAAATGAAATTTTTTGCATCTATATCTCAGATATTGGATAATGGCTCGGCCTCCACCCACTTCGTGAAATAATCAGTTCTGACCAGGAGCCATCTTCGATTTCCTACAACCTTGGAAAATGGCCCCACAATGTCCAAGCCCCATTGAGCAAACGACCATGGACTAGACAAGGGATTGAGTACCCCCCTAGCTGATGAATATTCGGAGCAAATCTTTGGCACTGATCACACTTTTTAACGTACTCTTGTGCTTCTTTCTGTATACATGGCCACCAATACCCTTGAGTAAGGGCTCTATGTGACAACGACCTACCCCCTTTATGACTTCCACATATCCCTTCATGCAACTCTTCTAAAAGTGGCTCCACTGCTTCAGGATGAACACAAACAAGTATGGTTCAGAGAATGAGCGCTTATACAGCTTTTGCTCCTCGAACAACCAAAATCGAGGAGCTTTCCTCTGTATATTTTCCGCCTCTCCCTTCTCATTAGGCAAAACACCTTCCTTGAGAAATAGAACAAAAGGATCCATCCAACTAGGCCCGACCCTGATCTGGTGAACTTGGACTTTTTGCTTCTTCTCCTCGGCGGGCTTATACAAATCCTCAACAAGTATAACCTGAGGTAGGTCTTATCTAGAAGAGGTTGCCAAAGTTGCCAAGGAATTAGCATGGGTATTACTGCTTCTTGGGATTTGTTGTATGGTGAAAAGCTCAAAGCCTGACTGCAAACGCCGAGCTTGATTCAAATATCCTTGCATTCTCAAATCCCTAGCTTCCAGCTCTCCCTTTACTTGTCCTACAATCAACCTTGAATCTGAGAACACTTCAACAACCTTTCCTCCCATCTTCTGAACCATAACAATCCTTATTAGTAAAGCCTCATACTTGGCCTCATTGTTCGTGGCCAAGAAGCCCAACCTTAAAGACTTCTCAATGGTGATCCTGTCTGGGGACACTATAACCAGCCTCACCCCAGATCCCCTCTGATTTTCCGCACCGTCAATATATAATTTTCATGGTGAAGGCCCTTGTTGAGAAATTGCCTGAACTTGCTTCCCTCCTGAACTATGTTCCTCGTCCTCTTCCTCTACTGGCGACTCAGTAAACTCAGCCATCAAATCTGCAAGAACTTGCCCTTTAATAGAGGTCCAAGGCATGTACTTTATTTCAAATGCCCCCAAGATCATCCCCCACATAGCAATTCTCCCTGTATAATCAGTCGTTCGGAGCAATGACTGCAGAGGGAGTTGAGTTAAAACTACAACTGTATGAGCTTGAAGGTAATGGGGGAGCTTTCGCGTAGCATGCACCACTGCCAAAATGGCTTTCTCTAAAGGTAAATAACGAATTTCTGCTTCGTGTAATAATTTGCTCACATAATAGACTGGCCGCTGTACTCCATTCTTTACCCTCACCAATACCAGACTAACTGCATAAGATGCCACGGCAATGTAGGCAAAAAGAAATTCTTCCTCCTCGGGTCTGGACATAATGGGTGGCCGAGAAAGGTAATCCTTCAATTGTTGAAAAGCTAGGGCACACTCTTCATTCCACTCAAACCCCCTCCACTTATGCAAGAGTTGGAAGAATGGTCTACATCTATCTGCAAACCGAGAGATAAATCTATTCAAGGCTGCAGTCATTCCCGTCAACTTTTGGATCTCTTTAGGATTTTGAAGAGGTTATAAGTCATTGATTGCCTTAATCTGATTAGGATTAACTTCAATCCCACGGTGTGTAACCATGTAACCCAAAAACTTGCCCAAACTGACACCAAAGGAACATTTAGAAGCATTAAGGCACAATTTATGCTTTCTCAACACCTCAAAAACACTTCCGAGGTCATTCACGTGCTCGATCTCTATTTTTCTTTTCACCACCATGTCATCAATATAGACTTCAATATTCTTACCAAGCTGGGGTTCAAACATTCTTGTCATCATCCTCTGGTAAGTAGACCCAGCATTCTTCAATCCAAATGGCATCACCTTGTAATGAAAATTCCTAGTGGGCGTTACAAAAACAGTCTTCTCTTGGTCTGCCAGAGCTAATGGTATTTGATAGTACCCTTGAAAGGCATCTAAAAAGCTCATTCAAGGATGACCAACCGTCGTGTCCACCAACTGGTCTATCTGAGGTATTGAAAAGGGGTCTTTGGGGCAAGCTTTGTTTAGATCTGTGAAATCCACACACATTCGCCATTTCTCATTCTTCTTTTTTACCACCACCGTGTTGGCCAACCATTTTAGGTAAAAAAAAAACCTCTTTTATTGTCCGTGCACGCATAAGCTTCGCCACCTCTTCTTTGACAACCTCGAAATGTTCTTTGGAAGAGCCCTGAGGTGGTTGTTTCTTAGGGTGAAAGTTGGATTAACATTCAGATGATGACAAATGAAACTTGGATCCACCCCAGGAGCTTCATAAGTACTCCAAGCAAACACATCAACGTTCTTTCTAAGGAAGGCAACCAACTCTTCCTTCTCCTGAGGAGGCAGTTGAACTCCCACTTGAAAATACTTATCGTCATCATTATCAATAGTGATCTTTTCCAACTCTTCGCATCTCGCCCCTTTAGCTACAGTGTCCGAGGACATCTCTGTTTCCTTTGGTTGTTATAAGGCCCTTTTTGTGGTGGCCGATGATTCACCCTCAGATTGATGTCTAATTGCCGCAACTAGGCATTTCCTAGCCATATCCTAACTTCCAACGAACTCCTCGACCTAGTCCCCTGAGGGATACTTCACTTTTAAGTGCAAAGTTGAAAAAACAGCCCTCATGGCATGAAGCCAAGGCCTTGCCATGATAGCAGCATAGGGGGAATATGCATCCACCACAATAAAATCTACCTCAACCATTTCTGACCCTGCTTGAACAGGCAGTCTAATCTGGCCCCTTGGGATAACTGTCTTCCTATCAAACTCCACCAGAGAGGACTCATAGTTGACCAAATCCTCGGGCTTCAACCTAAGCCCCTTATACAGGTCAAGGTACATTATCTCGGCCCCGCTGCCCTGGTCCATCAAGACTCTCTTCACATCATACCCCCCTATCCGGAGGGTGACCACCAAGGCATCATCATGCAGTTGAAAAGTTCCAACTTTATCCTCATCAGAGAAGCTTAGAGCTGGTCGAACTTCCATTTTTCCACGCTTAGAATCAGGGATCAAATCCTCATCGTGTGGCCTTGCTATGGACATAACCCTTGATGGATACAAACCAGTCTAGCCTGGGGAAGCAAAAATAACACTGATTGTTCCTAGGGGTGGTCTTGAGGAAGCATCCATTTAGTGTGCTAATCCGACCTGACTCCCCTGCCCAGTGGGCTGATATAGGAATTGCTTCAACTTCCCAACTTTGACTAACTGCTCAAGGTAGTCACGTAAAGTCCTACAATCTTTCGTAGTGTGTCATCGGTCCTGATGGTACTGGTAATGAAGACTTTGATTTCGCTTCATGGGTCTCCTCCCATATTATTTGGCCACTTGAAATATGGCTCATTCTTTATCTTCTCTAGAATTTGGTGTATAGAGTCTATGAACACAGTGTTAACCACCTGGGTAGTAGTAGGCCCAGCATGTCTAGCAAAATCTCTTCTGGGCCGATTGCTGTTGTACCTATCTAACCTAAAATCTCTTCGGTCTTGGGGAATTACCTTCGCTTTCTCCTTTCCTTGTTGCTGATCCTCCTCCACCCGTTTATACTCATCAATCCGGTCCATTAACTGCCGCATACTTCAGGCAGGCTTCCTAGTCAAGGACTTCCTCAAATCATGCTAAATAGGCAGGCCAACCTTAAACGTCCTTATGGCTACATTCCCAAAATTTTCATCTATCTCGTTAAACATCTCCTAGTACCTATCCGAGTAAGTCTTCAAAGTCTCACATTCTCGCATAGTCATAGATAGCAAAGAGTCCAGGGGATGAGGAACCCTACTACAAGTGACAAATCGAGCTCCAAAGGCCCTAGTAAGCTCTTGAAAGGAGTTGATTGATCCCTCTTCCAAACCATCGAACCACCTCATCGCAACTGGCCCCAAGCTAGAGGGGAACACCTTGCACATCAAAGCCTTATTCCTCGAATGTACAGCCATTCTTTGGTTAAAATGACTGACATGCTCCACTGGGTCCGTTCTACCATTATACATGGTAAACATGAGCTGCATGAACTGCCAAGGAAGGTTTGCCCTGTCAATCTTTCAAGTAAACGGGGACTTCGAGATTTGACGCAAAGCCTTGCTCATAGCATCGTTTCCTAAGCCTTTATAAGTCGGGCTTCTACTCCTTTGCCTATAATGGCGCTCTTCTTTATAGGAGAAAGACTCACTGGGAGGGGTCCTTAATCAAGGTATGTAGCTGTCATCATCATCAGAGGGAGACTTTATGCTTAATGGAGACCCTCTCATCTGCTTTCGACGTAACTTCCTACGTAAATGATTTATCTCCAACTGCATGTTTCTGGTATCCTCTCCATGAGACACATGACTCCCACTTCTAGAATGACTGCTACTGGCATGAGTTGTGTGCACACTAACTTCGCGATCTCTCCTTCGCTCAAGATTAAGAAAAAGATCTTGACGTTGCGATCCCACCGATTCCTCTGAACCCACCATGATTGAACTAACTCAAGTATGTTCAATATTCCCACAGACGGCGCCAATTATAAGAGCACGATTTGATCCATGGCCCAAAAATGACTTAGACAATGGCCCAATAAGCCCATCACAATAGATTTGTTAGAGAATAGGTTGGATATTGATCACTCAACAAGTTAAAGTTAATCACAATGAGATAAGAAGCCAATGAAATGACTAAGACAACAAATTATAAAGAAAAGAGGCTCCTCGGTCAGGCCCAAGGAATGTCGACTTTATATATGTGTGTTTCTTTCTCACTTGTACAAATATTTCAGTTCTTGGTTACAAAGTCTTCTTCTTCTTCTTCTTTTTCGATCCCCCACATATGGATCTTCATTTTTCTTTTATATTTAAACACAAATCATCTTAATTCTACACTTGGAGGGCTGAGATTGCATTCCTAGGACTTTGGTCTCATCCGGAACATACTAGTAAGCTTCTACCCTGCAATCTTAGCTGTGCCACCACTGTTCATAGTCATTTTCTCATTAATGCGGCCAGGGGAGTGGTTGTCTTGTATTTAATGCGGAGGGGATGGCTTCTACGCCATTCTCCCTTCACCCTTCTTGTAATTTGTGTCAAGTCTGCTTTCTTCCCCTTATGATATTTTAACTTCATGCGTCTCACACAGCTAATGCTCATCCCTGAGGTCCGAGGTGTATCCTCGGAAATAATCTTCACAGCCCATCTAAATTGGATTAGGGATCCTCGTCCTCACAAAAATATTCTTTGCTTTTTGCATGAACTCATATGTTCTACTTCTTTATCACTTTTCCATCTTCCGCTTACCCCTTGGCCTTGGCCTCTTTATTATTTTTTGGAGTTAGTAAGACTAATGTGCAAAGAAAAAGAAAAAAGTATTTATCCAAATTTTTAAATGCCAAATATTATATCTACGCGCCCTACAAATATTTTTATGTCCAAATTTTTTATAAAAAAATAATAATAATAACACTACAAACCGAGAAAGTAAAGTAGATACTAGTCCTTAACCAAGATGGACTTTAAAAAATGATTTATTTTGGAAAATGCAACTTGTATAGCTAGGATTAGCAGCGGAGGATGGGACACTGAAAGTTTTAGGATTGAAGTTTTTTTTTGATAACCTTTAGGATTGAAGTTAGTATTTATGTAACGAAACCAAAAATAAACAAAACGAAACGAAATATGATATTTACAGACCATTTATTTGGGGAATCAATAAGCTTAATTAGTTGATGATGAAGAGGAGCCTCATGAGAAATGAAATAAGTAGCGTTTAGTGGTTGTTGAAGAAGCCTTGAACTCCAAAGTTTCAGACTTGGGCTAGGTCTGAGACGTAGAGTCCCTCTCTCATTAGTAGTTCTCTCAAAATCAAGCGCTGTAATAGCTCCTCTAATTTTTTTGTTTTATGTTTCTTTTTCTTTTTTTGGTTGGACCTATTACAGCTCTTTTTGAATGCTGTAATTGCTCTATGTTCGAAAACCCTTAAAAACGCTGCTATAGACCTCCTATACTTTTTGGATTTTAAGCGGCATTGGTTTAAAACACGGTTATAGGTTGCCTATAGCAATGTTTTTTGAAAACAGCGCCACAAAAACGCGGCTATAGACCTGCCTATCTATTTGTTTTTTTTTTTTTGTAGTAAAGGAAGTACTCGATTTAAATTGTCGGATGTAGTAAAGGGTTTTGGATTGTGGACTTATTTGTGCTATTTGATTTATGTAGTTTTGGATTGTGGTTTGTGTTTTGGGTTTTGATTTCTCTGTGTGTTCTTTGGTTTGATTTCTCATGGGTATGAGTTGGTTTTGACTTCTCTGTGTGTTATTTGGGTTGATTTCTCATGGGTATGGGTTGTTCTGATTTCTCTGTTCTTTGGTTGATTTCCCATGGGTCTGGGTTGGTTTTGATTTCTCAAGTGTGGTGTAGTTTGTTAGCATTGTATTTTCAAATATAAGTCCTTATGCAACATGGGTGTCTATACTAGAGATCCTTGGTGAATCTACGTTTCTGAAGCACTCATTGTATCAACTGCTGTAACTGTAAGCAGTGTAAGTTTGGATTTCAAGTTCTAAAAGGGCTCTATTAATTGTTAAGTGCATAAGAGCTCTTACGATGTTTACAAATAAATGATGTTCTATATATGTTAAGTTGGAAGTGTTATAAATAATTCTGTAATCAGTTTTATGCTGAACAAAATGTGACTAATCATATTTTGATATGACAGACATCAGGATTCTAATGATTTTATATATACATTTCAACCCTGTGTGTGTCCTAGACTTCTAGTGAGTAGAGTTTACCACCATACTCATAAAATTAAAAATTGTAGTCACAGATAGGTTTTAGACCTATAGCTGAATTTTTTAAAATTTTGGGTTCATGTTGCTAGCTCCCGTTGAATTTCATTAGGCCAACTAGTTGTCCATGTTTATACAATTCTTTTAGTCTTAGGGACGTGTTGTGACTTGATGAGTTTGATGCTGCCTATGTGAGTGAAATTCTTGGATTTCATAAGCAAGTTCTAGCACAAGTATTCTCTCCTTTGCTTAATTCTGTAATTAGAAAGGGAGGAATGGAAGTAGTGGAAAAAGTTAAAATCAATAGTTGTCAAAGATATCAATGCTTAAGGAAGTACTGGTTTATTTTTATTTTAATGTGAAATTTTTGTACGTCCATGCTCTTTGTTTTTGCAGGAAGAGCTTAAGAATACTACTATTAAAATGGCTGAACAGAGTAAAGTTCTTAACACCCCTGGGGCAGAGAAACAAACCAAAAGACAGCTGTTTGATGCGCTAAGGCAGGAACTTAAGTATGTTTTAGTGTTTTTTGTCCTTTTTTTCATTTGTCTTTTGAGGTAGAAATAGCCTCCCAGGTGCGCACTAATGGCATTCACTTACTTTTTGGAAAACTCATAGCTTTTATGTGGTTGTGAAAAGGCTTTGGTCATCTGTTGGACAATTGTCATTATCTTAAAGTTATCTTAGCAGTATCAAATGTTAAATAGTGACTGCGTTTTCATGTGTGTGGAAATGGGGAGGTGTTGGACTTTAGATCTTTAGAACTGAATTGCTCCTTTTATTGAAATTGGAAATATTTTCATTCTCTAATTTGTTTTAATTGTGATTCTTCTTCCAGCTTGCGTCAGTCCTGCTGACATCAATGCTGAGGAAAGTCTTAACACACTCAAATATGCGAATTGTGCCCGCAATATTCAAAATAAGCCTGTTGTAAGTTTGTTGTATTATTTTGTTATGACTCATTTTGTACTTGATACCCTCACTTCCTGCTAGATGCAGATAACAAAGCTTTTTCTGGTTTCAAGTTCCATGCATTCTGCCTTTTTGGTGTATTACGGCCTGTTGTAAGTTTGTTGTATTAATTAAATTCTCTTTTTCCCCTGCAGGTTAATAGAGATTTAATATCCAATGAGATGCAAAAGATGCGGCAGCAGCTAATGAACTTACAGGCAGAACTTGGTGCTCGTGGGGGAGGAGCACCATCAGATGAAGTGCAGGTACTTGTTTTATAAAGAATACAACTATTTTTTGATTTTAGTAGTTAGTGCATTATATGTTTATGAAGATAAACTGAATAGTCTTGGTGGCAAAATGTCTTTTTTTTTTTTGGTTGGTGTGGTTATATAGGTTATTAGGTAACCATCAAAATACGTCATTTGGTTTTTGGTGTCTAGTCTTGTTGCTATTCAAGAATCAAGAAAAATATAATGTAGTTTGGAGACAAGTTACGTAGTGAATAAAGCAAGATTCAAAATATTATATTTATATAAAAATTTAAAAAAAAAAAATTTGAACCAATATAACCAAGAATATAAGATGGAACATCAAATGGCGTGAAACATATGACTTGACAAGAAGCAAGTCCACATGCATGGCATGCAGAAGTAGTCAAGTGAGTTGATAAGGAAAGTCATAAAAAGACACCTCTCTAATGAATTGATATTTTGTAAATTTAATATGAAACATGTTATATTTGATTTTGACAGTATATATATATATATATATATATATGTGCGCGCGCGCGCGTTTATTTGTAATAGAAAATTTTAATAGGATTTATAGTAATATTTATAATAAAAGTGATAATAATTTTCTAGATATTACATTTTGGTCCCCTTTGATAGCATCTGTTATTGTAAGTGCCTGCTGATTTTTTTTTTTTTTTTTTTTTGGCTTTCTAATGATGATGTATTTGTTCTATATATCATGGCTGTGTGGAGAGGACCACTTGGGCTGGTGGTCACTTACCCATATATTTTAGTTTGAAATTTTTTTAATATACCTGTGAAAGATCCGTCATATTATGCTGCATTGCACTTACAGATGATGACATAGAAAAAAATAGTGTGATGTGACCTAATCTTTGAAAGTGACTTATAATACTTAGGAAGAGACATTTAGCAAAACAAGAATGGTAATAATACTTAAGAAGAGACTTATTGGTGTGAATGATTGATGGCTGTTTTAGTTTTCAAACTACTATACTTTCCAGAAGGAGGTCTAACCTTAGAGGTTGACAGAGGTCTCAACTTAGGATAATTTGGCCTAATATGACCAACAATATGACAATGATGACAAATGGGGACAAAATCATTCAACCTATGAGCAGTTTTAGACATAGATTTAGAAACATCAGCATTAACATCAGATTGTTTACCTTTGTCTATCTTAGCAATATTAGCCTTCAACTCTTGATTATTCCTTTTAAATGGAGGAATATAAAAATCTGTTTCTTTTGAGTTAGACTCAACAACAAGTTTGACACTAGTTAATTTTTCAACTTCAGTTTTAAATTCAACTAGCTGCTCTTCCAAACTCTTAATTTTGTCCACCTAAGATGAAATTTGATTTTTAAAATTCTCATTCAAATTATTGGCTTCATCCAATTTAGCAATCAAAACATCTCTTTCAAGTTTGATCTTTTTAAAATTAGCTTTTAATTTTATATAACATTCAAGAGATTTCATACAAAAATTATAAAACTTGCAATAGGCATTTTGAATATCATCATCATCATTCAACAAAAGATCATGCAAATCAAAACAATCAAGAGTTTCCATGACAACGAGGGTCAAGGATCATACTCAGGAAATTAATCCAATCAGAGTGTACCCGCTCTGATACCACTTGTTGGAAAATTTAAACCCCGGTTGATAGAATTAACAAGTTTGAAACCCAAGTTGTTAATTAGGTTTATTATGAATAAATCTTGTTAAAACAAACAAACATCAATATCATGTCACAAATAAATGCAGCGGAAAAGTAAATAAGACAAGATATGATGACCTAGGAAAACCAATGAAACAAACCAGTTTCACAGTAAAAAACCTGGGGGAAAACCTTTTATGATCAGTGGTGCTAAAAAATAGCATTATAGCTATTTAGCACCACTGCTGTGAGTGCTCTTATGTTTAGATTATTCTGGGTGCATGGTTATGATGTGTTTGTATGTGATGTCACTAAAGTGGGGGGTAAGGTATATGTGTCTTACCTCAATTCAGGTTTTATGGGTTCTGACATGTCTGGAAATCAATGCGGATTGTGCATTGAACCTAGGTGAACTTCTGGCTTGTCATTGAAAAGAGAAACCTTTGCATCCTACTTGGTAAAAATAATTAGGCAATTGATGTTTCATTGGTTGAAATATTTAAAATATGCTACTGTGTTCGTGCAAGATTTCCACTGAGAACTTGCTGAGATAGATAAAAGCATAGTTGGGTTGAACTTATTCAACTATATGTCTCCTATCTTGTTATTCCATTCCACTGTGTTTGGGGCCAGATAATTTATTAAATCATATTCTTCCTTGCCTATGAGATAACGTTTGTCACTCCTTATCTCATCCTATCACTGTTGAGGTTGGTTTCTGATAAGCATAGTTGAGTTCTCTCGTCATTGGTTGTTTATTTGTTACCTGACCATTTTTTCATTTGTCAACAATGGAAACTAAACAAGTCAAGCATTTTGAAAGAATGAAGCAGGGGTTTTATATTTCCATAGAAACTGCAAACTAGTCTTTCTCACAATCGCAAATCTTAATTTATATAGGAACTGCAAACTAGTCTTTCTCGCAATTGCAAACTAGTCTTTCTCTCAGTTGGACCAACCAAAATATAGGAACTGTCTCAACCAAATACATTGGAACAACCTAATCAAGTTAGGCAAAAGGTGAACTTATCATTAGCTATTGTTTAATGGTTCAATGAACTTCTGTTCATCCATAGATTGCCACCTATTATTCAAAGCCTTTCAAATCAAATAATATAGAATATGCTTATGTCTCTATAGTAATCTCTCTTTTGAAGTGTTTCATTAATTCATTCTTTATAAAATTCAGTGTTGTACACTGTACACTTTTTTCCTGCTTGAAGAGGGTCTAGCTTTTTGATGTAGGTCCTACTTAGTCTGATCTGGACTGCTCTTTTCAGGCATGGCTTTGGTGGGATGTGATGTAGTGGCAACAGACCAAGTTGAAGTTAGATCACTGTTATGAGAAATATTGAACGTAATACTTCAAGAATCCTGGTTCTGGTGTGCTCTTCAACCTTGAAACAATTTTCATTGCCTTATGCATATTACAGTTTCAGTATATGTCTTTTTCCCCCCTCCTTTTTACCCATTGCTCCATGGTAGTGCCAAATTCTATGTAAAACTGTCATATTGAGTTTGACCATATTTTGTACTTGGAATGGATCAGTGATAGGAGTGATAACTCTAACTACTCTAGTTATAGAATTGTTTGGCAAATTAGGGTAATTATTTTTTTAGAGAGTTTTGAGTAGCAAACTAGGGTAATTGTTTATTCACTCCTTGTTTGGTTTCTTAGAAAATTGAGGTACATAGAAGAAAAGTGTTTCTATCGTATGTTGGTTTTTGGAAAATACTGAATTAAGGCTACCTCAAAACTAATTGGAGATAGATGGGTGAAGGCTTTTGCTTAATGACATATTCTGGTGGTAATGACATTTAGTACGCATGGTTGCTCAAAAGATTCATTGTATTTATAATTAATTGCAACTGAAGTTATAATTAGGAATGCTTCATTTTCCTTCTCTTTGGCTTTTAATACCTACTCAATTTTATTTTTATTAGTGTTAGTAATTACTATTTAACATAACCCTACTATTAAGGTGGCATAGTCTTGCATAGTTAGCATACCTCATGACACTGAGCAATTTTAGAAATGTTAGGACTATAATTTTCCTAAGAATCTGATTTGAATATTTAGTAGAGTTTTTTCCTTAATGTTAGGACTATATTGTGCTTTATGTGATACAATTTTTCTAATAGACCAAGAATGTATTGACTCCTTGTGATGAATTAACCAATTAATTAGCCAAGTTAATTAATTAGATTCAATTAGATGCAATAAGCGTGGTAGCACAAACAAATCATCAACTAAGTTAAATGCAGCGGAAAATAAATTTGACACAAGTGATTTGTTTACGAATGAAGAAAACCACTGAGGCAAAACCCCACCGAGTGAATTTAAGGTTACCACTCCCGAAAATCCACTATTATCAAAACAAGCGGTTACAAGTAAAGGAATCTCAGTACCTTATACTAACCTACAGTTGAACCCTTACTCCAATACCTAATTGGACTTGTAATGTAGCGGCAATCTCTCTTTTCAATGCACGGCTCTCAGTACGTGATTAACCAATGATGCACGGATCCCAGTACATGTCTAACTCCACAACAACCCTTTGATTGTTGTAGTTGATTTGCAGCAGCTTCACATAGAAACATTAATAAGATCTTCAATGTTGGTGCAAGAGACTTTGTTTGGTTACAGAACCCAAAAGGCGTACAAGAAACGCAGCAAGAACTCTTTCTTCTGTAAGAGGCTAGGGTTTCAAAAAGAAAACCTTATGAAGCTCTCTAGGGTTAGGTTTTTCTTTTTCCGTCTCCTTTAAATAGGAGCTTAATGGGCTCTCCTATTCCAAATAGGTTTACACAAATCTTGGGCTTTCCTAGTCCAATAAGGATTATACAAACCCACAAACCTTAGGCTGTCCTAGTCCAATAAGGATTATACAAATCCACAAAACTTGGGTTTTCCTAGTCCTATAAGGATTATACAAACCCATAAACAAATAGCTTTTTAGAATGAAAACGTTGTTGGCTATAGTCTGAATTCCGTAAGCTCAATAGATCAAGACATGTGTCGAGCTTTAATGAATCTCGACAGATCGAGCTTCTGTCGAGGAAGTATCGAGACCTGCAGATTGCACTTTTTTTGAGCAGTTCTTGAGTAATTTTCATGTCTTCAATTTAACCACTTGTAATGATTATCTTGAACCTTCTTAGATTTACCCAAACACAAGTAAAGTGTATTTTGTCAAAAGATATTCCAATTACATAAAAATATGTCCTTAACATTTTCCTAATTAACACACTACAGATTTTTCCTTCATCTCTATTATATTGTATTGTGGTCAAGATCATATTAGCAGGTTGCTGTCTGTTTGGTCTCTTCATTTTAATGAATGAAGAATGTCTCTGAACTTATATTTTTTAGGGGTAAAATTCTTGTCTCCCTTAGAGTTAATGAAAACTAAAGACATGTCCTCCCTCTATTATATTGTATTGTTTTGTTTTGTTTGCTGGCAATTGGTTGGGAACTGTTAAAGTAGAGCTTTTGTTGAGCCTTAGTGCCGCAGATAATTTGGGCAAGAACTATAGATTATGCAGGGGAAAAAAGCACCTATAGCCGCATTTTTAAAAACGCGGCTATGGACAAACCCAATGTAGGGGGCTTTAGCCGTGTTTCTAAACACAGCCCAAAGATGTCCAAAACACAACTATAGGCCCGAAGCCTATAGCCGCGGTTAAAAAAACGCGGCTATAGATCCGCAGGGCTATTGCCGTGTAGTATAGGCCTGGTTTGTAAACACCACTATATCCTATAACTGCGTTTTTGGAGTCTATAGCCGTGTTTTTGAAACGCAGCTATAGACCCCTTTTTTGTAGTGCCTTCACGTACCAATTATAACTCGCTACATGACAAAAGTTATGAACTTTTTGTGATCCTAACATTTTTCTTCTGTTTATTAATAACCATTGGTAATTAACCATTTCCATATTCTTGAAAGAGAGAGAATTGGAAGTCATCCATAACAAAAGTGGTCAATTTTGGGAGTGACATGAACACACATAGAGAAGTCATCCATTGAGTTCAATCTGTGTTTTATCACAAATGAGAGTTAGAATGAGATCAAATATTGAAACCATGGTATCATGTTGACTATAACAAATCACATGAGAATTATATATGGTGTGGTCAAATGGAATATGTAAATATATGGAGAATGAATATCACACCATAATATGATGCATCTTTATGTACTAAATTGTACCCATGAAAGGATGATTTGATTCACATACAATTGTATAGTTTGGTGAAGAAATATGACCCTTGAGGGACACACAACCCTTTCTAGGATTATGACTCATGAGGCAGTGTAAATACTAAATATTTCTACAATTAGAAGGGTCTTTTGAACATTTAGGCCATTCTAATCCTTCTACAATTTTCCTCCATATAATCACTGCCTTCACGAGAAACCCATATATTCTTCTTTGTGACCAGCATTTTCAAACCCGTATGTTTCTTTCTTTGTTGGGCTAAGTATGTGCCTTTACTATTTTATGTATATTTAGCTCAAATGTCTGTCAACTTCTGCACTTGATGTACGTATTAGGTTTACGTTAGGTGCACCCACCTAATGCCTTTAAATACCAAACGATGTTAAATTACGTGGCCAACTTATTGCGGAAAATATATGCACCAAATTTTGGATATATAGTTGCATGTG